>OU911089.1:24437500-25687500 GCA_918358865.1 Melinaea marsaeus rileyi
TTATGAATATTTAGCGGAAATAGACCATAAATATTAAGTCCAGTTAGAATTAGTAGTAGAAACGATGTTTCACTTTCAATAAAAGTGGTCCTACAGGTTGACTTTCACCAATTAATATTGAATAGCGAATATCCGTGAGCGTGCTACGGTAGCGACCGCGAGATGAGCAATAAGGCGCTCCGAGCGGTTGAGCCTGTCTTAATTGTCAATAAACGTTAGTCCCGGGCGACCGAGCCTGCTCCCGACGAATAATTAACGAACTGCCGCGATTTTCGAGTTTGTAAATTGCCTCATGGTCGCTTCGACCCACGTCCTGGTTAAGTATAAATTATTTGCACAGAAAATTGATCATAGTGATTTAAGAACACCCTTTCTTTGTAAGCAACCAATTCATTGTATTCGTTACGCAAATCGAGATGCAGAATTGGTTTAATTATTTAAGAAATATATATATTTAATTAAATATTTTTACGTAACTAAAATTACAGAACTGGCTTTCAACATCAATCAGCATATTATTTTTTCTTCGTATTTGATGATCGAATCTTTATTCAGACTAACACATAATTCTCTAGCTTAAAAAGTAGCTCTTCTGTTATTTTGTCTAAATGTTGCACATGAATAAAACATATATAACAGAACATATAATTGGGTACATAAACAATAATATTCAGAGGAAAAATAAAAAGATTGAAACCCAGTGAATTATTCAGATCTTGACATTTTATCTGTTTTTGTTGACACCACAATATATTATCTTCGCGCAAAGCTTTCAGATCCTCTCACTGAAGCAATTTATTTCGTTGGAACAATTTTTCAGCTTTCGTTATAAAATCGTGTCATTAATTTGTTGGATCTTCATATAACTACAATTTTTTCTGTGAAAATCTTTATTCATGGTGCTTATTAAGTTCATGGATCTTTTTTCACCAATCCAATACAATTTATAATTTGAAAAGCAGGAGTAGAATCCTAACTTTTTTCATTGCACTTAATACAATACCGCAATATCGAAGAAAAATTTCTATAATAATTGCTCGGATACAGAGCAAAGGCATTTTATATTCAGACACTGAACAAATAAGATGGCCAATATTTATAGAAAAAAATTACTTCTCCTATTTGAACAATTACTGTTGTTTGATTAAAATCATAATATAAATATATGCTTTTAACAAAGAAATGAGAATTATATAGTGTTATGTGAAAGATAAAGTTCTAGGATTACTCTTAACCTTTCCTTTACCCAAAAAAAAGTTATCAGTCAATTTATGGGCACTTTCTAACATTTTCACAATACTCGACAGTGCTCGTGCTGATATTTGTCAAATATAATGTGAGGTAATATATTAGTATTTATAAAAAATAAGCTTTACTTTTCTGCTTCACTCGGTAAATAAGAAACTTCTACAATATTTACAAACTTATTTTCTATTTGCAACAAATAGTATAATAGGGTTATAATAAAAAGTTGGGCACACGATGTAGTTACAATTTTATGTTTCTTTTCTACGGAGAAATTAAATTTATTTTAAGTCAACAACGCACAGTCATAAAGTACGGACTTTATGACTGTGCGTTGTTGACTTAAAATAAATACATTATTAAAAGATATAAGTTATATATATACGATAGCAGAAATAAGTTAAGTTGTTATTACAACCGAACCAGTTAACTCAGACAATTGGGTCTCCGTGTCGCTTAAGGATTTTTATCTCTGTATAAAATTAAGTTTATTACTCAAATATGTCTTTTTGGGTATACTAAAATATCCTCATTTCATATAACATACAGAATATGAATTATATATTCGTATATAGGTAAATCTAGACACATATATATTTAAATTACATAGAATAAAATGTATATAATTTTAAGATTTGGATATGATTAAACGACATTTACTTTTTCTTTTATATTTCTCCAAACTTTAGGCATTCTTATGACTCCTTACCGTCTCAGTTCACTTTTGAAATTATTGACTACTTTTCAAATTCGTCCTGAATACATGGAAAGTGATATCAATTTCATTTTACACAAACAAAAATTTCCATAATAATTGTACAACGTGCAGGTTATATCTTGTCTTTATAGTTGAAAATTATTATGATCCAACTACAATATGTTGCTTGCCATTGTTCTGAAAATATCGCACGAGACGGTCAATAAACCACATATCACTACCGACATGTTGACCGATTAGTTTTCATTTTTGTGATGATTGAATTGAATTGTGGATGAACCGACCTTATTTAGTTTTCATTTTTGTGAGGATTCAATTAAATTGTAGATGAAGAAATAACAAAAAAGCAACGGATAATAATCAGATTGAAACCTGAAGATCTGTAGGCAAAAAATAACCTTATAATGTTATATTTTTGAATTCAGTTTATAAGGAAAAGTTTGATAACTTCTGAGGTGATAGCCAATATTATTATAAAATCTAAAGAAATCAAACATTATTTTGTAATGAACATAATAGAAACTTAATATTGTGGGCTAGAGTTAGTGCTGTTATGAGATACATTTTCAAAAACGAAATAAATACTTTCTAACGTATGATACGTTATTATTATAAGGAGAATATAATAACATAAATAAGCAATTTCTTAGCTGTTTCCACATTGATTGGAAGTATCTTCCGCGTTAATTACCGTGTTTGTAAATATTTAATCGTAGCCTGATTGTTATTTTTGTTATGATTAGTTACGACTTACGGCTTATATTATTATCTTTAGGTTTTTGATATAATATTTATTAAACATAATAAAATAAGAGCATAACGTAAAGTAAAATACTTGTTTGGTTTACATTAATTTTATGTATATGTGTATGGCTGTCAGTGTTGTTTTTTGCGATTTTTCTTTATCGATAGAAATAACTGAGTTATTGAGTTGCCCCGAGGTACCACTAAAAGATATAATGACTCTCACTCGTCACAGCACTCAGAACATATAACATACATTGAGTAGGGGAATTGAAGAATACCTTCACTAAATATTTTTATATGCTTCTTTACTTCTTTGAGATTCTATCCTACAATGAAAGCTTCAAACCTAAAGCTTTTGTTAAGTTAAAAAGTGTTTGGTATCAATGTATACGTTGAAAAAAAAATTATGTCCTAAATTCAAAGCCTACGCTTTAAGAGTTAATTGCCCGGAAGTAATCCTCAAAGCGAATACAAGAATGTTTTACCTTCAAGCTCGGTAAATAATAAAAAAACATTATTATGTTTTCCCATTCCTATTTTCTAATAGTTCCTTGTATTTTACTTCACTATTTATTATTTTATCATATTTTTTTTGTTTGTTTACATATACTGAATTGCCATTTTTTTAATTATATGAGATTCTTTCTCATATTTATTTTATCTTTTACTGTTAAGCTTCGATTTCTTTTCTTTTACGTCGTCCATTATTTAGGACACAGCTGGCTTATTTTAAACTATGTGTTGAATATTGAAGTAGACAACGTACACAATTGTATTCGGGTACTGCTTTTTCGGTTTCCATTTTCTATTAACAACATTTTTATAAAGTATATATAAACAATCGAGAAATGTTAATAGACTTCTGTATTAAGGATATTGTAAAGTACGTATTACTTTAAGTAAATGTATTTGAATTGTTGGGTCAAAACGCACTCTGAGATATTAAAATATTAAAAGCGCTAGTGTCTCTAAATTGAGAAATTGATATAAACAAAACTTAACAGAGGTAAGGGTAAGGTAGGAAACAATAAAAATTGTGGGTGGAAGTATATAAAAACGGATATGCCAATATCATAGCGGCGAGGAAATTTAATATTTGGAAAAAAATATAGAAATTACACACTTGAAATTCATAAAAGAGATATAATGCAAAATCTTAAAATATAAATAATTTGTTGTTTTTTTATTATTTTCAATTTCAATATAAATATTTGAATTATTCATAAAAATATTTGACTAACAAAATTTATGGTTTTATCAAAAACTCCCCTCCTTTCAGCATGTGCCAATAATGAAGATAAACTAAATAAAGTCACATTTCTATAATATGTACTGCATCCAAAATTAATGCCATGCCTATGACGAATTCATACCAATGCTTACCCGACAATAAATGTAATTGTTGTTATAATGATGAACAATGTGACAAATATAGGGAGCGAAATGTAGAAAACAAAATTGTCGGCAAGTAAAGTTTATAAAATTTGCAAAAAAAAAAAAAAAAGATTAAAATACTTGTGGTAAAATTTCATTTTAATAATTTATTATGCATAATAAATATATCAAGTAGGTAGTAGATATTTTAAACCGGCTGATTTACTTCTCAGCTTTTAGTGTAACATGAAAGTATCTTTGATTCCTACTCAAATGATATGAAGAAGTTTATGATTATATTACTAAAATTGTTACTTATTTAAAAAGACAAATGTAGAGAAAACTAGGAACAATTGATTAAAATTGTGTATTAACATATTAAGACATTTTAAATTTATTAATAAATTATTTGTTATGTGATAAATTATATTGTTAATAATTTACCTATGCATGTTATTATAAATAAGAAAACTACAACAATAAACAAGTATTAGGTTATAACACTCACTGAGCACAATTATTGCCAACGAGCAGCAGCTTATATATTTATATATTTTGAATGGTGCCACATAATATTATGTAATTAAAAACTAACTTGCAAGAAAAGGAAGATATCTCGCCAAGGATGATTATCATGTTGTCGAAGACTAGTTCGAAGAAAACAAGAACGGATCTGTATAGTGATACAGATCTGTTCTTGTAGACATTGTTTTATTTGGACGAAAAATACCCTCTTCTGTCATGTGATAATTTTGTCCTACAGCTAGTTATAACAAAACTTTTCTTGCGGTATTGACAATTTCTGAGCAATCAGGATAATGTATCGTGCAATTTGTAGGGCAATGTGGGTGTTAAATTTAATAAAATTAAAATTAAAAATAACCTAACTACAACAAAAATATCTCATCAAAATGAAAAAGTAAAATAGTTTGATAGTAGTAAATAGGAAAAATGTACCAAAAATCCTGGACTAACATATTTATTGCATTATCCGATCGATCATAATGAAACACTATTTGTTTCGCAGAATATTTATGCCCATCTTTTTTACAGCACTCCGTGATAAAAAAGATAATTCATAAATCTAAATGTTAAATGTTAAAAGGACTTGGTACAATCCATCAAAAATTACCTATAGGCCCTTTTAGAAAGCTAACGGTCCACGGTGCAGTTATGCTCCGAGAGTGCTACTATACATCGAGAGAAACTCCTTTTGCCATACATGATAGTATGCTTTCAAAATATGAAGTCTAATTTTCAGGTCCTCTCTTTTACTTTCTGAGTCTTATTCAAACTGGCGGTTTTTCGTCGTTCATTTAGAGTTGTAAAATAAAAAAAAACCTTTTTATAGAATATTACGCAGATTGATAAAAATCTTCAATGGAACCCCCATCACTCAACACTCGCAAACTCAGCTCGGCCGTCTTTGCAATTAGAAAAGTTAGACAATTAATGGTGTGGTTTTATTATGGGGCAGTGCTGCCGAAATTAATTATATATTTATTTTACAGAAGAGAGAGAATAGAGTTGTGCGCGCTATTCATAACTTAAAAGACAGAAATACCTTGAGAGATATTTTTAAGAAATTAGTATTCTTACAACTCATATATAATAATATATTATTTATATGGCAAGATTTTAATAGTCATATAGAAACAATGAATTTAGATTTATTAATTGAGGGACTAAGTGAACATTTTGGGGTTTTCTTATTATTTGGTTGGTTTTTACAAAATAAATTATAATTATGTTTATTTATGTCTCACTTAACCTTTTATGTGCAACCCATTCATACTTAACCTATATTTTAACAGAATAAATTAAATATGGTTAACCATAAACGGAGTTGGTAAAATCGACTCTTGATATATTAATCTTCAAAATCGACTGAACCGCAAGCATGGCTGATGTATATATACTCTTCATATATCACTGGGGAAATCTTGGATGTTTCGTATTGCGGTTACATTAGTATTTACAACTTCTGAATCTGAATTTCACGTTGATATATTATTCTTAAATTTTATATTTATTTTATTGTTTTGAAACATGACTTTACTTATAAAATAAAAACTACTTAGTGTAATTAAAATCCTTTAAACGTCGCTGACATTTATATTCTTGGCCTTATATTTTTTAACAATAAGGATAATTCATTTTCATTTCCGTATAAAGAAAAAAAAACAGTCACAAAGCCATAAGCCGGCTTAATTGAGTCAATGCGGATAAAGAAGTGAATGTTACCTCATTTATAATTTATGTTGCTTAGAGTGTTCATTTTGGAATATGTTAAGATTCTAAAGTCGCGATACTGAGGACTGTCAACAATTTGTTAAATGTCGATTGATTTGATTAATACATCGGGGAAGCTATAAATTTTGATAAAGACATAGAATTGTCCGTGATTGTATAATTTGTATTTTGGTAACCGTGATTTATTATTTAACATCAAATACGTTGTTACAATGTGCATATTTACTAAAATAACCTAACTGAAGGTCTGATAAGCTAAGTCGGCTTTTTACATTATACTCTACATTATTTAATAAGAAATATATACAATTTGATTAAACACAACTGTCAATGCAATTTTATTTAATTTGTATTTTATATAAAAAGTATTAAATAGTAGGTTGCCTTAATTTTACTAGAAAGTTTCTCCATTTCACCCTATTGTTAGAAAGTTACACATACATACAAACTGGCCAAAAACACGTATTCAGAATACTTTTGCTACAAAAACATAAATAAAATCATACCGAAAATTCCTGAAACTTATCAAATTATAATAAGCCGTTAAATAATTAAATAATAAATGTTCAGAATATTCACAGATATACCTAAGACAAAATATTAAGATAACATTAATTTTATTTTATTGTGTTTTCTATTTATCTGGAGGTGTATAATTCTTACTATAACTATCGCTCTATCCACTCTATTTATACTATACAATATAAATTATCTGCTTTTATTATCTTAAAAGTTGCCTTTTACCTTTTTAACTCTTGGTTTATTATCTAACAACTACAATAGTAGTATATTTATAATAATATTATATATAAATACAGCAACGAAAATTCTAAGCAACTACTGACATTACTTCACCAGTTAACTGAAACTTACATTATCATGATAATTCAACCAAAGTTATGAGGTTTTTTTAAATCCTTACAGCTCACTGACAAAAACTTCTGAGTCTTAAAGACTAGATTCCAATAATGAAAATAGTCAATTTCACTTTTTTTTTTTTTTAAATAATGGAAAATAATACATTCATGTCCTCAATTTAAAGATCATGATTTTCTTATTTCATTCTAATTACGAGTACGCTGAAAACAATTGCTCTTTGGGGGAAGATAGAAGCTGAATTCACGTTTCACGTGCCTTGATTGGTTATTTTCAAACAACTTGGAGAATTACCGAGCAATTATATTGTACGTTACTGAATAATACAACATATGTTAAGTAGATTTTTTATTTCGCAGTACACGATAGCTTTGATTATTTTAAAAATAACCGTTTGGGGGTTAAATTATGGACTTTTAATTAACGTTTGTTTACAAAATTCACAAAGGCAACTGGAGTCGTATAATAAAGATTTTCACGGAGGCCAAATAACTTGTCAATTACGAAATAACTTTTGTTATTTTTGTATCCGCTAACGTGTCAGGGTCTCTTAAATATTAAAGAGTTACTTTTGTTTTATTTGTTGGAAAATTGATGTTGTGTATATATATTGTGTATATATGTTATGTAACTGAGAAATTAATATGTATTATAAATGTAATATTTTGATATAACACAAATTTTGTCATAACTCATATTTACTTAATATTCTATGCCATGGTGAATCGTAGGATAAACTAAATAAATTATATGATGTATAATGATATGAATTATAACAATAAATTTTCATTGCTAAAAAAAACAATATTTTCAATATGTGTGATTACTGTCAAAAACCTTATTATTTAATTCATTTACATAGTCTTAGGAACCAATGAGTTAATTTATGTAGTTTACTCGTTTACTCATTTGTGTGACGGTATCATTTCATTGTATTTCCTCAATAGTAGGGGAGACCTGTCTAAAACCGTATAGCTAAGCGGAAATGTATATATCTCTGTAATAATGCAATATAGAATTGTCAAATCAATATTTTTATTGACCAGTCTTATCAGGTACATAATTGTAAGAACAAAAATTTAAAGATGTATTTATCTACGAAATAAAAATATTAAAACAAAAACACTTCTAATTACGGTTTTACCCCGTGTTCTGTCCAAGACCGTACACAATATACTATTTTGCCCCAACATTCACACCAAACATTTAGTGCACAAAAAATCATCAAGATCATCAGAATCGTAACCTGTACAATCTTCATGGGCCCAATTGTATGTGTGGAATGTCCATCCAGCAAGAGCAAAATAGGCTTTTCTTTCGTTGGCTTTACAGATGAGATCAGATGATCTAACCATTGTACAAAGATTTCACTTCGTATCCAACCATTTTGATGGCACACAGCTATAATTACCGGTGGAGCGCCATCAAGCAATTCAGCCTTCATGCGTTTTCTTGGAAATATTAACAGCGGTGGCAGGTAATATCCAGAAGCAGACATGCATAGTACAGTAGAAGTTAGCTGACCTCTCTCAGCAGAACTTGCTAAACCAACTTGCTCCTTCCCTTTCAAAGCGAGAATTCTGCTCTGTCGTTTAGGCACGGTAGTCAGACCAGTCTCATCAACATTGAAAATATGAGTCAGCAGAAATTTGTGTTAGTCCATTAGGCCTTCAAGCAAAGCAAAAAACTTACCCACACTGACCCTTAATAGGGTCAGTGTTGCAAGAGCGATGGGTTTTAATAAACCCATCGCTCTTGCAATAGAGGTTGGCTCAGCAGCACGCACTGATAGTTTGGGATGTCTCTTCATAAAACACGATAAACAATTCTCTCCAGCTTCTTTCCAATCTTTATTAAAACTATGGTGGATACCTTTGGTTTCAGCGAGGTGGTAAGCTAATGCTTGCAGGTTCTTGTAAGTTAGCCCAAACAAACGTTGCTCCATCAACAGAATGCGTTAAACT
This sequence comes from Melinaea marsaeus rileyi, assembly GCA_918358865.1. Taxonomy (NCBI): domain Eukaryota; kingdom Metazoa; phylum Arthropoda; class Insecta; order Lepidoptera; family Nymphalidae; genus Melinaea; species Melinaea marsaeus. The sequence goes on from OU911089.1 coordinate 24,446,678, forward strand.
AAAGTAGCTTCTTGATCAGTTGAAAAAATTGTCTTGAATCGACCCAATCCTTTTTGTGTTGACACTATTAGGTATTTTGTCTATTTTTACTTACACGATCTTGCAACGTAATTTTTGGCACACTTTAGACTTGAGATGTTTTGAGGTATGCAAAACTATTATTACGGCCTTTTTTATATGTTCGACATCCCAGTCCTGTCTAGTAGTCGTTCTTGAATAATTGGGCGTTATTTGTTGATCTGAAAAAAAAAATTGTTAGCATATCGGGGTATAACCGTATACTAACCGATTTTACCCCTTACGATTCTGTCCCAAGGTAACTTCAAATGAATATTTTGCTCACCACAACAAACACAAAAAAAAACGGTTAAGACAAGCACGGAAAATAATAGTAGAAACACATACAATGATATCGTAAATTAAGTACTTACATTGAATTCTGTTAACAGTATACACTTGTAATAGTTATTTAGTTAATAATTAGTTTACAGTACCCGAAAAATACTAAATTTATTTAATTTTGTAACAAGCGTGGCAGCATTAACAAGTTTTTGTCGACAAATGGCTCTCATTGGTAGTACCCATTGACAAAAGTTTGAGCGGCAAATTCAAACAACCAGCAGTTTTAAGGACACCATACGGTTATACCCCGGTATACGGTTTTGGACAGGTCTCCCCTACATAATATTTTCATAACTCAACATAGTATATATTTTTCCTATATTATATTTTTGATGTATTACTCGTATATTATCATTATTCAAGATGTTATTGTTATAAAAGTATGCAAAATTGATTTATTACATTCGATCTAAAAGTATATAACATTATTCAGATTGTTTGATTAGTTATCGGGAAAGTTTTGATTAGTGTAACAGTGTAGGCTATGTCAGATATAAATGTAGTTCGTATGATCGGAATATTCATTACATTGTGTACTTACTGTAGCACAGAATATTTATTTCGTTGGAACAGTTTTTCAGCTTTCGTTATAAAATCGTGTCATAAATTTTTTGGATCTTCATATAACTACAATTTTTTCATGTCGTTTTTTCAGTGTGTTTATTATGGTCCATGAATCTTTTTTCAACAACCTGATACATTTTATAATTTGAAAACCAAGAGTAGAATCGTACCTTTTTTTCATCGGTGCACTTAAAACAATACCAAAACAGAAGAAAAAATTATATCACAATTATCCAGATAGAGAGGCAAAGATATTTTATATCCATATACTGAACAAATTAGTGTTACTGAATAATTGCTGTTATTTAATTAAAATCATAATATTAAACATCAAACAAATCAAATCAAACGATTAAATCAAACAAAAAAATACGAACTATATTGTGTGGTGGTGAAAGATACAGTTCTAGGGTTAGTCTCGACCTACCCTTTACCTAAAGAAATAGATAAGTCAATTTATGGGCACTTATAGTAATATTTCTCAATACTCGACAGTGCTCGTGCTGATATTTATGAAATGAAATGTTAGATAAAATATTAATAATAAAAGTAGGGTACATGATATAGTTACAATTTTATGTTTTTTTTCTCCGTAATTTTAACAGTGCGTTGTTGAATTAGACTTAAAATATAATAGATATTATGTATATACAAACGGTATCAGAAATTCGTGATGTGGGAGGGAAACTATTAAGGATTGTTAATATGTATGGCAAGTCACGGTCTAGGGTAATGTTTAATTTAAGTTGTTATTACAACCGAAACAGTTAACTCAGACAATTGGGTCTCCGTGTCGCTTAAGGATTGTTATCCCTGTATAAAATTAAGTTTATTACTCAAATATTTCCTTTTGGGTATACTAAAATATCCTCATTTCATATAACATACAGAATATGAATTATATATTCGTATATAGGTAAATCTAGACACATATATATTTAAATTACATATAATTAAATGTATATAATTTAATTTTAAAATCCTAAGATTTGGATATGATTAAATAACATTTATTTATTTTTTTATATTTTTAAAAACTTGAGGCATTGTAATGAGTCCTTACCGCCTCAGTTCACTTTTGAAATTGTTTATATTCTTGTCGACTGCGTCCTGAATACATGGAAAGTGATATAAATTTCATTTAACACAAACACAAATTTTCATAAAACTTATAATAATCCTTATAATGTTATATTTTTTTAAGAGTTTACATTATAAGAAAAAGTTTTTGATACCTTCTGAGGTGGTAGTGAAAGTTATAATAATATCTAAAAAAAAACAAACATTATTTCGTAATGAACATGATTGAAACTTAATATTGAAGTCTAGAAGTAGTTAGTGTTATTATGAGATACATATACGAAAACGAAATAAATACTTTCTAATTAATTGTTATTATAAGGAGGATATAATAACATGAATAAGCAATTTCTTGGGTGTTTTCACATGAATTGGGAATTGCGAAGTATCTTCCTCGTTTATTATCGTGGTTGTAAATATTTAATCGCAGCTTGATTTTTATTTTTGTTATAATTAGTCGTAAGTAATATGGCTTACATTATTATCTGTAGGTTTTTTATATAATAATTATTAAACATAATAAAATAAGAGCGCAACATATAGTAAAACTTGTTTAGCTTATATTAATTTTAAGTGTATAAGTTGGTCTGTCAGTGTTTTTTGCTAATCAGACTGAAAGTCAAATCAGTCTTTCAGTCGATAGAAATAAAAGAGCTATTGAGTTGCCCCGGGGTACCACTAAAAGTTATAGTGACTCTCACTCGTGACAGCACCCAAAACATAGAACATACAATGAGAAGGGGAATTGACGAATACCTTTACAAAATATTTTTATATGATTTTTTACTTTAAATAAAATTAAAGCTTTAATGCTAAAGCCTTTTTAAGTTCAAAAGTGTTTTAAATACGTTGAAAAAAAAAAATTATGTTATCCTAAATTCAAAGACCACGCTTTAAGAGTTGAGTGCCCGGAAGTAATCCTCAAAACGAATACAAGAATGGTTTACCTTCAAGGTCGGTAAATAAGAAAAAACATTATTACTTTTCCTATTCCTATTTCCTAAATGTTTCATAATAAATATTTTCCGTGTATTTTTACTTCACTATTTATTATTTTATCATAAATATTTTTTTTTGTTTGTTTATACTCAATTGATATATTTTTTAAAATATGAGATTCGTTCTCATCTGGTATGCTTAAGTTATATTTATTTTATGTTTTAATGTTAAGCTTCGATGTCTTTTCTTTTACGTCGCCCATTATTTTGGACACAGCTGGCTTACTTTTACATGTGCGTTGAATACTGAAGCAGACAATGTATACAATTGTATTCCAGTACTGCTTTTTGGGTATCTATTTCCTATTAACAACATTTTTGTAAGTATATGATTATTTCAGCGATGGAATTTAATTTATGGAAATTACATACTTGAAATTTCTATAATATGTACTGTCTCCAAAATTAATGGTATTCCTATGGCGGATTCATACCAATGCTTACCCTTGCTTACCTTTGCTTAAATGTAATTATTGTTATAATAAAGAACAATGTGTCGGTGACGATAAATATTGGGAACTAAATGTAGAAAACAAAATTTTCGGAAAATACAGTTAATAAGATTTGAAAAAAAAAATGAAAACACTGTTGGTAAACTTTGTCATTAAAAAAAATATTATGTAAATATATCAAGTAGATAGTTTACTTTGAACTGGCTGATTTACTTCTCAACTTTTAGTATAATATGAACGTATCTTTGATTCCTATTCAAATGATATGAAGAAGTTTGTGACTATATTAATAAAATTGTTAGTTATTTAAAAAGACAATTTTTTTTAAATTATGCATTAATTTATTTAGACATTTTAAGTTTATTAATAAATTCTTTGGTATGTGAAAAATTATATTTTTAATCATTTACCTATGCATGTTATATACATGAGAAAACTAGAACAATAGACAAATATTAGGTTATAACACTCACTGAGCATAATTATTGCCAACGACCAGCTGCTTGGCATTATATATTTATACATTATATATATTATGAATGGTGCCACATAATATTACGTAAATAAAAACTATAAAAAACTAACTTGCAAATGAAGGAAGATACCTCGTCTAGGATGATTAGCATGTTGTCGAACACTAGTTTGAAGAAAACAAGAACGGATCTGTATAGTGATACAGATCTATTTTCTTGTAGACATTGTTTTATTTGGATAAAAATACCCTTCCCTGTCATGTGATAATTTTGTCCTATAGTTATTAATAACAAAACTTTTCTTGCCGAATTGAATATTTCTGAGCAATCAGGATAAATTTGTAGGACAATGTGGGTGTTAAAGTTTACAAAAATGACTTTGCTACCAAATACAAGTCTTATCAAAATAAAAAAAAATATTTTGATAGTAGTAAATAGGAAAAAATTGCAAGAATCCGGTACTAATATATTTATTGCATTATCAGACAGACCATAATGAGATACTTATTTGTTTTTACCATAAATGATAGTATGATTTCAAAATATCCATAGTAATTTTTAGGCCCTCTCCCTTACTTTCTGAGTCTCAGTCAAACTGGCGGTGTTTCGTCGATGGTTTAGAGTTGTAAAATATAACATTTTTCTTTTATAATATAGAATATTACGCAGATTCGTTACTGCGGTTGGTTCGTTCTGTAATTAATATCTTATTAACACATTTATTTATACAATATTAGATAAAAATACAGGGTTCCAATTCTTAAAAAGGGTTAAACTTCTCGTATCTATTAGTTTATACAGTTATAATTGAAATTTGTATTAGAGTAATCATATAAAATAGGTTTTATTAAAAATATATACATAATATAAATATATAATTGTATTATATGATGTCACTAATAAAGGGAGTAAGAAGAAAATCGTTAAGTCTTGTTAGGTATGGCAAGTCACATCCTAAAGTAATGTTTAATTTAAACTGTGACAATTAGGTTTCAGCATCGGTTAGGGTTTATAATCTCAGTGTATAGTTAAGTTTTTTACTTAATTTTTTTTTTCGATAAATTAAAATAGTTAACTATAATACAAATCAATTATAATTTTGGTTAAAATTACTTTAACAGAAACTTACCATTGTAAAATGTAGGTAGGTTTATGGTTAAATATAGGAAATATAATTTTCCTATGTTTTCGATCTACATTTAATCTTGTCACCTTGTCTTAATACACTTTGAAGTTATTTTATATACTTGTCCCGAATACATGGGAAGTGATATAAATTTCATTTTAAACAAATATAAATTTCTATAATACTTGTACAACATAAACTTGCTTGTCTTTATAGTTGAAAATTATTATGTTTCAACTAAAATATATTGCTTAAAATGTTCTGAAGCAAGTAGCATTTGAGACGGCCGATGAACACGTATACATATTTTGATAGTATGATAGGGTTACCAAAATATATTTAAAATTCGTGAATGAAAAATAAACTTATTTTACCTTAGCATTTTGAGGTAGTATTATGTAATCATGATTACCTCGAAATGTTTCAATGGAAACTTATGGACGTGAAAAAAAGGAACCGACTAAAACGATATTTTTTAACGATTTAAAAAATATAGTAAGTATATCACAAAAAGTTTCTCTACTTTTTAATAGTGAATTAGAAAGGGGAGAAGAGGAATTGAAGAATAATTTTAATAAATTTGTGAGTGTTTTTACAACAATTAAAGCTTTTAAAACCTTTAAATAAAGACTCCTGATAATTTAAAATGCATTTTTTATTAATAAATTGCTTAAAAATTATATGTATACATTCTTAAATTCAAAGCCTACGCTTTTAGAGTTGAGTAACTGGAAGTAATCCTCATAATGAATACAAGAATGTTTTGCTTTCAAACTCGGTAAATAATAAAAAATCTTAATGCTACGATTCATTTTTTGGTGTTATTATACTGTATTGGTTAATTTTTTTATCTAAATATGTTTTCAAACACCAATTGGTTATTTTTAAATAGTATCAGTATCAGTGACAATGTCTAAGTCTTATATTTATTTTAAATTAAAATATTGAGCTTTGATGTATTTTTTATACGTTACTGATTATTTCTAATACAGCTACGTTGCTTTTTCATGTGTATCAATTGTATCTTGGTATTACTGTACTGGCGTCAATTTAATATTAACATTTTAATTAATATTGTGTCATATTTTATAGCCATAAAAATATATTAAATATATATATATATAAATATATATATTTAAGTTATCTTCTTCAATATAAATATAACTGAGTATTATTTTCTCAAACTCGAGTACTTAGCATTTTAATAAATATACCATATATATTATCGTTTAAAAAAGGCGTTAAAATTAACATCCCAGCATAAAGATATTCTTATGCTGGAAGAAGTTGTAACCAATTGAGAAATGAGCTATAAATTATTGTTTCAAGAAATTGTGGAGAAATTGTATGACAATATTTAATAAATTTGAAATATTATGTTTTAAAACAAATTCCAAAAAATGATATTAGAAGCGCTAGTTTCTCTCAAATTGTTCGAGTACTGGGAACTAAATATAAATAAAGCTTAAAAAGTCCCCGTAAAACTTTCAAGCTTTTGCAAATATTGATGCTGTGGAAGTTGTCGAGATTGTTCTGCATTCCAAATTCAATACAAAGTGACATCTAAAAGTCTGTAAGTGGTCTGTTGGTTCATCTTATTTTAGAGCACAGTATTGTTATTTTTTGTAGATATCAAGATATAATATTATTATATTTAGTAATAGTATTTTAAAATTTTCTACATAACTACAACATGTCTTCAGTATGTTATAAATATGTCGTAATACTTTTGCTAATAAATATAAGTATTATTAGTTTTAAGTTTCACCTAATTATATTTTATGAAACGAGATAAAATTATTAATCGTCTGCTACTCAAAGAATTAAGTTTTTTAATTTATTATTTTATAAGGTAATAGAACAATGAATGAATGAATGAATGAAGTGGTATATTTGGGAAGTATGTTTAGAAGAGACGGAAGATACGAAATGGATGTGGAAAGGCGTATTGCTGCCGGTAACAGAGTCAAAGGTGCTTTGACTGCATTGTTGAGACGGCAAAACGTCAGCATAGCCGCACGTTCGGCTGTACACAATGCAGTTTTGCTACCGACGCTGTTATACGGTAGCCAAACGTGGATAACACCGAAGAAGAATGTACGAAAGATGAATGCTGTGGAGATGCAATCTCTTCGCAGAATATGCGGAGTCAGTCTAGCTGACCGAATCCGCAATAATCCTCCGGAGGACATGTATAAAGAGATTAATAATAATAAATAAATAAATAAATAAATAAAAGGAAAAGAGACACCATCTGTTAAAATGGATTTAGATAACACAATATTTTTTTTTAAGTTATGTACATTTCATTACAAAATTATCGTTTACCGATCACACTGGGATATATCCCGTTAAACTATTTTTTGTCATGAATATATATAGCCTGCACAATGAATCTGTTCCCACTGTAGTAATATAACGCTATAGGAGCTATACTTGTATTTATTTTATCGAATCTAAGTTAGTTAAGATTTTGAAAAAAGTAAGATCATATTTCAAAATAATAAAAAAAATATGTAAACACGTTATCACAATACTAGAAAAAATAGATTTGATGTGAAATCTTATAGTAACGTTTTGTTTGGTTGATAGAGTAATTGACAGTAGATCAACTCTTGGTTGCTAATAATTCATTATTGATTTAATCATCTTCAAAAACCCGGCCATTGGTATAATGCTGATCGATCATAGATCATGGGCTATACAAAATTGGAGATAAACATGTTAGCATCGAACAATGTTATGTTATAGTATTTTACTTTTTGACTATACAGAAAAACAAAATTCCCAAACAGAGATTCAATATATAGAGATATAGATATTGTGTATTAAAGTCCCACTCTAATAAATATAAATTATAAATAATAATGCAAATATGAATATATTTTTATATGTGAACATATAATTATAGGACATATTTAAACAACACTGAGAGTAGGGAAGGAAATTTTTGTGGGCGGAAGTAAAAGAAAACGAGTATGCAAATATTAATATGACGGCGCGGGAATTTAATATTTGGGGAAAAAGTATTGAAATTCCTCACCTGAAATTCGTAAGAGAAACGTGATGCAAAAATATTAAGACTTAAAACTTTTATAGTTATTTAACCACGTCACTTAATTTTATAAATTATTACGGAATAATTAATTTCGATTTATTTTTTTTATTGATATTGTAATAGACACTGAATAAGTTTTATTTTTAATTGAATGAAGTTTCTTCCTAATACATAATTTATTTACCTCAATTTTTTATTTCCAAAAATTTTGAAAATCAAACTAAGGTATTAACATGATAGTAATTTATACGTCCATAAAAATAATAAATGGGTTCAAATAAAAGCTTATAACAACTATGTTAGCTACATATATAGATGTATTGGAGGTTAAAAACGTTACACATCTGAAACAAAACAATTTTAGCGTGAATGTCAATGGCTCAATGAAGTTACATTCATTCCATTACACTCTTTCATTCAAAGCCAAAAAGATTTAGCTATCAAGTTCTTCTTCAAAATATTTTTATTAAAGTAGACATTTACACGCACTTTTGAAATTTTATCAGAATTACACATATACCAACGAAACAAAAAAAAAGTTTGTATACATAAAAGAGTTACTTTTACTTTATGCCTTCTATTTATTGGTGTAACTATATAAAAATAAATATTTTTTTTTTACCACTACTTTACAAATAGTACAGAATATATTTATTTAAGAATTTTTTTTTTAATAAACGTGACTTATCAATTAAACCGTATTACTAACACCTTAAAAACTAATTTACTGTAATGATTAATGAATAAAAAAAAATCGTCTATTTAATTTGCCGGTCAAAAGAACAATGTATATTTTTCTTTTATTGAATCTCTGTTTGGGAATTTTATAGACCCTCCTTTACATAAACTGCTAAACAGTACAAAACAGTTATATCGTCAATATGTTTCATTAAATCATTTAAAGTTATTAAAGTGCTGTCCCACATCATTCAAAATCATTTTATATGTATATAAATATATGTATATAAATATTATATCTTTTTGATAAAATCTTATCATATTCTTTATCAAACTGAAAAATTTGTCTTGCTCTCAATTTGTATTAATTTGACGACAGTATCTCAAAACCATCCACCACCACTATGTGTAAATTATATGAAATTTAAGATATAAAACGCAATCGTATAATAATTATGAGTTTTTGTTTGTAATACAATTTATCTTACTCCATGTCATTCGTATTTTAAATTTAAAAATACCTTCAAAGTTTTGCGTTCGTGTTTATTCCTACGTTGTTGGCATTCTGTAAGTAGGTAGTAGATTGTACGGCAACTTTTCTTTTTCGTTTTGAAACAAACGGTAACAAAAAACTGAAAACTTTGCTGACGCCTGCAAGTTTTAATATTTTAATATTGAAACTTCACTATATTAACGAAAACTTCTCTCCTTCTTCCTGTTCCTTAATGGTGTTAAAGGTAATATTTTTTTTTGCAGATATCCAAAATTTACAAAATTTACATTTTTCATAAGGACATACTTTAATTTCTTCTTCTTCTTTCTTCATACCATTTACTATGCTTTCATAAATATAATGGCATGTAATAGTTTTCCAATAATGCGCAATAATATTGTTATTGTCCTACCTTTTGTTACGTTGGAGTAATCTATCACAAATACAAGGGGGACAGGAAGTTGATAATCGTGGTCAATGGTGGTGGTAATAATAAAATCAATGTGGTCAATCGTGGTGTTAATAATAAAAAAAGTCGTTAATAATGTTAGACTACCCGACAGCTTAGAGGATACTGTTATTTTAAAGGCTACCCACTAAAAACCAACGGTTGCTCTCATTGGTGGGACACCACGGAATAGGTTGCGGACTAACCGGAACCACCTATATGAATGTGCCCCGAACAACTTAGAGCAGCTTCACGACGTAGGTTTGTCCTCTTGCAGAAGGATGCCATAGCAACTCAGCAGCTCTCATTATCAATAATAGCAGCGATGAGGTACGGCAGCGGGAGGTCCCTGACCAGTTCACTACACTGATAATCTCAGTCAGCAAGCACCGCCAAAGTGTTAGGAGTTCGGGAAAGGGATTCGTCACAGTGTTTTAGGTACTACCCAAAACACCTATAGCATGTGAGATCTGCTCAAGACGGAGCGCTAAGGTTCCTTACCGTTGCTTGATCCAATAATTAAGATGGGTTGAAAGACCCCACTGTCGTCACTCCGGAGTCAGAATACACCGGGTCCTACTTCCATTGTTGGATCAGGGGCTATGTGCGGTAAAGATCTTTTTAGGTAAGTTTTTAATCTTTTATAGATAAGATATACATAATGTTGATAATATTTTTTATAAAGCAAGATCTATCAAGACTAAATTAGCTAAATGTTAATAATAAAAAAATAATAGAAAAAAGTAATTAAATTTTTATATTAATAAATTAAATTAATAGCATAGACTTATATTTTTAATTTTAGTCACAGAAGACCGACGTGTAGTAACCAAATTAATTTGGTTATGTTTCGTCGGTAAGTGAGAGAATCCGGAAGCCCAACCCCCCCCCCCCACGCCAAACATGAAAGCGTTGCCTACAAGAAAAATACCCCAGGAGGGTACCGGCTTTGATGAAGCCGGGGACCCCCTCCCCGAGCAAAATCGGGGAAATGATTCTCGGATTTTGCTCGGGCTGCCCGTCGTATCTGGGGCGGGCAAAGTATCGCCTTTTGTGTTTTATGAGGGCAAACGACGAGTCAACGCAGCGGCACCCCGACCCACTCTAAATGTGGACTTTTCCAACATCCGGGGACTTCATTCCAACTTGAACGCCGTCCATTATCATCTAGAGACGGCGCAGCCGGCCTTGTTGTTTCTGACGGAAACGCAGATATCTCGACCTAGCGACATAGCGTACCTGTCATACCCCGGGTATAAACTAGAACACCATTTTATACCACACGCCGGGGTATCTGTGTTTGTAAGGGAGGATATCTGCTACCGTCGCCTTCAGGTTTTTGAAGGTCGGGACCTGTCTATACTCTGGCTACGCGTGGACATGGACGACCATATCAGAGTCTACGCGTGCCTCTACAGGTCCCATAGTGGTAATGCAGAAACGGATCAACTCTTGGGCCATGTTCAGGCGAAGATTGACGATCTGCTTTCACAGACTCCCTCCGCCGAAGTCGTAGTCCTAGGGGACTTTAATGCGCACCATGCCGATTGGCTAGGGTCACGTGCCACCGACTACGCGGGGAGATCTGTGTTTGACTTTGCTCTGGCAAATGGTCTGTCCCAACTGGTAAAGACGCACACTCGTCTACCGGACGTGGACAGCCACACGCCCTCTTTGTTGGATCTTCTGCTGACTACACATCCAGAAAAGTACCAGATCACTGTCGAGGCTCCCTTAGGTTCCTCTGATCACTGTCTGGTACGGAGTGTAGTGCCCATTCAACGGTCGGCTCGCACAACACCTGCGACTCGACGCGTTTGGCACTACAAGTCAGCGGATTGGGATGGAATGCGGTCCTTTTTTGCATCCTACCCATGGGGGCCGATTTGTTTCCCTTCCGATGATCCTAGTGACTGCGCTGCGGCTGTAGCTGATGTGATACTACAGGGCATGGAACTATTTGTACCAAGCTCTGTGGTACCACTTGGTGGCAGATCGCGGCCTTGGTTTGATGCGTCTGTCAGGGCTGCAGCAGCTGGCAAACGGCAGGCTTATCAAGCTTGGGTCAATGCGTTAGTCACTAAGGATCCGAACTCTAGAGTTCTGAAGAGGAAATATAATCGTGCCTCCAGATTCTTCAAACGGCAAATCGCTAGAGCAAAGTTCAAGCATGTCGTCAAAATTGGGGATCAGCTGGCAAAGTACCCGCCTGGCACGCGCAAATTTTGGGCGCTTTCAAAGGCCACTCTGGGAAACTTTAACCAGCCGTCCCTACCGCCGTTGCACATGGGGAATGACTCTCTGGCCCACACGGCAAAAGAGAAAGCCGATCTCTTGGGCACTCTTTTCGCCTCCAACTCGACTTTGGACGACCAGGGGCAGACACCGCCTATCATCCCGCGGCGTCAGAGCTCAATGCCGGAAATAGTTTTTCGGCAGAAAACTATTAGGCAGTCTCTATTTTCCTTGGACGTTCATAAGTCGAGTGGGCCGGATGGCATTTCTCCATTGGTGCTACGAACGTGTGCCCCTGAGTTGACTCCAGTGCTAACGCGTCTATTTCGGTACTCCTACCTTAAAGGCGTAGTCCCGGTCACATGGAAGCGTGCCCTTGTCCATCCGATCCCTAAAAAAGGTGATAGCTCGGAACCAGCTAACTACAGACCTATCGCCATTACCTCTCTGCTCTCCAAAGTAATGGAGAGCATTATCAATAAACAGCTCCTAACCTACCTCGAGGATCACCAGTTGGTCAATGACCGGCAATATGGCTTTCGCCATGGTCGATCGGCTGGTGATCTTCTGTTGTATCTCACACACCGTTGGGCAGCTGTTATTGAAAGCAAGGGAGAGGGTCTGGCAGTTAGTTTGGATATGGCGAAAGCCTTCGATCACAAGGCACAAGGGGCTTCTTTCGAAGCTACCTTCCTATGGGCTTCCCGAGAGTTTATGCAAGTGGATCACCAGCTTCCTCACTGGGCGGAGTATACAGGTCGTTCTCGACGGTTTTTGCTCGGACCCCAAGCCCGTGAACGCTGGTGTACCCCAAGGCTGCGTGCTATCCCCAACTCTGTTCCTCCTGCACATCAATGATATGTTGGATATCTCCAACATACATTGTTATGCGGATGACAGCACTGGGGATGCGGTGTATTCCGGCCGTGCAGGTCTCTCTCGGGAAAACGTCGACGAGTGCCGAAAGAAACTTGTGTCTTCTATAGAGACTTCCTTGGGGATGATCTCTGAGTGGGGTGAACTGAACCACGTTCAGTTCAATCCCCTAAAAACACAAGTTTGCGCGTTTACCACTAAGAAAACCCCATTTGTCGTATCACCGCTCTTCGAGAGCACCCCCCTCATTGCCTCGCCAAGTATCAGAATACTGGGTCTCGACATTTCGAGCGATTGTCAGTTTCGTGGTCATCTGGAGAGCAAGGCCAAGTTGGCCTCGAAGAAATTGGGAGTGATTAATAGAGCGAGGCAGTATTTCAAACCTGGCCAAAGACTTGCGCTCTATAAGGCGCAGGTCCGGCCACACATGGAGTACTGTTCTCATCTCTGGTCCGGATCACCCCAATATCAGCTTCTACCATTTGACCGCGTACAACGGAGAGCCGCTCGGATTGTCGGGGACCCGGTGCTCTGCGAACGGCTGGACTCTTTGGCATTGCGTAGAGACGTGGCTTCTTTGTGCGTCTTCTACCGCATTTACAACGGGGAGTGTTCCGAAGAACTATTCGATCTGATGCCTGCCGCCGAATTTCATCACCACACAGCGCGCCATCGACTTCTTTACCATCCCTACCACCTGGATGCGTGGCGATCTTCCACTGTGCGGTTCTCAAGGACTTTTTTTCCACGTTCCACTCGCTTGTGGAACGAACTCCCTTCGGCGGTATTTCCAGATCGGTACGACATGGGTACCTTCAAAAAAGGCGTCTACTTCTACCTACAAGGCCGGCAACACTCTTGTAAATCCTCGGATGTTGCAAGAGTTCATGGGCGGCGGTGATCACAAGTCATCTGTGACCCGCCAGCTCGTTTGCCCTCCTCCTCCATAAAAAAAAAAAAAAAAAAAAGTACTATAGGTAAAATAAGACTTTTCAATTAGACAATAAACGAAAACATAAAACCACATATTTTTCTAACACTCTCTCTGTCTAACTGCTTACTCAATTTAGTATGTTGTTTATTGTGATATTAATATCATATCGTATCAAAAAAGACAATGGACAACAATTACATGCACATTGTTTTATGATATACGAACTTGACAACCATAAAGTAATAAATATAGAGACTTTAGAACCACTTATGATCGATTAAAGATTACCTTTTATTATGACGTTTAATTTAGAAATCACAAGTATGTGCAACCCATTTCGAAATCGACTCTTGATATATTAATCTTCAAAATCGACTGAACCGCAAGCATAGCTGATGTATATATACTATTCATATATCATTGGGGAAATCTTGGATGTTTCGTATTGCGGTTACATTAGTATTTACAACTTCTGAACCTGAATTTCACTTTGATATCATATTATTAAATTTTATATATTTATTTTGATGTTTTCATACATTACTTAACATATAAAATAATACTAGTTAATGTAATTAAAATCCTTTAAAGCTCGCTGACATTTATATTCTTGGCCTAATATTTTTTAACAATAAGGATCATTCACTTTCATTTTCGTATAAAAAAAAAAAACAGTCACAAAGCCATAAGCCAGCTTAATTGAGTCAATGCGGATAAAGAAGTGAATGTTACCTCATTTATAATTTATGTTGCTTAGAGTGTTCATTTTATGTTAAGATTGTAAAGTCGCGATACTGAGGACTGCCGAGAATTTGTTAAATGTCGATTGATTTTGATTATTACATCGGGGAAGCTACAAATTTTGATAAAGACATAAAATGGTCCGTGTGTGTGTAATTTGTATTTTGGTCACCGTGATTTATTATTTAATAGCAAATAGGTTGTTACAATATACATATTTATTAAAATAACCTAACTGAAGTTCTGATAAGCTAAGTCGGGTTTGTTCCTAAGCTTGATTCCTAAGAGTATAGTATACAATATATATATATGTTATATTATTTAATAATAAATATATATAATTAATTTAATAGATCACAATTGCCACAATTCACATTGCAATTTCATTAATCAATGCAATTTTATTTAAAATTAAAAGTAGTATTAAATAGCATTTTGGCTTACTTTTTTTTACTAGAATGTTTCTCCATTTCGCCCTATTGTTAGAAAGATCATACACATACATACAAACTGGTCAAACACGTGTTCAGAATACTTTTGCTACAAAAACATTAATAAAATCATACCGATAATTCCTGAAACTTTTCTAATTATAATAAGACGTTAAATAATAAATGTTAAGAATACTCACAGATATACTTAAGACAAAATATTAAGACAACAATAATCTTATTTTATTGTGTTTTTTATTAATCTGGCGATGTATAATTCTTACTATAACTATCGCTCTATCCACACTGTTTATATTATACAATATAAATTATCTACTTTTACTATCTTAAAAGTTGCCTCTTACCTTCTTAACTCTTGGTTTACTATCTAACAACTAAAATAGTAGTATATTTATAATAATGTTATATATAAATACAGCAACGAAATCTCTAAGCAAACACTGACATTACTTCATCAGTTAACTGAAACTTACATTATCATGATAATTCAACCAAAGTAATGAGGTTTTTTTAAATCCTTACAGCTCAATGACAAAAACTTCTGAGTCTTGAACTCTAGATTTCAATAATGAAAATAGTCAATTTCACGATTTGTTCTGCGAAAAAAAATAGAAAATAATACATCACTTACTTATAGATCTTATTTCATTATAACTACGAGTACACCGAAACAAATTGTTCTTTGGGGGAAGATAGAAGCGCAATTGATGTTTCACATGCCATAATTGGTTATTTTAAAACTTTTGGAGAATTAACAAGCAATTGAATATTGAACGTTACTGAATATTATAAGATATGTTAAGTACCCTTTTTGTTTCGGAGTACACGATAGCTTTGATTATTTTAAGAATAACCGTTTGTGGGTTAAATTATTGACTTTTAATTAACGTTTGTTTGACAAAATTCACAAAGTCAACTGGAGTCGTACAAAGTTATGACACATTTTCACGGAGGTGGAATAACTTGTCAATTACGAAATAACTTTTGTTATTTTTGTATCCGCTAACGTGTCAGGGTCTCTTAAATATTAAAGAATTTCTTTTGTTTTTTTTGTTGGAAGAGTGATGTTGTGTATATATGTTATGTTACTGAGAAATTATTTTAATATAACATACATTTTGTCATAACTCATATTTACTTAATAATCTATGCTATGATGAATTGTAGGAAAGTGTAGATAAATTATATGATGTATTATTATATGAATTGTAATAATAAATTTTCATTGCTAAAAATAAAATAGTATTTTCAATATGTGTACTTGCTGTCAAAAACCTTATTATTTAATTCATTCACATAGTCTTAGGGAACAATTTGATGAATTTTATAAATATTAAATAAATTAAAAGTTTAAAGTCTCCCAAAGCGTCGTTTTTTATCTCCATTAATTTAAAAGGATTAAGGACCAATGAGTAAATTTATGTAATTTACTAATTTGTTATTTGTGTTATAAGATATATTATAAACCATTCTTTAAATTCAACACTGTTTTGTGGGACGGTATCATTTCGTTGTATTTCATCCACAATAAATACATAATATATTCATAACTCAACATATTTTATATTTTTTCCTATATTATATTTATGACACATTATATCATCATAGTTCAAGTTGTTACTGTTATAAAAGTATGCAAAATTGATTTATTACATTCGATCTAAAAGTATATAACATTATTCAGATTGTTTGATTAGTTATTGGGAAAGTTTTGATAAGTGGAACAGTGTAGGCTATGTTAGATTTTATTAATGTAGTTTGTGTGATCAGAATATTCATTATATTGTGTTTTTTCAGTAGCACAGAATATGCTGCTGCTGTTGTTTGAAATTGTAAAAAGTTTGTTATGGACTAGGAATAGTTCACTAAGCTCCTCAAAAGCGCGGTAGAGGATTATGTATATAATTTTTTTCTAGATATACTATTATAGTTTTTTATAATAGTATGCAAATGTGATAGAACCAGGAACGTTCAACTTAAACATGATAATCGTTATATTTGTTGAGGATGAATTCAAATCTAAAGGTTTCTTAACACAATAAACGTTATGAATATTTAGCGGAAATAAAGACAATTAATATTAAGTCCAGTTGGAATTAGTAGTAGAAACGATGTTTCACTTTCAATGAAAGTGGTCCTACAGGTTGACCTTCACAAATGAATATTAAATAGCGAATATCCGTCACCGTGCTACTGTAGCGACCGCGAGATGAGCAATAAGGCGCTCGGAGCGGTTGAGCCTCTCTCTATTGTCAATAAACTTTAGTCCCGGGCGACCGAGCCTGCTGCCGACGAATAATTAACGAACTTCCGCGATTTTCGAATTTGTAAATTACCTCATGGTCACTTCGACACGCGTCCTGGATAGGTATAAATTATTTGGACAAAAAATTAATCATAGTGAATTAAGAATACCCTTTCTTTGTAAGCAACCAATTAATTGTATTTCGTTAGACAAATCAAGATGCAGAATTGGTTTACTTATTTAAGAAATATAATTAAACATTTATAATTTAAAAAAAATATATATATATGTAATTAAACATTTTTAAAACATAATGATTTTATATAAAACTAATTAATTCTCGAATATATTATTGAATAGCATATCAAAAAAGAGGTGTGCGTAACTAAAATTACAGAACTATCTTTGAACAACAGCATATTGTTTTTTTTTTCGTATTTGATGATCAAATCTTTATTCAGACTAACAAGTACTTCTCTAGTTTAAAAAGTAGCTATATTGTTATTTTGTCTAAATGTTACATGAATAAGACATATAAAACAGAACATTTAATCTGATACATAAACAATAATATTCAGAGGAAAAATAAAAATATTGAAACCCAGTGAATTATTCAGATCTTGACATTTTATCTGTTTTTGTTGACACCACAATATATTATCTTCGCGCAAAGCTTTCAGATCCTCTCACCGAAGCAATTTATTTTGTTGGAACAATTTTTCAGCTTTCGTTATAAATTCGTGTTAGTAATTTGTTGGATCTTCATATAACTACATTTTTTCATGGTGTTTTTTCAGTGTGTTTACTATGATCCGTGAATCTTTTTCAACAACCCGATACATTTTATAATTTGACAACCAAGATTAGAATCCTACATTTTTTCATCGGTGCACTTAAAACAATACCAAAACATAGAAGAAAAAATAATATCATAATTATACAGATAGGGAGGCAAAGACATTTTATATCCAGATACTGAACAAATTACTGTTACTGAATAATTACTGTTGTTTAATTAAAATCGTGATGTAATCTACACTTTTAACAAACAAATGCGAATAAATAATACCCTTTACCTAAAGAAAGAGATCAGTCAATTTATGGGCACTTATAATAATATAATATTTCTCAATACTCAATGCTCGTGCTGATATTTATTAAATTAAATGTCAGATAACATATAAATAAAAACAGTAGGGGACACGATGTAGTTATAATTGTATGTTTCTTTTCTCCATACTTTTTAACATAGCGTTGCTGAATCAGACTTAAAATATAAAAGATATTAGGTATATATATATATATACGATATTAGAAATATGTGATGTGGGAGGGAAACTATTAAGGATTGCTAATATGTATGGCAAGTCACGTTCGAGAGTAATGTTTAATTTAAGTTATTATTACAACCGAACCAGTTAACTCAGACAATTGGGTCTCCGTGTCGCTTAAGGATTGTTCTCCCTGTATAAAATTAGGTTTGTTATTCAAATATTTCCTTTTGGGTATACTAAAATATACCCATTTTATAGAATGCATAGAATATGAATTAGATATTAGTATATAGGTCAAATAATAACTAGATACATATATTTGAATTATGTACATATATTAAAATGTATTTAATTTTAACACTGTAAAACAAATTATATACTCCGAAAATTTGAATATCATTAAACGACATGTATTTTTTCTTTCATACTTTTCAAAACTTAAGGCATTCTAATTACTCCTTACCTCAGTTCATTTTTGAAATTATTTATATAATTATCAATTGCGTCCTTAATACATGGAAAGTGATATAAATTTCATTTTACACAAACACAAAAATCCATAATAATCAAGCAACGTGAAGGTTATATCTTGTCTTTATAGTTGAAAATTATTATGGTCCAAGTAAAATATATTACTTCAAACTGTACTGAAAATATCGCGCATGATAGTCAATAAACCTCATACGAGTACTGTTGACAGGTTGACCGATTTATTTAGTTTTCATTTTGGTGATGTTTCAATTGAATTGTGGATGAAGAAATGACAAAAAAGCAATCGATACTAATCAGAGGGATACCTGAAGACCTATGGACAAAAAGAACCTTATAATTTTATATTTTTTTTAGAGTTCAGATTATAAGAAAAAGGTTTTTGATACCTTCTGAGGTGGTAGTGAATATTATAATAAAATCTAATAAAATCAAACATTATTTTGTAATGAACATGATTGAAACTTAATATTGAGGCCTATATTTAGTTAGTTGATGTTATTATGAGATACATTTGCGAAAACAAAATCAAATTTCTAAAATATCACTATTACTATAAGGAGGATATAACATAAATAAGCAATTTCTTAGCTGTTTTCACATTAATTGCGAAGTATCTTCCTCGTTAATTATCGTGGTTGTAAATATTTAATCAAAACCTGATTATAATTTTTGTTATGATTAGTCGTAACAATAACGGCTTACATTATTACCTTTAGGTTTTTTATATAATAATTATTAAATATAATTAAATAAGAGCATGACATAAAGTCAAATACTTGCTTAGTTTACATCAATTTTATGTTAATAAGTTTGGATGTCAGTGTTTTCTTGCGATTAGTCTTTCAGTCGATAAAAATAAGAGAACTATTAAGTTGTATGGATTTGTATTGTTGTCGTTTTAATCCTAAAGATTCTATTAAATTACAAAGTGTTGTGTATCCGTGAATACGCTGGAAAAAAAATCTGCTATCCTAAATTCAAAGCCTACGCTTTAAGAGTTAAGTGCCCGGAAGTTATCCTCAAAACGAATACAAGAATGTTTTGCCTTCAAGCTCAGTAAATAAGAAAAAACATTATTACTTTTTCCTATTCCTATTTCCTAAATGTTTACTATTTATATTATACCTTCACTATTTATTATTTTATCATAATTTTTGTTTGTTTGTTTGTTTGTACTTAATCGGTATTTTTAAAAATAATTTGAGACTCTTTATCATCTGGTTTGCTTAAGTTATATTTATCTTATCTTTTAATATTAAGCTTCGATGTCTTTTCTTTTACGTCGTCCATTATTTTTGACACAGCTGGCTTACTTTTACATGTGTGTTGAATTTTGAAGCAGACAATGTACACAATTATATTCCGGTACTGCTTTTTCGGTATCCATTTTCTATTAACAACATTTTTGTAAAGTATATAAAAAAATGAGAAATAATATGCTTAGTACAGACTATTGTGTTAAGAAAATTGTAAAGTACGTATTACTTTAAGCCAATGTATTTGAAATGTTGGGTCAAAACGCACAATATTTAAACTACGATATTTGAATTATTCGAAAAATATTTGACAAAAAAAAATTATGGTTTTATCAAAAACTTCCCTCCTTTCAGTATGTGTCAATAAAGAAGATAAACTAAATAAAGGCACATTTCTATAAAATTTACTGTATCCAAAATTAATGATATGCCTATGACGGATTCATACTAATGCTAACGCGTCGGTAATGACAAATATAGGGAGCTAAATGTAGAAAACAAAATTGTCGGCTAGTAAAGTTGATAAGATTTGCAAAAAAAAAAATAATTAAAACACTGTTGGTACAATTTCATTTAAATAATTTATTATATATAAAAAATATATCCAGTAGGTAGTAGGTACTTTGAACCGGCTGATTTACTTCTCAACTTTTAGTGTAATATGAACGTATCTTTGTTACCTATTCAAATTATATGAAGAAGGTTATATATATAGAAGGAAATAAAGCTTAAAGAGCCCCAACAAACAAACATTCAAGCTTTTGCAAATATTGATGCTGTGAAAGTTGTCGAGATTGTTCTGCATTCCAAATTCATACAAAGTGATATCTAAAAGTCTGTAAGTGGTCTGTTGGTTAATGTTATTTTAGAGCATAGTATTTTTATTTTTTTGTTGAAATAAAGATATAATATTATTATATTTAGTAATAATATTATATTTTAATATTTTCTAGATCACTAAACCATGACTTCAGTATGTTATAAATAAATATGTCGTATTATGTTATGCTAATAAAAATAAGTAATAATAGTGTTATGTTTCACTTTATTAATATTTAATTAAGCGTGATAACATTGTTAATCGTCGGCCACTTAAAGAATTAAGGTTTTTAATTTATTTTTATATAAGTAAGAGGAAAAGAGACACCATCTGTTAAAATTTCTGGATTTATAACACAATGAAGATTCTTTTAAGATATGCACATTTCTTCACAAAATTATCGGTCACCGTTCAGACTGGGATACATCCCGGTAAACTATTTTTTGTTATGAATATATATAGCCTGCGCATTGAACTCCGCTCCCACATAATATTACACTATAGGAGCTACACTTGTATTTATTTTATCGATTCTAAGTTGGTTATGATTTTGAAAAGAGTAAGACCATATTTCAAAATAATAAAAACATGTCACAATACTAGAAAATATCATTTTGATGTGAAATCTTATAGTAACTTTTTGTTTGTTTGATAGAGTAATTGACAGTAGATCAACTCTTGGTTGCCAATAATTCATTATTGATTTAATCATCTTCAAAAACCCGGCCATTGGAATAATGCTGATCGATCATAGATCATGGGCTATACAAAATTGGAGATAAACATGTTAGCATCGAACAATGTTGTTGTTATAGTATTTTACTTTTTGACTACACAGAAAAACAAAATATTTATATATGTAATCGAATAAACAACAATGATCAACTAATTGATATATTTTGTAATTATTTGAATTTATATGGTATTATTAAATACATCTTATAGAAGTTATTAGTTCCACCATCATATACATTGAGTACGAGAAAATGAAACGGTGAACTGTTTACTTGAGTAATAAGTATCTTTAGCATTTTCTTTGCCAACTTTAATACAAGGTATTGTATATACTTGTAGAATATTGTGTAATAAAGTCCCACTCTAATAAATATACATTATAAATAATAATGCAAATATTATATATTATTATATGTGAACACATAATTATAGGACATATTTAAACAACACAGAGAGTAGGGAAGGAAATTTTAGTGGTCGGAAGTAAAAGAAAACGAGTATGCAAATATTATTATGACGACGCGGGAATTTAATATTTGGGGAAAAAGTATTGAAATTCCTGACCTGAATTTCGTAAGAGAATGTGATGCAAAAATATTAAGAAGTAATTTTGATTTATTTTTTTATTGATATTGTAATAGACACTGAATAAAAGTTTTATTTTTTATTGAATGCAGTTTCTTTCTAATGCATAATTTATTACACTCAATTTTATTTTTTTCAAAAGTTTTGAAAATTACACTAAGCTATTAACATGATAGTAATTTATACGTCCTTAAAAATAATAAATAGCTTCAAACAGGAGTTTATAGCAACTATGTTAGCTACATATATATATATATGTATTGGAGGTTAAAAACGTTACACATAAGAAACAAAACAGTTTTAGCGCGAACATAAGTGGTTCAGTAAAGTTATGTAACTTTCATTCCATTACACTCTTTCACTCAAAGCCAAAAAGCTTTAGCTATCAAGTTCTTATTCAAAATATTTTTATTAAAGTAGACATTTACACGAACTTTTGAAATTTTATCAGGATTACCCATATACCAACGAAACAAAAAAAATAGTTTTTATACATAAAAGAGTTACTTTTACCTTATGCCTTCTATTTATTGGTGTAACTATGTAAAAATAAATATTTTTTTTTTATAAATTATATTTTTTAATAAAATTGACTCATGATTTAAACTGTATTACTACGAGTAACACCTTAAAAACTATTTTACTGTAATGATAAATGAATAAAAAAAATCGCCTATTTAATCTCCCGGTCAAAATAACTATGTATATTTTTCTTTTATGGAATCTCTGTTTAGAATTTTATAGACCCTCCTTTAAATAAACTGACAAAAACAGTACAAACAGTTACATCGTCAATATGTTTCATTAAATCTTTTAAAGTTATTAATGTGCTGTCCCACATCATTCAAATATCATTTCTAGGTGATTTCATGCATCGTTCGAGAAAGAGAATCCTAACAAATATACTTTAACTAGGTCAATACATTTTATATGTATATAAATATATGTATATAAATATTATATTTACTTTATTAAATCTTATCTTATTCTTACTCAAACTGAAAAATTTTTCTTGGTCCCAATTTATATTAATTTGACGACGGTATGTCAAAACCATCCACCACCACTACGTGTAAATTATATGACATTTAAGATTTTAAATGCAATCGTATGAGATTTTGTTTGTAATACAATTTATCTTATTCCATATCATTCGTATTTTAAATATAAAATACCTTCAAAGTTTTGCTTTCGTGTTTACTCCTCCGTTGTTGTCATTTTGTAAGTAAGATAGATAGAAGAAGAGTAAAATTGTGCGGCAACTTTTCTTTTTCGTTTCGAAACAAACGGTAACAAAAAACTTAAAACTTTGCTGACGCCTGCAAGTTTTAATATTTTAATATTGAAGCTTCACTATATTAACAAAAACTTCGCTCCTTCTTCCTGTTCCTCAATGGTGATAATTTTTTTTATGCAGATATCCAACATTTTGAAAATTTATATTTTTAATAAGGTACATAATTTAATTTCTTCTTCTTCTTTCTTCATACCATTTACTATGCTTTCATAAATATAAGGGCATGTAATGGTTTTCCAATAAATCGCAATAATATTGTTATCTTGCTATTTTTTGTTACGTTGGAGTAATCTTTTACGAATACAAGGGGACAGGAAGTTGAAAATTGTGATATTATGTTAGACTACCCGACAGCTTAGAGGATACTGTTATTTTAAAGGCTACCCATTAAAAATCAACGGTTGCTCTCATCACATTGGTGGGACGCCAAGGATTGGCTTGCGGACTCACCGGAACCACCTATATGAAAGTGCCCCGAAGAGAGCAGCTTCACGACGTAGGTTTCTCCTCTTGCAGAAGGATGCCATAGCAACTCAGCAGCTTTCATTGTCAATAATAGCAGCGATGAGGTTCGGCAGCGGGAGGTCCCTGACCAGTTCACTACACTGATGGTGCCAGTCAGCAAGCACCGCAAGCAAGTGTGAGAAGTTCTGGCAATGGATTCGTCACAGTGTTTCAGGTATTCCCCAAAACCCCTATACCATGTGAGATCTGCTCAAGACGGAACGCGAAGGTTCCTTACCGTTACTTAATCCAACAATTAAGATGGGTTGAAAGGCCCCACTGTCGTCACTCCGGAGTCAGAATACCCCGGGTCCTACTTCCATTGTTGGATCAGGGGCTATGTGAGGTAAAGATCTTTTTAGGTAAGTTTTTAATCTTTTATAGATAAGATATTCAACATAATGTTGCTTGCTTTATTTAAAATATTATCAACATTACATAATGTTGATAATATTTTAAATAAAGCAAGATCTATCAAGACTAAATTAGCTAAATGTTAATAATAAGAAAATAATAGAAAAGGTAATAAAATTTTTATATTAATAAATTAAATTAATAGCATAGACTTATATTTTTAATTTTAGGTACTATAGGTAAAATAAGACTTTTCAATTAGACAATAAACGAAAACATAAAACCACATATTTTTCTAACACTCTCTCTGTCTAACTGCTTACTCAATTTAGTATGTTGTTTATTGTGATATTAATATCATATCGTATCAAAAAAGACAATGGACAACAATTACATGCACATTGTTTTATGATATACGAACTTGACAACCATAAAGTAATAAATATAGAGACTTTAGAACCACTTATGATCGATTAAAGATTACCTTTTATTATGACGTTTAATTTAGAACTATATGCAACCCATTTCGAAATCAGAATTTCACTTTGATATCCTATTATTAAATTATATATTTATTTTTATGTTTTGATACATTACTTATCTTATAAAATAATACTAGTTAATGTAATTAAAATCCTTTAAAGCGCGCTGACATTTATATTCTTGGCCTAATATTTTTTAACAATAAGGATCATTCATTTTCATTTCCTTATAAAGAAGAAAAAACAGCCACAAAGCCATAAGCCGGCTTAATTGAGTCAAGGTGGATAAAGGAATGTTAACTCATTCATAATTTATATTGCTTAGAGTGTTCATTTTATGTTAAGATTGTAAAGTCGCGATACTGAGGTCGAGAATTTGTTAAATGTCGATTGATTCTGATTAATACATCGGGGAAGCTATAAATTTTGATAAAGACATAGAATGGTCCGTGTGTGTATAATTTGTATTTTGGTCACCGTGATTTATTATTTATTATCAAACAGGTTGTTACAATATACATATTTACTAATATAACCTAACTGAAGGTCTGATAAGCTAGGTCGGGTTTATTCCTAAACGTGATTCCTAAGGGTATAGTATACTATATACATGTTATATTATTTAATAATAAATGTATACAATTAATTTAATAGATCAATGCAATTTTATATAAAATAAAAAGTAGTATTAAATAGCATTTTGCCTTTATTTTACTAGAAAGTTTCTCCATTTCGCCCTATTGTTAGAAAATTCATACACATACATACAAACTGACCAAACACGTGTTCAGAATACTTTTGCTAGAAGAACATAAATAAAGTCATACCGAAAATTCCTCAAATCAGTAGTTCAATAATAAATATTCAGAATAATTACACATATACTTAAGAAAAAATATTAAGACAACAATAATCTTATTTTATTGAGTTTCTTATTTATCTGGAGGTGTATAATTCTTACTATAACTATCGCTCTATCCACTCTATTTGTATGTTATCTTAAAAGTTGCCTCTTACCTTCTTAACTCTTTGTTTACTATGTAACAACTACAATAGTAGTGATTTTTAAAATAATAATATATACTAATACAGCAACGAAAATTCTAAGCAACTACTGATATCACTTCACCAGGCAGTTGTTAACTGACACTTACATTATCATGATATTTAAGAATTTGTAATAATGTGTTTTTAAATCCTCACAGCTCACTGACAAAATTTTCTACGTCTCGTCTAAGTTTCAAAAATGAAAAAGTCAATTAGAAGATTTCTTCTGCAAACAAAAGTAGAAAATAATACATTCATGTTATCACTTTAAAGATCACAATTTTCTTATTTCATTCTAATTACGAGTACGACAAAAGAAATTGCTCTTTGGGGGAAGATAGAAGCTCAATTCACGTTTCACGTGCCTTGATTGGTTATTTTCAAACAACTTGGAGAATTACCGAGTAATGATATTGTACGTTACCGAATAATATAACATATGTTAAGTAGATTTTTTATTTCGCAGTACACGATAGCTTTAATTACTTTAAGAAAAACTGTTTGGGGGTTAAATTATTGACTTCTAATTAACGTTTGTTTGACAAAATTCACAAAGTCAACTGGAGTCGTATAAATATTATGACACGTTTTCACGGAGGTCGAATAACTTGTCAATTACGAAATAACTTTTCTTATTTTTGTATACGCCAACGTGTCAGGGTCTGTTAAATATTAAAGAGTTTCTTTTGTTTTTTTTGTTGGAAAATTCATGTTGTGTGTATATATTGTATATATATGTTATGTAACTGAGAAATCATGTTGATATAACATAAATTTTGTCATAACTCATATTTACTTAATAATCTATGCTATGATGAATTGTAGGAAAGTGTAGATAAATTATATGATGTACAATTATATGAATTATAATAATAAATTTTCATTGCTAAAAATAAAATAGTATTTTTAATATGTGTGATTACTATCAAAAACTTTATTATTTAATTCATTTACATAGTCTTAGGGAACCATTTGTATGAATTTTATAAATATTAAATATATTAAAATTTAAAATTCTCCCAAAGCGTTGTTTTTTTATCTCCATTAATTTAAGAAGATTAAGGACAAATGAGTAAATTTATGTAATTTACTCATTTCTTATTTGTGCTATAAAATCTATTATAAACTATTCTTTAAATTAGGTGGTAGAGCCTTGCTGGAGTTATCCGACTGCAGCTCGTATTGGGCTGGCTCGACCGGGGAAGGACCACCCTCTCACAGAAGACCGACGCGTAGTAATCAAATTCATTTGGTTATGTTCCGTCGGTAAGTGAGACAATCCGGTAGCCCAAAAGAAAAATACCCCAGGAGGGTACCGGCTTTGATGAAGCCGGGGACTCCCTCCCCGAGCAAAATCGGGGAAATGGTTCTCGGATTTTGCTCGGGCTGCCCGTCGTATCTGGGGCGGGCAAAGTATCGCCTTTTGTGTTTTATGAGGGCAAACGACGAGTCAACGCAGCGGCACCCCGACCCACTCTAAATGTGGACTTTTGCAACATCCGGGGACTTCATTCCAACTTGAACGCCGTCCACTATCATCTAGAGACGGCGTAGCCGGCCTTGTTGTTTCTGACGGAGACGCAGATATCTCAACCTAGCGACACAGCGTACCTGTCATACCCCGGGTATAAACTAGAACACCATTTTATACCACACGCCGGGGTATCTGTGTTCGTAAGGGAGGATATCTGCTACCGTCGCCTTCAGGTTTTTGAAGGTCGGGACCTGTCTGTACTCTGGCTGCGCGTGGACATGGACGACCATGTCAGAGTCTACGCGTGCCTCTACAGGTCCCATAGTGGTAATGCAGAAACGGATCAACTCTTGGGCCATGTTCAGGCGAAGATTGACGATCTGCTTTCACAGACTCCCTCCGCCGAAGTCGTAGTCCTAGGGGACTTTAATGCGCACCATGCCGATTGGCTAGGGTCACGTGCCACCGACTACGCGGGGAGATCTGTGTTTGACTTTGCTCTGGCAAATGGTCTGTCCCAACTGGTAAAGACGCACACTCGTCTACCGGACGTGGACAGCCACACGCCCTCTTTGTTGGATCTTCTGCTGACTACACATCCAGAAAAGTACCAGATCACTGTCGAGGCTCCCTTAGGTTCCTCTGATCACTGTCTGGTACGGAGTGTAGTGCCCATTCAACGGTCGGCTCGCACAACACCTGCGACTCGACGCGTTTGGCACTACAAGTCAGCGGATTGGGATGGAATGCGGTCCTTTTTTGCATCCTACCCATGGGGGCCGATTTGTTTCCCTTCCGATGATCCTAGTGACTGCGCTGCGGCTGTAGCTGATGTGATACTACAGGGCATGGAACTATTTGTACCAAGCTCTGTGGTACCACTTGGTGGCAGATCGCGGCCTTGGTTTGATGCGTCTGTCAGGGCTGCAGCAGCTGGCAAACGGCAGGCTTATCAAGCTTGGGTCAATGCGTTAGTCACTAAGGATCCGAACTCTAGAGTTCTGAAGAGGAAATATAATCGTGCCTCCAGATTCTTCAAACGGCAAATCGCTAGAGCAAAGTTCAAGCATGTCGTCAAAATTGGGGATCAGCTGGCAAAGTACCCGCCTGGCACGCGCAAATTTTGGGCGCTTTCAAAGGCCACTCTGGGAAACTTTAACCAGCCGTCCCTACCGCCGTTGCACATGGGGAATGACTCTCTGGCCCACACGGCAAAAGAGAAAGCCGATCTCTTGGGCACTCTTTTCGCCTCCAACTCGACTTTGGACGACCAGGGGCAGACACCGCCTATCATCCCGCGGCGTCAGAGCTCAATGCCGGAAATAGTTTTTCGGCAGAAAACTATTAGGCAGTCTCTATTTTCCTTGGACGTTCATAAGTCGAGTGGGCCGGATGGCATTTCTCCATTGGTGCTACGAACGTGTGCCCCTGAGTTGACTCCAGTGCTAACGCGTCTATTTCGGTACTCCTACCTTAAAGGCGTAGTCCCGGTCACATGGAAGCGTGCCCTTGTCCATCCGATCCCTAAAAAAGGTGATAGCTCGGAACCAGCTAACTACAGACCTATCGCCATTACCTCTCTGCTCTCCAAAGTAATGGAGAGCATTATCAATAAACAGCTCCTAACCTACCTCGAGGATCACCAGTTGGTCAATGACCGGCAATATGGCTTTCGCCATGGTCGATCGGCTGGTGATCTTCTGTTGTATCTCACACACCGTTGGGCAGCTGTTATTGAAAGCAAGGGAGAGGGTCTGGCAGTTAGTTTGGATATGGCGAAAGCCTTCGATCACAAGGCACAAGGGGCTTCTTTCGAAGCTACCTTCCTATGGGCTTCCCGAGAGTTTATGCAAGTGGATCACCAGCTTCCTCACTGGGCGGAGTATACAGGTCGTTCTCGACGGTTTTTGCTCGGACCCCAAGCCCGTGAACGCTGGTGTACCCCAAGGCTGCGTGCTATCCCCAACTCTGTTCCTCCTGCACATCAATGATATGTTGGATATCTCCAACATACATTGTTATGCGGATGACAGCACTGGGGATGCGGTGTATTCCGGCCGTGCAGGTCTCTCTCGGGAAAACGTCGACGAGTGCCGAAAGAAACTTGTGTCTTCTATAGAGACTTCCTTGGGGATGATCTCTGAGTGGGGTGAACTGAACCACGTTCAGTTCAATCCCCTAAAAACACAAGTTTGCGCGTTTACCACTAAGAAAACCCCATTTGTCGTATCACCGCTCTTCGAGAGCACCCCCCTCATTGCCTCGCCAAGTATCAGAATACTGGGTCTCGACATTTCGAGCGATTGTCAGTTTCGTGGTCATCTGGAGAGCAAGGCCAAGTTGGCCTCGAAGAAATTGGGAGTGATTAATAGAGCGAGGCAGTATTTCAAACCTGGCCAAAGACTTGCGCTCTATAAGGCGCAGGTCCGGCCACACATGGAGTACTGTTCTCATCTCTGGTCCGGATCACCCCAATATCAGCTTCTACCATTTGACCGCGTACAACGGAGAGCCGCTCGGATTGTCGGGGACCCGGTGCTCTGCGAACGGCTGGACTCTTTGGCATTGCGTAGAGACGTGGCTTCTTTGTGCGTCTTCTACCGCATTTACAACGGGGAGTGTTCCGAAGAACTATTCGATCTGATGCCTGCCGCCGAATTTCATCACCACACAGCGCGCCATCGACTTCTTTACCATCCCTACCACCTGGATGCGTGGCGATCTTCCACTGTGCGGTTCTCAAGGACTTTTTTTCCACGTTCCACTCGCTTGTGGAACGAACTCCCTTCGGCGGTATTTCCAGATCGGTACGACATGGGTACCTTCAAAAAAGGCGTCTACTTCTACCTACAAGGCCGGCAACACTCTTGTAAATCCTCGGATGTTGCAAGAGTTCATGGGCGGCGGTGATCACAAGTCATCTGTGACCCGCCAGCTCGTTTGCCCTCCTCCTCCATAAAAAAAAAAAAAAAAAAAAAGTACTATAGGTAAAATAAGACTTTTCAATTAGACAATAAACGAAAACATAAAACCACATATTTTTCTAACACTCTCTCTGTCTAACTGCTTACTCAATTTAGTATGTTGTTTATTGTGATATTAATATCATATCGTATCAAAAAAGACAATGGACAACAATTACATGCACATTGTTTTATGATATACGAACTTGACAACCATAAAGTAATAAATATAGAGACTTTAGAACCACTTATGATCGATTAAAGATTACCTTTTATTATGACGTTTAATTTAGAAATCACAAGTATGTGCAACCCATTTCGAAATCGACTCTTGATATATTAATCTTCAAAATCGACTGAACCGCAAGCATAGCTGATGTATATATACTATTCATATATCATTGGGGAAATCTTGGATGTTTCGTATTGCGGTTACATTAGTATTTACAACTTCTGAACCTGAATTTCACTTTGATATCATATTATTAAATTTTATATATTTATTTTGATGTTTTCATACATTACTTAACATATAAAATAATACTAGTTAATGTAATTAAAATCCTTTAAAGCTCGCTGACATTTATATTCTTGGCCTAATATTTTTTAACAATAAGGATCATTCACTTTCATTTTCGTATAAAAAAAAAAAACAGTCACAAAGCCATAAGCCAGCTTAATTGAGTCAATGCGGATAAAGAAGTGAATGTTACCTCATTTATAATTTATGTTGCTTAGAGTGTTCATTTTATGTTAAGATTGTAAAGTCGCGATACTGAGGACTGCCGAGAATTTGTTAAATGTCGATTGATTTTGATTATTACATCGGGGAAGCTACAAATTTTGATAAAGACATAAAATGGTCCGTGTGTGTGTAATTTGTATTTTGGTCACCGTGATTTATTATTTAATAGCAAATAGGTTGTTACAATATACATATTTATTAAAATAACCTAACTGAAGTTCTGATAAGCTAAGTCGGGTTTGTTCCTAAGCTTGATTCCTAAGAGTATAGTATACAATATATATATATGTTATATTATTTAATAATAAATATATATAATTAATTTAATAGATCACAATTGCCACAATTCACATTGCAATTTCATTAATCAATGCAATTTTATTTAAAATTAAAAGTAGTATTAAATAGCATTTTGGCTTACTTTTTTTTACTAGAATGTTTCTCCATTTCGCCCTATTGTTAGAAAGATCATACACATACATACAAACTGGTCAAACACGTGTTCAGAATACTTTTGCTACAAAAACATTAATAAAATCATACCGATAATTCCTGAAACTTTTCTAATTATAATAAGACGTTAAATAATAAATGTTAAGAATACTCACAGATATACTTAAGACAAAATATTAAGACAACAATAATCTTATTTTATTGTGTTTTTTATTAATCTGGAGATGTATAATTCTTACTATAACTATCGCTCTATCCACACTGTTTATATTATACAATATAAATTATCTACTTTTACTATCTTAAAAGTTGCCTCTTACCTTCTTAACTCTTGGTTTACTATCTAACAACTAAAATAGTAGTATATTTATAATAATGTTATATATAAATACAGCAACGAAATCTCTAAGCAAACACTGACATTACTTCATCAGTTAACTGAAACTTACATTATCATGATAATTCAACCAAAGTAATGAGGTTTTTTTAAATCCTTACAGCTCAATGACAAAAACTTCTGAGTCTTGAACTCTAGATTTCAATAATGAAAATAGTCAATTTCACGATTTGTTCTGCGAAAAAAAATAGAAAATAATACATCACTTACTTATAGATCTTATTTCATTATAACTACGAGTACACCGAAACAAATTGTTCTTTGGGGGAAGATAGAAGCGCAATTGATGTTTCACATGCCATAATTGGTTATTTTAAAACTTTTGGAGAATTAACAAGCAATTGAATATTGAACGTTACTGAATATTATAAGATATGTTAAGTACCCTTTTTGTTTCGGAGTACACGATAGCTTTGATTATTTTAAGAATAACCGTTTGTGGGTTAAATTATTGACTTTTAATTAACGTTTGTTTGACAAAATTCACAAAGTCAACTGGAGTCGTACAAAGTTATGACACATTTTCACGGAGGTGGAATAACTTGTCAATTACGAAATAACTTTTGTTATTTTTGTATCCGCTAACGTGTCAGGGTCTCTTAAATATTAAAGAATTTCTTTTGTTTTTTTTGTTGGAAGAGTGATGTTGTGTATATATGTTATGTTACTGAGAAATTATTTTAATATAACATACATTTTGTCATAACTCATATTTACTTAATAATCTATGCTATGATGAATTGTAGGAAAGTGTAGATAAATTATATGATGTATTATTATATGAATTGTAATAATAAATTTTCATTGCTAAAAATAAAATAGTATTTTCAATATGTGTACTTGCTGTCAAAAACCTTATTATTTAATTCATTCACATAGTCTTAGGGAACAATTTGATGAATTTTATAAATATTAAATAAATTAAAAGTTTAAAGTCTCCCAAAGCGTCGTTTTTTATCTCCATTAATTTAAAAGGATTAAGGACCAATGAGTAAATTTATGTAATTTACTAATTTGTTATTTGTGTTATAAGATATATTATAAACCATTCTTTAAATTCAACACTGTTTTGTGGGACGGTATCATTTCGTTGTATTTCATCCACAATAAATACATAATATATTCATAACTCAACATATTTTATATTTTTTCCTATATTATATTTATGACACATTATATTATCATAGTTCAAGTTGTTACTGTTATAAAAGTATGCAAAATTGATTTATTACATTCGATCTAAAAGTATATAACATTATTCAGATTGTTTGATTAGTTATTGGGAAAGTTTTGATAAGTGGAACAGTGTAGGCTATGTTAGATTTTATTAATGTAGTTTGTGTGATCAGAATATTCATTATATTGTGTTTTTTCAGTAGCACAGAATATGCTGCTGCTGTTGTTTGAAATTGTAAAAAGTTTGTTATGGACTAGGAATAGTTCACTAAGCTCCTCAAAAGCGCGGTAGAGGATTATGTATATAATTTTTTTCTAGATATACTATTATAGTTTTTTATAATAGTATGCAAATGTGATAGAACCAGGAACGTTCAACTTAAACATGATAATCGTTATATTTGTTGAGGATGAATTCAAATCTAAAGGTTTCTTAACACAATAAACGTTATGAATATTTAGCGGAAATAAAGACAATTAATATTAAGTCCAGTTGGAATTAGTAGTAGAAACGATGTTTCACTTTCAATGAAAGTGGTCCTACAGGTTGACCTTCACAAATGAATATTAAATAGCGAATATCCGTCACCGTGCTACTGTAGCGACCGCGAGATGAGCAATAAGGCGCTCGGAGCGGTTGAGCCTCTCTCTATTGTCAATAAACTTTAGTCCCGGGCGACCGAGCCTGCTGCCGACGAATAATTAACGAACTTCCGCGATTTTCGAATTTGTAAATTACCTCATGGTCACTTCGACACGCGTCCTGGATAGGTATAAATTATTTGGACAAAAAATTAATCATAGTGAATTAAGAATACCCTTTCTTTGTAAGCAACCAATTAATTGTATTTCGTTAGACAAATCAAGATGCAGAATTGGTTTACTTATTTAAGAAATATAATTAAACATTTATAATTAAAAAAAAATATATATATATGTAATTAAACATTTTTAAAACATAATGATTTTATATAAAACTAATTAATTCTCGAATATATTATTGAATAGCATATCAAAAAAGAGGTGTGCGTAACTAAAATTACAGAACTATCTTTGAACAACAGCATATTGTTTTTTTTTTCGTATTTGATGATCAAATCTTTATTCAGACTAACAAGTACTTCTCTAGTTTAAAAAGTAGCTATATTGTTATTTTGTCTAAATGTTACATGAATAAGACATATAAAACAGAACATTTAATCTGATACATAAACAATAATATTCAGAGGAAAAATAAAAATATTGAAACCCAGTGAATTATTCAGATCTTGACATTTTATCTGTTTTTGTTGACACCACAATATATTATCTTCGCGCAAAGCTTTCAGATCCTCTCACCGAAGCAATTTATTTTGTTGGAACAATTTTTCAGCTTTCGTTATAAATTCGTGTTAGTAATTTGTTGGATCTTCATATAACTACATTTTTTCATGGTGTTTTTTCAGTGTGTTTACTATGATCCGTGAATCTTTTTCAACAACCCGATACATTTTATAATTTGACAACCAAGATTAGAATCCTACATTTTTTCATCGGTGCACTTAAAACAATACCAAAACATAGAAGAAAAAATAATATCATAATTATACAGATAGGGAGGCAAAGACATTTTATATCCAGATACTGAACAAATTACTGTTACTGAATAATTACTGTTGTTTAATTAAAATCGTGATGTAATCTACACTTTTAACAAACAAATGCGAATAAATAATACCCTTTACCTAAAGAAAGAGATCAGTCAATTTATGGGCACTTATAATAATATAATATTTCTCAATACTCAATGCTCGTGCTGATATTTATTAAATTAAATGTCAGATAACATATAAATAAAAACAGTAGGGGACACGATGTAGTTATAATTGTATGTTTCTTTTCTCCATACTTTTTAACATAGCGTTGCTGAATCAGACTTAAAATATAAAAGATATTAGGTATATATATATATATACGATATTAGAAATATGTGATGTGGGAGGGAAACTATTAAGGATTGCTAATATGTATGGCAAGTCACGTTCGAGAGTAATGTTTAATTTAAGTTATTATTACAACCGAACCAGTTAACTCAGACAATTGGGTCTCCGTGTCGCTTAAGGATTGTTCTCCCTGTATAAAATTAGGTTTGTTATTCAAATATTTCCTTTTGGGTATACTAAAATATACCCATTTTATAGAATGCATAGAATATGAATTAGATATTAGTATATAGGTCAAATAATAACTAGATACATATATTTGAATTATGTACATATATTAAAATGTATTTAATTTTAACACTGTAAAACAAATTATATACTCCGAAAATTTGAATATCATTAAACGACATGTATTTTTTCTTTCATACTTTTCAAAACTTAAGGCATTCTAATTACTCCTTACCTCAGTTCATTTTTGAAATTATTTATATAATTATCAATTGCGTCCTTAATACATGGAAAGTGATATAAATTTCATTTTACACAAACACAAAAATCCATAATAATCAAGCAACGTGAAGGTTATATCTTGTCTTTATAGTTGAAAATTATTATGGTCCAAGTAAAATATATTACTTCAAACTGTACTGAAAATATCGCGCATGATAGTCAATAAACCTCATACGAGTACTGTTGACAGGTTGACCGATTTATTTAGTTTTCATTTTGGTGATGTTTCAATTGAATTGTGGATGAAGAAATGACAAAAAAGCAATCGATACTAATCAGAGGGATACCTGAAGACCTATGGACAAAAAGAACCTTATAATTTTATATTTTTTTTAGAGTTCAGATTATAAGAAAAAGGTTTTTGATACCTTCTGAGGTGGTAGTGAATATTATAATAAAATCTAATAAAATCAAACATTATTTTGTAATGAACATGATTGAAACTTAATATTGAGGCCTATATTTAGTTAGTTGATGTTATTATGAGATACATTTGCGAAAACAAAATATATACTTTCTAAAATATCACTATTACTATAAGGAGGATATAACATAAATAAGCAATTTCTTAGCTGTTTTCACATTAATTGCGAAGTATCTTCCTCGTTAATTATCGTGGTTGTAAATATTTAATCAAAACCTGATTATAATTTTTGTTATGATTAGTCGTAACAATAACGGCTTACATTATTACCTTTAGGTTTTTTATATAATAATTATTAAATATAATTAAATAAGAGCATGACATAAAGTCAAATACTTGCTTAGTTTACATCAATTTTATGTTAATAAGTTTGGATGTCAGTGTTTTCTTGCGATTAGTCTTTCAGTCGATAAAAATAAGAGAACTATTAAGTTGTATGGATTTGTATTGTTGTCGTTTTAATCCTAAAGATTCTATTAAATTACAAAGTGTTGTGTATCCGTGAATACGCTGGAAAAAAAATCTGCTATCCTAAATTCAAAGCCTACGCTTTAAGAGTTAAGTGCCCGGAAGTTATCCTCAAAACGAATACAAGAATGTTTTGCCTTCAAGCTCAGTAAATAAGAAAAAACATTATTACTTTTTCCTATTCCTATTTCCTAAATGTTTACTATTTATATTATACCTTCACTATTTATTATTTTATCATAATTTTTGTTTGTTTGTTTGTTTGTACTTAATCGGTATTTTTAAAAATAATTTGAGACTCTTTATCATCTGGTTTGCTTAAGTTATATTTATCTTATCTTTTAATATTAAGCTTCGATGTCTTTTCTTTTACGTCGTCCATTATTTTTGACACAGCTGGCTTACTTTTACATGTGTGTTGAATTTTGAAGCAGACAATGTACACAATTATATTCCGGTACTGCTTTTTCGGTATCCATTTTCTATTAACAACATTTTTGTAAAGTATATAAAAAAATGAGAAATAATATGCTTAGTACAGACTATTGTGTTAAGAAAATTGTAAAGTACGTATTACTTTAAGCCAATGTATTTGAAATGTTGGGTCAAAACGCACAATATTTAAACTACGATATTTGAATTATTCGAAAAATATTTGACAAAAAAAAATTATGGTTTTATCAAAAACTTCCCTCCTTTCAGTATGTGTCAATAAAGAAGATAAACTAAATAAAGGCACATTTCTATAAAATTTACTGTATCCAAAATTAATGATATGCCTATGACGGATTCATACTAATGCTAACGCGTCGGTAATGACAAATATAGGGAGCTAAATGTAGAAAACAAAATTGTCGGCTAGTAAAGTTGATAAGATTTGCAAAAAAAAAAATAATTAAAACTGTTGGTACAATTTCATTTAAATAATTTATTATATATAAAAAATATATCCAGTAGGTAGTAGGTACTTTGAACCGGCTGATTTACTTCTCAACTTTTAGTGTAATATGAACGTATCTTTGTTACCTATTCAAATTATATGAAGAAGGTTATATATATAGAAGGAAATAAAGCTTAAAGAGCCCCAACAAACAAACATTCAAGCTTTTGCAAATATTGATGCTGTGAAAGTTGTCGAGATTGTTCTGCATTCCAAATTCATACAAAGTGATATCTAAAAGTCTGTAAGTGGTCTGTTGGTTAATGTTATTTTAGAGCATAGTATTTTTATTTTTTTGTTGAAATAAAGATATAATATTAGTGGTTCAGTAAAGTTATGTAACTTTCATTCCATTACACTCTTTCACTCAAAGCCAAAAAGCTTTAGCTATCAAGTTCTTATTCAAAATATTTTTATTAAAGTAGACATTTACACGAACTTTTGAAATTTTATCAGGATTACCCATATACCAACGAAACAAAAAAAATAGTTTTTATACATAAAAGAGTTACTTTTACCTTATGCCTTCTATTTATTGGTGTAACTATGTAAAAATAAATATTTTTTTTTTATAAATTATATTTTTTAATAAAATTGACTCATGATTTAAACTGTATTACTACGAGTAACACCTTAAAAACTATTTTACTGTAATGATAAATGAATAAAAAAAATCGCCTATTTAATCTCCCGGTCAAAATAACTATGTATATTTTTCTTTTATGGAATCTCTGTTTAGAATTTTATAGACCCTCCTTTAAATAAACTGACAAAAACAGTACAAACAGTTACATCGTCAATATGTTTCATTAAATCATTTAAAGTTATTAATGTGCTGTCCCACATCATTCAAATATCATTTCTAGGTGATTTCATGCATCGTTCGAGAAAGAGAATCCTAACAAATATACTTTAACTAGGTCAATACATTTTATATGTATATAAATATATGTATATAAATATTATATTTACTTTATTAAATCTTATCTTATTCTTACTCAAACTGAAAAATTTTTCTTGGTCCCAATTTATATTAATTTGACGACGGTATGTCAAAACCATCCACCACCACTACGTGTAAATTATATGACATTTAAGATTTTAAATGCAATCGTATGAGATTTTGTTTGTAATACAATTTATCTTATTCCATATCATTCGTATTTTAAATATAAAATACCTTCAAAGTTTTGCTTTCGTGTTTACTCCTCCGTTGTTGTCATTTTGTAAGTAAGATAGATAGAAGAAGAGTAAAATTGTGCGGCAACTTTTCTTTTTCGTTTCGAAACAAACGGTAACAAAAAACTTAAAACTTTGCTGACGCCTGCAAGTTTTAATATTTTAATATTGAAGCTTCACTATATTAACAAAAACTTCGCTCCTTCTTCCTGTTCCTCAATGGTGATAATTTTTTTTATGCAGATATCCAACATTTTGAAAATTTATATTTTTAATAAGGTACATAATTTAATTTCTTCTTCTTCTTTCTTCATACCATTTACTATGCTTTCATAAATATAAGGGCATGTAATGGTTTTCCAATAAATCGCAATAATATTGTTATCTTGCTATTTTTTGTTACGTTGGAGTAATCTTTTACGAATACAAGGGGACAGGAAGTTGAAAATTGTGATATTATGTTAGACTACCCGACAGCTTAGAGGATACTGTTATTTTAAAGGCTACCCATTAAAAATCAACGGTTGCTCTCATCACATTGGTGGGACGCCAAGGATTGGCTTGCGGACTCACCGGAACCACCTATATGAAAGTGCCCCGAAGAGAGCAGCTTCACGACGTAGGTTTCTCCTCTTGCAGAAGGATGCCATAGCAACTCAGCAGCTTTCATTGTCAATAATAGCAGCGATGAGGTTCGGCAGCGGGAGGTCCCTGACCAGTTCACTACACTGATGGTGCCAGTCAGCAAGCACCGCAAGCAAGTGTGAGAAGTTCTGGCAATGGATTCGTCACAGTGTTTCAGGTATTCCCCAAAACCCCTATACCATGTGAGATCTGCTCAAGACGGAACGCGAAGGTTCCTTACCGTTACTTAATCCAACAATTAAGATGGGTTGAAAGGCCCCACTGTCGTCACTCCGGAGTCAGAATACCCCGGGTCCTACTTCCATTGTTGGATCAGGGGCTATGTGAGGTAAAGATCTTTTTAGGTAAGTTTTTAATCTTTTATAAATAAGATATTCAACATAATGTTGCTTGCTTTATTTAAAATATTATCAACATTACATAATGTTGATAATATTTTAAATAAAGCAAGATCTATCAAGACTAAATTAGCTAAATGTTAATAATAAGAAAATAATAGAAAAGGTAATAAAATTTTTATATTAATAAATTAAATTAATAGCATAGACTTATATTTTTAATTTTAGGTACTATAGGTAAAATAAGACTTTTCAATTAGACAATAAACGAAAACATAAAACCACATATTTTTCTAACACTCTCTCTGTCTAACTGCTTACTCAATTTAGTATGTTGTTTATTGTGATATTAATATCATATCGTATCAAAAAAGACAATGGACAACAATTACATGCACATTGTTTTATGATATACGAACTTGACAACCATAAAGTAATAAATATAGAGACTTTAGAACCACTTATGATCGATTAAAGATTACCTTTTATTATGACGTTTAATTTAGAACTATATGCAACCCATTTCGAAATCAGAATTTCACTTTGATATCCTATTATTAAATTTTATATTTATTTTTATGTTTTGATACATTACTTATCTTATAAAATAATACTAGTTAATGTAATTAAAATCCTTTAAAGCGCGCTGACATTTATATTCTTGGCCTAATATTTTTTAACAATAAGGATCATTCATTTTCAT
The DNA here is from genome assembly GCA_918358865.1 of Melinaea marsaeus rileyi. NCBI lineage: Eukaryota > Metazoa > Arthropoda > Insecta > Lepidoptera > Nymphalidae > Melinaea > Melinaea marsaeus. The sequence continues at coordinate 24,487,116 of OU911089.1, forward strand.
TTCCTTATAAAGAAGAAAAAACAGCCACAAAGCCATAAGCCGGCTTAATTGAGTCAAGGTGGATAAAGGAATGTTAACTCATTCATAATTTATATTGCTTAGAGTGTTCATTTTATGTTAAGATTGTAAAGTCGCGATACTGAGGTCGAGAATTTGTTAAATGTCGATTGATTCTGATTAATACATCGGGGAAGCTATAAATTTTGATAAAGACATAGAATGGTCCGTGTGTGTATAATTTGTATTTTGGTCACCGTGATTTATTATTTATTATCAAACAGGTTGTTACAATATACATATTTACTAATATAACCTAACTGAAGGTCTGATAAGCTAGGTCGGGTTTATTCCTAAACGTGATTCCTAAGGGTATAGTATACTATATACATGTTATATTATTTAATAATAAATGTATACAATTAATTTAATAGATCAATGCAATTTTATATAAAATAAAAAGTAGTATTAAATAGCATTTTGCCTTTATTTTACTAGAAAGTTTCTCCATTTCGCCCTATTGTTAGAAAATTCATACACATACATACAAACTGACCAAACACGTGTTCAGAATACTTTTGCTAGAAGAACATAAATAAAGTCATACCGAAAATTCCTCAAATCAGTAGTTCAATAATAAATATTCAGAATAATTACACATATACTTAAGAAAAAATATTAAGACAACAATAATCTTATTTTATTGAGTTTCTTATTTATCTGGAGGTGTATAATTCTTACTATAACTATCGCTCTATCCACTCTATTTGTATGTTATCTTAAAAGTTGCCTCTTACCTTCTTAACTCTTTGTTTACTATGTAACAACTACAATAGTAGTGATTTTTAAAATAATAATATATACTAATACAGCAACGAAAATTCTAAGCAACTACTGATATCACTTCACCAGGCAGTTGTTAACTGACACTTACATTATCATGATATTTAAGAATTTGTAATAATGTGTTTTTAAATCCTCACAGCTCACTGACAAAATTTTCTACGTCTCGTCTAAGTTTCAAAAATGAAAAAGTCAATTAGAAGATTTCTTCTGCAAACAAAAGTAGAAAATAATACATTCATGTTATCACTTTAAAGATCACAATTTTCTTATTTCATTCTAATTACGAGTACGACAAAAGAAATTGCTCTTTGGGGGAAGATAGAAGCTCAATTCACGTTTCACGTGCCTTGATTGGTTATTTTCAAACAACTTGGAGAATTACCGAGTAATGATATTGTACGTTACCGAATAATATAACATATGTTAAGTAGATTTTTTATTTCGCAGTACACGATAGCTTTAATTACTTTAAGAAAAACTGTTTGGGGGTTAAATTATTGACTTCTAATTAACGTTTGTTTGACAAAATTCACAAAGTCAACTGGAGTCGTATAAATATTATGACACGTTTTCACGGAGGTCGAATAACTTGTCAATTACGAAATAACTTTTCTTATTTTTGTATACGCCAACGTGTCAGGGTCTGTTAAATATTAAAGAGTTTCTTTTGTTTTTTTTGTTGGAAAATTCATGTTGTGTGTATATATTGTATATATATGTTATGTAACTGAGAAATCATGTTGATATAACATAAATTTTGTCATAACTCATATTTACTTAATAATCTATGCTATGATGAATTGTAGGAAAGTGTAGATAAATTATATGATGTACAATTATATGAATTATAATAATAAATTTTCATTGCTAAAAATAAAATAGTATTTTTAATATGTGTGATTACTATCAAAAACTTTATTATTTAATTCATTTACATAGTCTTAGGGAACCATTTGTATGAATTTTATAAATATTAAATATATTAAAATTTAAAATTCTCCCAAAGCGTTGTTTTTTTATCTCCATTAATTTAAGAAGATTAAGGACAAATGAGTAAATTTATGTAATTTACTCATTTCTTATTTGTGCTATAAAATCTATTATAAACTATTCTTTAAATTAGGTGGTAGAGCCTTGCTGGAGTTATCCGACTGCAGCTCGTATTGGGCTGGCTCGACCGGGGAAGGACCACCCTCTCACAGAAGACCGACGCGTAGTAATCAAATTCATTTGGTTATGTTCCGTCGGTAAGTGAGACAATCCGGTAGCCCAAACCCCCCCCCCCCCCCGCCCCCGCCAAACATGAAAGCGATGCCCAAAAGAAAAATACCCCAGGAGGGTACCGGCTTTGATGAAGCCGGGGACTCCCTCCCCGAGCAAAATCGGGGAAATGGTTCTCGGATTTTGCTCGGGCTGCCCGTCGTATCTGGGGCGGGCAAAGTATCGCCTTTTGTGTTTTATGAGGGCAAACGACGAGTCAACGCAGCGGCACCCCGACCCACTCTAAATGTGGACTTTTGCAACATCCGGGGACTTCATTCCAACTTGAACGCCGTCCACTATCATCTAGAGACGGCGTAGCCGGCCTTGTTGTTTCTGACGGAGACGCAGATATCTCAACCTAGCGACACAGCGTACCTGTCATACCCCGGGTATAAACTAGAACACCATTTTATACCACACGCCGGGGTATCTGTGTTCGTAAGGGAGGATATCTGCTACCGTCGCCTTCAGGTTTTTGAAGGTCGGGACCTGTCTGTACTCTGGCTGCGCGTGGACATGGACGACCATGTCAGAGTCTACGCGTGCCTCTACAGGTCCCATAGTGGTAATGCAGAAACGGATCAACTCTTGGGCCATGTTCAGGCGAAGATTGACGATCTGCTTTCACAGACTCCCTCCGCCGAAGTCGTAGTCCTAGGGGACTTTAATGCGCACCATGCCGATTGGCTAGGGTCACGTGCCACCGACTACGCGGGGAGATCTGTGTTTGACTTTGCTCTGGCAAATGGTCTGTCCCAACTGGTAAAGACGCACACTCGTCTACCGGACGTGGACAGCCACACGCCCTCTTTGTTGGATCTTCTGCTGACTACACATCCAGAAAAGTACCAGATCACTGTCGAGGCTCCCTTAGGTTCCTCTGATCACTGTCTGGTACGGAGTGTAGTGCCCATTCAACGGTCGGCTCGCACAACACCTGCGACTCGACGCGTTTGGCACTACAAGTCAGCGGATTGGGATGGAATGCGGTCCTTTTTTGCATCCTACCCATGGGGGCCGATTTGTTTCCCTTCCGATGATCCTAGTGACTGCGCTGCGGCTGTAGCTGATGTGATACTACAGGGCATGGAACTATTTGTACCAAGCTCTGTGGTACCACTTGGTGGCAGATCGCGGCCTTGGTTTGATGCGTCTGTCAGGGCTGCAGCAGCTGGCAAACGGCAGGCTTATCAAGCTTGGGTCAATGCGTTAGTCACTAAGGATCCGAACTCTAGAGTTCTGAAGAGGAAATATAATCGTGCCTCCAGATTCTTCAAACGGCAAATCGCTAGAGCAAAGTTCAAGCATGTCGTCACAATTGGGGATCAGCTGGCAAAGTACCCGCCTGGCACGCGCAAATTTTGGGCGCTTTCAAAGGCCACTCTGGGAAACTTTAACCAGCCGTCCCTACCGCCGTTGCACATGGGGAATGACTCTCTGGCCCACACGGCAAAAGAGAAAGCCGATCTCTTGGGCACTCTTTTCGCCTCCAACTCGACTTTGGACGACCAGGGGCAGACACCGCCTATCATCCCGCGGCGTCAGAGCTCAATGCCGGAAATAGTTTTTCGGCAGAAAACTATTAGGCAGTCTCTATTTTCCTTGGACGTTCATAAGTCGAGTGGGCCGGATGGCATTTCTCCATTGGTGCTACGAACGTGTGCCCCTGAGTTGACTCCAGTGCTAACGCGTCTATTTCGGTACTCCTACCTTAAAGGCGTAGTCCCGGTCACATGGAAGCGTGCCCTTGTCCATCCGATCCCTAAAAAAGGTGATAGCTCGGAACCAGCTAACTACAGACCTATCGCCATTACCTCTCTGCTCTCCAAAGTAATGGAGAGCATTATCAATAAACAGCTCCTAACCTACCTCGAGGATCACCAGTTGGTCAATGACCGGCAATATGGCTTTCGCCATGGTCGATCGGCTGGTGATCTTCTGTTGTATCTCACACACCGTTGGGCAGCTGTTATTGAAAGCAAGGGAGAGGGTCTGGCAGTTAGTTTGGATATGGCGAAAGCCTTCGATCACAAGGCACAAGGGGCTTCTTTCGAAGCTACCTTCCTATGGGCTTCCCGAGAGTTTATGCAAGTGGATCACCAGCTTCCTCACTGGGCGGAGTATACAGGTCGTTCTCGACGGTTTTTGCTCGGACCCCAAGCCCGTGAACGCTGGTGTACCCCAAGGCTGCGTGCTATCCCCAACTCTGTTCCTCCTGCACATCAATGATATGTTGGATATCTCCAACATACATTGTTATGCGGATGACAGCACTGGGGATGCGGTGTATTCCGGCCGTGCAGGTCTCTCTCGGGAAAACGTCGACGAGTGCCGAAAGAAACTTGTGTCTTCTATAGAGACTTCCTTGGGGATGATCTCTGAGTGGGGTGAACTGAACCACGTTCAGTTCAATCCCCTAAAAACACAAGTTTGCGCGTTTACCACTAAGAAAACCCCATTTGTCGTATCACCGCTCTTCGAGAGCACCCCCCTCATTGCCTCGCCAAGTATCAGAATACTGGGTCTCGACATTTCGAGCGATTGTCAGTTTCGTGGTCATCTGGAGAGCAAGGCCAAGTTGGCCTCGAAGAAATTGGGAGTGATTAATAGAGCGAGGCAGTATTTCAAACCTGGCCAAAGACTTGCGCTCTATAAGGCGCAGGTCCGGCCACACATGGAGTACTGTTCTCATCTCTGGTCCGGATCACCCCAATATCAGCTTCTACCATTTGACCGCGTACAACGGAGAGCCGCTCGGATTGTCGGGGACCCGGTGCTCTGCGAACGGCTGGACTCTTTGGCATTGCGTAGAGACGTGGCTTCTTTGTGCGTCTTCTACCGCATTTACAACGGGGAGTGTTCCGAAGAACTATTCGATCTGATGCCTGCCGCCGAATTTCATCACCACACAGCGCGCCATCGACTTCTTTACCATCCCTACCACCTGGATGCGTGGCGATCTTCCACTGTGCGGTTCTCAAGGACTTTTTTTCCACGTTCCACTCGCTTGTGGAACGAACTCCCTTCGGCGGTATTTCCAGATCGGTACGACATGGGTACCTTCAAAAAAGGCGTCTACTTCTACCTACAAGGCCGGCAACACTCTTGTAAATCCTCGGATGTTGCAAGAGTTCATGGGCGGCGGTGATCACAAGTCATCTGTGACCCGCCAGCTCGTTTGCCCTCCTCCTCCATAAAAAAAAAAAAAAAAAAAAAGTACTATAGGTAAAATAAGACTTTTCAATTAGACAATAAACGAAAACATAAAACCACATATTTTTCTAACACTCTCTCTGTCTAACTGCTTACTCAATTTAGTATGTTGTTTATTGTGATATTAATATCATATCGTATCAAAAAAGACAATGGACAACAATTACATGCACATTGTTTTATGATATACGAACTTGACAACCATAAAGTAATAAATATAGAGACTTTAGAACCACTTATGATCGATTAAAGATTACCTTTTATTATGACGTTTAATTTAGAAATCACAAGTATGTGCAACCCATTTCGAAATCGACTCTTGATATATTAATCTTCAAAATCGACTGAACCGCAAGCATAGCTGATGTATATATACTATTCATATATCATTGGGGAAATCTTGGATGTTTCGTATTGCGGTTACATTAGTATTTACAACTTCTGAACCTGAATTTCACTTTGATATCATATTATTAAATTTTATATATTTATTTTGATGTTTTCATACATTACTTAACATATAAAATAATACTAGTTAATGTAATTAAAATCCTTTAAAGCTCGCTGACATTTATATTCTTGGCCTAATATTTTTTAACAATAAGGATCATTCACTTTCATTTTCGTATAAAAAAAAAAAACAGTCACAAAGCCATAAGCCAGCTTAATTGAGTCAATGCGGATAAAGAAGTGAATGTTACCTCATTTATAATTTATGTTGCTTAGAGTGTTCATTTTATGTTAAGATTGTAAAGTCGCGATACTGAGGACTGCCGAGAATTTGTTAAATGTCGATTGATTTTGATTATTACATCGGGGAAGCTACAAATTTTGATAAAGACATAAAATGGTCCGTGTGTGTGTAATTTGTATTTTGGTCACCGTGATTTATTATTTAATAGCAAATAGGTTGTTACAATATACATATTTATTAAAATAACCTAACTGAAGTTCTGATAAGCTAAGTCGGGTTTGTTCCTAAGCTTGATTCCTAAGAGTATAGTATACAATATATATATATGTTATATTATTTAATAATAAATATATATAATTAATTTAATAGATCACAATTGCCACAATTCACATTGCAATTTCATTAATCAATGCAATTTTATTTAAAATTAAAAGTAGTATTAAATAGCATTTTGGCTTACTTTTTTTTACTAGAATGTTTCTCCATTTCGCCCTATTGTTAGAAAGATCATACACATACATACAAACTGGTCAAACACGTGTTCAGAATACTTTTGCTACAAAAACATTAATAAAATCATACCGATAATTCCTGAAACTTTTCTAATTATAATAAGACGTTAAATAATAAATGTTAAGAATACTCACAGATATACTTAAGACAAAATATTAAGACAACAATAATCTTATTTTATTGTGTTTTTTATTAATCTGGAGATGTATAATTCTTACTATAACTATCGCTCTATCCACACTGTTTATATTATACAATATAAATTATCTACTTTTACTATCTTAAAAGTTGCCTCTTACCTTCTTAACTCTTGGTTTACTATCTAACAACTAAAATAGTAGTATATTTATAATAATGTTATATATAAATACAGCAACGAAATCTCTAAGCAAACACTGACATTACTTCATCAGTTAACTGAAACTTACATTATCATGATAATTCAACCAAAGTAATGAGGTTTTTTTAAATCCTTACAGCTCAATGACAAAAACTTCTGAGTCTTGAACTCTAGATTTCAATAATGAAAATAGTCAATTTCACGATTTGTTCTGCGAAAAAAAATAGAAAATAATACATCACTTACTTATAGATCTTATTTCATTATAACTACGAGTACACCGAAACAAATTGTTCTTTGGGGGAAGATAGAAGCGCAATTGATGTTTCACATGCCATAATTGGTTATTTTAAAACTTTTGGAGAATTAACAAGCAATTGAATATTGAACGTTACTGAATATTATAAGATATGTTAAGTACCCTTTTTGTTTCGGAGTACACGATAGCTTTGATTATTTTAAGAATAACCGTTTGTGGGTTAAATTATTGACTTTTAATTAACGTTTGTTTGACAAAATTCACAAAGTCAACTGGAGTCGTACAAAGTTATGACACATTTTCACGGAGGTGGAATAACTTGTCAATTACGAAATAACTTTTGTTATTTTTGTATCCGCTAACGTGTCAGGGTCTCTTAAATATTAAAGAATTTCTTTTGTTTTTTTTGTTGGAAGAGTGATGTTGTGTATATATGTTATGTTACTGAGAAATTATTTTAATATAACATACATTTTGTCATAACTCATATTTACTTAATAATCTATGCTATGATGAATTGTAGAAAAGTGTAGATAAATTACATGATGTATTATTATATGAATTGTAATAATAAATTTTCATTGCTAAAAATAAAATAGTATTTTCAATATGTGTACTTGCTGTCAAAAACCTTATTATTTAATTCATTCACATAGTCTTAGGGAACAATTTGATGAATTTTATAAATATTAAATAAATTAAAAGTTTAAAGTCTCCCAAAGCGTCGTTTTTTATCTCCATTAATTTAAAAGGATTAAGGACCAATGAGTAAATTTATGTAATTTACTAATTTGTTATTTGTGTTATAAGATATATTATAAACCATTCTTTAAATTCAACACTGTTTTGTGGGACGGTATCATTTCGTTGTATTTCATCCACAATAAATACATAATATATTCATAACTCAACATATTTTATATTTTTTCCTATATTATATTTATGACACATTATATTATCATAGTTCAAGTTGTTACTGTTATAAAAGTATGCAAAATTGATTTATTACATTCGATCTAAAAGTATATAACATTATTCAGATTGTTTGATTAGTTATTGGGAAAGTTTTGATAAGTGGAACAGTGTAGGCTATGTTAGATTTTATTAATGTAGTTTGTGTGATCAGAATATTCATTATATTGTGTTTTTTCAGTAGCACAGAATATGCTGCTGCTGTTGTTTGAAATTGTAAAAAGTTTGTTATGGACTAGGAATAGTTCACTAAGCTCCTCAAAAGCGCGGTAGAGGATTATGTATATAATTTTTTTCTAGATATACTATTATAGTTTTTTATAATAGTATGCAAATGTGATAGAACCAGGAACGTTCAACTTAAACATGATAATCGTTATATTTGTTGAGGATGAATTCAAATCTAAAGGTTTCTTAACACAATAAACGTTATGAATATTTAGCGGAAATAAAGACAATTAATATTAAGTCCAGTTGGAATTAGTAGTAGAAACGATGTTTCACTTTCAATGAAAGTGGTCCTACAGGTTGACCTTCACAAATGAATATTAAATAGCGAATATCCGTCACCGTGCTACTGTAGCGACCGCGAGATGAGCAATAAGGCGCTCGGAGCGGTTGAGCCTCTCTCTATTGTCAATAAACTTTAGTCCCGGGCGACCGAGCCTGCTGCCGACGAATAATTAACGAACTTCCGCGATTTTCGAATTTGTAAATTACCTCATGGTCACTTCGACACGCGTCCTGGATAGGTATAAATTATTTGGACAAAAAATTAATCATAGTGAATTAAGAATACCCTTTCTTTGTAAGCAACCAATTAATTGTATTTCGTTAGACAAATCAAGATGCAGAATTGGTTTACTTATTTAAGAAATATAATTAAACATTTATAATTAAAAAAAAATATATATATATGTAATTAAACATTTTTAAAACATAATGATTTTATATAAAACTAATTAATTCTCGAATATATTATTGAATAGCATATCAAAAAAGAGGTGTGCGTAACTAAAATTACAGAACTATCTTTGAACAACAGCATATTGTTTTTTTTTTCGTATTTGATGATCAAATCTTTATTCAGACTAACAAGTACTTCTCTAGTTTAAAAAGTAGCTATATTGTTATTTTGTCTAAATGTTACATGAATAAGACATATAAAACAGAACATTTAATCTGATACATAAACAATAATATTCAGAGGAAAAATAAAAATATTGAAACCCAGTGAATTATTCAGATCTTGACATTTTATCTGTTTTTGTTGACACCACAATATATTATCTTCGCGCAAAGCTTTCAGATCCTCTCACCGAAGCAATTTATTTTGTTGGAACAATTTTTCAGCTTTCGTTATAAATTCGTGTTAGTAATTTGTTGGATCTTCATATAACTACATTTTTTCATGGTGTTTTTTCAGTGTGTTTACTATGATCCGTGAATCTTTTTCAACAACCCGATACATTTTATAATTTGACAACCAAGATTAGAATCCTACATTTTTTCATCGGTGCACTTAAAACAATACCAAAACATAGAAGAAAAAATAATATCATAATTATACAGATAGGGAGGCAAAGACATTTTATATCCAGATACTGAACAAATTACTGTTACTGAATAATTACTGTTGTTTAATTAAAATCGTGATGTAATCTACACTTTTAACAAACAAATGCGAATAAATAATACCCTTTACCTAAAGAAAGAGATCAGTCAATTTATGGGCACTTATAATAATATAATATTTCTCAATACTCAATGCTCGTGCTGATATTTATTAAATTAAATGTCAGATAACATATAAATAAAAACAGTAGGGGACACGATGTAGTTATAATTGTATGTTTCTTTTCTCCATACTTTTTAACATAGCGTTGCTGAATCAGACTTAAAATATAAAAGATATTAGGTATATATATATATATACGATATTAGAAATATGTGATGTGGGAGGGAAACTATTAAGGATTGCTAATATGTATGGCAAGTCACGTTCGAGAGTAATGTTTAATTTAAGTTATTATTACAACCGAACCAGTTAACTCAGACAATTGGGTCTCCGTGTCGCTTAAGGATTGTTCTCCCTGTATAAAATTAGGTTTGTTATTCAAATATTTCCTTTTGGGTATACTAAAATATACCCATTTTATAGAATGCATAGAATATGAATTAGATATTAGTATATAGGTCAAATAATAACTAGATACATATATTTGAATTATGTACATATATTAAAATGTATTTAATTTTAACACTGTAAAACAAATTATATACTCCGAAAATTTGAATATCATTAAACGACATGTATTTTTTCTTTCATACTTTTCAAAACTTAAGGCATTCTAATTACTCCTTACCTCAGTTCATTTTTGAAATTATTTATATAATTATCAATTGCGTCCTTAATACATGGAAAGTGATATAAATTTCATTTTACACAAACACAAAAATCCATAATAATCAAGCAACGTGAAGGTTATATCTTGTCTTTATAGTTGAAAATTATTATGGTCCAAGTAAAATATATTACTTCAAACTGTACTGAAAATATCGCGCATGATAGTCAATAAACCTCATACGAGTACTGTTGACAGGTTGACCGATTTATTTAGTTTTCATTTTGGTGATGTTTCAATTGAATTGTGGATGAAGAAATGACAAAAAAGCAATCGATACTAATCAGAGGGATACCTGAAGACCTATGGACAAAAAGAACCTTATAATTTTATATTTTTTTTAGAGTTCAGATTATAAGAAAAAGGTTTTTGATACCTTCTGAGGTGGTAGTGAATATTATAATAAAATCTAATAAAATCAAACATTATTTTGTAATGAACATGATTGAAACTTAATATTGAGGCCTATATTTAGTTAGTTGATGTTATTATGAGATACATTTGCGAAAACAAAATATATACTTTCTAAAATATCACTATTACTATAAGGAGGATATAACATAAATAAGCAATTTCTTAGCTGTTTTCACATTAATTGCGAAGTATCTTCCTCGTTAATTATCGTGGTTGTAAATATTTAATCAAAACCTGATTATAATTTTTGTTATGATTAGTCGTAACAATAACGGCTTACATTATTACCTTTAGGTTTTTTATATAATAATTATTAAATATAATTAAATAAGAGCATGACATAAAGTCAAATACTTGCTTAGTTTACATCAATTTTATGTTAATAAGTTTGGATGTCAGTGTTTTCTTGCGATTAGTCTTTCAGTCGATAAAAATAAGAGAACTATTAAGTTGTATGGATTTGTATTGTTGTCGTTTTAATCCTAAAGATTCTATTAAATTACAAAGTGTTGTGTATCCGTGAATACGCTGGAAAAAAAATCTGCTATCCTAAATTCAAAGCCTACGCTTTAAGAGTTAAGTGCCCGGAAGTTATCCTCAAAACGAATACAAGAATGTTTTGCCTTCAAGCTCAGTAAATAAGAAAAAACATTATTACTTTTTCCTATTCCTATTTCCTAAATGTTTACTATTTATATTATACCTTCACTATTTATTATTTTATCATAATTTTTGTTTGTTTGTTTGTTTGTACTTAATCGGTATTTTTAAAAATAATTTGAGACTCTTTATCATCTGGTTTGCTTAAGTTATATTTATCTTATCTTTTAATATTAAGCTTCGATGTCTTTTCTTTTACGTCGTCCATTATTTTTGACACAGCTGGCTTACTTTTACATGTGTGTTGAATTTTGAAGCAGACAATGTACACAATTATATTCCGGTACTGCTTTTTCGGTATCCATTTTCTATTAACAACATTTTTGTAAAGTATATAAAAAAATGAGAAATAATATGCTTAGTACAGACTATTGTGTTAAGAAAATTGTAAAGTACGTATTACTTTAAGCCAATGTATTTGAAATGTTGGGTCAAAACGCACAATATTTAAACTACGATATTTGAATTATTCGAAAAATATTTGACAAAAAAAAATTATGGTTTTATCAAAAACTTCCCTCCTTTCAGTATGTGTCAATAAAGAAGATAAACTAAATAAAGGCACATTTCTATAAAATTTACTGTATCCAAAATTAATGATATGCCTATGACGGATTCATACTAATGCTAACGCGTCGGTAATGACAAATATAGGGAGCTAAATGTAGAAAACAAAATTGTCGGCTAGTAAAGTTGATAAGATTTGCAAAAAAAAAAATAATTAAAACTGTTGGTACAATTTCATTTAAATAATTTATTATATATAAAAAATATATCCAGTAGGTAGTAGGTACTTTGAACCGGCTGATTTACTTCTCAACTTTTAGTGTAATATGAACGTATCTTTGTTACCTATTCAAATTATATGAAGAAGGTTATATATATAGAAGGAAATAAAGCTTAAAGAGCCCCAACAAACAAACATTCAAGCTTTTGCAAATATTGATGCTGTGAAAGTTGTCGAGATTGTTCTGCATTCCAAATTCATACAAAGTGATATCTAAAAGTCTGTAAGTGGTCTGTTGGTTAATGTTATTTTAGAGCATAGTATTTTTATTTTTTTGTTGAAATAAAGATATAATATTAGTGGTTCAGTAAAGTTATGTAACTTTCATTCCATTACACTCTTTCACTCAAAGCCAAAAAGCTTTAGCTATCAAGTTCTTATTCAAAATATTTTTATTAAAGTAGACATTTACACGAACTTTTGAAATTTTATCAGGATTACCCATATACCAACGAAACAAAAAAAATAGTTTTTATACATAAAAGAGTTACTTTTACCTTATGCCTTCTATTTATTGGTGTAACTATGTAAAAATAAATATTTTTTTTTTATAAATTATATTTTTTAATAAAATTGACTCATGATTTAAACTGTATTACTACGAGTAACACCTTAAAAACTATTTTACTGTAATGATAAATGAATAAAAAAAATCGCCTATTTAATCTCCCGGTCAAAATAACTATGTATATTTTTCTTTTATGGAATCTCTGTTTAGAATTTTATAGACCCTCCTTTAAATAAACTGACAAAAACAGTACAAACAGTTACATCGTCAATATGTTTCATTAAATCATTTAAAGTTATTAATGTGCTGTCCCACATCATTCAAATATCATTTCTAGGTGATTTCATGCATCGTTCGAGAAAGAGAATCCTAACAAATATACTTTAACTAGGTCAATACATTTTATATGTATATAAATATATGTATATAAATATTATATTTACTTTATTAAATCTTATCTTATTCTTACTCAAACTGAAAAATTTTTCTTGGTCCCAATTTATATTAATTTGACGACGGTATGTCAAAACCATCCACCACCACTACGTGTAAATTATATGACATTTAAGATTTTAAATGCAATCGTATGAGATTTTGTTTGTAATACAATTTATCTTATTCCATATCATTCGTATTTTAAATATAAAATACCTTCAAAGTTTTGCTTTCGTGTTTACTCCTCCGTTGTTGTCATTTTGTAAGTAAGATAGATAGAAGAAGAGTAAAATTGTGCGGCAACTTTTCTTTTTCGTTTCGAAACAAACGGTAACAAAAAACTTAAAACTTTGCTGACGCCTGCAAGTTTTAATATTTTAATATTGAAGCTTCACTATATTAACAAAAACTTCGCTCCTTCTTCCTGTTCCTCAATGGTGATAATTTTTTTTATGCAGATATCCAACATTTTGAAAATTTATATTTTTAATAAGGTACATAATTTAATTTCTTCTTCTTCTTTCTTCATACCATTTACTATGCTTTCATAAATATAAGGGCATGTAATGGTTTTCCAATAAATCGCAATAATATTGTTATCTTGCTATTTTTTGTTACGTTGGAGTAATCTTTTACGAATACAAGGGGACAGGAAGTTGAAAATTGTGATATTATGTTAGACTACCCGACAGCTTAGAGGATACTGTTATTTTAAAGGCTACCCATTAAAAATCAACGGTTGCTCTCATCACATTGGTGGGACGCCAAGGATTGGCTTGCGGACTCACCGGAACCACCTATATGAAAGTGCCCCGAAGAGAGCAGCTTCACGACGTAGGTTTCTCCTCTTGCAGAAGGATGCCATAGCAACTCAGCAGCTTTCATTGTCAATAATAGCAGCGATGAGGTTCGGCAGCGGGAGGTCCCTGACCAGTTCACTACACTGATGGTGCCAGTCAGCAAGCACCGCAAGCAAGTGTGAGAAGTTCTGGCAATGGATTCGTCACAGTGTTTCAGGTATTCCCCAAAACCCCTATACCATGTGAGATCTGCTCAAGACGGAACGCGAAGGTTCCTTACCGTTACTTAATCCAACAATTAAGATGGGTTGAAAGGCCCCACTGTCGTCACTCCGGAGTCAGAATACCCCGGGTCCTACTTCCATTGTTGGATCAGGGGCTATGTGAGGTAAAGATCTTTTTAGGTAAGTTTTTAATCTTTTATAGATAAGATATTCAACATAATGTTGCTTGCTTTATTTAAAATATTATCAACATTACATAATGTTGATAATATTTTAAATAAAGCAAGATCTATCAAGACTAAATTAGCTAAATGTTAATAATAAGAAAATAATAGAAAAGGTAATAAAATTTTTATATTAATAAATTAAATTAATAGCATAGACTTATATTTTTAATTTTAGGTACTATAGGTAAAATAAGACTTTTCAATTAGACAATAAACGAAAACATAAAACCACATATTTTTCTAACACTCTCTCTGTCTAACTGCTTACTCAATTTAGTATGTTGTTTATTGTGATATTAATATCATATCGTATCAAAAAAGACAATGGACAACAATTACATGCACATTGTTTTATGATATACGAACTTGACAACCATAAAGTAATAAATATAGAGACTTTAGAACCACTTATGATCGATTAAAGATTACCTTTTATTATGACGTTTAATTTAGAACTATATGCAACCCATTTCGAAATCAGAATTTCACTTTGATATCCTATTATTAAATTTTATATTTATTTTTATGTTTTGATACATTACTTATCTTATAAAATAATACTAGTTAATGTAATTAAAATCCTTTAAAGCGCGCTGACATTTATATTCTTGGCCTAATATTTTTTAACAATAAGGATCATTCATTTTCATTTCCTTATAAAGAAGAAAAAACAGCCACAAAGCCATAAGCCGGCTTAATTGAGTCAAGGTGGATAAAGGAATGTTAACTCATTCATAATTTATATTGCTTAGAGTGTTCATTTTATGTTAAGATTGTAAAGTCGCGATACTGAGGTCGAGAATTTGTTAAATGTCGATTGATTCTGATTAATACATCGGGGAAGCTATAAATTTTGATAAAGACATAGAATGGTCCGTGTGTGTATAATTTGTATTTTGGTCACCGTGATTTATTATTTATTATCAAACAGGTTGTTACAATATACATATTTACTAATATAACCTAACTGAAGGTCTGATAAGCTAGGTCGGGTTTATTCCTAAACGTGATTCCTAAGGGTATAGTATACTATATACATGTTATATTATTTAATAATAAATGTATACAATTAATTTAATAGATCAATGCAATTTTATATAAAATAAAAAGTAGTATTAAATAGCATTTTGCCTTTATTTTACTAGAAAGTTTCTCCATTTCGCCCTATTGTTAGAAAATTCATACACATACATACAAACTGACCAAACACGTGTTCAGAATACTTTTGCTAGAAGAACATAAATAAAGTCATACCGAAAATTCCTCAAATCAGTAGTTCAATAATAAATATTCAGAATAATTACACATATACTTAAGAAAAAATATTAAGACAACAATAATCTTATTTTATTGAGTTTCTTATTTATCTGGAGGTGTATAATTCTTACTATAACTATCGCTCTATCCACTCTATTTGTATGTTATCTTAAAAGTTGCCTCTTACCTTCTTAACTCTTTGTTTACTATGTAACAACTACAATAGTAGTGATTTTTAAAATAATAATATATACTAATACAGCAACGAAAATTCTAAGCAACTACTGATATCACTTCACCAGGCAGTTGTTAACTGACACTTACATTATCATGATATTTAAGAATTTGTAATAATGTGTTTTTAAATCCTCACAGCTCACTGACAAAATTTTCTACGTCTCGTCTAAGTTTCAAAAATGAAAAAGTCAATTAGAAGATTTCTTCTGCAAACAAAAGTAGAAAATAATACATTCATGTTATCACTTTAAAGATCACAATTTTCTTATTTCATTCTAATTACGAGTACGACAAAAGAAATTGCTCTTTGGGGGAAGATAGAAGCTCAATTCACGTTTCACGTGCCTTGATTGGTTATTTTCAAACAACTTGGAGAATTACCGAGTAATGATATTGTACGTTACCGAATAATATAACATATGTTAAGTAGATTTTTTATTTCGCAGTACACGATAGCTTTAATTACTTTAAGAAAAACTGTTTGGGGGTTAAATTATTGACTTCTAATTAACGTTTGTTTGACAAAATTCACAAAGTCAACTGGAGTCGTATAAATATTATGACACGTTTTCACGGAGGTCGAATAACTTGTCAATTACGAAATAACTTTTCTTATTTTTGTATACGCCAACGTGTCAGGGTCTGTTAAATATTAAAGAGTTTCTTTTGTTTTTTTTGTTGGAAAATTCATGTTGTGTGTATATATTGTGTATATATGTTATGTAACTGAGAAATCATGTTGATATAACATAAATTTTGTCATAACTCATATTTACTTAATAATCTATGCTATGATGAATTGTAGGAAAGTGTAGATAAATTATATGATGTACAATTATATGAATTATAATAATAAATTTTCATTGCTAAAAATAAAATAGTATTTTTAATATGTGTGATTACTATCAAAAACTTTATTATTTAATTCATTTACATAGTCTTAGGGAACCATTTGTATGAATTTTATAAATATTAAATATATTAAAATTTAAAATTCTCCCAAAGCGTTGTTTTTTTATCTCCATTAATTTAAGAAGATTAAGGACAAATGAGTAAATTTATGTAATTTACTCATTTCTTATTTGTGCTATAAAATCTATTATAAACTATTCTTTAAATTAGGTGGTAGAGCCTTGCTGGAGTTATCCGACTGGAGCTCGTATTGGGCTGGCTCGACCGGGGAAGGACCACCCTCTCACAGAAGACCGACGCGTAGTAATCAAATTCATTTGGTTATGTTCCGTCGGTAAGTGAGACAATCCGGTAGCCCAAACCCCCCCCCCCCCGCCCCCGCCAAACATGAAAGCGATGCCCAAAAGAAAAATACCCCAGGAGGGTACCGGCTTTGATGAAGCCGGGGACTCCCTCCCCGAGCAAAATCGGGGAAATGGTTCTCGGATTTTGCTCGGGCTGCCCGTCGTATCTGGGGCGGGCAAAGTATCGCCTTTTGTGTTTTATGAGGGCAAACGACGAGTCAACGCAGCGGCACCCCGACCCACTCTAAATGTGGACTTTTGCAACATCCGGGGACTTCATTCCAACTTGAACGCCGTCCACTATCATCTAGAGACGGCGTAGCCGGCCTTGTTGTTTCTGACGGAGACGCAGATATCTCAACCTAGCGACACAGCGTACCTGTCATACCCCGGGTATAAACTAGAACACCATTTTATACCACACGCCGGGGTATCTGTGTTCGTAAGGGAGGATATCTGCTACCGTCGCCTTCAGGTTTTTGAAGGTCGGGACCTGTCTGTACTCTGGCTGCGCGTGGACATGGACGACCATGTCAGAGTCTACGCGTGCCTCTACAGGTCCCATAGTGGTAATGCAGAAACGGATCAACTCTTGGGCCATGTTCAGGCGAAGATTGACGATCTGCTTTCACAGACTCCCTCCGCTGAAGTCGTAGTCCTCGGGGACTTCAATGCGCACCATGCCGATTGGTTAGGGTCACGTGCCACCGACTACGCGGGGAGATCTGTGTTTGACTTTGCTCTGGCAAATGGTCTGTCCCAACTGGTCAAGACGCACACTCGTCTACCGGACGTGGACAGCCCTATGCCCTCTTTGTTGGATCTTCTGCTGATTACACATCCCGGAAAGTACCAGGTCACTGTCGAGGCTCCGTTAGGGTCCTCTGATCATTGTCTGGTACGAAGTGTAGTGCCCATTCAACGTTCGGCTCGCACAACACCTGTGACTCGACGCGTTTGGCACTACAAGTCAGCGGATTGGGATGGAATGCGGTCCTTTTTTGCATCCTACCCATGGGGGCCGATTTGTTTCCCTTCCGATGATCCTAGTGACTGCGCTGCGGCTGTAGCTGATGTGATACTTCAGGGCATGGAACTATTTGTACCAAGCGCTGTGGTACCACTTGGTGGCAGATCGCGGCCTTGGTTTGATGCGTCTATCAGGGCTGCAGCAGCTGGCAAACGGCAGGCTTATCAAGCTTGGGCTAATGCGTTAGTCACTAAGGATCCGAACTCTAGAGTTCTGAAGAGGAAATATAATCGTGCCTCCAGATTCTTCAAACGGCAAATCCCTAGAGCAAAGTTCAAGCATGTCGTCAAAATTGGGGATCAGCTGGCAAAGTACCCGCCTGGCACGCGCAAATTTTGGGCGCTTTCAAAGGCCACTCTGGGCAACTTTAGCCAGCCGTCCCTACCGCCGTTGCACATGGGGAATGACTCTCTGGCCCACACGGCAAAAGAGAAAGCCGATCTCTTGGGCACTCTTTTCGCCTCCAACTCGACTTTGGACGACCAGGGGAAGACACCGCCTATCATGTGTCGCCTATCGCCCCGCGGTGTCAGAGCTCAATGCCGGAAATAGTTTTTCGGCAGAAAACTATTAGGCAGTCTCTATTTTCCTTGGACGTTCATAAGTCGAGTGGACCGGATGGCATTTCTCCATTGGTGCTACGAACGTGTGCCCCTGAGTTGACTCCAGTGCTAACGCGTTTATTTCGGCACTCCTACCTTAAAGGCGTAGTCCCGGTCTCATGGAAGCGTGCCCTTGTCCATCCGATCCCTAAAAAAGGTGATAGCTCGGACCCAGCTAACTACAGACCTATCGCCATTACCTCTCTGCTCTCCAAAGTAATGGAGAGCATTATCAATAAACAGCTCCTAACCTACCTCGAGGATCACCAGTTGGTCAATGACCGGCAATATGGCTTTCGCCGTGGTCGATCGGCTGGTGATCTTCTGTTATATCTTACGCACCGTTGGGCAGCTGTTCTTGAAAGCAAGGGAGAGGGTCTGGCAGTTAGTCTGAATATTGCGAAAGCCTTCGATCGTATATGGCACAAGGGGCTTCTTTCTAAGCTACCTTCCTATGGGCTTCCCGAGAGTTTATGCAAGTTCACTGGGCGGAGCATAAAGGTAGTTCTCGACGGTTTTTGCTCGGACCCCAAGCCCGTGAACGCTGGTGTACCCCAAGGCTGCGTGCTATCCCCAACTCTGTTCCTCCTGCACATCAATTATATGTTGGATATCTCCAACATACATTGTTATGCGGATGACAGTACTGGGGATGCGGTATATTCCGGCCGTGCAGGTCTCACTCGGCAAAACGTCGACGAGTGCCGAAAGAAACTTGTGTCTTCAATAGAGACCTCCCTGGGGATGGTCTCTGAGTGGGGTGAACTGAACCACGTTCAGTTCAATCCCCTAAAGGCACAGGTTTGCGCTTTCACCACTAAGAAAACCCCATTTGTCGTATCACCGCTCTTCGAGAGCACTCCCCTCTTTGCCTCGCCAAGTATCAGAATACTGGGTCTCGACATTTCGAGCGACTGTCAGTTCCGTGGTCATCTGGAGAGCAAGGCCAAGTTAGCCTCGATGTAATTGGGAGTGATCAATAGAGCGAGGCAGTACTTCAATCCTGGCCAAAGACTTGCGCTCTACAAGGCGCAGGTCCGGCCACACATGGAGTACTGTTCTCATCTCTGGTCCGGATCACCCCAATATCAGCTTCAACCATTTGACCGCGTACAACGGAGAGCCGTTCGAATTGCCGGGGACCCGGTGTTCTGCGAACGGCTGGACTCTTTGGCATTGCGTAGAGACGTGGCTTCTTTGTGCGTCTTCTACCGCATTTACAACGGGAAGTGTTCCGAAGAACTATTCGATCTGATGCCTGCTGCCGAATTTCATCACCGCACAGCGCGCCATCGCCTCCAATACCATCCTTACCACCTGGATGCGTGGCGATCATCCACTGTGCGGTTCTCAAGGACATTTTTTCCACGTACCACTCGAATGTGGAACGAACTCCCTTCGGCGGTATTTCCAGATCGGTACGACATGGGTACCTTCAAAAAAGGCGTTTATTCCTACCTACAAGGCCGGCAACACTCTTGTAAATCCTCGGATGTTGCAAGAGTTCATGGGCGGCGGTGATCACGTCCATCCGTGACCCGCCAGCTCGTTTGCCCTCCTCTTACATAAAAAAAAAAAGCAATAATGTTTTTGGGACGGTATCATATCATTGTATTTCATCAATAATAAATAAATAATATCTTCATAACTCAACATATTATATATCTTTCCTATATTATATTTCTGACACATTATATTATCATAGTTCAAGATGTTATTGTTATAAAAGTATGCAAAATTGATTTATTACATTCGATCTAAACTTTTACTGGGAAAGTTTTGATTAGTGGAACAGTGTATATGGCTATGTCAGATTTTATTAATGTAGTTCGTGTGATCGGAATATTCATTATATTGTGTATTTACTGTAGTACAGAATAAGCTGCTAATGGTGTGTCAAATTTTTTAAAGTGAGTAATGAACTAAACCCACTAAGCTGCTCCACAGCGCGGTTGCGGATTATGTATATAATTTTTTTCTAGATATACTATTATAATTTTTGTAATAGTAAACAAATAGTATACAAATGTGGTAGAACCAGGAACGTTCAACTTAAAGATGATAATCGTGATATTTGTTTAGGATGAATTCAAATCTATTTTTTTTTAACACAATAAACGTTATGAATATTTAGCGGAAATAAAGACTATTAATATTAAGTCCAGTTAGAATTAGTAGTAGAAACGATGTTTTACTTTCAATAAAAGTGGTCCTACAGGTTGACCTTCACAAATCAATATTGAATAGCGAATATCCGTGAGCGTGCTACGGTAGCGACCGCGAGATGAGCAATAAGGCGCTCCGAGCGGTTGAGCCCGTCTTAATTGTCAATAAACGTTAGTCCCGGGCGACCGAGCCTGCTCCCGACGAATAATTAACGAACTTCCGCGATTTTCGAGTTTGTAAATTGCCTCATGGTCGCTTCGACCCGCGTCCTGGTTAGGTATAAATTATTTGCGCAGAAAATTTATCATAGTGATTTAAGAACACCCTTTCATTGTAAGCAACCAATTAATTGTATTTCGTTAGGCAAATCGAGATGCAGAATTGGTTTAATTATTTAAGAAATATATATATATATATACATATATATAATTAAATATTTTTAAAACATAATGCTTTTAGATAAAACTAATTAATTCTCGAATAAATACTATTAAATACCATATCAAAGAAGAGGTGTCCGTAACTAAAATTACAGAACTGCCTTTGAACAACAGCATGTTATTTTTTCTTTGTATTTGATGATCAAATCTATATTTAGACTAACAAGTACTACTCAAGTTTAAAAAGTAGCTTTTTTGTTATTTTTGTCTAAATATTATACACGAATAAAACATATATAACAGAACATTTAATTGGGTACATAAACAATAATATTCAGAGGAAAAATAAAAAGATTGAAACCGAGTGAATTATTCAGATCTTGACATTTTATCTGTTTTTGTTGACACCACAATATATTATCTTCGCGCAAAGCTTTCAGATGCTCTCACTGAAGCAATTTATTTCGTTGGAACAATTTTTCAGCTTTCGTTATAAAATCGTGTCATTAATTTGTTGGATCTTCATATAACTTTAATTTTTTTATGGTGTTTTTTCAGTGTGTTTATTATGGTCCGTGAATCTTTTTTCAACAACTCGATACATTTTATAATTTGAAAACCAAGAGTAGAATCCTACCTTTTTTTCATCGGTGCACTTAAAACAATACCAAAACAGAAGAAAAAATTATATCGTAATTATCCAGACAGAGAGGCAAAAGCATCCAGATACTAAACAAATTACTGGTACTGAATAATTACTGTTGTTTAATTAAAATCATAATATAATCTACGTTTTTAACAAACAAATGCGAATTATATTATATGTTGCGAAAGATAAATTCTAGGGTTACTCTCGACCTTTACCCAAAGAAAGAGATCAGTCAATTTATGGGCACATATTATATTTTCTCAATACTCTATAGTACTCGTGCTGATATTTGTCAAATGAAATGTTAGACAACATATTAGTATTTATAGAAAATAAGCTTTACGTTTCTGTATCACTCAGTAAATAAGAAACTTCTACAATATCTACACATTTATTTTCTATTTAGATAGAATAATAGGGTTATAATAAAAAAAGTAGGGTAAACGATGTAGTTATAATTTTATGTTTCTTTTCTCCGTACCTTTTAACAGTGCGTTGTTGAATCAGACTTAAAATATAAAAGATATTATGTATATACATACGATTTCAGAAATATGTGATGTGGGAGGGAAACTATTAAGGATTGTTAATATGTATGGCAAGTCACGTTCTAGGGTAATGTTTAATTTAAGTTGTTATTACAACCGAACCAGTTAACTCAGACAATTGGGTCTTCGTGTCGCTTAAGGATTGTTATCCCTGTATAAAATTAAGTTTGTTACTCAAATATTTCCTTTTGGGTATACTAAAATATTCCCATTTTATATAACACACAGAATATGAATTACATATTCGTATATAGGTCAAATAAAATCTAGACACATACATATTTAAAATACATATATTAAAATGTATATATTTTTAAGATCCTAAGTTTTGGATATGATTAAAGGACATTTAGTTTTTCTTTTATATTTTTCAAAACTTGAGGCATTCTAATGACTCCCTACAGCCTCAGTTCACTTTTGAAATTATTTATATTCTTGTCGACTACGTCCTGAATACATGGAAAGTGATATAAATTTCATTTTACACAAACACAAATTTCCATAATACTCAATCAACGTGAAGGTTATATCTTGTCTTTATAGTTGAAAATTATTATGATCCAACTACAATAAATTTTTTGAAACTGTTCTGAAAATATCGCATGAGACGGTCAATAAACCACATACGAGTACCACTGACAGGTTGACCGACTTATTTAGTTTTCATTTTGGTGATGATTCAATTGAATTGTAGATGAAGAAATGACAAGAAAGCAATCGATAATAATTAGAGGGATACCTGAAGACCTGTGGGTCCTTATAATGGGTACCTTATAATGTTTTTTTTTTTTTAAGAGTTCACAGTATAAGGAAAAGATTTTAGATATCTTCTGAGGTGGTAGTGAAAGTTATAATAAAATCTAAAAAAAACAAATATAATTTCGTGATGAACATGATTGAAACTTAATATTGAAGTCTAGAGTTAGTTAGTGTTATTATGAGATACATATGCGAAAACGAAATGAATACTTTCTAATTAATTGTTATTATAAGGAGGATATAATAACATGAATAAGCAATTTCTTAGCTGTTACCACATTAATTTGGAATTGCGAAGTATCTTCCTCGTTTATTATCGTGGTTGTAAATATTTAATCATAGCCTGATTGTTATTTTTGTTATAATTAGTCGTAAGTTATACGGCTTACATAATTGTCTGTAGGTTTTTGATATAATAATTATTTATATAACATAATAAAATAAAAGCATGACATAAAGTCGAATACTTGTTTAGTTTAGATCAATTTTATATTAATAAGTTTTGATGTCAGTGGTTTTTTGCGATTAGTCTTTCAGTTGATAAAAATAAGAGGACTATTAAGTTGTATGGAGGTAGTTAACCACAAAAGATATAATGAGTCTCACTCGTGACAGCACCCAAAACATATAACATACATTGAGTATGGGTTTTGATGAATACCGTTAAAAGATTCTGTTAAGTTAAAAAGTGTTGTGTATCCATGAATACGTTGGAAAACAAAAATTAATGCTATCCTAAATTCAAAGCATACGCTTTAAGAGTTGAGTGCTCGGAAGTAATCCTCAAAACGAATACAAGAATGTTTTGTCTTCAAGCTGAGTAAATAAGAAAAAAACATTAATAATTTTTCCTATTCCTATTTCCTAAATGTTACATAATTAACTATTTTCCTTATATTTTACTTTACTATTTACTATTTTATCATAATTGTTTTTTGTTTGTTTGTTTGTACTTAATTGGTATTTTTTTTAATAGTATGAGAATCTTTCTCATCTGGTATGCTTAAGTTATATTTATGTTATCTTTTAATGTTAAGCTTCGATGTCTTTTATTTTACGTCGACCATTATTTTGGACACAGCTGGCTTACTTTTACATGTGCGTTGAATATTGAAGCAGATAATGTACACAATAGAGAAATAATATATTTAGTACAGACTATTGTCTTAAAAAAAATGTAAAGTACGTATTACTTTAAGTCAATGTATTTGAAATGTTGGGTCAAAACGCATTACAGAGATAGTATAATATTAGAAGTGCTAGTTTCTCTAGAATTGAGAAATGGATATAAATAAAACTAATAGAGATAAGGGTAAGGTAGGAAATAATAAAAATTGTGGGCGGAGGTATATGAAAACGGGTATGCCAATATCGTTACGTCGGCGAGGGAATTTAATATTTGGAAAAAATATAGAAATACACACTTGAAATTCATAAAAGAGATATAACGCAAAATTTTAAAATATAAATAATTTGTTGTTTCTTTTTAATATTTAATATCAATGTAGATATTTAAATTATTCGTAAAAATATTTGACTCACAAAATTTATGGTTTTATCAGAAATCCCCTCCTTTCAGCATGTGTCAACAATGAAGATAAACTAAATAAAGGCACATTTCTATAATATTTACTGCATCCAAAATTAATGCTATGCCTGTGACGGATTCATATCAATGCTTACCCGACAGTAAATGTAATTGTTGTTATAATGGAGAACAATGTTTCAGTAGTGACAAATATAGGGCGAGATATGTAGAAAACAAAATTGTCAGCAAGTAAAGTTTATAATATTTGAAAAAAAAATATAACACCGTTGGTCAAATTTCATTTAAATAATTTATTACATATAATAAATATATCGAGTAGGTAGTAGGTACTTTAAACCGGCTGATTTACTTCTCAACTTTTAGTGTAATATGAACGTATCTTTGTTTCCTATTCAAATGATATGAAAAAGTTGATTGATGATACTAAAATGAAAATTGTTACTATAAATATATTTAAAAAACAAATGTAGAGAAAACTAAGAAAAATTCCTCAAAATTATGTATTAACATATTTTTAGACATTTAAAGTTTAATAATAAATTGTTTGGTATGTGAAAAATTATATTGTTAATTATTTACCTATGCATGTTATTATACATAAGAAAACTAGAACAATAAACAAGTATTAGGTTATAACATTCACTGTGCTCAATTTTTGCCTACGAGCAGCAGCCTCTCAATAAATCTATATATATGTATAATTGTAACAAGTATTAATATGTAAATAAAAACATAATAAAAAACTAACTTACAAACTAAGGAAGACATCTCGTCTAGGATGATTATCATGTTGTCGAACATTTGTTCTTTCGAAGAAAACAAGAACAGATCTGTATCACTAGATACCGACCTGTTTTCTTGTAGACATTGTTTAATTTGGATGAAAAATACCCTTCCCTGTCATGTGATAATTTTGTCCTACAGTTACTCATAATAAAACTTTCCTTGCGGTATTGACATTTTCTGAGCAATCGGGAAAATGTGTCTTGCAACTTGTACGGCAATGTGGGTGTTAAATTTAGCAAAAATAACCTAGTTACAAAAAAAAAATCTCCTTCTTTTGCCATACATGATAGTATGCTTTTAAAATGTCTAGATTAATTTTCAGGCCTTTGCCCTTACTTTCTGAGTCTGAGTGAAACTTGTGGTTTTTCGTCGATGGTTTAGAGTTGTAAAATATAACATATTAGGTTTTATAGAATATTACGCAGGTTTTGTTATTGCGATTGGTTCGTCCTGTAATTAATTTCCTATTCACACTTTTATCTGTACAATATCAGATAGAAATATAAGGTTACAATTCTTAAAAAGGTTTACGTGAGTGCCTACATCATAAAACAGGATCTATTAGTTTATACAGTTATAATTGAAAGTTTATGTTGTACTAGCAGACCCGGTCACGCGTTGCTGTGACTATTATTTTTGATATATTACATTGTACTAAACTATTTAAGGGGTAACGTTCAGAGTACATCTGTCATGAAAACCATAATGTTTTCTTATAGTCGATATTAAGCAAAAATCAAAACAAAATAATTATAATTATTTTTTTAATTTTATCCAAGTTTATAACACTATTTGTATATTACAAAGTTTTTAGTAAATAACTTGGAACACTAAACTTACGAATGAGGTAGGTAGGGTAGATATCTCATTCGTAATTACTCAATCCAGTCAATAGATACCGCCATCTTTTAGAATTGTTAAGAGCTAACTGCAAAATGATAAACTAATAATTTGCAATAAAATAATACTGCGACTATGAATTGAGTTGAAAATTATTATATCTTTTAAGTTAGGTCAAACTGTACGTGATGTGTAAATTTATTTAAATCAGTTAAGTAGTTTAGGAGTCCATCGCGGACAAATAACGCGACACGTGATTTATATATATTAAGAATTCTGGTGTATTTTTTTTATCATTTAATATTTTAAATAATATAATAAATAAATCGTAAAATTTTCCTTTTTTTTAATATGTTACTTTATCATTTTATTATGACGTTCATAATTAAAAGTATTTGGTGGTTTTTACTAATACATACAATGAAAGTTAAACTCAAAACATTTAAATTTTAAAAGATTTTTTTTTTTTAATAAATACAATTTTTATACAACTCGGCAGAATTCGTTCTGTCAAATAGATTTGGAATGTGGCAGTTTATATTTCGACCTTTAGACGTTTTTACTCTGCTGATCCTCACACATCGCCCTATCATCATGGTGACGGTTCTGTTCAGGAGAATTAAAGAAAAAGGTCAGCTCGGGTGACTTAAGTATCTTAGCTTCCACGAACTTTGGTCACCCTTTTGAGACCCACTAAAAACCCCGATTGGGATGTCTGCCAGAGGGCTTCAAACCAAGAGGGGAACTTAAGGTTCAAACCTGATTGAAAAATAATCTAAAGGGATAGTGGGAACCTAAAGGTGACAAATATTTATAAAGTGGGTGCTTCAATTACAAAGTATAGAGATAATTAATTATTTATTACTATTATTATTAACATAGGGTTCATAACCGATGAAATAAAAAATAATGAAATAAAACGTACATAAGTATTTTCAGTAATCGCGTTATTGTAAATCCAGTGAATCATAATTATTAACAAAAATCTGTTTTATTTTTATTTTAGTGCTTTATGATACACAATGTTTTTTGTTTGATTACCTGGTGAATATATAAATAAATCTCATGGTTTTCCAACACGGGAACAGGCAACATACAATTGACCATGTGAGAAACATGGGTTTTCTAGATTAATACCACAAACACCTAATGATTGCCCCTGGGACTTATTTATGGTCATAGCAAAAGCAAGCCGCACTGGAAATTGTAGTCGTTTAAATTCAAATGGTACATCAGTCGGAATCATTGGGATGCGTGGTATCAAAACGTCTTCTCCTTTATACTTTCCTTTCAGTATAGTTGCTTCTATCACGTTGTTCAATAATTTTTTTATCGCTAACCGTGTGCCGTTGCAAAGACGCGGTTGGTTGATATTTCTCAACATTATTACTACCGAACCAACCTTTAATTGAAGATTGTGAGGTGGCAATCCTGGTAAATCCAGCGAGCTTAAAAATTCAGGCGGATAGTTAACGACATCATCTTGGTTAGTAGCCGAATCAACTGATTTATATATCCTCAATTCGCCTGTAATTTGTTCTTGAATTTTGAAATTTAATTCACTTACATCTATGTTTTTTGCAGCCAATATAGCCCGTTCGCTCAACCAATCATGGTTTCTATAATTTTGAGCAACATCTGGAAACACCTTTTGAATAAGTTCATCTTTTGATCTAGTTAACTGACAAAAACCTTGAGGAAAGTTAATGCAACCAGTCAAGGTGTCTATAGGAAATTTGCCATTACCAATGTCAATGAGTTGTTTAGAGAATATGTCTCCAGATTTGTCATTTTGCAACTTGATACGCATATTCTTGCTTAAGTGTAATACCTTCACATGTTTCCACAAATTGGAGGACTTTAAACAGGCATTAAGTTTATCAGCTGGCGTTGATCGTGGAATCACTGGCAATGTTTGACGAAAATCTCCTGCTTATAAAATCATTGCACCACCAAATGGGTTATTATTGCTCCGGAGATCTTGTAAGGTTCTATCTAAAGCCTCCAAAGATTTTTTATGTGCCATCGTGCATTCATCCCAAACAATCAATCCACATTGCTGCAAAACCTTTGCCATTGCAGAGTTCTTCGAAATGTTGCAGGTTGGAGTTTCGTTGCTTTGCATGTTTAATGGTAATTTTAGTGCTGAATGAGCTCAGCACTAAAATTACCATTAAACATGCAAAGCAACTGTTCTACCATCTTCAAGCAAAGTTGCTGCGATTCCCGACGAAGCGAGTGCAAGTGCAATTTTATTTTGTGAGCGAATTGTTGCTAATATCAATGAAATCAAAAAAGTTTTTCCTGTACCACCAGGTGCATCTAAGAAGTAAATCCCTCCTCTTTTATCATTTATTACTTTCAAAAGTGTATCAAATACATACTTCTGTTGTTCATTCAATAGTGGAAGATTCGTTTGAATTAATTCTTTCAAAGTGTTGAGATCATACAGTTTTTCTCGGTGCAACTCTTGGTTAAAAGCATCATGCATTGGACGATTGGGTGCGGCCAGGCCTAATTGAAATAATAGTTTGTTTGGCATCATCAAGCACATGTCCTCAATTGAAATCAATACTTCATTGTAAATTTCTTCGCTTATTTGTATATTTGGATTTCCCCTTCTAATCCGTATTTGATACAAAATATCATCACACATATTATCTTTGTACTTGATCCACAAATCCTTTGGGTTTGATGGGAAGCAGGTAGATATGATTATAGAAAACAATGTTCGTATTTGATGAGCTTGTGATGATATTACAGCATCATTGAGAGTTTGATCCCAATGAGCATCATTGTCTAGCAATCGCAAACGTTGGCAAGCTTCTCTATATGATCCACACAAATCACCATTAACAGTTCGTACATGTTGGAACGATGTTGGGCCACGTACATTGACTAATAGCAGTCGTAAATAAAAACATTCATCATTGCTTGGATGTACTGAATAAATTCGACCAATCGCATCGGTAGAAAATATATCTGGGTATCCTGTAACTGGTTTTCCTTGTTTCCGTCGTATAAATCTCCTTGAGGATTGATTCCAAGTATAATATTTTGGCATTTCAGAATATAACAATGTTTGAGCAAAATCATCGTTTTGACATATCTCAAAAAATCTGGTTAATGTAGTAGATGGTGGCTGTAAAGCTCTTTCTACTGCGTTCTGTGCTGTAAAATATACTCTTTGTCCATTTTCTAAATGAACAACAGTAGGGTGTCTTTCATGAATAGGAAAAGAAAATATTCGCCAAACTGCTTCATTACTACTAACATAGCACAAATACACAAATGGGTATTTGTGTATTGGGTAACTTCATCATTGGAATTCTCTGCATTAATACCAATCACAGCCATATCACTCCCTTTGGTTACATATTTGCAAATGTATTTAATAGATTTTACTGAATGGCAAGATTCAACGTTGATGTGCGCTTTGAAGGTCTTTGATAAAATGGGTGAATGTGGAACAATCCTGCGATTATCTATTTCAATATCTTGTTGATTTAATTTGACAATTGTTGATCTTCCATTGTCTGCTGTCGATCGGCGACGATACAAAGGATAACCGTCATTACCAGTGATTGTTTCAGATATTAATGTCCGTGGATATCGCTTTGAACATTTACCATCCACCATACACGGTGAATTTTGATTAAGAGTTCCACAGGGACCATGTATCATGTTTTTAATAACTACCTCATGCAATCCAGGATCTACTTCTACATTAGGAATTTCAGCTGATATTACTGCATCAACTTCATTTGGCCTTATCTTTTCAACTAACCAAATCAAAATGTGTGCATGTGGTAATCCCCGTTTCTGCCACTCCACAGAATACATCCAGCAGCGTGTCTCTCCAAACACATAATGTTTAACAATGAAATCCATCAAAGATTTCAACTTTTGTCTAAAGACTCTGGCTGTAATATCATGACGATCAATAGGTGATTGCCCAGGGAATAACTCCTGCTTGATTTCTATCCAGTGTGGATTGCATGTAAATGTGATGAACAAATCTGCTGTACCATAATGACGAACATATGACATGGCATCTTGCGCATATTCATGCATATGTCGAGGGCTTCCGATGTATGTTGCTGGAAGAATAGTCATCCGACCAACATTCTGTGCATTTCCATCAGTATTAATCGCATCTCGAAGGTGAATTTACTCTTCAGATCTGAGTTTGGTCTGATTCAACCTGATGAATGTTAATCTCTCCGTTTCAATTTTAACATACATGTCTACAACATACTTGTGATATAATCGCCGACATTTGAGTATGTGCCAAAATATAATGGGATATTGCAGTGCGTCATATGAGCGGTGTGTTTCCTTTATACGTTGTAATTGATCATTCCGACGATGTAAAACAATATCACGGGATTCTAAGTTTTCTCCAACTACAACGATGGCAACTTCATCAATAGTTGGTGCATTAAAACGTCTTGCATGTTGGCCAACAGGTGTTTTATCAGCTCTGATTACAATTTTGTGATTATCAGATGGCATCCGATCCAGTGCAGTTTTAAACAACATAACCAATTGATTGTACTCATGAAATAAAGTTTTCTTTAGTGAATTGTTATGTGAACAACGCATATCAATTTCTCGTGGTGAATTGCCCATGAAATAAATTTGCAGAAATTTGTAATTGCTATCTGACACTGGTAACAGTGAACCTGCTCTATGATATATTTGGCCTTGTATCTGTAAATTAAAAAAAATGATTTTTGCCAAATAGAAATAATATTTGTTCCTAAAAAGTATATCTGTCTCTTAATTTGAATCACCAAATAATAATTGATATGCTTAGGTATGTCAATATGTAATAATTAGTTGTAACTAATATCCATCGTCAAATAATTATATTGTGTTTCAAAATAATAAAAGTGTTGCTAATACTGAATCACCAAATAATATAATGACTAAGTAATATATGTTTTGGGGTTTAGGAAACTGACGGTTAATGACACATATTTACTTAATTAACAGGAAATTTTGTTCATTAAAATAATAATGATTAACTTCTATAATACATACCTTAAAAGTTGGCATGAAATTTTCCCGAACTACGTTTGTTGCCCCAAATGATGTCATTTGAAAGCAATTGTTATATTGTTGAATATTTGACAAAAAGTGTATGGAATCTGGTTCTATTCCTGAAACCAATGAGTACAATGGCTCTGGTGGTGGATCCAATGGTATCAATTTCACTTTCCCATTTGCGCAACACAATCCATTTGCTTCATTTTTGTATTTCAATGCCTTACAATAAGAGCAAACCAAGTTCATAGATCAATATAGCAACACATTGGTGGTTACTGTAGTCAATTGACAAATCGTAATTGAAAGCAGCTCGATTCAAACTTTCGCGATTATTAGTTGAATCTCTCGCTCTCGCTTCCCGCGTTCGTGATATACGAATTCTTTCGCGTTCATTTCGGTCGTCACGTTCATGTGCAGTATGATAAGATCGGTAATTCATTTGGTTTGTAGCATTTCGGGTTCTTCTACTTAAATTACTTCGTCTTATAGGAGGCATATCGTATATAATTACCTAAATTTATTCACATGAAATAATTATTAATCACAGGTATTTATACAATCAAAATTAATTATTAAATATTATAAACGCTTTTTAACGCAGTTTGTTTGACAGATGCAATGACGTGAAAACTGATGACAATTTATGTCGCATTCCGAAACTAAAACAAAAGAAAGAATATTCCAAGGCCAATCAAATCTTACATTTACTTTTTTTGACTTTTCAATTTGGTCGGGTGTACACATTCATTTGATTAAATTTGAACGTTGTGCAGCGACAATAAAGCGCGAATTGACTCTTTGACGTTAGCAAGACACCTACATTGTTTAGACAACAATGAGTGCTTGTAATTTAATATCAACTTTATTGAATAGCAATACAGTTCAAATTGACTCTACATTTAGTTATTTATTCTACATTTAAAATATTTGTATAGGAAAAAGAAAAGGGCTTTTTTAGGGTTTCCCTGGAAATTATTCAAATTTTTCTCGCCGTTAGAGCCATCCTTGGACTTCAAGGAACATTTAAAAAAAAGAATTGTTAAGATTGGTCCATGCGTTGTTGAGTTATGCGCTTACCAACACATTTTGCGATTCATTTTTATATAATAGACTAGCAGACCCGGTCACGCGTTGCTGTGACTATTATTTTTGATATATTACATTGTACTAAACTATTTAAGGGGTAACGTTCAGAGTACATCTGTCATGAAAACCATAATGTTTTCTTATAGTCGATATTAAGCAAAAATCAAAACAAAATAATTATAATTATTTTTTTAATTTTATCCAAGTTTATAACACTATTTGTATATTACAAAGTTTTTAGTAAATAACTTGGAACACTAAACTTACGAATGAGGTAGTTAGGGTAGATATCTCATTCGTAATTACTCAATCCAGTCAATAGATACCGCCATCTTTTAGAATTGTTAAGAGCTAACTGCAAAATGATAAACTAATAATTTGCAATAAAATAATACTGCGACTATGAATTGAGTTGAAAATTATTATATCTTTTAAGTTAGGTCAAACTGTACGTGATGTGTAAATTTATTTAAATCAGTTAAGTAGTTTAAGAGTCCATCGCGGACAAATAACGCGACACGTGATTTATATATGTTAAGAATTCTGGTGGATTTTTTTTATCATTTAATATTTTAAATAATATAATAAATAAATCGTAAAATTTTCCTTTTTTTTAATATGTTACTTTATCATTTTATTAAGACGTTCATAATTAAAAGTATTTGGTGGTTTTTACTAATACATACAATGAAAGTTAAACTAAAAACATTTAAATTTTAAAAGATTTTTTTTTTTTAATAAATACAATTTTTATACAACTCGGCAGAATTCGTTCTGTCAAATAGATTTGGAATGTGGCAGTTTATATTTCGACCTTTAGACGTTTTTACTCTGCTGATCCTCACACATCGCCCTATCATCATGGTGACGGTTCTGTTCAGGAGAATTAAAGAAAAAGTACACAGTTACAAAGTATAGAGATAATTAATTATTTATTACTATTATTATTAACATAGGGTTCATAACCGATGAAATAAAAAATAATGAAATAAAAGGTACATAAGTATTTTCAGTAATCGCGTTATTGTAAATCCAGTGAATCATAATTATTAACAGAAATCTGTTTTATTTTTATTTTAGTGCTTTATGATACACAATGTTTTTTGTTTGATTACCTGGTGAATATATAAATAAATCTGATGGTTTTCCAACACGGGAACAGGCAACATACAATTGACCATGTGAGAAACATGGGTTTTCTAGATTAATACCACAAACACCTAATGATTGCCCCTGGGACTTATTTTTGGTCATAGCAAAAGCAAGCCGCACTGGAAATTGTAGTCGTTTAAATTCAAATGGTACATCAGTCGGAATCATTGGGATGCGTGGTATCAAAACGTCTTCTCCTTTATACTTTCCTTTCAGTATAGTTGCTTCTATCACGTTGTTCAATAATTTTTTTATCGCTAACTGTGTGCCGTTGCAAAGACGCGGTTGGTTGATATTTCTCAACATTATTACTACCGAACCAACCTTTAATTGAAGATTGTGAGGTGGCAATCCTGGTAAATCCAGCGAGTTTAAAAATTCAGGCGGATAGTTAACGACATCATCTTGGTTAGTAGCCGAATCAACTGATTTATATATCCTCAATTCGCCTGTAATTTGTTCTGGAATTTTGAAATTTAATTCACTTACATCTATGTTTTTTGCAGCCAATATAGCCCGTTTGCTCAACCAATCATGGTTTCTATAATTTTGAGCAACATCTGGAAACACCTTTTGAATAAGTTCATCTTTTGATCTAGTTAACTGACAAAAACCTTGAGGAAAGTTAATGCAACCAGTCAAGGTGTCTATAGGAAATTTGCCATTACCAATGTCAATGAGTTGTTTAGAGAATATGTCTCCAGATTTGTCATTTTGCAACTTGATACGCATATTCTTGCTTAAGTGTAATACCTTCACATGTTTCCACAAATTGGAGGACTTTAAACAGGCATTAAGTTTATCAGCTGGCGTTGATCGTGGAATCACTGGCAATGTTTGACGAAAATCTCCTGCTAATAAAATCATTGCACCACCAAATGGGTTATTATTGCTCCGGAGATCTTGTAAGGTTCTATCTAAAGCCTCCAAAGATTTTTTATGTGCCATCGTGCATTCATCCCAAACAATCAATCCACATTGCTGCAAAACCTTTGCCATTGCAGAGTTCTTCGAAATGTTGCAGGTTGGAGTTTCGTTGCTTTGCATGTTTAATGGTAATTTTAGTGCTGAATGAGCTGTTCTACCACCTTCAAGCAAAGTTGCTGCGATTCCCGACGAAGCGAGTGCAAGTGCAATTTTATTTTGTGAGCGAATTGTTGCTAATATCAATGAAATCAAAAAAGTTTTTCCTGTACCACCAGGTGCATCTAAGAAGTAAATCCCTCCTCTTTTATCATTTATTACTTTCAAAAGTGTATCAAATACATACTTCTGTTGTTCATTCAATAGTGGAAGATTCGTTTGAATTAATTCTTTCAAAGTGTTGAGATCATACAGTTTTTCTCGGTGCAACTCTTGGTTAAAAGCATCATGCATTGGACGATTGGGTGCGGCCAGGCCTAATTGAAATAATAGTTTGTTTGGCATCATCAAGCACATGTCCTCAATTGAAATCAATACTTCATTGTAAATTTCTTCGCTTATTTGTATATTTGGATTTCCCCTTCTAATCCGTATTTGATACAAAATATCATCACACATATTATCTTTGTACTTGATCCACAAATCCTTTGGGTTTGATGGGAAGCAGGTAGATATGATTATAGAAAACAATGTTCGTATTTGATGAGCTTGTGATGATATTACAGCATCATTGAGAGTTTGATCCCAATGAGCATCATTGTCTAGCAATCGCAAACGTTGGCAAGCTTCTCTATATGATCCACACAAATCACCATTAACAGTTCGTACATGTTGGAACGATGTTGGGCCACGTACATTGACTAATAGCAGTCGTAAATAAAAACATTCATCATTGCTTGGATGTACTGAATAAATTCGACCAATCGCATCGGTAGAAAATATATCTGGGTATCCTGTAACTGGTTTTCCTTGTTTCCGTCGTATAAATCTCCTTGAGGATTGATTCCAAGTATAATATTTTGGCATTTCAGAATATAACAATGTTTGAGCAAAATCATCGTTTTGACATATCTCAAAAAATCTGGTTAATGTAGTAGATGGTGGCTGTAAAGCTCTTTCTACTGCGTTCTGTGCTGTAAAATATACTCTTTGTCCATTTTCTAAATGAACAACAGTAGGGTGTCTTTCATGAATAGGAAAAGAAAATATTCGCCAAACTGCTTCATTACTACTAACATAGCACAAATACACAAATGGGTATTTGTGTATTGGGTAACTTCATCATTGGAATTCTCTGCATTAATACCAATCACAGCCATATCACTCCCTTTGGTTACATATTTGCAAATGTATTTAATAGATTTTACTGAATGGCAAGATTCAACGTTGATGTGCGCTTTGAAGGTCTTTGATAAAATGGGTGAATGTGGAACAATCCTGCGATTATCTATTTCAATATCTTGTTGATTTAATTTGACAATTGTTGATCTTCCATTGTCTGCTGTCGATCGGCGACGATACAAAGGATAACCGTCATTACCAGTGATTGTTTCAGATATTAATGTCCGTGGATATCGCTTTGAACATTTACCATCCACCATACACGGTGAATTTTGATTAAGAGTTCCACAGGGACCATGTATCATGTTTTTAATAACTACCTCATGCAATCCAGGATCTACTTCTACATTAGGAATTTCAGCTGATATTACTGCATCAACTTCATTTGGCCTTATCTTTTCAACTAACCAAATCAAAATGTGTGCATGTGGTAATCCCCGTTTCTGCCACTCCACAGAATACATCCAGCAGCGTGTCTCTCCAAACACATAATGTTTAACAATGAAATCCATCAAAGATTTCAACTTTTGTCTAAAGACTCTGGCTGTAATATCATGACGATCAATAGGTGATTGCCCAGGGAATAACTCCTGCTTGATTTCTATCCAGTGTGGATTGCATGTAAATGTGATGAACAAATCTGCTGTACCATAATGACGAACATATGACATGGCATCTTGCGCATATTCATGCATATGTCGAGGGCTTCCGATGTATGTTGCTGGAAGAATAGTCATCCGACCAACATTCTGTGCATTTCCATCAGTATTAATCGCATCTCGAAGGTGAATTTACTCTTCAGATCTGAGTTTGGTCTGATTCAACCTGATGAATGTTAATCTCTCCGTTTCAATTTTAACATACATGTCTACAACATACTTGTGATATAATCGCCGACATTTGAGTATGTGCCAAAATATAATGGGATATTGCAGTGCGTCATATGAGCGGTGTGTTTCCTTTATACGTTGTAATTGATCATTCCGACGATGTAAAACAATATCACGGGATTCCAAGTTTTCTCCAACTACAACGATGGCAACTTCATCAATAGTTGGTGCATTAAAACGTCTTGCATGTTGGCCAACAGGTGTTTTATCAGCTCTGATTACAATTTTGTGATTATCAGATGGCATCCGATCCAGTGCAGTTTTAAACAACATAACCAATTGATTGTACTCATGAAATAAAGTTTGTAATTGTTCTACAATAGACCTCTTTAGTGAATTGTTATGTGAACAACGCATATCAATTTCTCGTGGTGAATTGCCCATGAAATAAATTTGCAGAAATTTGTAATTGCTATCTGACACTGGTAACAGTGAACCTGCTCTATGATATATTTGGCCTTGTATCTGTAAATTAAAAAAAATGATTTTTGCTAAATAGAAATAATATTTGTTCCTAAAAAGTATATCTGTCTCTTAATTTGAATCACCAAATAATAATTGATATGCTTAGGTATGTCAATATGTAATAATTAGTTGTAACTAATATCCATCGTCAAATAATTATATTGTGTTTCAAAATAATAAAAGTGTTGCTAATACTGAATCACCAAATAATATAATGACTAAGTAATATATGTTTTGGGGTTTAGGAAACTGAAGGTTAATGACACATATTTACTTAGTTAACAGGAAATTTTGTTCATTAAAATAATAATGATTAACTGCTATAATACATACCTTAAAAGTTGGCATGAAATTTTCCCGAACTACGTTTGTTGCCCCAAATGATGTCATTTGAAAGCAATTGTTATATTGTTGAATATTTGACAAAAAGTGTATGGAATCTGGTTCTATTCCTGAAACCAATGAGTACAATGGCTCTGGTGGTGGATCCAATGGTATCAATTTCACTTTCCCATTTGCGCAACACAATCCATTTGCTTCATTTTTGTATTTCAATGCCTTACAATAAGAGCAAACCAAGTTCATAGATCCAATAGCAACACATTGGTGGTTACTGTAGTCAATTGACAAATCGTAATTGAAAGCAGCTCGATTCAAACTTTCGCGATTATTAGTTGAATCTCTCGCTCTCGCTTCCCGCGTTCGTGATATACGAATTCTTTCGCGTTCATTTCGGTCGTCACGTTCATGTGCAGTATGATAAGATCGGTAATTCATTTGGTTTGTAGCATTTCGGGTTCTTCTACTTAAATTACTTCGTCTTATAGGAGGCATATCGTATATAATTACCTAAATTTATTCACATGAAATAATTATTATCACAGGTATTTATACAATCAAAATTAATTATTAAATATTATAAACGCTTTTTAACGCAGTTTGTTTGACAGATGCAATGACGTGAAAACTGATGACAATTTATGTCGCATTCCGAAACTAAAACAAAAGAAAGAATATTCCAAGGCCAATCAAATCTTACATTTACTTTTTTTGACTTTTCAATTTGGTCGGGTGTACACATTCATTTGATTAAATTTGAACGTTGTGCAGCGACAATAAAGCGCGAATTGACTCTTTGACGTTAGCAAGACACCTACATTGTTTAGACAACAATGAGTGCTTGTAATTTAATATCAACTTTATTGAATAGCAATACAGTTCAAATTGACTCTACATTTAGTTATTTATTCTACATTTAAAATATTTGTATAGGAAAAAGAAAAGAGCTTTTTTAGGGTTTCCCTGGAAATTATTCAAATTTTTCTCGCCGTTAGAGCCATCCTTGGACTTCAAGGAACATTTAAAAAAAAGAATTGTTAAGATTGGTCCATGCGTTGTTGAGTTATGCGCTTACCAACACATTTTGCGATTCATTTTTATATAATAGATTAGACACTTAAAATATTTTTTTATATATACATAATATACGAGTATATTCGTATTATATGATATTACAAAATAAAGGGACTTAGAAGAAAATCATTGTCAATCATATTAAAATCAAATGTGTGGCAATTCATATTCTAAAGTAATGTTTAATTTAAGCTGTGACAATTAGGTCTCTGCGTCGGTTAGGGTTTATAATACCCGTGTGGTAACGCCACCTTGTGGCTTTATATTATAATAGTGAATGAGTCAATTATATGTGACATCGCAATCCATTTCCTTCACTCTTCCTTAAACCATGCACACCAGCGCCAACTGCGGCGCCCGGTCATTCAAGCATTGGATACAGCACTAATCGCATCGGCAGAGGACGAAGCCCTACAACTCCGTCTTCAACTCCAGCTTACCGCCCGATCTTTAAGTATTGCACTTCAGGATCGTGAAGAGACATTGTTATAGTCTCCCGCTATTAAGTGGTAGTGCCAAATCGTGATCGCGAGTGTTAATGACGTCTATAGAGCTAGCCTGCGTGTTTGAACTTTAACCGTCACGCGCCGTCGACCTTCCTGGATTATCTGGCTGGAGCTGCCCTGGATTCTGAGGTTGGTGCACGCATGGTTCCTATTTACTCCTATTACCCTTGCGAGTCACACATTTCTACAATTTACTGCTCCCCGGTGAGCGTGTCGAAGGTTACTAGAATTGTGTTTTGGCGCCACCATTTGTGGTCCTCATCGAGACGGATGGTCATCATTTGTGGCCTATTCCAACTATATTTCAACCCGCCCTTATTAGGACACCCACAGTAGGATCTAATAAGTGTACTTCCGCTAATCTTTTAACGTACCTATACGTTACGTATAACTGTGTTAACGACTTGTGTATTGTTAAAAAATAAAATAAAATAAGTAATCCCGCATATCGTATTGTTTGCTTAATTATAAAACTAAACTAATCGCATATTAATTACAATTAAGATATTGTTAACGAACGATAAATTTACCGCTCATGCATTGTTAAATCTACCCCCATTTTGAATTCTCATTATCGCACGAACATCGTACGATTACGTAGCCGGTTAGAATTGTTTCGGAATTGCTCGGCTGTTTTCGGTTTAGCTCGCTTCACTTTTCGCTTTCATTCAACCGTTCAATCGTTTATATTACTTTAATACGTAATTATATCACTCTATTTTACTATAACTATTTCGCATAATAATATTGAGAAGAGATGGCTTCTAAAAGTAAAAGGATTGATGATAACTTACATGATACAGATAAGCAAGACTCCCAGTTATTAATGTTACAAGCTAAACGGGAAGTTATATTTGAATTAATACAGAATATTTACGATTCTTCTATAAATATTAACGAGGAGACGAAGGAAAATTTCCTTGCGGAGAGTGCTACTATTGACACATTACGTGTTGAATTCCTTAAGTTGTTAGATGACTATAACTCACGTTTATTTGTTGTAAATCCCGCTGCAAAACCTGATTACAAGTGTCTCGCTGCATTTGAACAATTATTTAGCCGTATTAAACGACTTCAAATGCAATTCTCGACAACATTGAATAATAATAGTTTTGCTGTGCAGAAAAGTAAGCCTAGGTTGCCTCCTATCGAGCTAATACCTTTCTCAGGTGACATTCGCTCTTGGCCATTGTTTTATGCTAGCTTTAAGTCAACGGTCCATGATAATTTGTCTCTCACAGATGCCGAAAGATTATATTACCTTTTAGGTAAACTCTCTGGAAAGGCACAGTCAGTGTACGCGGGTATTACGCCTTGCGCAGAAAATTACAACTTGTTGTTACAAACGCTCATAGACAAGTATGAAGATAAGCGTATGCTCGCCTCGGCTTATCTTAAACAATTGTTAGACTTTAAACCTTTGTTTAACGGAACCGCAAGTAGCCTCGAATACTTTACCGATCAGTTTGTAAGCGCAGTTCGAGCTTTAAATAATTTAAAATTGGATAATTTAACTGATTTTATGGTATTACATATTGCGCTAAATAAATTAGACTCAGATACTGTCCGCGCTTTTGAGCTGAACGTTGGTTCTCGCACACCTTCATTTGATGAATTGGTGCAGTTCGTAAATAACCGTGGTAAAGTATTTGAACGTATACCGTCTACTAGTAATAATAATAGTTTCTCAAATAAAAATATAAGTCGCGCTTGTTCAAAGGGTGATTGCAATATTTCTAATAAAACGGCACCAAAATATCATGCTTATGTAAATACGGTAGATTCTAGTCATAAGTGTCTGTGTCAAAATATTACACATCAACATTTATTTAAATGTCCGGATTTTCATAAATTAACACCCGTCGACCGATTTAAATATATTAAAGAAAATAATGCCTGTGTAAATTGTCTTAGTACGAAACATAAAGTTTTAAATTGTAAATCGGAATTAAATTGCCGTATCTGTAAATCTCGACATCATAGTCTCCTCCATTTTAACGTCGGTGTCGAATCCCCTATCTCAGCGTCTGCTCGCACCACAGATACAGCGCAAGCTTCCTCTACCGCGTCTCCTGCGCACGTAGCCATCGCGACGTCGTCTACAGATATAGCCTTGTGTACTACATCCACTGCCGCGTCTCAGCAACCGGTTTCCTATAAATCGACGCATAACAAGCAATGCACAGTACTTCTTGCTACAGCTCAAGTTATTACGTACGACAGTAAAGGAAATAAACATTTGTTACGTGTATTACTCGACTGCGCTTCGCAAAGTCACTTTA
This sequence comes from Melinaea marsaeus rileyi, assembly GCA_918358865.1. Lineage (NCBI taxonomy): Eukaryota > Metazoa > Arthropoda > Insecta > Lepidoptera > Nymphalidae > Melinaea > Melinaea marsaeus. The sequence continues at coordinate 24,528,843 of OU911089.1, forward strand.
TTACTAAGGAAGCATGCGAATTATTAGGTATTCCTATACAGGGTGTTCAGCGAACTATTGTTAAAGGTTTCGGTGGAGTAGAAAAAACTGTAAATTCAAGTTGCGTTAACTTACAATTTTATTCCCGCTTTGATAAAAATATTACACATACAATCTCACCGCTTGTAGTCGATAAGATTACAGAATCACTTCCTAGTACTCTTATAGATACTTCGTTTCTTTCGCATTTAAATAATTTACCGCTGGCCGATCAGTCTTTTGCAGCGCCTAATAAGATAGATGCGTTGATCGGCGCACCACTTTTCGCTCATTTATTACTTCCAGAAGATGAAGTTATTCGCGTCCCAGGCGTATCTTCACCGTCAGTGCCAACAGCCATACGAACAATACTGGGATATGTTATAATGGGTTCCGTACCTACATTATTTGCCCGCAAGTCTGTGACTTGCTGCCTGGTTCAAGAGGAATCTTTAGAAAACATAATTAAGAGGTTTTGGGAACTCGAAGAGCTCCCCTTCGTAACGCCCATACAGCATCCCGCCGATGTTGAATGTGAACAATTTTATAAGTCTACAACGACTCGCGAACCCTTAACTGGTAGGTATGTTGTGGGACTACCTTTTAATGGAGATGCATATTCCTTGGGTAATTCTTACGAAACCGCTCGACGACGTTTTATGTGTCTCGAAAAAAAATTTGAAACTTCACCTAAATTAAGGAGTGCTTATGATGACGTCATTAGAGAATATATAGAGAAAGATTATATTTCACCCGCACCCGTTGACATCAGTAATAAATTATTACCAATGTACGTAATACCGCACCACGGAATTATTCGCGAGGATAAAGCGTCGACGCGTCTTCGCATAGTTTTGGACGCGAGTTGCAAGACTAGTACAGGAACATCATTGAATGATATATTACATAATGGCCCGAACTTGCAAGGCGATTTATTTTCAATTATATTAAATTTTCGCTTGTACGCTGTTGCTATGACTGCAGACCTTCGCCAACAATTTTTACAAATTAAGGTTAGAGAATGTGACCGTCGATATCAATGTATATTTTATCGCTTTAGGCCGACAGATCCGCTGATATTATACTGCTTCAATCGCGTCTGCTTTGGCTTATCGTCCAGTCCATATCACGCAATGCGCACCGTTCATCAATTAATCGAAGACGACGGCCACAAATTCCCCCTAGCTAGTGAAATAGTCAACAGCTCTTTATACATGGATGATATAGTTTACTCTGTTATGACCGAGGAAGAAGGGGCTACTGCATCCAATCAGCTGATCCAATTATTTGCAGGGGCTCAATGGGCTTTAGTTAAATGGAAAAGTAATTTCGTCTCCGTTTTAAAGGATATACCTCCGTCTCACAAAGTTCCTTCCGAAGTTGAATTCGACAAATCCATAAAGCATAAAATATTAGGCTTGCATTGGTCCACAGATACTGATGGTTTTTATTTTAAAATTACACCTTACACTGATTGGAAGTGTACTAAGCGATCCATCTTATCTTATATAGCTCGCCTGTGGGATATTATGGGTTTTGTTGCTCCGGTGGTAATATATGCTAAGTTGCTTATTAAAAGTCTTTGGCAGCTTAAACTAGATTGGTATGATACACCGCCGACCCATATCGTTAATATGTGGAGACAGTTTTGTAACGAGCTACCAGTTGACTGTCTCTCACGAGGTGTAACACCGAAAAAAATAATCTTTCATCCTTTGTGGATGCAAGGACCTCCCTGGGCTATACTTGATCCGACTCAGTGGCCTCTTCGTAGCTTAGACGGACAGTCGTTAGAAGTAATACCGGAACAAAAAATTCTATCGCATTCGGTTTGTACAATCGCAAAGGAATCTATTATATACGAACTCGCATTACGCATATCGTCTTGGAACAAGATTCTTCGCATTCTTATTTACGTTTTTAAATTTGCTAGGTTATTAAATCGCCGCAGTTCACTAGCAGTGACTGCTAACGAACTTCAGTTTATTGAAAACAAATTAATATTAGCCCTACAAAAGAGATATTTTGCAAAGGAATTTCAAAATATTCGCAATAAAAAATTGATTTCTCCACCTTTTAATAAATTAAGTCCTTTTATAGATAAAAACGGCCTCATCCGCATAGGCGGCCGTCTCGGCACTTCTGGACTTCAGTATAATACTATGCATCCGGTTATTTTACCTCGCAAGGATCATATCATAAATCTTTTGATAGATTATTATCACATAAAACATTTACACACTGCACCTTTGTGCTCGTTACCCGCACCAGAAGTTAATTGCAGTATAAATAGTTTGCTCCATAGGCATTCGCTGTTGGATAAGTTAGTCCAATCTTTTTGGCGTCGGTGGAGGATCGAATATCTTCACGGACTACAGACTAGACATAAGTGGATCGTTCCTTCCACGCCTATTACACCAGGAACGGTCGTAATAATAATGAATGATAATTCTCCGCCACTCTCATGGCCTTTAGCGATCGTAGACAAAGTTCATCCCTCTAAGGACGGTATTGTACGCGTCTGCACTGTCAAAACCGCTAAGGGAATTTACCTTCGTCCTGTCGTCCGCTTATGTCCTTTACCGTGCCAATAGTTAAGTAATATTTTAATAGGTTAGGTTAAGATTTAAACCGTAATTTAGTATTTTTTGTTATATATAGAAACCCAGTCTCGATTTAATATAGTTCAATGTATTACTATTCCGCTTAAGTTACTTTACTTAAATATTATTTAAATTTCTCAATTAAAAGCAATTAGGCTATTAGGCTTAATGGTAGTCTTTTAAAGGTGACCCTTTAAGGGCGGGCGGAAATGGTAACGCCACCTTGTGGCTTTATATTATAATAGTGAATGAGTCAATTATATGTGACATCGCAATCCATTTCCTTCACTCTTCCTTAAACCATGCACACCAGCGCCAACTGCGGCGCCCGGTCATTCAAGCATTGGATACAGCACTAATCGCATCGACAGAGGACGAAGCCCTACAACTCCGTCTTCAACTCCAGCTTACCGCCCGATCTTTAAGTATTGCACTTCAGGATCGTGAAGAGACATTGTTATAGTCTCCCGCTATTAAGTGGTAGTGCCAAATCGTGATCGCGAGTGTTAATGACGTCTATAGAGCTAGCCTGCGTGTTTGAACTTGAACCGTCACGCGCCGTCGACCTTCCTGGATTATCTGGCTGGAGCTGCCCTGGATTCTGAGGTTGGTGCACGCATGGTTCCTATTTACTCCTATTACCCTTGCGAGTCACACATTTCTACAATTTACTGCTCCCCGGTGAGCGTGTCGAAGGTTACTAGAATTGTGTTTTGGCGCCACCACCGTGTATAATTAAGTTTTTTACTTAAATATTTCTTTTTCGGTTTATTAAAACAACTAAGTGTAATATAAATCAATTATTTCTTTTACTCACTTAGAGTGAAAATCATCAATCATTAATATGTATATTTATATAACTACATTTATTTTATTTTAACAAAAACTTACCATTTTAAAATATATCATATAGTCCATATGTTACTTTGTTGTTGTTAAACATACTTACCAATAATTACACATTTAAGTTTATAAGTAAATATAGGAAATATATTTTCCCATGTTTTCAGTCTAAAACTTTTTGTCTTTCTAATAACTCCTTATCGCCTTAATACACTTTGAAATTATTTTATACACTCGTTCTGAATACATGGAAAGTGATATAAATTTCATTTTAAACATATATAAGTTACCATAATACTTATAAAAGTTGAACATGATTTCTTGTTTTTATAGTTGAAAATTATTATGATACAACTAAAATATATTGCCCCAAGGGGTATGGCGTGAAGATAAATAAATAAATAAATAAAATATATTGCTTAAAAAGGTTCTGAAGAAAATATAGCATTTGAGACTGACGAAGAACACGCAAGCATATTTTGATAGTATGATAGAGTTAGCAATATACACATAAACAATCGTGGATGAAAAATTAACTTAATTTAACATAACTCAAATTACATGACTAACTCTAAATGCTTTGAGGGAATCTTGTAGACATGGAAAAATTAAACCAAGAAAATTATTTAAAAGATATAGCAAATTTGTCACAAATAGTTTCCCTACAATTTTATAATGAATTGGAAAGGGGAGAAAGGGAATTGATGAATAAATTTATTAAAATTAGTCTTACATTTTGTGAGCTTCTTTAAATCAATTAAAACTTTAAAACATTTAAATAAAGACTACTGATGATTTAAAATGCATTTTTCATTAATAAATTGCTTAAAAATTATATGTATACATTCTTAAATTCAAAGCCTACGCTTTTAGAGTTGAGTAACCGGAAGTAATCCTCATAACGAATACAAGAATGTTTTGCTTTCAAACTCGGTAAATAATAAAACCTTAATGCTACGATTCATTTTTTTTGGTGTAATTATACTATTTTGGTTAATGTTTTGCTCTATATATGTTATCCAACTCAATTGGTTATTTTCTAATAGTATCAGTAAAAGTGACAGTGTCTAAGTCTTAAATTTATTTTAAATTTAAGAATTGAGCTTCGATGTATTTTCTTTTACGTCACTCATTATTACAGCTACGTTGCTTTTTCATCTGTGTTTAATAATAAAGTAGAGAATGTATTTTAGTATTAATATACTGGTATCAATTTAATATTAACATTTTAATTAGATATTGTATCATATTTGTATAGTAATAAAAATATATTAAAAATATAATAATTATTTTATTAAAGTTATCTTCTTCAATATAAACTTTTTTTTTCTGAAACTCGAGCTCTTAGCATTGAAATAAATATACAATAATACGTTGTACAATAAAAAAAAATGGGATATCAACATTAACATCCCAGCCGAAGGATATCCTTATGCTGGAAAAAGTTGTAACCAATTGAGAATCGAGCTGTATTTTATTGTCTCTAGCAATTGCAGAGAAATTATACGACTTTAATTAATAACTTTGAAACATTATGTTTCAAACCAAATTCCGAGAAATGATATTAGAAGCGCTAGTTTCTCTCCAATTGTTCGAGTACTGGGAAATAAACATAAATAAAGCTTAAAGAGCCCCCGTAAAACTTTTAAGCTTTTGCAAATATTGATGCTGTGGAAGTTGTCGAGATTGTTCTGCATGCGAAATTCAATACAAAGTGATATCTAAAAGTCTGTAAGTGGTCTAATGGTTAATTTTATTTCAGCGCACACAATTCTTATTTCTTTGTTGATATCAAGAAATAATATTATGTTTAGTGATAATATTATATTTTAATATTTTCTAGATTACTACACCATAACTTCAGTATGTTATATATAAGTATGTAGTAACAGTTATGCTATAAAAATAAGCAAGAAGTGTTAAAATTCATTTAATTAATATATTTCTTGAAACGAGGTAAAATTGTTAATCGTCAGCCTCTGAAAATTTTTGCAATTTATCGTTGTATAAACAAAAGGAAAAAAGACACCATCTATTAAAATCTGTGGATTTAGATAACACAATGAAATTTCTTTTAAGATATGCACATTTCTTCACAAAATTATCTTTTTCCGTTCAGACTGGGATACATCCCGGTAAACTATTTTTTGTTATGAATATATATAGCCTGCGCATTGAACTCCGCTCCCACATAATATTACACTATAGGAGCTACACTTGTATTTATTTTATCGATTCTAAGTTGGTTATGATTTTGAAAAGAATAAGTTGTTATTTCGAAATAATAAAAAAATATGTATATACAATATGTTGTTACAATACAAAAAAAAATACAAATTTAATGTGAAATCTTATAGTAACATTTATGTTTGGTTGATAGAGTAATGGACAGTAGTTAAACTTTTGGTTGCTAATGATTCATTCATAGTTTAATCATCTTCAAAGATCCTTTGGTCTGATGCCTATCCATCAAAGCTCATTGGCTATACAAAATCAGAAATAAAAATATTAGCACCGAAACAATGGTCCAAATTTTTTTTTTATTATAATATTTTACTTTTTGAATACACAGAAAAACAAAATATTTATATATGTAATCGAATAAACAACAATGATTAACTAATTGCTATATTTTATTATTATTTAAATTTATATGATATTATTAAATACATTTTATAGAAGTTTGAAGTTATTAGTTCCACCATCATACATTGGACAAATAGAAATGAAATAGTGGATTGTTTACTCGAGTAATAAGTATCTTTAGCATTGTCTTTCACAACTTTAATACGAAGAGCTGTAGATTATTGTGAAGTAAAGACCCACTCTAATAAATATAAATTATAAATAATAACGCAATTATTAAAATATTATTATATGTGAATATATTATTTTAGTAAAAAATATAGAACATATACAAACAACATAGAGAGTAGGGAAAGAAATTTTTGTATGCAAATATTAATATGACGGCGCGGGAATTTAATATTTGGGGAAAAAGTATTGAAATTCCTCACCTGAATTTCGTATGAGAAATGTGATGCGCAAAACTTAAGACTTAAAACTTCTATAGTCATTTAATGACTCACCTAAATGTTATAAAATATTACCGAAGAAGAAATAAAGGTCTTAATTTTAATTAAATGTAGTTTTTTTCTTATGCATAATATGTTAGACGTCTTTTATTTTGCAAAAAATGTTAGAAATCGAAATCAGATATTAACATTAATGCGTCCTTAAAAATAATATATAGTTTATAGGTTTAAACAGAAGTTTACAAGAACCGTGTTATACCGTGTATAAATGAATATGTATTGGAGGTTATAAAAGATACTTAAAAAAAACAAAACAGTTTTAGCGTGAATATCAGTGATTCAGTGAAGTTACTTTCATTCCATTACACTCTTTGATTTAAAGCCGAAAGGCGTTAGCTATCAAATTGTAATTCAAAATATTTTTATTAAAATAGACATTTACAAGCACTTTTGAAATTTTATCAGAATTACACATATACCAACGAAACAAAAAAAAAATTATACATAAAAGAGTTACTTTTACTTTATGCCTCCTATTTATTGGTACTGGTTACTATATAAAAATAAATATTTTTTTATTACCACTATTTTACAAATAGTATGTGAAAAATATGTGTACTCTACACATATTTTTCAAGAAGTTATTTTTTTTAAATTGACTTATCAAGTAAACCCTATTACTAACAACGTAAAGACTAATTTACTATAATAATGAATGAATAAAAAAATCGTCTATTTAATGTGCCGGTAAAAAGAAATATTTATATTTTTTAAATCTCTGTTTAGGAATTTTATAGGCAATTTTCATACACTACTAAATAATATAAAACAGTTTCATGTTCAATATGTTTAATTAAGTCTCTTAAAGTTATTAACATGCTGTCCAACATCATTCTAATACCATTTCCAGGTGATTTCATGCATCGTTAGAGGAAAAGAAACCCAACAAATATACTTTCACATTTATAACAAGTTGAACTATTAGGTCAACATCATTTTATATATATTTATATATTTATTTTATAAAATCTAATCTTATTCTGTCTCAAACTGAAAAATATTTGTTGGACCCAATAAGTATTAATGTGACGAGGATATTTCAAAATCTTTGTATAAAGAGTTTGTGTATATTATATGACATTCCATAAATTTAATGCAATCGTACAATAATGAGTTTTTGTTTGTAATACAATTTATCTCATTTCATGTCATTCTATTCGTATTTTAAATATAAAAAATCCTTCAAAGTTTTGCGTCCGTGTTTATTTCTACGTTGTTCTCATTCTGTAAGTAGGTAGTAGATTGTACGGCAACTTTTCTTTCTCGTTACAAAACAAACGGTAACAAAAAACTGAAAACTTGGCTGACGCCTGCAAATTTTAATATTTTAATATAGAAGCTTCACAAAATTAAAGAAAACTTCTCTCCTTCTTCCAGTTCCTTAAAGGTGTTAAAAGTGATAATTTTTTTTTGTAGATATTCATAATTTTTAAAAATTTACCTTCCTAATAAGGTACATAATTTGAATTTTGTCACGTCTATTGAAAAATGTTAAGATGTATATATTATAGATATTATATATTATATTTTGGGTAGATGCTTTTTTTAAACGGAAGGCTGAGGAGCATACCATTTCCAAATCTTTCATAAGTCTAAGAGCATGTGTAATAGTGTTCCAATAAAGCACATTGATATTGTTATTGTGCTACTTTTTAATACGTTGGAATCTGTTACGGAGACAAAAGACAGGAAGTTGATGATCGTGGTATTATGTTAGACTACCCAGCAGCATAGAGGAGACTGCTATTTTAAAAACTACCCACTAAAAAGCAACGGTTGCTCTCACCGCATAAGTGGGACGCCACGGTATCGCTTGCGGACTCACCGGAAACTCTTATATGAAAGAGCCCCGAATAACTTAGAGCAGCTTCATGATGAAGGTTTATTGTAGGTGAGACGGGCACTTTCCTCTTTCAGAAGGATGCCATAACGACTCAGCAACTCTCATTGCGGCGATAAGGCGTGACAGCGACAGCTCTCTGCCCAACACGCCCACCAGTTCAGTACACTAATAGTCCACGGCGGAAAGCACCGCCAAAGTGGCAAGGTACTCCCCGAAACACCAATACCATGTGAAACCTGCACAAGACGGAATGTGAGCGTTCCCTGCCACCACTTGAATACAGTTATCAGGCCTCAGAATAACCTGGGTCCCCCTTCTATTGTTGGATCAGGGCTATATCAGCTAAAGGTTTTTTTTAGGTACGTCTTTAATTTTTTATACCCACCTCCCAAGATACCCACCTTCCAAGGTAGCCGAGATAGGACAGTTCAATGAGTTAAATTGACTTGTATTTATATTTTTAAATTTAAGTACCATAGGTAAAATAAATCTTTTCAATTAGACAATAAACGAAAACATAAAACCACATACTTTTTTTTATACTCTCTCTCTCTTAATTAAGTAGGTTGTATATTGTGATATTAATATTTTATGATAAACATTGTTTCTTTAATCTTACATCAAAGAATATAAAAAATGAGAGTATTATTTATGTGGCTTCATCGTCTATCGTCTAACAAATTCTCATCTTTAAGGATGAAAAAATCTCGTTCTTCGGAACTTAGAATGTTAAAATTTTCCGCATACAAGGCGGAATGTTAATTAATTTTGTAAAATATGGCGCGGTTTAAAGTGTGGTTTTCACACAAAGTTTATAACAATCGCTTTATTATTGTAATTTATAATTTTATTAATTTTTATAGATGCACTTCTATAGTATAGAAAAATTGTATATTACTAAAATGTAACATTTATATTTTATGAATCTTGCATAAACTTAAAAACTATTTTATCACATCTTAAACTCTCTTTAAGCTAGTCAGCTGTTTGGTATTGTATGAAAGAATGAATATATAAAGAATGCAAATTTAAAAAGAACAATGGAGATCACTCTATTTTCACAATATAACATTTGACACTCAACTATTAATTGTTAACCAGTATTTCAGTATTAATTATGCGTTTCTCATACAAAAAAAGATTTATTGCTTAAATTTAGTCTTAAAAATATAAATGCAAGGTTTACTTGTTTATTAATTATATTATATTTAGGATATTTTCTTATTGAGGATGACCTTATCAACGTTATTAAGAATGTGATATAGTATAAGTTACGGCGTTACGTAGATAATTTATTTCTGAATGAATTTAAATATTTGTTGTCACACTTTCTAATTTTTATACTATCTTTCAATTGTGTAGTCTGAAGACGTTGATCAGTTATTCAATTTGTTTTGTTACATTTCATATTATTTTAGAAATTAGATGTTGCCAGCTTGAGTTACTCTAAGTTCCTCGAAATATTGAAGAAAATATATACTATTTTATTATATAAATTTTGTTTTGTTTGAGATATACATTATATTTATTGATAGTGTACTGCTAAATATTGTTTAGGAGTAGTTGTATGCTGCCTACGTTGTACCTTAGATACAGTTAGTGGCGAGCGGAGCGTTTTACTGGACACTTTTTTACATTCTTTGTCACGAATAGGCTCGAAAACTTACTTACTTGACGGAAAATTATGGAATTTTACAATCAAAAAGACACGAACATTTTTGAATGTCATGTCGTTGAGGAATAATCGTCAAAAAACTGATATTCCATTGAAGTCAATGGGAAACGATGAGTCATTACACCGGGCTCGTTTCGCTCAATATGCAAACGGCACCCTAGATTTTGCGAGCACAGAGAGTCGAAATTGAGGAGATGTTGGCGCCCCTAGTATTAATATGAAATCAATTAATGATAATTTTAAAGACAATCAATTCTTGACTTTAATATTAGTAATATTTAATTTAACATTCTTCGTGTGTTGCCACACTTGCTTATCTGTTGTTGTTACTGTTGTTGTCGTGACCTTTTTAATTCTAATTGATAGGAAGTACTTCCGACATTCACTTTGTAATTATAACTAAATATTATATAATAACTATCATAATTCATTATACCGACACTACTCGGGCAGTTAAAAGTTTATTGGAAGGATTTATCCTGTTTCGACAGTTGGAGTCGACATAGGCTATTTATTATATTACTTGCTTATTTATAAGTGGGATATATTTAACCCTTATAAATTATTAAACGCTAGTAAACGTGAAACTTGTCGATGTCAACCTAGATATTTAGCTTCCGGATCTGTAGCTGAATGTGCAGCTTACCGTTACATTCCAGATCCATGTTATAATATTATAAGTTATCTGGTGATGAAAAATTTTACATATTTGTTCAAACCTACATATTAATTTTAAAAGAAGAAATTAGTAAAAAGGAGCTGTATATAAGTCTTCGTTCATAATATTAAAGATTCTATTTAGTAAAAAGTATTTGAGTTATTTGTCTCAAGTGATCCCCTGCTCAGTCTAGCTATTAATATTCTTTGGTTAGTTGATCCGTTCAGGAAAATAATAGTACAACTTTAAATATATTTCATGTTAGTACCATTACAATCTTTATAGGTAACACCTTAATGGAAGACACAATCATAGAAAAAAAATATTAGAAAGGTTAAACCTACAAAATAGTAAATTGAATAAAAGTTTATAGAAGACCGTTTTACATACTAACGCCATCTAGTAAAATACAGTTCAACGACGTGGGCATAGACCGCGGTTGTTTCCCTTTTGTTTTCAATTACACGATTCGGTGATAACCGTAGTGAATGTTGTGAAATGTTGAATTTTATATACTATAGAATATATAGTAACAGTTATAAAATTATACAATACATTTGTGTCAATGTTAATAATATGTAATTAATAAATATAGCTTCACGCCATATCCCTTGAGGGGTCGGACCCAGAGACCGGAGCAAGAGACGACGGAGCGCCAAACGCTACGGTCTCTGCATACCTCTTTCGCCTCGGCCACAGACATCAACCTCTTCATACATGCCCATGTAATTAATAAATACCTGGAATTAAATTATAATTTCAGACAAGTAAGTAATAAGACTCAAGAAGTCCACAAGGACATGCCATTCCATTCTATATACTTCCTTTTAAAACAAAAGAGCTATTAGATAAATTACATTTAGTTTTCTTATTTAAAAATTATTTACGATGAGTATAACAAGAAGGTAAATGCACTATTTTTAAATTATTCCATCAATTATATTTATTAAAATTGTTTCTTTTTGGCAAGTTAAATCCCATTTCACGAGTGGTAGACATGATTGCTGCACAACACTTATTGCAGAGATCACTACAAGTAATTTACACTTAACGTTGTAAATAAATTTTCGATTTAAGTATTTTTAATGTAACTTTTTCTCCACACTAGCGTCTGGCGTCTTTTTTTATCTTATTCTGACACTTTCGTTAAAGTACCAAACGGAACGAAAGTAATATTGCCTCCGTTAAAATAAAATATATTCTAAAGCTTTGATTAAACAATTTTACAAAAGTTTATGTGATAACAGAGGGTTTAATGTTAGTAGTCACAGTAATATAAAATAACTTTGTACTTAGTAATAAGTTGTAAAATTGGTAAGTTTTATTTTTGTATATGCATATTAATAATATATTTTCCTCAAGTATAAAACATATTGACAACTGTTTCTGTATTTTAATATTTTATTAAGAGCTACGAGTATTTCAATAAGATAAATAGTAATGGCTTGTTTGTTTTAAATTAACAAACAAGGTTTTAACAATTTTATTCTATTTGACGTCAGAAATTTAAAAATAATAAACTCATAAGGCACAAGAAACTGAAATTATAATATCATTTCAGTTTCATTTTATCATCTTCTGATACTTAATACGGGTAGAATAGGATTTCTATAACAAAAAAATATTACTACTACAGGAAACTTAAAGAGAAGTGTTGTAGCGAAAAGTCAAATACTCGGTAAATTGGTTACAATTAGTTGGAACGTCTTGAGTATAGATTGGACCAAATGCAGTTGCGTAAATTATAGAAACGTATTGGTTATATTACTGTCTTGAACTTAGTGTTTTTGTTTTTATCATGTATATGTTATGTAAGTTGTAACATATAACATGCTAAAAACAAAAACATCGCTAGAATTTTTTAGGAGTTTCAGAAACTGTGGTTTCAAAAAATTTAATTACAATAAAAGCCTTTGTTCTTTAGTTTGACCTTCTTTCATGTTTATGGTTTGAATACTAATATTGATTTTTCTGATAATGATCCCTACAGTCCCTATAATAAAACTTATCTCATTTATTCTTATAAATTCTGGGTTTTAATTTATTTACTACATACATATTAGAATGTTTAGATTTTTTGCGTTTGTGTTTATAGATCTAACTTATCTTAGTATGTTTCATCGTGATGCATGCATAATTTAGAGTTATTAAAAAGCGGTTCCGTTGTTAAAAATTTAAAAAGTTGAAATGTTATACCAATATTTCATTTATATTTCAATAACATAAATTTAATCTTTATTTAAGCTTATGAAAAATAAAAAATAGTCAGTTCTTCTCCATATACAAATACAATTGTACTTATATTATTCATAAAGGTGCAATTTCAGATTCAGTATAATGATATATATACAGTTGAAAACAATGATATTGTTGAAAGTTTATTCAATACGAGTTGACTGCAGTACTATTAATGCAGTTTGTCTCTGTAGCTCACTAGTCTATGGATATAAATTTGTGCAAGTTTTCTATTGAACCGTATAACTCATATGAAAATATTAAACTCTGAAACGTTATCAACGATCGAGATTGCAGTTACAATAAAAAATAATCACCATTTGCCTATATACAAAACTATTGTAGAAGCTAGAAGCAACGTAGATAATAATATCTCGTCACAATCTTGAACACACAAAATTTTAATACAACACAAGGACTTAGAATTTCATATAATAAATACGTTAGTGAAAATGTTAACTACATGACTCCATCGAAAGTAAAAATACTTTCTATGGAGTCATGTAGTTTCACATTTTTGAGACAATTGGAGGAACAGACAACAAGGAAATAAAGTTTCGAATAATAACAGATAAACTAGGCAAACTAACCTTGGATAAGTATTTAATAAACCGAACTGTGATGACAGTTGGCCAGAATAAACATAAATTCTATATCGTACCTAGCAAGTTTCAGACTTCTAAGTAAACGTTTAGATAGCCGTGACCTCAAACTGCTACATCTTTTAAGCTATTTAAATGTAATTCAAATTATGGTACTTAATTATTTATAAGAAGTACAAAATTGAAAAGATATAGGTATTGACTAAATACTTTTAAAAATATAGTTAATAAGCATTAATCCTAAAAAAAGTTTTTTAATTATTTAATTTAATTATAAGTTTTAATTTACACTGGTAATTACAAAGACAGAAAGAGAACTCCATTAAAGGAGTGTCCTGACTTTAAAGAACCTAAGAATTAAACTAACTTACCTTCTTAAATATATATTCTTCAAACACACTATCGAAGATGCATTTTAAAATCACATATAATAAGTTTTATCGCTATTAACGTAGTTGAGGATGGATGTATGAGGAGGACATAACTTGCGCAAATAAGAAACTGATCACTTCATCTTTCATATCAGTGCGTCATGAATCTGACAAGGGCTTCAAGATTATTGGAAGAAATCTCATGAATTATTACCTATATTAAAAAATAATAATAAAGTTCAAAATATCATATACACATGTAAAAACAATAAAGGCTTGTTAGTGATCTTGTAACTAAAAGTTATGTACTATGAAGAGAATTATTGCCTTAGCATCGATTTATTACTGTCATCCGTAAAACGTTTACTCCATTAAGATGTTTTGACCAATTTCGAGCTGGATTAATAAAAATTAAAGTGGTTTTAGCTTGAACTTTATAGCAAATTAGTTGTAAAATAGATAAGGGTTTTTAGTAGCATTTAAGATATCTTGGTTTAATTACCACAATTTAATATAAGAATACTTTTACTTGATCGTCCTAATGCTAACTAATTATTTTTAAATGCCAGGGTAAATAGAGTTTTACTTTTATATTAAATATATTGTAAAATAGTTCTCGTCACATCGGTGTACAGGGTATAATGTTAAACACCTATATAAGAGCCTAGACTTCTTGGAAGCTTCAATATTATATTTTTTCATAAATCTATTGACATCAGAATATGTTAAAAATAGACATAACGGCAAAATACAGAATTACTAAATAGGTATATTTAAATTATCTTTATTAAAATGGATGGGAATGGTTTTTTATATTTTATAACAAAGTAATGTCTAAAACTAAGATCATTCTCTATAATAATCATAGCATGTATTAAATCAATTAATTTTCTTATATTTTATAGAAAGGCCATTACAAATCTTGATTCTATTTATACCATAAAACATGTGTTATAGTCAACACCGAAATATTCAAGCTATGAGTTGAAAGATCAAACATTTATGTAAAGTATTTAAGTAATATTATAAAAAAATATTAGGTATATTTTACAATTTAAAAAACTATATGATGTAGACGGAAAACAATTGCTAATATCTATGGCAAGTCACGTGCTAGGAAAATGTTTAATTTAATTTGTTTTTGCAGCCGAACTAGTTAACTATTGGGTCTCCGTGTCACCATGTCCATGTCATGGATTATTATCATTAAATTTGCTACACAAATATATCCTTTCCGTGCTTTTAAAATACCTTTATTTCCTATGATTCAAAGTATTTTTATTAGCGTAATTAGTATACATATAAAATTATATTTTAATATTAAAAAATATACTTCAATAACAAAATACATTTAGTTTGCATTGTTACTTGCCACTACAAAGTCATAAGCACGGAAGGTTTAGGAATAAATATACGAAATTATTGTTCTATTCATAGTTTGAAAAATTTGAGGCTTTCTACTCCTTACTGACTTAATTCAGTTTTCTGAAAGTGATATGAATTTCATTTAACACATTTTGTTCTACGATACCTATTATTTTTGACAAAGCTACGTAACTTTGACATGTGGGTTGAATACCAAAGTAGACAATGTATACAATTGTATTCTGGCACCGGTACCGGTATTTTATTAAACAATTTAATTAAATATTTTATTTTTATTCTTATATAAAACTATATAAACTATAAAAGAAAAATATTTTTCAAAGTCGGTATTACTTCTTACTATCATCTCAAACTTGAATTCTTAGTATTTTAAGTAAATTACATTGCAATAGCCATTGTTCTCTAGTGAAGTAATCTTAAATTGGTTGGAATGTCCTTTGCTGTAAGAAGTTGCAAATAATTGAGAAATGTATGCCATATACAGTTGTTGAGAACTCCGAACCGGATATAAATAAAACTCTAAAATGTCTTGTAAATTTTTGAAGTCTGATTTTGAAGTTCTGAATAACAAAATTTCAAACAAAGTGATATCCAAAAAGGGTTTATTGTTTGATATTAATTTATAGTATTGTTATTTTTTGTTGTTAAAAAAAATATAATATTATTTTGTTCGGTAAGAAATATTCTTGTTTAATACACTTTAAAGACCTTTTAATAAAGAAATAGTAATAAGCCTATTAACAATTAAACTTAGAAACTTAAAACAGCTGTAATATTTCGCCTCTAATTATAATGAAATAATATATTTTTATATTTGAACATTGAATAATAGAATATATTAAAATTACACAGGGTAAGAAAAGGTAGGATTTTTTGTGAAAGTAAGAGAAAACGAGTATTAATATGATGGCGCGGGAAATTAATATTTGGGGGAAAAAAAAATTAACTCCCTACCTACATTTTAAAAGAAATGAAAAAAATTGTAATATATAATTGTAATTTATGCGTCTCCAAAAATAGTAAATAGTTTTTAAGTTTAAACAAGTGAAATATTATTATATTACTAGTTTACCTTTTTCTTGATAGAGTTTATATATTTTATGAACCAAGAATATAAAAAACAAACAATTATTGGCGTGAATTTCAGTGGTTCAGTCGAGCTGTATCCATTCCATCACACTCTTTGATTCAAACCCAAATATTTACGAAACAAAAACTAGCCAAAAGTTATGAAGTTGGTCCGCTATTCTGTTTGATTGATATTTTCAAGGAATTTATTTATTGTTCATAATTTTACAAACTGTAATATTACATCTTTTTTTAAGTTATAACTTTTTAATATTAAATTTACGTACTTATATCATGTAAGCACTGTTAATAACAAATCGCACACGTCCCACACACAGAAGATCGACATTAATAACCAAATATATTTGATCATGTTCCGTCGGTGAGTGAGAGAATCTGGGAGCCGAAATCCTTCCCCAGCCACACATAAAACCGATGCATAAAAAATATGAACCCCAGGAGGGCACCGGCTTTGAGGAAGTAAATATTAATTTAAATATTAATTTGAGGTAATCTGATGTACCGTTTGAGAATGAAAAACTAACAAGTACACTTTGAACTGTTAGTCAACATCATTATTACAGATATAAGAGTATTTAAAAATAAATAAATTATATATTAATATTTGTTAATATTGAAAGATTTAATTTTAACTTCAGCGAAACTTTGAACTTTAAGCGAAAAAGGTATGCTGGGGCCGTAGCGTTTGGCACTCCGTCGTCTCTGGCTAACCTGCAAGGGATATGGCGTGAAGCTAAATCATTCATTAAATGTCTAAGCGTAAGCGTGGGATGGACATTTACAATTAGGTAGATAAATCCAATCTATATATTCTAAACAGATATTTTGTTTGAGTCGGTAGAGTAACACCATATTTCTTTCTTTTCCTTTATAAATCTAAATGCATATTATGTCGTGGCATAAGTCGCAACAATATTATTATTGTGCAATCTTTGACGACTCTTGCCGACACTTGACTCGACAATTACGTGACCGCGCAGACGTCTTCTATAATATTGTTTTGAAGGCTGCTCTACGCCAAAACTATAGCGATAATTACTTGTAAATTTATATACGTTATTTGTTAAATGTAAATTATTAAAATCAATCGAAAGTGTGACATCACGTAAAACATAACAGCTACTCCTTATGTCACTTAAGTACAAAAACCTACATACATGTATTTTATTTTAAATACCCACACCAACCACTGTTTGACGGGATTAGCATTATTTGGCGCTTTAAAATTATAGGTCTCGGTCTGAAGCTCAAAGCGATTATCGACAAGCTACTTTAACAAAAAAAATCTAATTTAAAACAACGCGATTAATAACACCAACAGAAAGGTTAAAACATATTATATTAACTATTTATTTTTAATTAATTTTAGTAAGATATGGTGTTGTTTCAAATATGGTTTTCAAACAAAGTTTATAAGAATCGCTTTATTAATGTCATTTTCTATTGTGTTTATTCCTATTATTCATTGCTCTTTTTTAATTTTTAAAACTTTGAATGTTACATAATCTTAAGAAGTTTGTCACAAGGCAAGTCAATCGTGTTACCAAATATTTTAAAATACATAAGGAACTAATATTCATAAAAAGAATTGGGATTCCAAGCTGCGACCTTTGGAATTCCATTCCCGTCACTCTTTAAATTAGTTCTCCAAGTTTTGATTCACAATATGTCATTTTTGACGCAGATTTTTGTTACTAACAATTATGCTATTGATGCCTATTACTAAATTTAAAACATGAATATGTTAAATACCTGATATAAAACTTTAAGTTCACTAATGTAAATAGGACGATAGGAATGATAAAAAATCATAATTATTAGCTTTAATGATAAGAACTTTTATCATGTGACCTTAATTTTAAACCGTTATTTAAAAATCAGAAAATATAAGAAGAAGTTAAAAGTTTTTTCTTTGAATAATGTTACATTATTTACAAATAATGATGGACAAATAATTGAGAATATCTATTAATCAAACTATATTCAATTATAATATATATAAACTCTACAATAGTACATTAGTTGGGGATTATATAAACAAATAAAAATCAGTACTATTAGAAGACTTATTCCCGCGGTATAATTTATTAACCACTAGAGTCACTAATCACTAAACTTCACTTCTTTATGCTAGCGGTTCCAACGATACGAATGAGCTCTACTGACCAGCGAGTGAGTTGTATACCGTCTTGAGGCAAGTTTCGTAATAGTGGTGCTACCCTCTTTAATAATTAATCATGGCAAACTTCACGCACCAAGTATTGAGAATGTTAAAAATACCCTCCGAAAACTACTGGCGATAAAAGTACTAAGTAACAAATTTAATAAATATAAAAAATATATAATAAAGAATATAAAAGTTCACAATTCTTTACTCAATTATTAATAACACAATACAATTAAATAAAGACAAATTAATGAGTTTGAATTAAAATGTTAAAAACAATAGAAATATAAAAATACTTAACTTATCAGATGTTCAGTACGGATGCTCTTAAAATTAATTCGTCTTTATACTAACAAAATAGTTACAGAGGCGCCAGCGGCCATTTATGACAATTGGTCATAATTATAGTCTAAACGTTTGAATAAGTAAAATACTAACAAAATTATTCTAAACAATAAATGTATTTGTAGCAAATATAATTCACTCATCTGTGTTTAACATATTTAAACAAACATACGAACTAATAATTTATATGGAACAAACATTAATAATTTGATAGATATCATATAGAAGGCTTCTGCCAACAAGTGAATTCTATAACTTAAAATAATATATTCAGAAATGACAATTGTTCCATATAATTGTAAATTCTTAAATCTAAATAATACAATAATAATAAACTTTAAAACATTTATATTATTTAGTTTAACTGGAATTAAATAGTTATATAAACAACGATATAGTTGCATTACTCACATTACAAAATATTATATCATGACAGTTCGATAAACAGGCAATATCCATATAGTAAAAAACATGCATTTGGTTCCATGTCAGTTTTACTTTATCATATTTTAATATATATTAAGATTAGAATCGAATTCCAATAATGCTAACAAAGATAATATATAACATTACTACAGAAAACCAAAAGAGAAACGTTTCAGCGAACAGGCAAGTACTCGGTAAATTGGTCACAAATAATTGGAACGTCTTGAGTACAAATAATAGGATCCAATGCAATTAACTGAATAGAACTTTATATAAGTATTAACTCAACTATTCAGGAGGTAAATTAATCAAAACATAATATACACAAAAACAACGGCAAAGTTTATTGGGAGCAAGGCTTCTAGAACTTCCGATTCAAATAATTTAATTACAATAAGAGCCTTTGTTCTTTAGTTTGACCTTCTTTCATGTTATGGTTTGAATACTAATATATATTCTAGGAATGATGTAGGACGGAGTTCCAATAATAAATCCTTTCTGACTTATTCTAATAAATCCAAAGTTTTAATATATTTACTTCGTAATATATTTTCTTTGTGTAAGTATCATGTTTGCTAGGTATCACGGAAAATTAGAACAAAGTAATCTCGAGGTCTAACTTAAAATTTTTAGCTTTTTTTAGAGCTATTAATAATAACAAGAAATCATTAATATGCCTACTAGAAATTGATCCTTTGTTTAAATTTTAACAGTTATAAGTGTTATTTCAATATTTCAATCCATTGGTCTACTGCATTTATAACTACGGCTGTATTTATAATATTCATAAAAGTGCAAAAAATACTCAATTTCAGATGTTCTATATGTAATGTCAACGATGTTCAAGTCATCAACATTATTCAGTTCGTACAACAAACTTACAGATTCAGTTGAATGATATATACAGTTTAAGCAGTTATTTCACTGAACACAATAAATAATATTGTTAAAAATTATATATTCAATACGAGCAGACTACAGTACCATTTATGCAGTTTCTCTCTAGTGCGATGGTTTTTGGGTTTTAATTCGTGCAAGTTATCCATTGAACCATATAACTCATATGGAGGCAACTCAGTATTATTTATAAATAAAGAGTAAAATTATGAAATTATATAATTGATAGTTAATTCAGTTATAATTATAAATTAATCAATTTTTGTTATAGATTTCAATATATTTCGTAAGTACTTACATAAAACTAAATAATTTTTATTACATATCTACTTTATACTCGTATATAAAAGGCTTGAATTATTTAAAATTATTTATAAAATAAGAATTTCTAGATCTAAGAATGTATAATTTTTTTTTAATTTTTTTTATTACTCTGTAAAATCATAAAATTGTAGTTTCTGAAACCTTTTTGTCGAGCAAAAATTTTGGTAAGTTAGTGGTAAATATCTTTTATGGATGTTTATTTTTATTATTATTATTAATATTATTGTCACTATTAGTTTTATGATCTCAATTTCTAAAAACACCAAACCTTTAACGAGAAAGTAGCCTATGTTCATTATTTTTCCATGTCAGTTATAGTTTCAAATTTAATTTAAATCTACAAAAAAAACAACACAGAAATAGTGTGGATATACAAAACAAATGAACAGAAAACTTTCAAAACTTTATCTCCATGGATTTCAGATTCTCTTCTGTTATCTCTATCATTACATATTCAAATATAGCTATGTGTAATACATACATATTTGTGACAATAATCTTGCTGTACAAGTTCACCACTCCTTTTATTTGTCATGGAAAAACATGCAACAAGTAGTTTTGGTAATTGTATTCATTCTTCCTTAGGTATATTTTATCAAAAGATCTTGTTTTTAAAATTCTAATAAATATTTTAAATCAATAAACGCTTATTATTCTTTTTATTCGGTTTACACATAACTAGGTAGGAAGTTCTCGTCCAAACATTAAAATTTTGTTCCTTAAAAAAACATCGTTAACTAATTCTAAACTAATTAGTAATTATAATCAAACTAATGTGAAATTATTTGTAATTGTTTAAAAATATTTTATTGTTGTGATAAGTACTATTCCAGACTAAACATTTTATTAGATTTACCACTAATCTATAAATTAATATTAGCCTTTTTTGCGAAGAAAACAATTTTATTGTGACGTTGTACATTAATCATTGCCGCAGATAGATTGCAACTTAAAGATGCAAGCTGTCAACAAACAAAAATTAAAAATGTTAATTATTAGCTAAATACAAAAAGAAACGGTATATTTTTATTGATTTATCTGCTTTTATAAGTTCCGCCGTAAACTTGTAGGTTTCCTAAAAATACAATGCCAATCTTGTAGTTTTCCAACAAATACTATAACAATAACAAAAATAGTCAAACCCAAAAAAATCAGAGAACTTCATATTGTTATAACTAAAATATTCACTAGCTTTAGGAAATAGCGGTAATAACAGAGTGATGGAATGCCAACGTCATTTAGTAAATTACAATGCTACGACATCCGTGTAGGATGCTCTTCGTCCGTTTCCGTCGTGGTGTCAATTGTAAGAATACGTCGCTGCACAAAGTCAGTTCTGTTCAATTACGTGAATGTGTCTCAATAGAAATAATATTTAGATACAAATTTGAACATATTAAATTTAAATATGATATGACAATTTAGAAATACGTAATATAAATAAATTAGTACAAGTGTTTTTTTTAGCTTACGTCGGATGACATGGATTTACAAAATTTTCCGAAAGTTTTAGAAGAAGACTATGAAGAAACTTTGCCTTTAAACACGTCAACAAAGTGTCTAATAACAACCAGTAACAATTGAACAGTAATAAATGCAAAATAAATATATAATAATCTTAGATTAATATTTGAATATGCCGTGCTGCTGAAATAATAGGTCTAAATAAACACTATTTTTGTATCGTATCTATCGAATTTGAAATCGAGTAAATAAATTATAATATGGTACAATCTGAATCATAATTATGTTAAATGTTTAAATAACCATAGCCTCACACTCCTAGATCTGTTAAATTATTTAAATTATAGTATTTTATATTACCAGGCACTAAAAATATATACTCGTATATAAATCTATTGTCAAATATAATTTAAAAAATTAATATCAAATATTTTTTTTTTTAAATATTTAGAATTTCTTACCAAAAATATTTTTTGGCGACATGGTTAAAACAGTAGCAATCCAGGAGTAATAATATATATTATTTAATTACATGTGTTTATTTAGACATACAGAAGAGAACTCCGCAAACAAAATGTATATTTTGTATTTTTTTAAATACCTTTTAAGATATTTGAAATATATATATTTTTTCCAGTTAGAAGAGAATTCCTATATGACAATAACAACTATATATTGTTTTGAAATTTCTGATGTGAAAGCAGGAGTTATATACCATAAAATAAGAATGTCGCGTATCATAAAGTTTAATTATTTACTTCTTCTTCGGTTTTCTTCTTTACATCCTTTATCTTTAAATTATTATAATAATATAAAATATAACTTAATTTTAAATATATGTTATAATTTTACTTTGAATCTTTATTTCAGCAACCGTAGTAGACAGTATCGTGACGTTGCATAAGCCGCCAACATATTATTTTTCAAGCATCGAATACTCACCGTCTCTTGACTCGATGGTTACGTGACTGCGCAGTCACCTTTTCTAATATCGTTCTATAAAGCTGACTATATGCCATAAATCTTAATGATAACTTATTTCTATCCTAAGTTGGAACCTCACAGAAAAGTATTTTTAGTATTGGGTAATATGTGTGTTTTTAAAGTTAAATAGTTATTTGTGTCTCTTATCTTAAATAAATGTTAACAACTACATTCAAACAGATCGGAAATGTTACCAAATGTAAAACAAATATGTATTACTGTAAAAAATCTACATATGTAAAGTTTATTATTTATTAAATTATCTGAAACAATCAGTCTATTCTTACAAAAATATAAGTATTTTAAGTTAAATAATTATCGATAGTTTTTGAATATAACAACATCACAATCACATCACTTTATATAATATCATCACAATCAATATTACAAAAATATCTTCTAAAACATGTAGCAAAAGTATGAAAAGCACGTTTCTGCGTTGTTGCTTAGGTTCGCGTTTTTGTACTATTCTAACTGGTTTAGGTGTACCTCTTCTGTGATAAGTATCAGTACAAGAATCAGATTCTTTGTCACGGACAGTGAAATTTAAACCTTTTATAAAAACAATCTGTAAATGTAATAAAGGTTGATCTAGTAACTGAAAGTCGTGTATTATATAGATAAGAATTACCTTAGCACCGATTTAAGACCGTCATAAGTGAAGCATTTAGGTTACTCGTTTAAAATGTTTTGACCTATTTTGACCTGTATTAATATAAATTTAAATAATTTAAGATTTATTTTATAGCCAATTGGTTTTAAAATTGATAAGATTTTTTAATAGTAATTAAAACATCTTGGTTTAGTCATCACAACTAAATAAGATTACTTTACTCGTCCGTCTTAATGCTAACTAATAATTAAAATAATTATTTCTTATTACGCAGTTAAATAGAAATTCACTTTAATATTAAATACATTGTAAATACAACGTAAATCTATTGATATCAGGATTTTCAATAGAAAAAGGACAGAATAGAGTATAATGGCATTTAGCGGAATAATTAAATAGTTGAACTATTTATTTAGCTTCACGCCATATCCCTTACGGGATAGTCAGAGATGACGGAGTGCCAAACGATACGGTCTCTGCATACCTCTTTCACCTCGGTCACAGACATCAACCTCTTCATACATGCCCTCCGGGGGGTCCTCATGCTTTTTACGTGCTTAGTTGAACTATTGTGATGGTATTTATTATAATTATGAGGGTCATCAAGCCGCTCGGTTTCATCGGCACGGGTTCAAATCTCATAACTGAGATTCGAGATCATAATCGGATGAACAAAAGTGAAAATAATTATAAGATTTAGTTTTGTTGATTAATTTTGATATATATATAAATATATATATATATGTATATATATATATATATATATATATATATATATATAATGTAAATCATTTAATAATAATAATAAATTTTATATCATCAGTGTAATTTTTGACGTTTTGTATTGTATTGTTATGTATTCTTATTGTATTTATGTTATAATGTTATTATATGTTATAATATGAAAAAATGCGGTATTGTGGACTGCTAACCAACACGCCATGTTCCGAACGGCGGGAGGTGGAGGACGGAGCTACAAATAGCTACGTGGAATGTAAGAGGAGGAATGTAACAAAAGATGAATGAGTTATTAGATGTGATAGATGACAAGGATTTGGATGTTATTTGTGTGTCTGAGACCAAGCGTAAAGCAATGATACGACCGATTTGCCTGGCAACCGGGTCGCTTTCTGGGCTGGGGTTCCAGAGAGTAAGCGAGGTTGCCAAGGTGTAGGCGTATTATTGTCCTCTCGAATGATTAATGCAATGGTAGAATACAAGGCGATCAACCCGAGGCTTCTTTGGGTTCGCTTTAAGCTGGGGATAACAAGAGTATTCTTGTTAGCCGTTTACGCGCCAGTATCCTCAGTTCCAGTGAGCGAGCTCGAGGAGTTTTGGGAGAGTGTCAGGGATGTTCTAAGTAGTATCAGAGATAATGAAAAGTTGATAGTATGTGGAGATATGAATGGATCAATGGAGAATGAAAACTTATTTTGGAATTTTGTGAGGAGAAAAATTTGTTTGTGGCAAACACGATGTTTGATCACAAGCAAATTCACATGTACACATGGAAGCAACCGGACGAAAGAAGTATGATTGATTTATTCCTAGTGGATCAGCGTATTCGAAGCCAAGTTATGGACATGTGTTTAGGGTTGCGAATCTGGAAAAGGACCATTATCTAGTCATTGCTAGAATAAGAGGTCTGTTTGCAGGTTGGCGCAGCCGCACGACGTGTCCAAGCTTGGACTCGAATTATCGCATAAGAGGCTGGAAGCTTCAAGATTCACCGATCAGAGAGGAATATCGAGAAAGGGTTTCCAAGAAGCTTCAAAGCGTTGATTCTGGAAATGAAAGTGTTGAAGTATACTGGCAGAATTTTAGGAATGGTATGGTGAAAGTAGCGATAGAGGTGTGTGGTAAAAAGAAAAGAGGTTTTAGTAAAAAGCGCGATGAATGGTAGGATGATGACGTGAAAGACGCTGTAGAGTTAAAGAAGAAAGCATGGCTGGATTATAAAGCCTCGGGTAAGGATAAAAGTATGAGAGAGATCAGAAAAAGAGCGTACAAGCTGGAAAAGCACAAAACGAAAGCACTTATAAAGATGAAGCGTGAAAATTCTGAGAGAGAAAGGGATGATAGGTTGACGAAGAACTTTCGGGAAAACATGAAGCTTTTCTGGCGAGAAGTTAGTGATTCCCGGGGTTGTTCAGTAACCTATAGAATGAAAGGGGTGCTTTCGAAGAGTAGTAAAATTTTAACAGAGCTAGCACACGTTTTGCAGCGGTGGGCGAAATTCTACAAGGAGACGTATGAATGTGAGGACACCTCGGCCTCGAATACCAACAAAATGCTGAGTCCTGTTGTAGCCGATGGTCAAATCAGTTTGGAAGAAGTGGAAAGCGCGATTCGAAGCCTGAAATTTGGTAAGGCTGCGGGAGCAGACGATGTTACTGCCGAGATGATCAAATATGGTGGGCCACGCGTCTTGGACTTGTTCTGGTTTTTGTGCAATTTATGCTGGAAATCAGGGGACGTCCCAGACGATTGGCGAGGTGCAGTCATCGTGCCTTCGTATAAAGGTAAAGGTTCACAGATAGACTGTGCAAGCTATAGGGCTATCAGTTTGATTAGCTTGGGCGGTAAAGTTTATGCGAAAATATTAGCGAGAAGAATGCAAGAGAAATCTGAAAGGCTGTTGTGGGAGGCCCAAGGAGTTTTTAGACCTGGAGGAGGGTGTATAGATCAGATCTTTTCCCTCCGCATGATCACAGAAAAGTTTTTGGCACTAAACCAAGAGGTTCTCTGTGCTTTTGTGGATTTGGAAAAGGCGTTTGACAGGGTTGTGAGAAAGAAATTATGGGAGATACTGCCCCGATACAATGTGAACGGACCCTTGCTACAGGCTGTAAAATCTCTTTACAGAGATCACTCAGCCTGTCTGCGAGTAGGAGCTGACATATCGCCCTGGTTTGACATCCAATCGGGTGTTAAGCAAGGTTGCGCTATGTCAGATTGGTTGTTCAATTTGTATTTGGATAGTTGTCTCCAAGGCATGAAAGATAGTGACATGGGAGTGAAAGTAGGTGACCTTAAGGTCAATTGCTTGCTATATGCAGATGATGCAGTACTCATTGCATTATTAGAATGCGATTTGCAGGCATTGGTTACCGCTCTGAAAGATGGGTGTGAAAATAATGGTCTAAACCTGAACGCAGATAAGACGAAGGTTCTGATATTTGAAAGAAATGAAGAAAGAACAGAATGTAAGATCAACGTGAATGATAAGATAATAGAACAAGTGAATGAAGTGGTATATTTGGGAAGTATGTTTAGCAGAGACGGAAGATATGAAATAGATGTGGAAAGGCATATTGCTGCCGGTCACAGAGTCAACGGTGCTTTGGCTGCATTGTTGAGACGGCGAAGCGTCAGCATAGCTACACGTTTGGCTGTACACAATGCGGTTTTGCTACCGACGCTGTCATACGGCAGCCAAACATGGGTAACACAGAAGAAAAATGTAAGAAAGATGAATGCTGTGGAGATGCAACCTCTTCGCAGAATATGCGGAGTCAGTCTAGCTGATTGAATCCGAAATGAAGAGATCCACAGAATGGCAGGTACTAGCGAAGATGTCACGGTGAGAATGAAGAAGAACGTGCTGAGCTGGTTTGGGCCCGTCGAACGAATAAGTGATGAAAGAATGGTAAAAAAGATTTATTTAGGAAAAGTGAGCGGTAAGAGAGACAGGGGGAGGCCTCGAGTGACCTTCAAAAACACAGTAGCTATGATACTGGAGGAAGGTCACGTAAGAAGCATGAGGACTCCCCTGAGGGCATGTATGAAGAGGTTAATGTCTGTGGTCGAGGCGAAAGAGGTATGCAAGTCGTCTCCGGCTACCCCGCAAGGAATATGGCGTGAAGATAAGTTAAGTTAAGTTAAATGTTCAATGATTGTTATTTATATTTTTAATTACAAGATTATTTCCTATTATAATCTTAATAAATCCTGACTCAAATATTTTGTTTTCTTATTTTTATAGAGTAATTGAAAGGCTATCACAAATTGAAGGATTTAATAGCAATGTCAACATTGCTATTAAATCATTCCTGGTTTAATAATCCTTTCACTGTAATTCCGCTGCAAAATATTCACCCTTTATCATCTTGGTTCATGCATTGCTGGCTTTTTGCAACCTTCTGCCACTTCTTCACTTTCTATGTGAAACGATGAGGTGAACTAGGAAAGTCACGTTCCTGGGCAGAAAATATAAGTTACCGGCTACAAACATAAAAAATGTACCATAATGTACAGTTAATGGATTTACGACTTTGTTTCAGAATCTGTTCCTTCCTCCTAGTTTCCTATTTTATTTTTAATAAAATTAATTATATACGTAATGCATAAAACTTAATTAGAACATATTAGCTTTGAAGTAACATAAGACGGTCTACAAGTTATAATAATACTCCTAAATGATGATTATCAAATGAAACGTATAATAAAAAATCCGTGCCCGCAGGGGGACACGCGTGGGTAGACCTCGTGTGTAACTCGTTTAAAATATAACTCACTACCTAAGAATAACACATGATGCCGTTGTATACATCAAAAATTTTCAAGCAAAAAGCGGTATTTATTTTTTTTCTCGGAAAAGGTATCTTTTTTGGAAACACTTTTGGTACTTAAATTTAGAGTAAAAAATAACCTTTCTATAAAAAATATTTGCGAGGAGGGAATATTTACCAGAAAAAAGTTGCCGTGGTTTTACCTACCTTAAATTTTCAAGCTAAAAGTGGTTTTTATTTTTTTCTCGGAAACGGTACCTTTTACGGAAAAACTTTTGGTATCTAAATTTAGAGTAAAAAATAACCTTTCTATTAAAAATACTTGTGATGTAAGAATGTTTACCAGAAAAAAGTTATGAATTTTTTTCGAAAAAATTTCGGTTTTTCTACCCCCACCCCTAAGTTATTGAAGTTAGGTTTTCGGTTTATCTACATTAGTTATAGGTATTCATCAAAGACATCATATGATATGAACGCGATTGATCTTCTTTGTATAGGGAAAAAGTTATGGTCGAAAAACTGAAATCAGAAAAAGTGAGGCCCTAGCGCCCCCCGTGGCCGGATTTCTCTGGTTAACGAACTTGACCTTCATTTTTGGATGGTTGATTTTTGTGCAAAGTTTGAAAGCGATCCGAGTGAAACTGGCCGCTATCGTGCTGACAAAAGTCGAATCTGGACGCACGCACGCATATATATATATATATATATATATATATATATATATATATATATATATATATATATATATATATATGTTAGACCCAAAGACCGAAAACGCTCAGTGGACGGAAAAAACGGCCACAACGCGTTCTGGCTGTCTTCAAATGCGCAGAACGCGTTTTGGCTGCTAATAAACGCTCGTAACGCGTTCTGGTAATTGTCGAACGGCCAGAACGCGTTTTGTTATTCGTCAAGCGCTCAGAACGCGATCTTAATGTTTGAGTCTATTATGTGCCACTCTTTACCTGCGTACAATAAGATTCATTTTGTACTTATAATAATTTTGATTATTGTTCTACACCCATAAGTTACTTTGAGGTACGAAATATACCTATATTTATGATCTTTTCAGTTAATTTTAAATAATTGAATCGTAGTCGTAGTCGCAGAGACTACAATTTAATACAAAGGATGTATGTTTTTTGAACTTATTATTACATCAGAACATTACTTATTTTTACAAATACTGCTTGAATGACATTTCGAATTACATTTTACATTCAAATTTCGACAAGTGCATTTCTTATCAGTACAATATCGTTTACACTTACAATAAACAAATAAATAGTTTTTGTCGCGGATACCTCACTTTCTTTAATCAATTTTTTCGATCGATGACTTCTCTGGTAATGTTGCAGTACTTTTTTCTTAGTTCAGTTTTCATAACTACGAAAGAAAGAAATTGTATATGTAATTATTGCTACGGAATTTTGATTTTCTTCCTCCCTACTCTATATAGATATATCTCACTGATAATAGGATATACGTAATAGCATATATTTTTTCTCACTTCTAGTTCTCTTGTGACCAACATCAATATGAGCTTTCTTCAAGGCATCGTACAACTCACCAAAACTGCAATAGTATATAATCAGTGCACTATCGGTGGATTGCTTCTTGATTAATTTTTCTTTCTCGTTCATTGTCATTATGTCGTAACGCTTTTGTTTTTGCGCGCATTTTGAGCAAGTTGAACTTCTTTTACAAGCGATTTGTACTTTGCCTCAGATAACAACACAGATCTATCGTCACAATTATCAAAAATTGTTTGACTTCATCGTAAAAAAATTCTTTCGCTGATTTATCAGTCATTTTAACGAAAGTTAAACTTTTCAATTGAGTTTAATAAGTTGCTTGGTCAACGACAAACTGATCTTTTCCCTGCACTGACGAGAATTGCACTGATTTTTCATGTACTCAAGTTCGTTGTTATATACTCAAAATCAATACACCCCATGGTATTATTGGATGTACTTAAGTTGGAATATTTTCGAAAAGGTATCCCTAGATGGATACCTTTAGTTATTTAGTTATATTTCCAAAATGAAAACTGGTATCATTTTGGAAATAATTGAAACAAAAGTTTGTATGTAGTCATCGCTACGTGCATTGTCCTAAATTTGCTGAAAAGATCATACTAATTACAGAGGATCATAAGAGTAAAGGCTCTTTATTACGTAGCCAATAAAATGTTCTATTGAAATGATTAGAAAAGAAAAGTTGTACATTTCTAGTACATAAAATTTATAACTATTACCAATAACGGTAAGCCTCTATTGTTCAAAATTAGTTGAAAAAATCCCAAAATACGCATGCAATTGTACGCAGGTAGAGAGTGGCACATAATACGACTCAAACATTGAGATCGCATTCTGAGCGCTTGACGAATAACAAAACGCGTTCTGGCCGTTCGACAATTACCAGAACGCGTTGCGAGCGTTTATTAGGAGCCAAAACGCGTTCTGCGCATTTGAAGACAGCCAGAACGCGTTGTGGCCGTTTTTTCCGTCCACTGAGCGTTTTCGGTCTTCGGGCCTAACATATATATATATAAACTTTTTGACCAATGGTCATTTCGGACTCAGTGGGTCATAAGAAGACCTCCTGTGAAGAAATTTTTCTAAAATTCGAAAGTCGGGTACAAATGAATGGGCAGACCGAATTCTTCGAGGTCTACCCAAAAATAGATGAGTATTTATGGTTGTAGCTTCGTCCTGTAATTAAAGAACCTCTATTTAAACATTTATGTCCTATTTGAAATTGAATAGAGATACAGAGTTATGGTTAAAGCATAGTTTAAACACTTTATTTAATCTATAACTCTGTATCTAGTTATGCCATATAAATTACGTATAGTTTAAAATTTAATTTAATTCTTCGAAATTTTCAAACGATGTGGCGAAAAATTCACACATTTACGTAAAGTATATATATATAACAAAAAGATATGAGATATATTATACGAATTCAAAAAATATGTGTTTTAGATGGAAAACAAGATTACTAATGACTGGGTTAATGTTTAATTTAAGTTGTTATTGCAGCCGAACTATTTAAGTATTGGATCTCCGTGTCACTTAAGGTTTATTATCATCGTTTAAATTACAATTGGTCACTCAAATATCCTGCAATTGTATTTGAAGCTCTGTAGCTACACCACTGCGTCAGTTCTCTGAAAGTGATATGACTTTCATTTTGCACGTCCTACATCACCCATTATTTATTGACACAGCTCCGTTACATCTACATGTGTGTTGAATACGAAAGTAGAGAATGTACACAATTGTATTCTCGCACCGGTACCGGTATTTAAAATTTAAAACTTTTATTAGATATTTTGTTTTTATTCTCTTAAAAAGTATTTTAAATATAAAAGAACAATATTTTTCAAAGCTTAAAATATTCATATTTATAAATTCGAGATTTTTACTTCGTAGCTGTATAGTGCACTTTTTAACAAATAGTAAACGTAGTAAAAATAAAATAAATACGAGTATAATATAATAAATAAATAAAATAGTTAAAACAGTAAACATGTTGCATAATAAACAAATTAACTTAACTTAACTCTTAACATTTTAGTAAATTCACAATATCCAGTATCGTCTAGTCATGTAATCTAAAATAAACAGGTTAGATTTGCTGCAAAAAAACTGTAAACAATTGAGAAATAAATTGCATGTGTAAGTTATTGTCTATGTAATGTTTCAAAACACATTTACAGATATGATATTAGTAGCGCTAGCTTTTCCCAAATTGTTTGAAAACTGGGAACTGGATATAAATAAAGCTATATAAAGGAATTTTCTTTTAAATCTTTGAAGACTGCAAACATGTTGTAGAGCTTGTCAAAATTGTTCAGTACGATAAAATCTATACAAAGTGATATCTAAAAGTTTGTAAACGGTCTATTGGTTTATGTTATTTTAAAGTATTGTATTTTATTAAAGTGTTAGAGTATTTTATTTTTTTTATTATTGAAATTCTCTAGTATACTAACTACACTATAAGTGACTTTATCAACTTTTTGATGAATAACTTTTTGATGACTAAGCCTATTGACAATTAATCTTAGAAACTTAAAATAGATGTAATATAAGCCTTAATTTTCAATTAATTAATAATTAATTAATCCAGATACAACTGATGCTTGTTGGCCTTTATAAGAATTAAGTTTAATCATTTTCTTTAATATAATCAAAGGGAAAAACTACACGAGGCTGCTCAATCTGTTGCCAATTTCCATAACGCCATTTAAATTCCTCTACCTGATTAATATTTGTAAATATTATACAATATCCCGGATATTGTATAATATTTATAAATATTATATTTATGTAACTCAAGAAAATAGGACCACAACAGTAGTTCAAAAATTATAATAAAGAGTTATATATAAATAGGAATTTAAAATTTGGGAAAAAAGGGTTGAAATTCTATACACACACTATATTGAATTATTAAAAATTAATTTAAAAAGCAAAGAAAAATATTAAAGCGAGCTAAGGTATGTAAGTAATTGTAATTTATGCGTCTTTAAAAATAATAAATTAAACATATTTAAAAAATATGCATGATTAGTAAATTATTGAGTTCATCTTTTGTTACATCTATTTCATACTTGTAGGAGAGTGTAAGGGATATATAAAAATATTGGTATAGTCGTATAAACCATGTATAGTAAAAACAAAACAAATTTTTTGGCGTGAACTTTAGTGGTTTAATCGAGTTCCAACCTTTTCGACACAATCTTTGATTCAAAGCCAAAAAGCGTTAACTATCAGAATAACACATATATTAACGAAACAAAAATCGTGAAAAAGTTATGAAATTGGTTCGCTACTGTGTTTTTATACATAAAAATGATATTTTTACTTTATGCCTTTTATTATATTGGTATATTGTTAAAAATGTATTTTTTAAGTTATTTAAACAGTAAATACATTTTTTTAAGTAATATATATTTAACTTATATAGACTTACTAAATCAGGTAAACTCTATTAGTAACACCTTAAAGAGTTAGAGTAATGAAATAATATATAATACTATTATTAAAATAATTTTCCGTTTTTTCAAGAACTATCATTATTGCAGGTCAAAGGAATAATTAATAGTTTTTAATGAGTTTTATAGTCTCAGTTATTGTATGAAATTAACTAAACAATTTATTAAAAAGCATGTCAAGCATGCAGTAAGTCCCTTAAAGTGAAAGTCCGCTATCCAGCTTTATCTAATACCAAACTAAGGTAATGAGATGCTCAGAACAGAATATTGGTAAAATAAATAATATATTCTATTTCTTAATGATGATAGGTCTACTTTTAAACAGTGTTGAGATTGCACAATACTTTTTGGACCTATTTGTATTAATTTGATGAGGGTATTTAAAAATCATAATATAAGGCGATTGATATTATGGGCAGTTACGATGAAAATAAACTTTATTGAAACCTACAAGTTTTATAAATTAAGGATTTTGAGAAGATAAACAAAAAGAGTACATTCAAATTCATTCAATATTAATGAAAATGTGTGATATAATTGGTGAATTAATTACATTATAATATTAAAAGTACAATTTCAATACTTTTAATATTATTATATATTTTGCTATAGTACATATATATCTTGCTATATAGTAACCATTAAATAGTTGTTTACTTTAATTTTCGCACTTTATATTTAAAGCAAAGAAGGTAAACAACCTTTGTTTTATTCTAAACGTCTAGAGTGGAATGGCCACTGACAATCTTCTAGATAAAAATATATAATGTATTTAATTTGAATAGATGCATTGTTTTAATTCGGTAGAGTAAAAGCATATCTCCTTGTTTATCTTTTTAAATCTAAAGTCATGTCTTGGCGTGACATAAGCCGGGACGGACACATTGTGCAACCTGCGACGACACTCGACTCAACAGTTACGTGACCGCGCAGACGTCTTGTCTAATATCGTTCTAACGCGACTTAACGCAAAAACTATAGCGATAAGTCAGAGTAAAATTATATACGTTATTTAGATACTAAGTTAATTTCTATTATTAAAATCAATCGCAACTATAAAATCACCAAAAAAAAACAGCTACTCGGCATACTACTTAAGTACTAAAACGAAGATACATACTCGTATATTTTACTTTATATTACATCACAATTGATTTATTTTAAATACCCACACGATCACTGTTTGACGGGTTGGAATATATATATATATAAACTTAAGGGCCTACACAACTTTTGTATAAGATTCATATTTGGTCTTCGCAAATATGACCATTTTTTCACATTATCACGCAAAACTCATTTGGCTCCCGATTTGCCTTCTGCATATTTATATCCTAAATATTTTATATTCATGCTATTCAATTCCTATACCCCTTCTTATGTTTTTTTTTGAGGTTATAACTTACCTTAAAAATCTTTCTCATTTTTCCTCTTTTTACACAATTTCCTTCACAATTCAAGGTGCGCGTCTATGAATCTCTTGCCCTTTTGCGTAAGGTCTGTAAAGACCCAAGCAGCGTTTAAAATGAAAGTCAAGGATTTTTATCTTCATTCATTTAACACCCTGTTTTCCCTTCACAAAGTTTCTTCCTGGATTGTCAAATATATAAATTTAATTACTTTATTATTACTACATTTGTAAATACATACATAAATATTATATGTATGTACATATGTAATATGTATATATGTGTTTATTTTATTTTGCTTATATCTCGAATCCCCTACCTAAAGGATGCCTGGAAGAGATTGCTATTTAGCAATAAGTCCGCCTTTCGTACTTTTTACATTTGTGTTTTATTTCTTTTTTTTCTATATCTTGTTTTTTGTACAGCAAAGGAATATCATATCATATCACATTATTTATATGATAGCTTCGTACTAGTGAGGACAAAATATTTAGAACTGCTCCCACATCATGGATTACAGATACTGTGAAGGCTATTATGGCAAATAGAGATAAGGTACTTGATATTGCAATAATATTATTTTAAAAACTATATTTGTATATTAAAAAAAATGTTTACAACGGGAATCATTAGTAGGTAATTACATATTTTTTATATTATTGTAACAAATATATTGATTTTAGCAAGGCAAGATTGCATTCTAGCTAATAAAATCCCATTATATTTCCCTCGAGTATAAAACATATTAATAACTGTTTTTGGATTTTAGTATATGTTCATTTTAGTAGATGTATTTAAATATAGCAAGAATACTGTTACAATTTTTAAACAAGGTTTTCACAATTTTATTATAATGTAATATTCCGAAAAATAATAATTAAATAACAGTAAATACTAAACCAAATTAGTATATATAATAGAGCTATTAAGATTAGATCGGTCTTATGTATTCTAATTATATTCACAGATATATGTACAGTTTTTTTATCATCTCTTAATACATAACATGGGAAAGAACGAATTCCAAGAATTTAGATAATACACAACGGTCACAACACAAATGGTCACAACTAATTGGAACGTCTTGAGAATAGATTGGACCCAATGCAGTTACGTAACATAGAGGAACGTACAGGTTATGTTAGTATTATAAGCTTTATATAATCTACAATTTTATTATTCAGGACGTACATTAATCGACACATAATAAACACAAAAACATTGGCAAAGTTTATTAGGAGCAAGGCTTCTGTAACTTCCGATTCAAATAATTTAATTACAATAAATGCCTTTGTTCTTTAGTTTGACCTTCTTTCGTGTTTGTGGTTCGAATACTAATATATACTTTTCTGTGAATGATGTAGGACGGAGTCCCTATTATTAAACTTTTATTACTTATTATTATGATTATTCAAGGCTATTCTTATGAATCCAATGCTTAAATTTGTTTACTTCATATATTTTTTAGATTTTTTGTCCATGTCATGTTAGTTATGTATCATCGTAAATTAGAAATAATATTTTTTTAACTTTAATATGTACCTATCTTGAGTGCTAAAATAAAAATTGAGATTATTGTGTCGTATTTTCTTTACATCTAAAAGACTTTATTTTTTTTAATACATTCAAGGAGAATTGCTAAGTTTGTATAATATATGCTTAGAATATTTTACATTTTTTTTTTCTTTTGTTACCATACTATGAATTTAACTTGAAATCTATTTTTTTCAGAAGTAAAAAAAAAAACTTTGACTTTATCTTTAACGTTTATAAAGTTCAGTTCCATCGTTTTATTATATTCATTTTTTGAAACAAACTAAGATAACACGATTGAAATCATTTTTATTGTGATACAAGTACACGTTATAAGTGTGCGTTATGTATAGTTTGATAATTATAAGTCATCCTGCCATAAAAACTAATTCTGTAACATAAAAATCGTAAGCACAACATGTTGAAAATATAAATAGTTACCGTCAGTTCGGTTTAAAGTGTAAGCCACACTTTAAACCTCACAAAGTTTATAGCAATCGCTTTATTACTGTCATTTTTCATAGCTCTTTTATAATTATTAAAACCTGTTCATTTTTGTTTAACGTTTATATATTTTATATATTATGAATGTTACATAATGTTAAGAAATATGTGTTAGATAAATCAGCCATGTTTTATTCAATTAGTTTTAACACACTGTTAAAATTCATAAAACTAACGCTGTGACTTCTGGTATTCCATATCTGTTACTCTGCAAATTGGTTACCTAAGTTTTATTTTCACAATATGACAGTTTCTACTCAACTATTATTATTTACAAGTATTATTGATTTACTACTACATGTAAGCATAGTTAGTAGGAATCACTATTTACTCTGCAAAATCTAGAGTAAAACTAAGTTCATTAAAGTAAATAATGATATTAATGATAAAAAATCTTAATTGCATTAGTTTTAACGAGAACAACTTTTATCGTGTTATGTTACCTTCATTTTATATAGTTAATTAAAAATCTGCAAATAAAAGAAGAAGTTAAACTACCTTAAGTGTCTACTTTAAATAATTATATTTTAAAATATTTGTAGGTTTTATTGAAGTAGGTATTATATATATAATCGTAGGTTGACTAATAGACAGTTGGCTAATAACCTAAAATAGTTGAGACTGCAAGTAAGAAAATGTTATTCCAAAAAAAAAATATTAAGAGGGTTTTACTACTGGTCCGTAAATTCTCTTCGGGTATATTCTATTAAAGCCTGTTACCCTCATCCATAAATAGGTTATCAAATTTATAAACAAGGCTTTAAATTATATTTCTAAATTTATAAATTTGACAATTATTTGAAGATAAACGCGTTCCAATAGACAATAGACTCATATAAAATTTTCTTAACATTTATATATAAAATTGAGGGCCTGCCAAACTTCTATATTAGATTCATATTTGGTTTGGTTCACAAATATGACCATTTTTTCACATGTTCGTGCAATGCAAAGTCGTATAGACGTTCCCTTCGCTCTGAGGATATAACTTAACTTTAAAAATCCTTCTCACTCGTCCTCTTTTTACACAAATACTTTCATACTTCAAGCTGCTCGTAAAATCCCAAGCAACACCCTAACAACTTTTACTTTAACTTTAACTTTTTTTAACACCCCATTTTCCCTTCACAAAGTTTCTTCCTGTATCGTCAAATATATAAATTTAATTACTTTATTATTACTACATTTGTTGTAATCGTGTATGTATTCATAAATATTATAAGTATGTACATATGTATATATGTGTTTATTCTCTCTAGTATAGTACCTATATCCATTCTTATATCTCGTATCCTCTACCTAAA
Organism: Melinaea marsaeus rileyi; assembly: GCA_918358865.1. Lineage (NCBI taxonomy): Eukaryota > Metazoa > Arthropoda > Insecta > Lepidoptera > Nymphalidae > Melinaea > Melinaea marsaeus. Next base: position 24,566,747 of record OU911089.1, read on the forward strand.
GGTTGCCTGAAAGAGATTGCTCTTTAGCAATAAGGCCACCTTTTGTACTTTTTACATTTGTATTTTATTTCTTTTAGGTAGATTCCATAGATGAATCTACCTATTGCAATCGATGCGATGACGGGACCCAGACCCCAGAGTAGGGGCGCTACGCCGTTTATGAACTGGAGATTGAGAATTCGTCGAAAAAAAAAATTTTATATATCCCTCTATATATATATGTATATATGATCCATCAGTCCAAATTCATCGTAGGCAAAATCTGACTTCACAGGTCGATAGGATAAATTAGTAGGACAAACGTAGCATCTCGTTTTTTTGGAAAAAATTAAAGGGGGGGCTGGGAGAGGGGGTGAAAGTGCAAACCTTTGGGACACGCTACAGGTCGCAAATATTGACGGAGGATTTTCAAACTTGGTATACACATTCTTAAGGACAAAATGAAGGTTAAGTTCTTGAACGGGGGAAATCGGTCGGGGGGTTGAAGGGCTGGAGGGGTTGAAAGTTAAAAACCGAAAAAAGTCACAGAAGAAGGCAAAATTTTGTTGTAGGAAAAATCTTAGAAAATTAACAAATTAAAAGAGGAAACTTTTTTGTCCGAAAAGTTTTTTGATACGACCCCCCGTTTAGGAGATAGGGGCGGGGGGGGTGGTTCCCCGCTCACCAAATATATGCAGAGTGACCCGTCATAAGACTCGTAATGACCAGTAGAATACTGCTGGCTAGTTTTTCTTTGTCGATCCGACCGACGGGAATCTACCTAACACGATCGACCCTGTCGAACGAGGTATTTTTTGTTCTGCATCTTATTTTTGTACAACAAAAGAATATCATATCATATTACATCATTTATATGATAGTTTCGTGCTAGTGAGAATAAGATATTTAGAACTTCTTCCACACCCTGAATTACAGTTACTGTGAAGGCTATTATGGCAATTAGAGATATGGCAATTGATATTGCAATTAATATTATTAAAGAAAAATGTATATTAAAAAAAATGTTTACAACGGGAATCATTAGTAGGTAATTATTTTTTGTATTATTGTAACGAATACCATATATTGATTTTAGAAAGGCAAGATTGCATTCTAGCTAATAAAGTCCCATTATATGCCCCTCAAGGATGATGGTATTTTGTAATGGCTTGTCTTTGTAAATGTAGTATGAATATTGTTAAAACTATTAAACATGTTTCTTATAATGTAATATTTCGAAAAAAAAAAAATGTAACTCGCCAAGATGTTTCTTAATATGAATAGAGCTGTTAAGCCATGTATTATTATTGAAATTAGTTAAGTATTCAAATTACATCTGCAAATTTTGCGACAGTTTTATTATTATCTTTTAAAATGTAACATGGGTAGAAATTAATCCCAATAGTTTAAATAATATATAACATTACTACAGGAAACTTAAAGAGAAGGGTTACAACGAACTGGCAACTACTCGGTAAATTGGTCACAACTAATTGGAAAGTCTTGAGAATAGATTGGACCCAATGCAATTGCGTAACATAGAGGAACGTACAGGTTATGTAAGTATTATGAAGCTTATATACTCGTAATGTATAATTTTACTATTCAGCATGTAAATTAATCCACACATAATAAACACAAAACAATGCCAGAGTTTATTAGGAGCAAGGCTTCTGGAACTTCCGTTTGAAATAATTTAATTACAATAAATGCCTTTGTTCTTTAGTTTGACCTTCTTTCGTGTTTGTGGTTCGAATACTAATATATACTTTTCTGTGAATGATGTAGGACGAAGTCTTTATTATAAAACTTTTATTACTTATTATTCCGATTCCAAGGCTATTCTTATGAATCCAAGTTTTAAATTTGATTACTTCATATATTTTTAGATTTTTGGTGCATGTTATGGTTGTTAGGTATCACGGAAAACTAGAAGTATGTTATTGGGTATTTTTAAATTTGAATATGTCTCTAAAGTGCTAAAATAAATATTAAGATTATTATTTCGTATTTTCTTTACATCTAAAAGGATTAAAATTTAATAAATAACAGTCTTTAATATGTTGTATCTGTGATATTAGTATTTACATTGTTAGTTATTTTATTTTTCTTTTGTTACTATACTTTGCATTTTACTTGAAATCTAATTTGTTCTCATTTATCATTTGTGACTGGGACTCAACAGTCAACACTGTACAAAAAAGAAGTTTCTATAGAGTTTCCAGGCTATTTCTCACTAAGAACCTTTCCTACCCTCGCGAACCCTGCACCTATATTCTAATTGGGTAGACCTCGAAAAATTCGGTCTACCCATTCATTTGTCCCCTACTTTCGAATTTTGAAAAATTTTTTTCACAGGAGGTCTTCTTATGACCCCCTGAGTCCGAAATGACCATTGGTCAGAAAGTTTATATATATATATATATATATATATATATATGCGTGCGTGCGTCCAGATTCGACTTTTGTCAGCACGATAGCGGCCGCAGTTTCGATCGGATCACTTTCAAACTTTGCACAAAAATCAACCATCCAAAAATGAAGGTCAAGTTCGTTAACCAGAGAAATCCGGACACAGGGGGTGCTAGGGCCTCACTTTTTCTGATTTCAGTTTTTCGACCATAACTTTTTCCCTATACAAAGAAGATCAATCGCGTTCATATTATATGATGTCTTTGATGAATACCTATAACTAATGTAGATAAACCGAAAACCTAACTTCAATAACTTAGGGGTGGGGGTAAAAAAAACAAAAATTTTTGGAAAAAAATTCATAACTTTTTTTTGGTAAACATTCCTACATCACAAGTATTTTTAATAGAAAGATTATTTTTTACTCTAAATTTAAGTATTATAAGTTTTGCCCGTAAAAGGTACCGTTTCCGAGAAAAAAAATAAAAACCACTTTTAGCTTGAAAATTTAAGGTAGGTAAAACCACGTCAACTTTTTTCTGGTAACATTCCCTCATCTTAAATATTTTTAATAGAAAGGTTATTTTTTACTCTACATTTCAGTACCAAAAGTATTTTCAAAAAAGATACTTTTTCCGAGAAAAAAAATTAAAACCGCTTTTTGCTTGAAAATGTTTGATGTAAACAACGGCATCATGTATTATTCTTAGGTACTGAGTTATATTTTAAACGAGTTACACACGAGGTCTACCCACGCGTGTCCCCCTGCGGGCACGGATTTTTTATTTTTATTTGTATGAAAATTAAAATTTTTCATTATACATCCAGAATAAGATTTGTCTTGCAAAAACGGTGCTTAATTTTTTTTTTGCAGTATTTATGAAATAATAAAATATGTTTGTATGAATTATGAATTGTTTTTTTTAATACCTATATTTTTAATTTATATTGATTAATTCATTTCTGTATATCACTTCCTAAAGTAATAAAATTGTAAGCTCCTGAAATCTGTTCCTGAAAACCACAACAAATTAACAGATAGGCAACCGAAAAAACCTGAAAATATAATTCGAAGAATTTTAATTTTCCTTCCGTTATATCTATCTGTATATACTTGTATAATTTAAGTGCTCGCTGTCTTAACGTTAAACATATTTAGAAAAAATCCTAACAGGGTTCTTTAGAAACCAATAGAATTCAAAACAATGTTTTTTTTTAATTTTGTCTGTTTATCTGTACGTTATTTAAAATTATGATAATTGCAAGTGAAATAATGCAGATGAAACATCGTTTCGATCTAATATTCATTTATTACTAAGCACTTTTTTCATAGATCTAGTTTTATAGCGGACCTATTCTCCGTGACTGCTTGGTGATGGTGTAATGATTCACCGGAGTTAATTAGAAAAGCTCCTACTCGTGACTGTTTTTAATTAAAACTAACGAGTCTTTCTATGAAAGACTCGTTCGACTCGTTCGACAACGATTATTAATAAAATGTGAAGCTTTTTTGTGTTTCGTATAAGAATAATGAATATGTGTAAATATTATATATTTTAATAATATATACATATACGAGTATGAATTCCTAAATTATCAACGCAATTTAACACCATAATTCTTGAAATATCACCAGCTTTTAGTTGAAAACTGCACTTAGGACAATGTCAGATTTATATTAAAACATATTATATATTTTTTTGTGTTTTGTCTACTATGTATTCTTTTCTCTCTTTGTAGTCACACAGAGTACAGCAGATATACTGGATTGTAAACTCATATACGTTTTCAGAGCATGTTGACCTGTAGACAGTACTACTACTACTACTATTTTGAAACCGTATGCTAGTGGAAACACCAACGCAAAACAATAGCTATTTGTATATAAATATATGTATCGGTGGTATTTACATATATATATGTATCTGTGATAATGAACTTGATGTACAAGATCACCACTCTTTTTCAGTCAAAGAAAAACAGGATTTAGTTTACTCTTATAATTTTTTTAAGTAGTTTTTTAATTGAATTCACTTATTAACAAATGCAAGAGATTAATGCTCATTACTTTTACATATAACATACAATGCATATTTACATATAATAACCATGCAGTGATTCCCTGACGGAACATTAAAACTTAGGTCCTGTAATGACCATCGTTAAATATTCATAAACTCTTCTAATTACTAACTGTAATAAAATTAGTGTGAAATTATTCTATACTAACCATTTTATTAGTTTTATCACTAACCTATTAACTTTTTATGCGAAGAAAACAATTTTATTGTCACTTTATACATCGTTGCCGCACATAGATTGCAACTTAAAAGGTGCAAGCTGTCAACAAACAAAAACAAAAAATGTTAAATATTAGCTAAATTGTTGAATATATGTTTTTTTGGTTTCTTACAAATATAATAACATTCATGTAGTTTTCCTACAAATACTATAACAATAAGAAAAATACCTACACCAAAAACGTTTGGAGAACTTCGTATTATTAAGACTGAAATATTCACTAGCTTTAGGCAATAGCGGTAATAACAGAGTGATTGAATGTCATTTAGTAAATTACAATGCCACGACATCCGCGTTGGATGCTCTTCGGTTTCCGTCGTGGTGTCAATTATAAGAATACGTAGCTGCACGAAGTCAGTTCTGTTCAATTACGTGAATGTGTCTCAATAGAGATAATATTTCGACACACATTTAAACATATAAAATTTATATATGATATGAGAAATTCAGAAATATATAAAATAAATAAATCAACGAAAGTGTTTTTTCTTACGTCAGAGCCATGAATTTAAATAATTTTCCGAAAGTTTCAGAAGATGACGTTGAAGAACTTTGCCTTAAAACCACACAACAAATTATTCAATAAAAGCCAGTAACAAATGCAAAATAAATATATAATAATCTTAGATTAATAATTGAAAAAACCCGTACTGCTTAAATAAATAAACGTTATTTTTGTATCATGTCTATCAAATTTGATAGAGAATAAAAAAATAGGATATGGTACAATATGACTCTTAATATTTAAATGGCCCCACACTTTTAAATCTGTCAAGTTATTTAAATTATATTATTTTATATTACCAGGAACTAAATTTTAAAAACTTTTTTTTTCGTTTAAATGTGGGTAATTAGCACTTTCACTGCCAGCTCCGTAGCGTGTACGGAGACGCAAGTTTCACCCCGTGTTTCACCCCAGGGCCGTAGCATGTACGGAGCAATTAAAAGTCAATTTTTTATAGTATTTAATTGGCTCAACATTTTTTTTACTATTTTTCCGTTTATTTAAATGCCTTTATGCAAACTTTTATATGAAAAATTGAAACAGCACACAGGGCTCAATTTCTGAAAATCTGGTGGCAGCGAAAGTGTTAATCTACAAGAAAACTAATTTAATATCAAATATTTTATTATTATAAAATATTTATAAATTCTTAACAAATATTTTGCTTTGACAACATGGTTAAAAAATACAGGAATTATATGTTCTATATGGTTAAATTAAATGTTTTTATTTAAACAGACAGAAAGAGAAGTCCACAAACAAAGTGTATATATATTTTTACACATTTTTTTAAATAGCAATTTATTTATTGTTTCATTTAGCAAAGGAATGGATTGTAAAAATAAGAATGTGGCGTATCATAAAGTTTATTATAAATAAATATACTTTATATATACTTAATATATATTTCTTCTTCGCTTTTATTATTTACATCCTTTATTTTTAAATTACTATATTAATATAAGTATATGCTATAAATGAATGAATGAATTCTAAATATATGTAATAATTATACTTTGAATCTTTATTTCAGCAAACATAGTAGGCAGTATCGTGACGTTGCATAAGCCACTAACACTTTATTTTTCAAGCTTCGAATACTCACCGTCTCTTGACTCGATGGGTACGTGACTGCGCCAGTCACCTTTTCTAATATCGTTCTATAAAGCTGACCATAAATCTTAATGATAACTTATTTCTATCCTAAGTTAAAAGTAAAACAAGACGTTAACGCAATAAAGGATGATATAGTAACTGAAAGTCTTGTACGATATAGATCAGAATTACCTTAACATTGATCTGAGACCGACATCTGTAAAGCGTTCAGGTTACTCCTTTAATATGTTTTGACCTATTTCGAGCTGTATTACAAACAATTTTTATGATTAGATTGAATTTTATAGGGAATCGGTTGTAAAATTGATAAGATTTTTTAATAGTAATTTAAATACCTAGGTTTAGTCATCACAACTTAATAAGATTACTTTACTTGATCGTCGTAATGCTAAGTAACCCATACTTTAAATAATCATTTCTAATTAACCAGTAAAATACACGTTCATCTTCATATTAAGTACATATTCATTATTGTTACTACTGCAGAATGTACAGGGCAAAAAATGTTAAAGAGCTCTATAAGAACCTACACTTCTTTCAAGCTCGGGTATGAAATTTAATAGATCTATTGACGCCAGGATTTTCAATAGAAATATGACAATATAGGATATAATAGCATATAACAGAATAATTAAATAGTTGAACTATTTAAATGATCTTTATTATAATTATAAAGGTCGGTTATAATTATAAATGCTCAATGATTTTGTTTTATATTTTGTAATAAACTCAGATTATTTCCAACTGTAATCATATTATTTATTGAGTCAAACAGTTTATTTTCTTAATTTTTATAGAGTGATCTAAAGGCCATCACAAATCTTGACATTACTATTAAATCGTTCCTGCTTTAACCCTAGATAACTAAACTGTTTTCATTGTTACATTATTACTACACCTTCGTCGAACGGACTACGGAATAAAGGAATGAAATATGTTAAAAAATATTTAATTAAGATAGCAACGTGTTTCATGGCACAAAAGTAAGGATTGTAATGAACAAATTAAGTACTAATTAATGTTACAATATCAATTTACACAGTGACCACACATACCAACGTTATGTGGACCACAAACAGCTTTTCTACATCTGGTGCAACGGTGCTTGGTCATTCTCCGGACCTTTGATAGACGTAGGTAGCAAATTTTATGCGCGTTTGACCTAGAAGGAACAGGAGCTTCTATGGTTGAAGATTTGTCAAGAATATCCGCAATCATGACCCTTATATTACGCCTCAAACACATGGTCTGTTATCGTTGCCGAAGCCAGGGGTTCCATTAGATGATCTCCTAACTTCATTACTAAATTGCGCCAACTCATTGGCTTTTTCTTATTTCTCATATTATTACAGACATGAATAGCGTAAGAATGAGCAGAACATATATGGAGAACGTTATAAAAGATACATATCGGCCATCTCTTGGTTGTCCGGTTAGAGCTTTTATTTGCACACATTTGTTCGACAGTGTCCACTGCACCTTTTGTGCTATTATAAAAATGTATGTATTTGTAATGTATTTTGCATTAAACTTTCTATTTAAATCATTTCAATAAATTAAATTAGAAATTTAATAAATACTATTCTACATTTATCGATAAAAAGCAGATCTATAATATGTAAAACAATAAATATAAGAATTTATTAATGTACGTACCGTAACAATAAAGTTGTTGTTATTACTAAACCTTCGTCCAGCGGACGACGAAAAGGTCACAGAGCACGTCCTATGATGCGCGTGGACCCAATAGCGACACGAGCTGCACTGTTTACTCAAATTAGTAAGGTAATGAAAGAGTCAAGGTCAGGGGACGGAGCGAAGTAGATGATTTCGAATTTCGTCAAGGGGCACGTCGTCGCCTCGACGAGTGATTAGTTATACAGGAAAGTATTATTACTTTCCCTGTCATTCCGGTGTAAAACATATACTTATTATCATCTTGATTCCAGCATTGCAACTTTCTGGCACTCACCATTTTCTAGGCGAAGCGATAAGGTGAGTTTGGAATATCACGTACCTGGGTGAAAACGAAACGCTACGACTACGATCATTTATAATGTACCAAAATGTACAGTGAATGGACTAAAATTCTGGTTTAAGAATCTGTTCCTTTTTCCTAGTTTCCAAATTTTTTCTTTAAATACAATTAATACACGTAATGCATAAAACTTAAGCTTAATTAGAACATATTAGCTTTAAAGTAGCATGTCATAAGACGGTTTACAAGTTACAATAATTCTCCTAAACGATGATTTTCAACTGAAACGTATTATAAAAAAAATATTAGTGTTTATAGTTGTGGCTTCGTCCTGTAACTTTTATTCAAACATTTATGTCCTTTTTGAAACCGAATAGATATAAAAAGTTACTTTTAGTGGATCGTCTTAATGCTAACTAATTATTTTTAAATACAAACAAATTAAATAGAGTTTTACTTTTATATTAAATATATTGTAAAATAGTTGTCGTCACATCGGAATATACAGGGTAAAATGCTAAACACCTATATAAGAGCCTAGACTTCTTGGAAGCTTCAATATGATTTTTTTTCATTAATCTTTTATGATTTCATCAGAATATGTCAAAATTAGACATAACGGTAAATAAAAGAATAATTATTTAAATACCTATTTAGGTCCATTTAAATTATCTTTATTATGATTGTTATTATCAGTAAATGGCCAATAATTATTATTTATTTTTTATAACAAAGCAGATCATTTTTAAAACTGAGATCATTCTCTGTTATAATCAAAGCATGTATTGAATCAATTACTTTTCTTATATTTTATAGAATGGCCATCACAAATCTTGATTTTACTTAATAACCATAAAACATGTTTTATTATGAGTTAACTCCAAAATTTTCAAGCTATGTGTTGAAAGATCAAACATTTATGTAAAGTATATCCATAATAAAAAGATATCAGGTATACTGTACGATTTCAAAAACTATATGCTGTAGACGAAAAACTATCAAGGTTGTTAGTATCTATGGCAAGTCACGGCTAGTGTAATGTTTAATTTAATTTATTATTGCAGAACTAATTAACTATTGGGTCTCCACGTCACTTAAGGATTATTATCATCGTTTAAAATTAAATTTGCTACTCAAATATATCATTTCTGGCCTGTTAAGTATCCTTATTTCATATAATTCAAAATGTAGCATAAGCGTAAGTAGTATACACATAAAATGATATTTAAACATTTAAAAATATATTATATATAAATAAAATAGATTTAGTCTGCACTGTAACTTACCACTACAAAGTCATAAGCACTGACGGTTTTATGAATAATTTTTTTTCTTCATAGTTTGAAAAATTTGAGGCTTTCTACTTCTTACCGCCGTAATTTAGTTTTCTGAAAGTTATGTGAACTTCATTTTACATATTTTGTTCTATATCTATTATTTTTGACACAGCTTCGTAACTTTCACATGTTTCTCGAATAACAAAGTAGATAATGTACACAATTGTATTCTGGCTTCGGTACCGGTATTTTATTATAAAAACAATATAAAACAATATAAACTATAAAAGAACAATATTTTTCAAAGCTACAAAGTCGGTATTACTTCGTACTATAATTTCAAACTCGAGCTCTTAGTATTTTAAGTAAATTACATTGCAACACCCATTACATTGCAACGTCCTCTAGTCAAGTAATCTTAAATTGGTTGGAATGTCCTTTGTAAGAAGTTGCAAATAATTGAGAAATATATTATGGCATATATAGTTGTTGAGAACTGCGAATCGGATATAAATAAAACACTAAAATTTCTGAATGATAATTTTGAAACAAAATGATAACTAAAAGTCCGTAAACGGTCTAATGTTTGATATTATTTTATATAGTATTGCTTTTTTTTATTTAAAAAAAATATTTTTTTTTTGTCCGTTAAGATAAATACTGTATTAATAACTATAAGTGACTTTAAAGATCTTTTAATAAAGAAATAATAATAAGCCTATTAACAATTAACCTTAGAAACTTAAAACAGCTGTAATATTTCGCCTCTAATTATAAGCCTTAGTTTTTATTTAATTCATAATTTATTAACCAGACATAACTGTTACTTGTTGTCTTTTATAAGAATTAAGTTTATTCAGTTACTTTTATATAATTAAACTGAAAATGACACGACGCTACCTAATCAGTTACCGATTTCCATAACATCATTGAAATTACTCTATCAGGCCGCGACATGGTATAATATTTACAGATATATTATCAAGGGCTACAAAACAAATTGCACCAGAACAGTTGTACAAAACTAATAATTAATACTAATTATATTTTGGTTACTCTCTAAAATTACTTCACTATACACAATACTACTACATATGCAGATGTATATACAATTTAATTAAACAAAAGGTTTGAATAATTTCTGTAATAGTTATTATATGAATTCATTAAACCTTATCAGATTTCCAGTAAATGTTTTAAAGATATTATACTATAACTAAACATACTAAGATCCGCCAACCGTGCGCGGCGGGTGTTGAGCTGAGCCCCTCTCCTTTCACCTCAATAGCTACAATAAATATCGATTTATTAGAACTAATTGTCACCTTCTAGCTCAGCACATTGCTCGCACGCGCAGGGCAGCACTAATGTATTGTCTATAGCAGGAGTGATCTTTTTTTGATAACTTCTGAAAGGCTAAACATTTTTTCAATCTGTTTTCGTTATAACATCAATCAATATATATCTTTTTTATATTTTATCATATTGTTTTGTTTGATAATTTCAATACTTGTAGATCATTGTGTAATAAAGTGCTGCTTTAATTAAATAGAAATCCTTAATAATAAAACATGTAATAATATATTTTATATATGAACATAGAATTATATGTAGAATATATTCAAATAACGCAGGGTAAGGTAAGGTAGGATTTTTTTGTGGGTGGTAAAAGAAAACGAGTATTAATATGACGGCGCAGGAATTTAATATTTGGGGGAAAAGATTTGGAACTCCTTACCTTAGTTTTAAAAGAAATGAGAAAATTTAAGTTTCTATTTTATCTCTAGAAATAAAAAAAATTGAAAGTGAGATAAGGTATTTAAATAATTGCAATTTATGCGTCTCTAAAAAAAAATAATAGTTTTTAAGTTTAAACAAGCGAAACATCTAGTATAGTTTATCTTTTTCACTGTAAATATTTTTATTTATGAAATAAGAATATAAAAACCAAACAATTATTGGCGTGAATTTCAGTGGTTAAGTCGAACTGCATCCTTTCCATCACGCTCTTTGATTCAAACCCAAATATTTACGAAACAAAAACTAGCAAAAAGTTATGAATTTGGTCCGCTATTCTGTATACATAAAAATGATATTTTCAAGGAATTTATTTATTCTTAAAAATTTTATAAATCCGAATAATATTTTATTTTTAAGTAATAACTTTTAAAATAAAATTCACATAAGTAAGCACTATTACATATAGTAACCAAATCGCATAACTCAATACACACGTAAGATCGACGTTAGTAACCAAATATATTTGATCATGTACCGTCAGTGAGGGAGAGAATCCGGAAGCCGAAACCTTTTTCCTGCCAAATATAAAGACGATGCATCAAAAATATGTACCCCAGGAAGGCACCGGCTTTGATGAAGTAAATATTAATTTAAATATTAATTGAGGTAATCTGATGTGCCGTTTGAGAATGAAAAACTAACGAATAACAAGAATGAAAAAATAACGAACACGTTGAACTGTTAGTTAATATCATTATTACAGGTAAAAATAAATAAATTATATATTAATATGTATTGATAATGAAAGATTTAATTTTAACCTATGATGAAACTGCAATAAATATCTTGAAACAGTTCGTATTAATTTGATGAGAGTATTTCAAAACCATAATAAAGTCATTGGTATAAAACGTTGTTACCCGTGATTAACATATTCCTTATCTACAAAGCATATAATAATACCGAGTTTTAATAACAATACAATATCTCTTATTCGCTACCATTCTTTTCATATTTTTAATTTAAAAATGGCATCAAAGTTTTGCTTTCGTGTTTATTCCGACAGTGTTCTCATTCTGTAAGTAGGCAGTAGATTGGACGTCAACTTTTCTTTCTCGTTTCACAACAGATAGTAGGTATACAAAAAACTCTCACGTCTCGATGAAGAGAACTTTGCTGACGCCCGCAAATTTTAATATTGAAGATTTTCTAGATAAACGAAAAAAGTATGTTCAAATTTAAAACTTTTCAATGTTAATGTTTGACACGTATATGAAAATGTATGACACAATTGAGAAGTTAATTACATTATAATATTAAAAGTACGTGATTTTAATACATTTGAAGTATATATTTCGTTATAATATATATCTTACTATGTAGGCTGTCTCGGTCAGAGTAATCATTAAATATCACTACTTTTCGTACTATCTATCAGAGTTTGAAGAACACAATCTTCATTTAAAATGTCTATGCGTGGCATGGACATTTACAATTATATTTTGTTTGAGTCATTAGAGTAAAACCATATCTCTTTCTTTTCCTTTATAAATCTAAATGCATATTATGCCGTGGCATAAGCCGCAACAATATTATTATTGTGCAATCTTTGACGACTCTTCCCGACACTTGACTCGACAGTTACGTGACCGCGCAGACATCTTCTATACTATCATTTTGTTGGCTACTCCACGCCAAAACTATAGCGATAAGTATATTACTTATCGCGATAAGTATATTACTTATAGCGATAAGTATATTACTTATCGCTATAGTTTTGGCGTTGGCTATAAATTTACTATTGTAATTTTATATACGTTATTTGTTAAATCTAAATTATTAATCAATCGAAACTGTAACATTACGTAAAACATAACAGCATGTTAACGACATAACATAACATACCATAACGACCAAAATATAGCGAACCTGTTAGAGCATCCGAGCTCAAACCAGGTAGGTATAACAGCAAAATCTCTCTACAACTTATTTAAGGATCTCGGCCTTTCTGAAACGATCATCAGTTCATTTCTGGAAAGTATTTCTAAGGCGGCTTTAGTAGGTTCTTACGCTATTTGGTTAGGTAGGGAGAGGAGCGTGAACAGTGAAGGTGAGCATGTATGATCATAGTAAAGGGGCCCCTTAGACCTACACCTGGGCATCGTTTGCGCTCCTCTTCTTGCAACGCTATGGGCCCGGCACCCACACGGTGAATCCATGGAATGCTAAGAAGCTTTGTCTCTTCTCGTCTCTAAGTACAAAAACCTACATACATGTATTTTATTTCATATACCCAATTATTTGGCGCTTTATAATTATATGAGAGGTCTTGATCTAAAACTATCAATAAGATAATAGAATAGCTATTTTAACAAAGAAAAAGATATTGTAATTCAAAACAACGCGATTAATGACACCAACAGAAAGGTTAAAATATATTATATTAACTATTTAATATTAATCAATTTTTATAAGATAAGGTTCTGTTTAAAGTATGATTTTCACGAAAAATTCATAAGAATCGCTTTATTACTGTCATTTTCAATTGAGTTTATTCCTATTATTCTTTGCTCTTTTATAATTTTTAAAACTTTGAATCTTACAGAATCTTAAGAAAAATATCACAAGACAAGTCAGCCGTGTCATCAATTATTTTTAAATACACAAGGAACTAAAATTCATAAAAGCATATGATTCCAAGCTGCGATCTTTGGAATTCTATTCCCGTCACTCTGTAAATTAATTTGATAAGTTTTTATTCACAATATGACATTTTTCAGTACACTTTTATTATTGACAAGTATATTGATGCTTATTATTAAAACTAAAATATGAATATGATAAATACAAGGGATAAAACTTTAAGTTCATTAAAGTAAGTAGGACGAGACACGTGATAAAAAATCTTAATTATTAGTTTTAATGAGAAGAACTTTTATCCTGTGATTTTTAACTTCATTTAAAACAGTTAAATAAAAATCAGAAAATACAAGAAGTTATAAGTGTTTTCTTTGAATAATTATATTTTCAAATATTGCGAGTTTTATTTAATAAGGTATAAGATGTATCCGTATGTAGACAAGTAAAAATTAAAATTTAAAAGGGATTTAATACTGTTTGAAAAAAATCATTCGGTATGTTCTATGTATCTAATTAGAAAATAAGTATTTAATCTCACTTATAAGATAAATGTAAATGGGTATAAATAGAAAAATAATAGAATAACTCCAGCAATTTCTATTTTCGTATTCTCACCTTTTTTAGAAATAAAATCTTCGTTATGTTATATTTGTTGCTTTCTCATCAACCCAAGTTTTATTTTTAGTATCCCATTTTTTAAGTTTTCTCCTATTTACATTCCCATTCATGATATTTTAAATTAGAACATAAAATTAAAATAAATTAATTAAATGTTGTTTTATTAAAAAATCTTCACATTAGGAATAACTAATAGCTAATTAGATTATTATTTATACTTTTCTAACAATTAAATTGTTTCAACGGGTTTCTTTTTGAGGAGTAAAATTTTATTTTAGTACACACTTCTTCTCTATATACAAGAATATGTACTCCTCAAATATGGAACATATTAATAATTGTTTTAAAATTTTAGTATATGTTTAAGATCTGTTTCAATTAGTTATTTTGTGATGGCTTGTTTGCTTAAAATATAGTCAGAATACTATTAAATTTATTATTCACAATTCCATTTTTTATGTACAATACGTCACCAATTGATAAATATACTGCAATACGCTTAGATGTCTCTTAGTATATTTACTAAAGTAAACTACGAGTTAATATACTCGTAGTTTATTTAAACATTAGCTCCGGTTAAGTGAATATAGTTTCAGATCAGATCGTTCTTGTAATATTTCAATTTATATCTTGAGTGTGCAGACTCTACAAATAAGGATAGTTAAATAATTAAGAAAATTTATTAACCAAGCTATATTACACTGACTAATGATAAAAAAATATACATAATGGCATCAGTTGGCATTTATTTAAAAGTAATGAAATCAGTACTAAAGAACATGTTTAATAAGTATAAAATATACATAAAAGAAAATAAAAGTTCACAATTCTTTACTCAATTACTAATTACACAATACAATTTAAATACAGAGAAATCAATGAGGTCAAATTAAAATGTTAAAAACAATAGAAATATCAAAATACTTTTCCTAAGTTATCAGTTATCCAGTACGGATGCTTTTAAAAATTAAATTGGGTCTCGTAGCCGTGTTTATACTAATTTAGCAGCTACAGAGGCGCCAGCGGCCATTTATGATATTTGGTTATAATCATAGATTAAACGTTTGCATAAGTAAAGTACTAACAAAATTATTCTGAACAATAAATGTATTTGTAGCAAATATTATTCACACATCTGTGTATAGCATATTTAAACAAATATACAAACTAATAATTTATAAAAACATTACTAATTTATATACTATATCATAAAGAAACGTTCTGCTAACAAGTGAAATCAATAACTATTAGCACTTTAAAATAATATGTTCAGAAATAACAATTGTTCCAAATAATTGTACATTCTAAAATCGAATTAATACAAAAATAATAAACTTTAAAACATTTATAATATTTAGTTTTATTAGAAAAAAATAGTAAACAATGATATTATTGTATTACCTACATTACAAAATATGATATCATGAGAGTTATACAATATATAGGCAATAACATATACCAAAAAAACATGCATGTGGTTCCATGTCAGTTTTATTTTATCATGTATATGTTTATATATGTTTTAATATATATTATGGGTAGAATCGAATTCCAATAATGCTAACAAAGATAATATATAACATTACTACAGGAAACTAAAAGAGAAATGTTTCAGCGAACGGGCAAGTACTCGGTAAATTGGTCACAAATAATTGGAACGTCTTGAGTACAAATAATAGGATCCAATGCAATTGAGTAACAGAATGGAACTTTATGTAAGGAACTCAACTATTCAGGAGATAAATTAATCAAAACATAATACACACAAAAACAACGCCAGAGCATTTTGGAGCAAGGCTTCTAGAACTTCCGATTCAAATAATTTAATTACAACAAGAGCCTTTGTTCTTTAGTTTGACCTTCTTTCATGTTATGGTTTGAATACTAATATATATTCTATGAATGATGTAGGACGGAGTTCCAATAATAAATCCTTTCTCACTGATTCTTATAAATCGAAAATCTTAATATATTTACTTCGTAGTATATTTTTTTTGTGTAAGTATCATGTTTGCTAGGTATCACGCAAAACTAGAACAAGTACACTCGAGATGTAACTTAAAATCTTAGTTGTTTTACTATAATAAACGTGGTGGAGGGGTATTAATAAAAACAAGAAATTAGCGATATGCCGACTAGAAATTGATCCTTTGGGTTTGATCCTTTGAATTTTAACAAAGTAAGTGTTATATCAATATTTCATATAAATTTATATTTATGTTTCAATAGAACAGACATTACATGTTACTTTTCCGAGAAAAATAGCAATATACTACATTTGTAACTACGGCTGTGTTTTTAATATTCATAAAAGTGCAAAAATTACTCAATTTCAGATGTTCTATGTATAATGACAATGATGTTCGAGTCATCAATACTATTGATGTCTTACAACAGACTTTCAGATTCAGTTGAATGATATATACAGTTTAAGTAGTTATTTCATTGAAAACAATGATATTGTTAAAAGTTATAGAATTAAACACGAGCAGACTGCAGTACTAATTACGTAGTTTCTCTCTGTAGTTCAATTGTCTTTGGGTTTTAATTCGTGCAAATTATCCATTGAACCATGTAACTTAAATTGAGGCAACACAGCATTATGCATATAATAAGAGTCATATATTTAATTATGAAATTATTATAATTGATAGTTATTTTGGTTAAAATTATAAATTAATTAAATTATTTTTTCGATTTTAATACTTTTCTTAAGTGCTTACATAAAAGTAAAGACTTTTTGTTATATATCTTCTTTATATTTTAAAGGCTTGAATTATTTAAATTTAATTATAAAATAACAATTGCTAGATCTAAGAATGGATAAAATATTTTTTACTTTTTTTTGTTAATTTGTATCAATCTGTATAATTATAAAATTATTGTTCCTGAAACCTTTTTGTTGAGCAAAAATTTTGCAAAAGTTAATAGAAAAAATATTTTTACAGATGTTTCTTCTTTTATTAATTTCTATCTATACATATACAAATACAGGTATCGGTAATACATACATATATATAGTTCTATCTGTGACAATGATCTTCATTTTTTATTAGTAATGGAAAGACATGCAACAAGTATTTATGGTAATTGTATTCATTCTTCCGGTATGTTTAATCAATGTATCTTATTTTTAACATTGTAATAAATATATTAGATAAACGCTTATTATTTTTTTATTCGGTATACACATAACCAAGTACGAAATTCTTGAGCGAACATTAAATTTTGTTCCTAAAATGAACATCGTTAACTAATTAGTAACTATGATCAAATTACTGTTAAACTTATTGCAGTTGTTTAAATATATTTTATTATGCGAAGTATTATTTCAGATTATCCATTTTATTAGATTTACCACTAATCTATAAGTTTATATAAGATTTTATGCGGAGAAAACAATTTTATTTTGACGTTATACTTTAATCGTTGCTGCAGATAGATTTAAACGGTGCAAGCTGTCAACAATAAAAACTAAAAATGTTATTTATTAGCTAAGTTCCGCCGACATCTTGTAGGTTGTCTACAAAAACAATAACATGCTTGTAGTTTTCCTATAAATACTATAACAATAACAAAAATACCTATACCCAAAACATTTGGAGAACTTCGTATTAATAAGACTAAAATATTCACTAGCTTTAGGAAATAGCGGTAATAACAGAGTGATTGAATGCCAACGTCATTTAGTAAATTACAATGCCACGACATCCATGTAGGATGCTCTTCGGTTTCCGTCGTTGTGTCAATTATAACAATACGTCGCTGCACGAAGCCAGTTCTATTTTCAATTACGTGAATGTATCGTGATAGAAATAATATTTAGACACACATTTGAACATATTAAATTTAAATATGATTAGACAATTTAGAAATCTGTAAAATAAATAATTCATTGAAAGTGTTTTTGTTTTACTTACTTACTTATTTTCCGACAGTTTTAGACGATGACGTTGAAGAACTTTGCCTCAAAACCACACAACAAAGTATTCAATAATAACCAGCAACAAATGAACTATGCAAAATAAACATTATTTATGTATCGTGTCTATCGAATTTGATACGGAGTAAATAAATTATAATATGGTACTATCTGACTCCTAATTAAATATTTTAATAACCATGACCGCACACTCAAATTCCTATATCTGTTTAGTTAGTTAAATTAGATAGATTCCATAGATGAATCTACCTATTGCAATCGATGCGATGACGGGACCCAGACCCCAGAGTAGAGGCGCTACGCCGTTTATGAACTGGAGATTGAAAATCCGTTGAAAAAAAAAAATTTATATATCCCTCTATATATATATCTATATATGATAAATCAGTCCAAATTCATCATAGGCAAAATCTGACTTCACAGGTCGATAGGATAAATTAGTAGGACAAACGTAGCATCTCTTTTTTTTGGAAAAAGTGAAAGGGGGAGCTAGGAGGGGGGGTGAAAGTGCAAACCTTTGGGACGCGCTACAGGTTGCAAATATTGACGGAGGATTTTCAAACTTGGTATACACATTTTTAAGGAGAAAATGAAGGTTAAGTTCTTGAACGGGGGAAATCGGTCGGGGGGTTACAGGGCTGGGGGAGTTGAAAGTTAAAAACCGAAAAAAGTCACAGATGGAGGCAAAATTTTGCTGTAGGAAAAATCTTAGAAAATTAACAAACTAAAAGAGGAAACTTTTTTGTCCGAAAAGTTTTTTGATGCGACCCCGCGTTTAGGAAATAGGGGTGGGGGGTGGTTCCCCGCCCACCCAATATAAGCAGAGTGACCCGTCATAAGACTCGTAATGACCAGTAGAATATTGCTGGCTAGTTTTTCTTTGTCGATCCGACCGACGGGAATCTACCTAACACGATCGACCCTGTCGAACGAGGTATTTTATTTAATACTACCAATAAGTAAAAAAAACAGCAAAAAAAAAAAATTATAACTTTCTTTCCTTTTAACTGTGAGTAATTATTCTACAAAAAAGCTACATTAATATCAAATAATTATATTATAAAATATTTATAAATTCTTAATAAATATTTTTCTTTGACTACATGGTTAAAAAGCAAACAATCAAGGAATTATATGCTTCTGGATTGTTTAATTACATGATTTTATTAAGACAGACAGAAAGAGAACTCCACAAACAAAGTGTAGGTATATATATATATATTTACATATTTTTTTAAATACCAATCTATTTTTTTCCCAATTAGAAGAGGATTCCTGTATTACAACAAAGGAATGAACAAAGGAATGGATTGTTTTGAAATTCCGGATGTTAAAGCCGGAGTTATAATATATCATAAAATAAGTATGTGGCGTATCATAAAGTTTATTTATATACTTCTTCTTCGCTTTTGTTATTTACATCCTTTATTTTTAAATTACTGTATTAATATAAGTATATGCTATAAATGTAACTGAATTCTAAATATATGTAATAATTATACTTTGAATCTTTATTTCAGCAACCACAAACAAATTGTTACAACAGCTGTAACGACATCAACGAAAGTTAATTAAATTATAGAAAACTATATCATCCGTGAGTGATATTGTATATTTTTTTATTGGGATAAGCGGAGCTGTTTTAGTATTGTAAAGGAATATTTAATTTAGTAACACATAAATTCGTCATGACTGAACATAGGTGAGGAAATATGAGGAGCCCATAATTTGCGCAAATGAGGGACTAGAATCACTACGTCCTTCATGTCACTTAATAATGGAACTGACAAAGGTTTCACGAATACTAGAAGAAATTTTAAGAACAATAAAGACTTGATTTACGCGTCTCCGTACATTAACTCGGGTGTGAGTAGTTTGAGAACAATTTAGTAACCATTGTTTAATTACCGTTTTTACTTTTGATTAAGCACTTATTAAAGTTATACTCTTATCCAAATGTTAACCATCACACTCAAACCACTTGATAATATTTCCAAATATAAAATATATATATATGTATTACTGAAAAAATCTACATAGCTCAAAATTTTATTATTTATTTAAATTATCTGAAACTATAAGACTATTCTTACAAGAATATTCGTATTTTAAACTTATCAATTAAGGACATTTTTTGAATACATAACATGAGAAGCAATGTAACAAAAATATCTTCTAAACCATTTATAGTAAATGTATTAAAAACACGTTTCTGCGTTGTTGCTTGCGTTCGCGTTATTGTAATATAGTAAGTATTCTTCTGGTTATAGTTACCTCTTTTGTAATAAGAGTCGGATTCTTTGTCATGAACAGCGAAATTCAAACCTTTTATAAAAACAAGCTGTAAATGTGATAATGGGTGATCTAGTAACTGAAAGTCTTGAGCGATATAGATAAGAATTACCTTAGCATCGATTTCAGACTGTCATCTGTGAAGCGTTCAGGTTACTCCTTTAATATGTTTTGACCTATTTCGAGCTGTATTACAATAAATTTAAATGATTTTAGATTTAATTTTAAAGCGAATAGGTTGTAAAATTGATAAGAATTCTTATCCGTTTGGGAGACCTTTTTTTGTGTTTAGTTGTCTCCAGAATGTAACGAGATAATTAGCTAAAAATTTTCACATGTATGTTTGAGCCGAACGCGGATATTATAGCGAAAGAAGATTGAAAAAATATTTTTTTTAGAGTCTGGAACCCATCATGGGTACACACCGCATTCCAGGGGAGGAAGGCGGTGGTTATGTGAGACTCCTATTCACTAAACCAGAAGGTTGCCGTCGCCGTCATGATGGGACACCGCGGGAACGCTTGGGCATACAACCGCGGCGCCCCGACGGACACCACGTAGAGGGCACCCGAGGCCCGCTCCATAGTCGGAAGGCTTGTTAGATAGCGGGAGGGTCCCCTCCCCCCACCCAAGCCCACCTTAAGAAGAGGGACGAAGCCCTCTTCTAGCCAGGCCCGGTCCGGAACCCGAACGTCCGGGGGTGTCTAGGCTCAACCCTAAAACGCCTGAGAACCTCGTTCAGGCCTAGCGCCCTCGGCGGTGACCTTCACGAAGGAAGACCACTGATCGGACCCCACATGAGCGATCACTACACAGGAATGATCAGGGTAAAAAACGTTAAACAGCTTTATAAGAATCTAGACGTCTTTCAAGCTTGGATATGAACTTTAATAGATCTATTGACGTCAGGATTTTCTATAGAAATATGACAGAATAGGATATAATGGCTTACAACGGAATAATAAAATAGTTGAACTATTTTAATGATCTTTGTTATAATTATTAGGGTCATTAAATGCTCAATGATTTGTGTTTATAATTTATAATAAAATAATGTATAAAACTAAGATTATTACTTATTATAATCAAAGTAACTATTGACTAAAACAGTTTTTTTTCTTAATTTTTATAGACTGATCGAAAGGCCATCACAAATTTTGACATTACTAATAAATCATTCCTGCTTTAATAATACTTTCACTGTAATTCTGCTGTAAAATATACACCTATTATCATCTTGGTTCATGCATTGGCGGCTTGTTGCAACCTTCTGGCACTTCTCCATCTTCTAGGTGAAGCGATAAGGTGAACACGGAGAGTCACGTACCTGAACAGAAAATATAAGGTACTGAAATGTACAGTTAATGGATTTAAGAGTTGGTTTAAGAATATGTTCCTTCCTCCTAGTTTATTTTTTTTTTTTTCAAATATAATTTATTAAAACCGTAGTCCATAAAACCTAAACTTAATTAGAACATACAATGTAGTAGAAGTAACATGACATAAGACGGTTTACAAATTATAATAAATCTCCTAAATAATGATTTTCAATTGAAACGTATAATAAAAAATCCATTATTATTTATAGTTGTGGCTTTGATCCTGTAACTTTTATTCACAAATATGTCCTATTTGAAACTGAATAGATATACAAAGTTACGATTAAAAGTATAGTTTAAACACTTTATTTTAACCATAACTCTGTGTCTACTTATGACCTAAAAATTACATATATATGTTATAAATTTAAACTTATTCTTCCAAATGTTTAGACTATGTGTTGAAAAATCACACATTATGTAAAGTATATGTATTATAAAAAGATATCAGGAACATTATGCGATTTTGAAAAATATATTATTAATACTTATGGCAGGGCACGTACTAGAGAAATGTTTAATTTAACTTGTTATTACAGTTGACTTGTTAACTAATGGGTCTCCGTGTTACTTAAGGATTATAATCATCGTTTAAAATACAAGTTGTCACTCAAATATCTTGCAATTGTTTTTGAAGCTCTCTAGCCACTCTTTACTGCCTCAGTTCTCTGAAAGTGATATGACATTTCATTGTACACGTCCTACGTCACTCATCATTTTTTGACACACCTGCGTTACTTTTACATGTGTGTAGAATACGAAAGTAAAGAATGTACACAATTGTATTCTCGCACCGGTACCGGTGTTTAATATTTTAAATTTTGATTAGATATTCTATTTTTATTCTCATAAAAAGTATTTTATAAATAAAAGAACAATAATTTTAAAAGCGAAAACTATTTCATATTTATAAATTCGAGATTTTTACTCCGTACCTGTATAATGCCTTGTTAGATAAACAATTGACTTATATTATCTCAAACTCGAGCTCTTAGCATTTTAGTAAATTCACAATACCCATTGCCATCTAGTCGAGTAATCTTAAACGGGTTAGTTTTGCTGCAAGAAGTTGTAAACATATATTTATTCTCAATGTAGTGTTTGCAAACACACCTAAAGATATGGTACTGGAAACTACTAGAAAGTAGAAGCGCTAACTTTTCTCAAATTGTTTGAAAACTGGGAACGCGATATAAATAAAGCTTCTATATAAAGAAATACTCTTGTAAATCTTTGAAGACTGCAAACATGTTGTAGAACTTGTCAAAATTGTTCTGCATGATAAAATCTATACAAAGTGATATCGGAAAATTTGTAAAAGGTCTATTGGCTTATGTTATTTTTTAGTATAGTACTTTATAAGAGTTTTAGGGTATTTAATTTTTTTTTGTTCGAAATTTTCTAGTTTATATGACTATAAGTGACTTTATCGAGTTTTTTGATAAATGAATATAATGATGAATAGGGTCATATTCACAATTAACTTTAGACAGATGTAATAAAAGCCTTAGTTTTCAATTAATTAATGATTTATTAATCGAGATACAACTGTTGCTTGTCGGTCTTTATAAGAATTAAGTTTAATCATTTCCTATTATATAATCAAAAGGAAAAAACTACACGAGGCTGCTCAATCTGTTGCCGATTTCCATAACGCCATTTAGATTCCTCTACCGGACCGGGATATTGTATAATATTTACAAATATTATATTTATGTTAATCAAGAAAATGGGACCACAACAGTGGCTCAAAAGTTATAATAAATAGTTATATATAAATAAGAACTTAAAATTTGGAAAAACATATTGAAATTCTACACACACTATATAGAATTATTAAAAAATAATTTAAAAAGCAAAGGAAAATATTAAAAGGAGCTAAGTTATGTAAATAATTGTAATTTATGCATTTCTAAAAATAATAAAAGGTTTATAACTTTAAAAATATGTATGATTGATAGATTAACTAGTTCTTCTTTTGTTACATCTTTTTCATATTAGTTAAAAATGTTGGTATAGTCGTATAAACCACGTATAGTAAAAACAAAACAATTTTTTGGCGTGAACTTTAATGGTTTAATCGAGTTCCAACCTTTTCCACCAATAATAATTTTCCGTCTTTTAAAGAACTTTTATCATTAAAGGTCAAAGGAATAATTAATAGTTTTTAATGAGTTTGAGAAAGCCTCATTTATTGTATGAAATTAACTAAACATTTTGAAGATAGCATTTTTAATTAAGTCCCTTTAAGTTAATAGTCAATTTTCAGTTAACCAAGGTAATGAGGTGCGCAGTTTGAAAACGAAAAACTATCAAATTTACTTTGAACTGTTAGTCATTATCATTATAACAAAATATAAGTTTAAAAAAAACATTTTATACAAAAACCAATAATCTTTTCTATTTATTAATATTGATAGGTTCACTTTTAACCACTATTCAAACTGCAAAATACTTCTTGGACCTTTTTGTAATAGTTTAATGAGGGTATTTCAAAACCATAATGTAAGATATTATATGATAATGGGAGTAACATCCCATAATATATGATATTATGGGATGTTACTCCTCACTAACATATTCCATATCTTAAATGCCAATTCTTGTTAACAATACAATATCTCTCATTCCTAATCACTTTATTCGTATTTTTAATATAAAAATATATCTTAGAAATTTGCGGTTATTATATTATATTATATTATATTTATATAGCATAACTAGCCGCTGGTGCATCTGTCGCTGTTAACGTAGTATAAATAGGTCTAGGATACTTATTAAATATGTTATTTAGTACTTATTTCTTTTTTTTATTGTATTGTAGTATTGTATATTTTCTATTAACTATAATTTAATATAACTTGATTAATAGATTTTCTTAATTATTTAACCATTCTTATTTGTAGTCTTAAATAATCTAACACAGTCCATTCCAACGGTGTTGGCATTTTGTAAATAGTCCCTGGACCTCAAATTTTCTTTCTCGTTTTACAACAGACAGAAGGTGTACAAAAAAAAAACGAAGTTTGAAGTTTTGATGAAGATAACTTTACTGACCACTGCAAGTTTTAAAATTAAAAGTTTTCGAGATAAACGAAAAGAGTACATTGAAATTTAAAACCTCTGCAATGTTAATCTTAATATTCAAGGAACACATATTTTGAAAATTTATAACTCCATTGGGGTGTTAATTACATTATAATATTAAAAGTACGTTACTTTCAACTTTACATTATATTATGCTATACTATATATCTTGCTATATAGTAACCATTAAATATTTATTTACTTCACTTTTCGTACTTTATATTTAAAACAAAGAAAGGAAACAAACATTGTTTTATTCTAAACGTTTATAGTGGAATGACTACTTACAATCATGCAGATAAAAAAATATATTAATAATATATTTAATCTGAATAGATGCATTGTTTGATTCGGTAGAGAAAAAGCATATCTCCTCCTTTCTCTTTTTAAATCTAAAGCCATCTTGTGGCGTGACATAAGCCGTGACGAACACATTGTGCAACCTGCGACGACACTCGACTCAACAGTTACGTGACCGCGCAGACGTCTTGTCTAATATCGTTCTAATGCGACTTAACGCAAAAACTATAGCGTTAAGTAAAATTATATACGTTATTTAGATATTAAGTTAACTTCTATTATTAAAATCAATCGCAGCTAAAGAATCACGTAAAATATAACACATATAGCTATTTGCAGTGAGAGTCTTATTAAAATCGGTGCAGCCCTTTCAGACAAATCCGGGACAAATGGACAGTCAGATTGAGAAATTTTTCAAAAATATTTTTTATGCAAGTACGGTATATACTTTAGTTCACAAGCTACGTACAAAGCTAAGCTAGGTACAAAGCTGTTCATTTGTAATTACAAACAGAAATTTCAATTTCATTTATTTGTATAGATGTGTAGATGTATAGCTGTCAAACAAAATAGATCAAAATGTATATTTTAAATCAAACTAGATTTACAATAAATGAAGTGTTTAGTCAATTTGTAGCATTCAAATAAATTTTCATTTAATATATTCACAATATAACACGATACATATAATGCGGAGCTAAACTCTGTGCCTGCCGACTATCAAAAGTATCAAATAAAAACTGGGAAGTTTAAATGCTTACAAAAGCTCTATAACATAAACAATACTCAGATTACAGAGTGGTCAAATGACTACCGCCATCTGTTTTGAAATAAGTGCAAATTAGTTATGTGTTTTTAGTATCTTATTTATAATAATGAAACAAGTGAATACATTTTTAATATACTTTTTTTAAAATTTAAGACAAGGACAAACAAACTTGTAGGTCTCACACAGATAATAAATACGTGATCTCCGCCGCCCATGAAATCTTGCAACATCCAAGGATTTACAAGAGCGCTGCCGGCCTTGGAGGTATGAGTAAAAGTACTCTCCCTCTCTCTCTCTTTCTCTCTCTGTTCTTTTTTTAACTACTAGTACCAGTACTAGTTTATTGTCATTTTTATTTCGATATTCAATATATTATATATTTAATGTTACATTGTCAAAGACGCTCTAAAATATGTAAGTATTTTTATATGGGTTTCACAGATGTATAAAAAATTTTAATCTTTATATGTAACGTCTTTAAGACTGAAAAATGTCGATCTCTTTGAATTATAAAATTGCCGCTATAAGGCGGAATGTTAATTGAATTTTGTAAAATATGGTTCGGTTTAAAGTGTGGTTTTCTTACAAAATTTATAGCAATTGCTTTATTACAGTACATTTTTCATAGCTCTTTTATAATTATTAAAACTTGTTCTTTTCTATTTAACGTCTATATATTTTATATATTATGACTGTTACATAATCTTAAGAAATATGTAAAAGATAAATTAGCCATGTTTTATTCAAATAGTTTTAAATACACAAACTGTTAAAATTCATAAAACTGGCACTGTGACCTGTGGTATTCCATCACGTTACTTTGCAAATTAGTTACCTAAGTTTTATTTTCACAATATGACAGTTTTCACTTAATTATTATAATCAATAGTATTATTGATTTACAACTACACATTAGCATAGTAGGAGTCACTATCTGCTATACCATACTGAATACCTTTGATAAAACTAAGTTCATTAAAGTAAATGTGACATTAATGAAAAAAAAATCTTTGTGGCATTAGTTATAACGAGAAAAACTTGTATCATGTTATGTTCCTTACATTTACATAGTTAATTAAAAATCTGCAAATACAAGAAAAAGTTAAACTACCTTAAGTTTCTACTTAATTTACTACGTTTTTTATCATCTCTTAATACATAACATGGGTAGAAATGAATTGCAAGAATATAGATAATATATAACATTACTACAGTAAATTTAAAGAGAGGGGTTACAGCGAATTGGCTACTTAGTAAATTGGTCACAACTAATTGGAACATCTTAAGAATAGATTGGACTCAATGCAATTGCGTAACATAGAGGAACGTACAGGTTATGTAAGTATTATGAACTGTATATAATCTACAATATTATTATATATATTCAGTATTATTATATATATTCAATATTATTATATATACAATATTATTATTATATATTCAGGACGTATATTAATCCACACATAATAAAAACAAAACAACAGCAAAGTTTATTAGGAGCAAGGCTTCTGGAACTTCCGTTTCAAATAATTTAATTACAATAAATGCCTTTGTTCTTTAGTTTGACCTTCTTTCGTGTTTGTGGTTCGTATACTAATATATACTTTTCTGTGAATGATGTGGGACGGATTCCCTATTATAAAACATTTATTACTTATTATTACGATTCAAAGGTTAAACTTCATTTTTGTCGATTTTTTGTGCATATTATGTTTTTTAGGTATCACGGCAAACTAGAACTATTTTATATTTTTAATTTTAATGTCTTTTCAGTGGCAAGATAAAAATAAGGATTAATATTTCGTATTTTATTTACATCTAAACGACTTATTTTTTTTTAATACATTAAAGGAGAATTGTTAGGTATATGTACGTGTTAAGAATATTTTAGATTTTAAATTCTTAAATATGTTGTATCTGTGAGTCTAGTAATTGCGTGGTTAGTTATTCTAGTTTTTTTTTGTTACCATACTTTGCATTTTAATTAAAATCTAATTTATTCTCATTTTTAATTTGTGACTGTGTACAGAAACATTGTCCAAAAAAGAATTCTATAAAATTTATAGGCTGTTCCTCTCTGATTTTTATAAGTATGCAATGTTGAACTAAAATACTTTGTTTATGTCTTTAACGTTTGTTAAGTTCGGTGGCATAGTATTAGACACTTTTTGAAACGGCCTAAGACAAGATTGAAATCATTTTTATTGTGATCCATCCATCCATCTTTTATTATTATCGTATATATTCCATAATTTTTTTTAAGCCTTCTGATACTATTATCTGAATGAATGAGCACTAAATCTATTATGACTTAGTTATGAAATCTCTTTAATAATTATCTAAGAAACAATATAAAGACCTACTATTTTTTACACATATTTCTCATCATACATCCAGAATAAGATTTATCTTTCAAATTGTTTTGCAGTGTTTATGAAATAAAAAAATATGTTTTTTTTTTAAATACCTATCGTTTTTTATTTATATTGATAAATTCATTTCTGTATATCACTTTCAAAGTAAAAAAATGGAAAGTTCCTGAAATCTGTTTCTGAAAACTGTAACAAATTAACAGATAAACCGACAAAACCTGAAAAAATAATTCGAAGAATTTCAATTTCTCTTCTGTTATATCTATCTGTATATACTCGTATTATTTAACTGATCGCTGTCTTTACATTATAGATATTAGGAAAAAATCATTGCCAGTGTTCTTTAGAAACCAAGAGAATCCAAAACAATGATTTTATTTAATTCTCGCTGTTTATCAGTGCATTATGTAAAGTTATGATAATTGCAAGTCATCCTATCATAAAAACAAATTCTGTAACAACAGAATCGGGGGCACAACAAGTCGCAAATTTAAATAGTTAGCGTCATATCATATCTAATACAGTTAAATCATCGTGTAGTTCTAATATTAATTTATTACTGAGCACTTTTTTCATAGTTCTAGTTTTATAGCTGACCTATTCTCCGTAACTGCTTGCTGATGGTGGAATGATTTACCGGAGTTAATTAGAAAAGCTTCCTACTCGTGACTGTTTTTAATTAAGACTAAAGGTGGATTTATATTTGTCTGACGTGTCGTGTCAGAACGGTATCGGTTCTATACATTTAGTATGGTAACGTTTATACTAGTAATGCGTGATGTGTTGTGATGGCTTGTGTTGTGTCGCATCAGAAGCGATTCCGATTTAGTCAGAGAGGTCGGGTGGGGGAAAACGAAGTCTTGACACGACAGACGAATGTGCAAGGGCAAGTGTTGTGTTGTGTCGTGTCAGAGACCCCCGTATTTGGTTCACTTTCAAATATGGACGACTTAATTGAAATTGTACGACAACATAATGTGATTTATGATACAAAATGTAAACAATATAAAGATCAGTCTATCAGGACAGCTGTTTGGGAGGAGATAGGAGAACAATTAAAACAACCTCGTAAGTATTTTCACTGTTTTATTCACTATACCTAATTAACTCGTGTAATAGCTTGCATTTGCCATGGCACTTGTCCTTCTGGACTTAAAAAATAATTTTTAAACGCCTCGCGAACTTGAATAGCTTCTCGAGTCGGATTTCTATTTATCGGTCCAATATCTATCAAGCCGTTACTGTCCTCAATTCCGCTTTCATCTATAAAGTTTTCTTCTCTTTCCTGTGTATTTTGGGTTAGAAGGTTATGAAGACAGCAAGCAGCAAGTACGATTTTGTCCACTACGTTTGGCTGCACTAGTAAAGGTCCTTGAAACACTCTAAATCTTGCTCGTAATATACCAAATGCATTTTCTACAGTGCGACGAGCACGTGATAAACGATAATTAAATATTTTATTTGCATTATTGTTAACTAATTTAGCTTTACTGTACGGTTTTAACAAATACGTTTTTAATGGGAATGCAGCATCTGCCACAATAACGTAGGGTAAAGGCTCAGTATTTTGATTTAATGGTTTATTCGGTGGCACGTTTAATTGATGGTTTTCAAACATTTTTCCCATTAATGATTCTTGGTATATGCCACCATCACTATTGCGGCCATACGCTCCTACATTTATCGTAATAAATTTATAATGAGCGTCAACCAGTGCAAGCAGTACAATAGAATGCTCGTTTTTATAATTATAAAAGGTTGAGCCTGCATTTATGGGACATATTATGGTTATGTGTTTCCCATCCATTGCTCCAATGCAGTTTGGAAAATGCCATATATTTTTGAATTCTTCCGCGATTTCTTTCCATATTTGTTCTGTAGGCTGAGGCATTACAATAGGGGCTAATTTTTTCCAAATTGCATTACATACTTCTTCGACTATTATCTTTACTGTAGAAAATCCCATCCGATAATTAAATCCTAAAGACCGAAAAGAGTTGCCAGTTGCTAAAAATCTGTAAATATAAAAACGCATAATTTAATTTTGTTTCAGCGGAAAAATGCAAAGATGAGTGGGATAAATTACGGAATGCCTACATTAACGCTTTAAAGCGTCGTAAAAATAAAAAAAGTGGGCAAGCCGCTGTACATGTTACGCCGTGGAAATATGAAGAACAAATGAGTTTTTTACAGCCATTTATAAAATCGAGACCAGCAATAACAAATCTTATGTCGCCTCCAGAGTCACCAGAATGTTTCGAACTATCAAATTTGCCTCTAGAGTCACCAGAACCTGAAAGCCCTCAAAGTTATCAATCAGAACAGCGTCCAGAAACACCAAAATCTGGCTCCTCTTCACATGCTCAAAGGTCTACTCGAAATAAAACAAACTGGCAGGATCTATATGATTTAATGAAGTCTTCACACGATTTGAGACTCCAAAAGCACCATTCCAAGCAGCAGGACATGGATGAAACAGACTTGTTTTTTTTGAGCATGAGTAAAGCTGTTAAAAGTCTTCCTAAACTCGAGCAGACCAAAATCAAGTTAAATTTGCACACTGCTATATCACAAGCGGAAATACGTAAACTTCAAAGACAAGAACAAATGATTACACCAATTAACGTGGCTCACCAGATTATTTCTCAGCCGCAACAAGAACTCCAGGCACCTGTTCAACCATCCACATCCACAATATTGCCACCCACATCAACTGTCACCATTCTTACAACCCCATCACAAATAGGACAACCGGTCTCACTTTTTAATTTTGACGAAGAAAATATCTCATCATACTATAGCAATGCAAACTTTACTGATGATAATTGATTATTTTAAAAAAAAGATAAAAAATGATAAATAAATAAATGCTTACCTTAAACATACTGCAAGTCTTTCTCTTGTTCCTATAGGTTTACGAAATCTTGTATGTGTTTTCTTTATATCGTCTTCAATTAAATAATGTACTTGTTCAAACTCTGTTTTCGACAATCTAAAATACTGTTTAAATTTTTCATCATCGTTTTGAAGCTCTTTGAAGAGACAATGAAACTCGCCATTAATTTCTCTTTTCCTATTGACTGGATGAATCCAATATCTTCTTTTCTTTCTTTCTTTTGTTAAAAAAGTTGCCAGTATCATAAAATTAATATCTTCTTCATAATCTGAATCAGAATCTGACAACTCGTGGGAGAACATTGAAAATGTGTCACCTTTTCTATAGCTGCGGCTGTACTGATTCAAAATATCGTCAGAAGGCATCAGAACACGACACATAAATGTGAAAACTAGCCATCACGTCAGGACGCGTCACGACACGACACGTAAGACAAATATAAATCCACCTTAACGAGTCTTTCTCTGAAAACTATAACACAACGATTATTAACATAAAATGAAGCCTTGTTTGTGTTTCGTATAAGAATAATGAATATGTGTAAATATTATATATTATAATAACATATACATATATGAATTTCTAAATTATCAACGCAATTTAACACCATAGTTTTTGAAATAGTACCAGCGTTTAATTGAAAATTGCACTTAGGACAATATCAGATTTATATTAAATGATATTATTTTTTTAAATGTTTTTATACTATATACTACTATACTTTTCTCTCTTTGTAGTCACTCAGAGTACAGCTCATATACTGGATTGTATACTCATATACTTTTTCAGAGCATGTTGACGTGTAGAGAGTACTACTACAATTGCTAGTTTTGTATGTCCGTGAAAGCACCACAGCAATACTATAACTATTTTAATATAACTATAGGTACCGTTAATATTTACATATGTAAATCTATCTGTGATAATAAAGTTGCTGTACATGGTCACCACTCTTTTTATCAGTCATAGAAAAACGTGATTTCGTTTACTTAGATCAAATTTTAAGTCGTTTTTTTAATTTATTTTTTAACCAATGCAAGAGATAGATGATCATTACTTTTACATATAACATACAATGCATATTTACATATAATAACCAAGCAGAAAAGCCCTGACATTAAAAGTTACGAGTAGGTCCTATAATGAACATCGTTAAATAATCATTAACTCTTCTAATTGGAACTGTAATAAAGATAGTGTGAAATTATTCTAAACTAACCATTTTATTAGTTTGATGACTAATCTATTAACTTTTTACTAGTGGTCGCCCAGTGGTCGAAATTCGACCATATAATAAATTTAAATTGTAAGTGACTTAATATACATTATTAAAATAATTAATATACATTATAAAAATAATATTCAAACATTATTAAGGTTCTACTGTCGAAAACTAACTACTATAACCACAGATTTTACCAAGACTGTTATTTGCGAATTTCTTTTTTGAACAAATTATCTTAAAAGAAATATTCAATTCATGTTCAATTCTAAGTAGTCTGTTAAATTGTTGTAAACTTCAGACCTAAGACTTGTTTGATTTTGTCAAATGAAATGTAATTGTGAACCCTCTATTCTCACATACATATCAACAATCCATTGCAGAAATAGTTTTTGTGAATGGTGTAACTTGCTGAAATCATCTCTAATTGCTAGTCGATAGGCTGTATACTGAAGCATGGTTAATTTATTTCTGGGTGCTCTTGAATTAGATGTAGTTGGTGTATTATGAGCAATATTGACATGCCACCCAGTGTCACCGTTGGAAAAAAGCAGTGGGTACGCTAAAGGGTCTAATGATGAGTCCAAAACTGAGATATTCTTAATTATACCATTAACTTTTGAAAAACAAATCATATTTCGTTCAAAAGGTGGCCCACCATCAACTATATTAAATATTACTGCTACATCAGTTTGAACTGCATCATTAAATCGGGGTAGATCTAAATGGTGATTTACTTTAATGAGCATACAAATTTCTGTTTTGATTTTCGACTCTCTGACAATGACCTTTCATTGCAATGAATGACCGCACAAAAGGATTACTGCGTTCCAATTCCAGTGAAATTTCATGCATTATGTTGTTGTTACATGTTTGATTAACATGTTCTTGTAATCTATAATTAATGGCAGTGTCAACATCTTAAAAATATAATTGTGCATAACATGGTATGCGGCAGTCATTGGGTCTGATCTGTGATAAAAAACATCATGTATCTTGAAATGATACACTCCACTTGTAACTGCCTCAGCAACTTTGGCTTCTGAGCTAACCATAGCAAAACATGAATTATATTTCCTAATATTTTCAAAATAATTTTTTGATTTACTTTTTATTGAAGGTTCATTTGAAGTAAGTCCATCATGTAATATTTTAAATCAAATATTCATTTTGACTTAAGGGTAGTAATATTGCTTTACCCTTGTGACAACATGAAGTGAATGCAGTTTGGTCGCCTAAAGTCACTTCAGGTTCAAAATGTTAATGTAACTTAACTTAAAAAAAATGTTAACATAACTTAAAAACACATTTGGAATGACATTTAGAGCACACTTAAATGCATCTCTCAAAATCATATTACTATCTAATACTACTGATGACGAATTATTCCTTCCTCTTAGAGAAATATTCCTTCTTCTTTGTCTCCCACTCCTACTCGTTAATGTTCTATGTCGAAGCATAATTAAAGTTCTTTCATAGATTACTGAAATCAAGAAGAGAAAAAGTTTTAACACAAAATCACTTATTTATCCTAAAGTATATGCAATTACTGAAATCGTAAACTACAATAATTGCTTTGAACCAGCAATATCAAAAAATTTTGTACCTGAATGTTGTTGCAGATTGCTGCTACAGAGCTTTCTTTATGCATATAATAATAGTCCTTGAAAGACGACGATACGTTTAAATGTATCTTACTGCTACACAACTCACATAAATTTGTATAAACGCTCAGTATTTCACGTAGTATTCGTCAAATAAAACTTTAATTAACTTTAAACATTCAATAAAACCACAACAAACAAACTTTTCAACTACGTCTATAACAGAGAAAAGAAGCAATTTGACCACAGAGTATGTATGCGTGTGTCAAATGCATGCTGGTTAGTATAATGTTTTATTAACTGATTTAATGTATTTTTTATGCATTATTATGAAAATCTTTTTTTATATTTAATTAAATGAGACAAATTAAACTTTTTTTTTGAGTACTCTGTCTATGCACAAAATGAAAAACAAAAGAAACCATTTGACCACATGAGTATGTATACTCAAATATATATATTTTTGATATGTCAATGTCAGTATTCTAAGTCTGTAGTAAGTATGTGTGTGAATTTGCATGGTAGTGTGTGTAATGTTTCTATGTCTATAGACAAATTGAAAAACAAAAGAAACATGTGTGTGTGAAATGCATGGTAGTGTGGGTAATGTTTTATTTATTGATTTAATGTACTTTATAAGCATTATTATTGAAAAATATTAGCGTTCTGCACTTCTCCTGTACATAAACTATAAGTGTGCCAAATTTTATGCTCCTGCGTCCGCGCAATTTTCGTAAAAAGGGATCCAAAGTTTTGGCATCACGTATTAATATATAGATAAGGGGAAAACAATTTTATTATGACCTTAACAAGTTTTGATAGAGTCCATTATTCGTCGGCGAGGATAGATTGAACCTTAAAAGGCGCAAGTTGTGAGAAAAAAACCCTTACCTGACTAAATACATAAATGTTAATGATTACAGAAAAAACAGGTATACATTTATCTACTTGTTTAAGTTTGTAAAAAAAATCAGAATAGAAGCAGGTTTCTAAGCTGCGAATTTGGAATTCTATTCCTGTCACTCTGTAAATTAGTTTGATAAGTTTTTTTTTTCTCTCCACATTTATTATTAAAAAGTATATTATTGATGCCTATTATTAGAACTAAAATATGAATATGTTACACACCTGCAATAAAACTTTAAATTCAGTAACGTAATTAGGAAGAGACACGTGATAAAAAATCTTAATTATTAGTTTTAATGAGAAGAACTTTTTTCATGTGATTTTTAACTTCATTTAAAACAGTTTAAAAAAATCAGAAAATATAAGAAGAAGTTATAAGTGTTTTTTTTTTTATAATTATATTTCAAAATACTTGTGAGTTTTATTTAATAAGGTATAAGAT
The DNA here is from genome assembly GCA_918358865.1 of Melinaea marsaeus rileyi. NCBI lineage: Eukaryota > Metazoa > Arthropoda > Insecta > Lepidoptera > Nymphalidae > Melinaea > Melinaea marsaeus. Next base: position 24,602,525 of record OU911089.1, read on the forward strand.
ATATAATTTTATTTATTCTAGTTCTTTTAAACTCTGTCGATAAAAAGGTTATCTAATTAGAAAATAAGTTTTTCATCTGACTTTTAGAAAATCCAATCAATACTAAATAAAAAAAAAGTTTTCTGTAAAAATATACAAGAATTTGTGGAGCGTAAAGTTTATATGTTAGGTAATAAGCCAACCAAATTAGTTTCTTAGTTTGGATGTCTTATTGTACTTATATTCAATTTTCCAAGCATTTTTGTTACATTCTATTAGTTTAAAACTGTTCCAATTATTTTTATAAGAAAATTATTTTAATTACTGATCTTGGTTCATTGATGCCTAATTATGAATATTATTATATACACTTATAAGAACTAAATTGGGATTAATAGAAAAATAATAGAATGACTCCAGCAATTTCTGTTTTCATTTTTTCATTTTTCATCTTTTTTCAGAAAAAATCTTATATTTAATATTTGTTACTTTCTCATCAACCAAAATGTTTATTTTTCTATCAAATTTTTTTCAAAAGTTTTCTTCTATTTACATTCATGTTATCTTAATTAGAACATAAATTTAAAATAAGTAAATTAAATGTTGTTTTATAAAAAAATCTTTACAATGGAAATCTCTAATAGGTAATTGGATTATTTTTTATACTATTCTAACAGTTATATTATTTCAAAGGGTTTCTTTTTGAGAAGTAAAATCCTATTTCAGTACACACTTCTTTTCTATATACAAATATATGTACTCCACAAATATGGAACATATTAATAATTGTTCTAAAATTTTAGTATATGTTTAAGATCTATTTCAGATAGTTATTTTATGATGGCTTGTTTGCTTACAATATAGCCAGAATATTACAAAAAATTTATAAACAAAATGTTCACAATTTCATTTTTAAAGTAGAATATGTCATCAATTGATAAATATTCTGAAACAGCGCTAGGATATCTGTTAGTATATTCACTAAAGTAAACTATATTAATTTAAACATTAGCACCGGTTAAGTGAAAATAGATTTAGATCAGATCTTTCTTAATATTTATATCTTGCATGTGCAGAATCTACAAATAATAATCAATTTGTAACGTGTAAATTACAATTTTTTAGTTTTTCTGGTGTGCAATGAAGTATTTTTATTATTATTATTACAATAATGGCTAAATATTTAAGAAAATCTATTACCCAGCTATATTACACTGACTAATGATAAGAAAATAATAATGGCATCAGTTGGAATTTATTTAAAAGTAAAGAAATCAGTTCTAAATAACATATTTAATAAGTATAAAATATACATAAAAGAAAATAAAAGTTCACAATTCTTTACTCAATCACTAATTACACAATACAATTGAAATACAGACAAATCAATGAGGTCGAAATAAAATATTAAAAACAATAGAAGTATAAAAATACTTAACTTATCAGATGTCCAGTAGATGCTCTTAAAAATTTAATCCGGGCTCGTAGCCGTATTTACACTAATTTAGCAGCAACAGAGACGCCAGCGGGCTTTTATGATATTTGGTCACAATCATAGATTAAACGTCTGAATAAGTAAAATACTAACAAAAATATTCTGAACAATAAATGTATCTGTAGTAAATATAATTCACATATATGTGTTTAACATATTTAAACAAATATACAAACTAATAATTTATACAAACACAATAGTTTAATATCATAAAGAAGGCTTCTGCCAAAAAGTGAAATCGATAACTATTAACACTTTTAAATAATATATTTAGAAATAACAATTGTTCCAAATAATAGTAAATTCTTAAATCTAGTTAATACAATAATAATACATTTTAAAACATTTATATTATTTAGTTGCATGTATTCATGAAATTTCAATATATAGGCAATAATATATATAATAAAAAATATGCATGTGGTTCCATGTCAGTTTTATTTTATCACGGTTTAATATATGTTATGGTTAGAATCAAATTCCAATAATGCAGATAATACATAACATTACTACAGGAAACTAAAAGAGAAATGTTTCAGTGAACAGGCAAATACTCGGTAAATTGGTCACAAATAATTAGAACGTCTTATAAATAATATCCAATGCAATTATATAAGTATTAACTCAACTATTCAGGAGGTAAATTAATCAAAACATAATGCACACAAAAACAACGGCAAAGTTTATTGGGTTTATTGGCTTCTAGAACTTCCGATTCAAATAATTTAATTACAATAAAAGCCTTTGTTCTTTAGTTTGACCTTCTTTCATGTTATGGTTCGAATACTAATATATATTCTGTGAATGGTTTAGGACGGAGTGACAATAATAAATCCTTTCTCACTTATTCCTATAAATCCAAAGTTTTAATATATTTCCTTAGTAATATATTTTCTTTGTGTAAGTATGATGTTTGATAGGTATCACGGAAAACTAGAACAAGTAAACTCAAGGTGTAACTTAAAATCTTAGTTGTTTTGCTATAATAAACGGTTGAGGGGTATTAATTATAACAAGAAATCAGTGATATGCCGACTAGAAATTGATCCTTTGTTTAAATTTTAACAAAGTAAGTATTAGTTTAATATTTCAATTATATTTCAATCCATCAACCAACTGCATTTATAACTACGGCTGTTTTTATACTATTCATAAAAGTGCAAAAAATACTCAATATCAGATGTTTTACGTATATTGTAAACAAAGTTCAAGTCATCAATACTATTGAGGTCGTACAACAGACTTTCAGATTCGGTTGAATGATATATACAGTTTAAGCGGTTATTTCACTGAAAACAATGATGGTGTTAAAAGTTATAGAACTAAACACGAGCAGACTGCAGTACTAATTACGTAGTTTCTCTCTGTAGTTCAATAGTCTTTGGGTTTTAATTCGTGCAAGTTATCCATTGAACAATGTAACTCAAATTGAGGCAACTCAACATTATGCATATAACAAAAGTCATATATTAAATTATGAAATTATTATAATTGATATTTAATTTGGTTAAAATTATAAATTAATTAAATTCTTTTTTCGATTTTAATACTTTTCTTAAGTGCTTACATAAAAGTAAAGACTTTTTGTTATATATCTTCTTTATATTTTAAAGGCTTGAATTATTTAAAATTAGGTATAAAATAAGAATTCCTAGAACTATGATTGGATAATATTTTTTAGCTTTTTATACTATATATTTTTTAATTTCAAATTATTAAATTTATATCTCTATGTAAAATCTTAAAATTGTATATTACTTCCTAAAATAAGCATCTTTTATTAATTCCAAACTAATAAGTAGCTATGATCAATTTAGTGTGAAATTAATAATAGTTATTTTAAATATATTTTATTATTATGGTAAGCATTATTCCAGACTAACCATTTTATTAGTATTACCACTAATCTTTAAATTGATGTATAATTTTTACGCGGAGAAAACAATTTTATTGTGACGTTATACATTAATCTTTGCTGCAGATATAACTTAAAGTGCAAATTGTCAACATACAAAAATAAAAAAAGGTTAATTATTATCTAAATACAAAACAACGGTATTTTTTTGATGATTGATTTATCTGCTTTTTTAAGTTCCGCCGTAACCTTTTAGGTTACCCATAAATACAATAACAATCTTGTAGTTTTCTTACAAATACTATAACAATAACAAAAACAGTCACACCCAAAACATTTGTAGAACTTAAGACTACAATATTCATTAGCTTTAGGAAATAGCGGTAATAACAGAGTGATTGAATGCCAACGTCATTTAGTAAATTACAATGCCACGACATCCGTGTAGGATGCTCTTCGGTTTCCGCCGTGGTGTCAATTATAACAATACGTCGCACAAAGCACAAATAATGCACAAAGTCAGTTCTATTTTCAATTACGTGAATGTGTCTCGATAGAAATAATATTTCGACACATTTTTTTAAAAATATGATATAAGAAATTAGAAATCACATCACATTTAATTTAAATATGATATAAGAAATTAGAAATCCATAAAATAATTGCTTTTTTTTACTTACATCGGATGCCATAAATTTATACAATTTTCCGAAAGTTTCAGAAAAAGGTGAAAAGTTTCCAATAGTAATAATAATTATAGCCAGTAACAGTTGAAGTATGCAAAATAAATATATAATAACCTTGAAATAATATCTGCTGAAATCTAAATAAACATTATTTTTGTAACGTGTCTATCGAATTTGATACAGAGTAAATAAATTATGATGTGGTGTGACTCGTAATTAAATGTTTAATTAACCGTGGCATCACACTCCTAGGTCTGTTACGTTATTTATTTTTTATTATTTTATATTACCAGTAACGAAAAAAAAATCTATTTTCAATAAAATTTAAAAACTTTTTTCTTTCTAAAAGTGGATAATTATTCTACAAAAAAGGTACTTTAATATCAATTATTTTGGGTAGACCTCGAAGAATTCGGTCTGCCCATTCATTTGTCCCCTACTTTCGAATTTTGGAAAAATTTCTTCACAGGAGGTCTTCTTATGACCGCCTGAGTCCGAAATGACCATTGGTTAAAAAGTTTTTATATATATATATATATATATATATATATATATATATATATATATATATATATATATATATATATATATATATATATATATATATATATATATATATATATATATATATATGCGTGCGTGCGTCCAGATTCGACTTTTGTCAGCACGATAGCGGCCGCAGTTTCGCTCGGATCGCTTTTAAACTTTGCACAAAAATCAACCATCCAAAAATGAAGGTCAAGTTCGTTAACCAGAGAAATCCGGTCACAGGGGCGCTAGGGCCTCACTTTTTCTGATTTCAGTTTTTCGACCATAACTTTGTCCCTATACAAAGGAGATCAATCGCGTTCATATTATATGATGTCTTTGATAAATACCTATAACTAATGTAGATAAACCGAAAACTTAACTTCAATAACTTAGGGGTGGGGGTAAAAAAACCGAAAATTTTTGGAAAAAAAATCATAACTTTTTTCTGGTAAACATTCTTGCATCACAAGTATTTTTAATAGAAAGGTTATTTTTTACTCTAAATTTAGGTACCAAAAGTTTTTCCGTAAAAGGTACCGTTTCCGAGAAAAAAAATTAAAACCACTTTTAGCTTGTAAATTTTAGGTAGGTAAAACCACGGCAACTTTTTTCTGGTAAACATTCCCTCCTCGCAAATATTTTTAATAGAAAGGTTATTTTTTACTCTAAATTTAAGTACCAAAAGTATTTCCAAAAAAGATACCTTTTCCGAGAAAAAAAAATTAAAACCGCTTTTTGCTTGAAAATTTTTGATGTAAACAACGGCATCATGTATTATTCTTAGGTAGTGAATTATATTTTAAATGAGTTACACACGAGGTCTACCCACGCGTGTCCCCCTGCGGGCACGGATTTTTTTTTTTTATAAAATATTTTTAAGTTCTTAATAAATATTTTTCTTTGACTACATGGTTAAAAAGCAAACAATCCAGGAATTATATGTTTCTGGATCGTTTAATTACATAACTTATTTAGACAGACAGAAAGAGAGCTCCACAAACAAAGTGTAATTTTTAAAATACCAATTAAGATATTTGAAATATATTTTTTCCCAATTAGAAGAGGATTCCTGTATGACAATAACAACAAAGGAATGGATTGTTTTTTGGGTGTAGAAGCCGGAGTATAGTATATTATAAAATTTATTTACATCCTTCTTCGGTTTTGTTCTTTATCTTTAAATCAGTATATTAATATAAATATGTACTATAAATGTAACTTTATTCTAAATACAAGTTATTATTATACTTTGAATCTTTATTTCAGCAACCATAGTAGGCAGTATCGTGACGTTGCATAAGCCGCCAACATATTATTTTTCAAGCTTCGAATACTCACCGTCTCTTGACTCGATGGTTACGTGACTGCGCAGTCACCTTTTCTAATATCGTTCTATAAAGCTGACATATGTTATAAATCTTAATGATAACTTATTTCTATCCTAAGTTGCAACCTCACAGAAAAGAATTTCTAGTATTGGGTAATACGTTATAAAGTTAAATAGTTATTTACAAACAATGTTTAAACAATTGTAATGACAACTACAAAAGTTACTTTAAATCTGCTGTTTGACAAACCAAAACAGAATGGTTACGACTAATGTGTACTAAATGTATTTCATATAGACTTACTTGCTTATTTTTGTATAGAGAGTGATATTTAAATTAAATTCCAATAAAATTAATTATAGAAAACTATGTCATTCGTGAGTAATATAGGGTATTTTTAGACACTCCAACATATTTTTTATTGGATTAGGCGGAGCTGTTGTCGAAAAGCAGTTATATAAAAATGTGTTTTCATCCTTTAAGCCATTTCTATTAAACCAAGCATAAACAATTTACATTACACTTCTGAAATTTAAATTTTTTAAACACACTACAGCTTTTAATTGGTGTTTTATGATCGTTCTATTTATATGATTTATTAAAATATTAGTAAGAAAACTATTTACGAAAAATATTAAAATCTACATAAATACTAGCTGATCCCCGCCCGCTTCGCTGGGCAGACTATTAATTATGATGTAAATTTAGACTTCTTGTATTGTCACAATATTTAATTAAATGTTTAAAACTTGGCGAAATGCAACATTTGAAATCCGTATACGTATAAAAATTTGATAGGAATTCCGTAAAATCTGTACTTAGTGTACGTCTATGTCACAAAAGAAGTATATATGTAAAATTTTAAGCTAATCGGACAGATAGTGACGGAGATTTCGTGATGAATTAGTTAATGGTAAATCGCTTATATATATAGAAGATATCTTTAAAAGGCAGGATTATTTAATTTAGTAACACACAAAACCTTCACGACTAAAGGTAGGTGAGGAAATATGAAGAGGCCATAACTTGCGTAAATGAGGGACTAGGATCACTACGTCCTTTATGTCGCTGTGTGTGAACTGACAAGGGTTTTTCGAATACTAGAAGAAATTTTAAGAACAATGAACACTTTATTTACGCATCTCCATACATTAACGCAGATGTGCGTAGTTTGAGAATGATTTAGAAACCATTGTTAATAAGTATAACATTCTTAATAAATATGTATTATACTCAAACAGCTCGACAATGTTACCGAAATAAAAAAAAAACTACTGTAAAAAACTTACTGTACAAAATTTATTGTTTATAAAATTATTTGAAACTATCAATCTATTCTTACAAAACTATTCGTTATTTTAAACCTATTAATTGAGGATACTTTTGAATATATAACATCGTAAGCAATATTACAGAAATATCTTCTTAAACATATGTAACAAATGTATTAAAAGCACGTTTCTGCGTTGCTGCTTGCGTTCGCATTATTATAATATTCTTCTGGTTATAATTTACCTCTTCTGTAATAAGAGTTAGATTCTTTTTCATGAACAGCGAAATTAAAACCTTTTATTAAAACAAGCTGTAAATGTAATCTAGTAACTGAAAGTCTTGTACGACATAAATAAAAATTACCTTAACATCGATTTAAGGCCGTCATCTGTGAAGCGTCCAGGATACTCCTTTTATATGTTTTGACCTATTTTGAGCTGTATTACAATAAATTTATATGAATAATTTTATAGCTAATCGGTTGTAAAATTGATAAGACTTTTTTAATAGTAATTAAAACAATTTGCTTTAGTAATCACAACTTAATAAGATTACTTTACTTGATCGTCTTAATGCTAACTAACTAATAATTTAAATAATTATTTCTTATTACGCAGTTAAATAGAGGTTTTCTTTAATATTAAATACATTGTAAATTATAACAATTGTTTTACAATACACTAGACCAGAATAAACAGGGTAAAAAACTTTCAACAGCTTTATAAGAACCTAGACATCTTTCAAGCTTGGGTATGAACTTTAATAAGTCTATTGACGCCAGGATTTTCTATAGAAATATGACAGAATAGGATATAATGGCATATAACGGAATAATTAAATAGTTGAACTATTTAAATGATCTTTATTATAATAATAAGGGTCAGCAAATGCTCAATGATTTTTGTTTATATTTTATAATAAAATAAAGTATTAAACTAAGAATATTTCTTATTATAATCAAAGTAACTATTGACTCAAACTGTTTGTTTCTTAATTTTTATCGAGTGATCGAAAGGCCATCACAAATCTTGATTTTACTATTAATTTATTCCGGCTTTAATAATACTTTCACTGTAATTTCGCTGCAAAATATACACCTATTATCATCTTTATTTATGCATTGGCCTGTTGCCTCTCTCTGTGTCTACTTATGAACTAAAAATTACATCAGGTTATAATTTCAAACTTATTCTTCCAAATTTGTAGACTATGTGTTGAAAAATCACGCATTATGTAAAGTATATATATTGTAAAAAGATATCAGGAACATTAAGCGTTTTCGGAAAATATATTATTAATACTTATGGCAGGGCATGTACTAGAGTAATGTTTAATTTAACTTGTTATTGCAGTTGACTTGTTAACCATTGGGTCTCCGTGTTACTTAAGGATTATTATCATCGTATAAAATACAATTTGTCACTCAAATATCTTAAATATTCTACTAAAACTGTTATTACGACTACGACGACGACGACTATTATTCTCATAAAAAATATTTTAAATATTAAAGAACAATATTTTTCAAAGCTAAAACTATTTCAATTTATAAATTCGAGATCTTTCCTCCGTACCTGTATAATGCCTTGTTAGATAAACAATTAACTTATATTATCTTAAACTCGAGCTCTTAGCATTTTAGTAAATTCACAATATCCCTTGTCGTCTAGTCAAGTAATCTTAAACGGGTTAGAATTGCTGCAGGAAGCTGTAAAGAATTGAGAAATAAATTGAATATATAGTTATTCTCAATGTAGTGTTTGAAAATACACCTAGAGATATGATACTAGAAGCGCTAACTTTCCTTAAATTGTATGAAAACTGGGAACTAGAAATAAATAATGCTTCTATATAAAGAAATTCTCTTGTAAATCTTTAAAGACTGGAAACATTGCTGTTGTAGAACTTGTCAAAATTGTTCTGAATGATAAATTCTATACAAAGCGATATATTAAAGTTTGTAAATGGTCCATTGGTTTATGTTAACTTTAGAGTATTCTACTTTATAAGAGTTTTAGAATATTTTTTATTTTTGTTGTTGAACTTTCTAGTTTACAAGACTATAGTAGTGACTTTATCGAGTTTTTGATGAATAAGCCAATTAACAATTAACCTTAGACACTAAAAACAGATGTAATATAAGCCTTAATTTTCAACTAATTAATAATTTATTAATCGAGATACAACTGACGCTTGTTGACCTTGTTAAGAATTAAGTTTAATCTCTTTTAATATATAATCAAAAGGAAAAACTACACAAGGCTCCTCAATCTGTTGCAGATTTCTTCAACGCTATTTAGATTCCTCTACCGGACCGAGATATTGTATAATATTTACAAATATTATATTTATGTTAATCAAGAAAATAGGACCAAACAGTGGTTCAAGAGTTATAATAAATAGTTATATATAAATAGGAACTTAAAATTTGGAAAAATATTGAAATTCTACACACACACTATATTTAATTATTAAAAAATAATTTAAAAAGCAAAGAAAAATATTAAAGCGAACTAAGTTATATAAATAATTGTAATTTATGCATTTTTGCAAATAATAAAAAGTTTATAACTTTAAAAAATATGTATGATTAATAGATAAACTAGTTCTTCTTTTGTTACATCTTTTTCATATTAGTTAAAAATATTGGTATAGTCGTATAAACCATGTATAGTAAAAACAAAACAATTTTTTGGCACATATATTACATATATTAACATATATATGACATATATTAACGAAACAAAAATCATGAAAAAGTTATGAAATTGCTTCGCTATTGTGTTTTTATACATAAAAGTGATATTTTTACTTTATGCTTTTTAATATATTATTTATTTTATTTTTATTAAGCTATTTAAACAATAGAAATACAAATTTTTCAGTAATATATTTTTAAATAAAATAGACTTACTCAATCAGATAAAAACTATTAGTAACACCTTAAAGAGTCAGGGTAATGAAATAATTTATAATACTATTAAAAATACTTTTCCGTCTTTTCAATAACTATCATTATTGCAGGTCAAATGAATAATGAATAGTTTTTAATGAGTTTGATATCCTCAGTTATTGTATGATTTTACCTAAGCAACTTTTTAAAAAGCATGTTTAATTAAAGTGAAAGTCCGCTATCCAACTTCAATCAAATACCAAACTAAGGTAATGAAATGCTCAGAACGAAAAACTATCAAATACACTTCGAACTGCTAGTCAACATCATTGTCACAACAATATTAGTATTTAAAAATAAAATCATTATATATAAAAAAATAATATCTCTTCTATTTATTAATATTGATTAACTACTTTTAAGTATTGAAACTGCAAAATACTTCTTGGACCTATTTGTATTAATTTGTTGAGGGTATTTCAAAACCATAATGTAAGGTGATTGATATTATGGGATGTTACTTACTCCTCACTAATACATTCCATGTCTAAAATGCAAATTCTTGTAACAATACAATATCTCTCGTGCGTAATCACTTTATTCAAATTTTTAATATAAAAATATCTTCTTAATTTTGAGGTTATTTTTTATATGTATTGCCTGTATATTAAACTTTCATGATATAATGTTTTGTAATTTGTGTAATGCTAATATCACTGTTTATAACCTATTGAATTATAGCAAAACTATGTAATATAAATGTGTTTAAGTTTATTATTATTGTATTAATTAGATTTAGGAGTTTAGGTTTCCTTAGAACAATGGTTATTACTAAACATATTATATTAAAGTGTTAAAAGTTATTTATTTCACTTATTTATCACAGAAGCCATCTTTGAGATATTAAATACTATGTTTGTATATTTAAGTATGTTAAATACAAATGTGTGACCTATGGTTGCTACAAATACAATTAGGAATTTATCGTAATGTTTAAAGTTATGATTATGCTGCTGGCACCTCTGTAGCAGTTAACGTAGTATAAATAGGGCTAGGATACTTATCAAATATATTACTTCGTATAATTTTTTTTTCTTTTAAATAAATTCCAACTAATGCCATTATGTATATTTTTTGTCATTATATAGTGTAGTATAGATTGATTAATAGATTTTATTAATTATTTAGTTATCCTTATTTGTAGAGTCTTAAATAATCTAACACGATCGTGTTTATTACAACGGTGTTGTCATTTTGTAAGTAGTCATTGGACGTAATTTTTTTTTTATTGTTTTACAACAGACAATATGTGTACAAAAAATCTGAAGTTTCATATGAAAGTACTTTATTGACGGCTGCAAGTTTTAAAATTAAAGGTTTTCGAGATAAACAAAACAAGTACATTCAAATTTAAAACCTCTGCACTTTTAATATTCAAGGAACACTTATTTTGATAATTTGTAACACCATTGGGGTGTTAATAACATTATAATATTAAAAGTACAATACTTTGAATATTATAATATATTTTGCTATAGTATATATCTTGCTATATAGTAACCATTGTTTTTTTTTTATTTTATTTTCGTACTTTATATTTAAAGCAAACAAGCCTTGTTTTTTCTAAATGTCTAAGCATGGAATGGCACAATAAATTATATGTAAATAAAAATAAATTCGTTGAGTAAAAGCATAACTCCTTTCTCTTTTTAAATCTAAAGCTTGTCGTGGCAAAACATAGGAGGGGATGGACATATTGTGCAACCTGCGACGACACTTGACTGAACAGTTACGTGACTGCGCAGACGCCTTCTTTAATATCATTCTAAAGAAAACTTAATGCAAAAACTATAGCGAGAAGTAATAGTAAAATTATATACGTTATTTAGATACTAATTTAACGTCTATTATTAAAATCAATCGCAACTGTAAAATCACTACAACAACAACTACTCGGCTTACTACTTAAGTACTAACACGCACGTACATATATGTTATTTAACCTTATATGACATTAGTTTTATTTCGTTTTTATTAGTTTGATTTAATTTTATATGAAATTAGTTAAATTTGGTTCAAAAAGTGCAAAATTTCTCTTTTAATTCAAATTATATTTATAATAAATGAAGTATTTATTCAATTTGAAGCATTCGAGTTATTTTTCATCTAACAAATTCACGATATCACCCAATACATAATATTATACGGAGCAAAATTCTGTATTTACTGACCATCAAATAATAAATATGAAGATTAAATGCTTACAAAAGTAACCTCTCTAATATAAACAATACTCAGATCACAGAGCAGCCAAGTGACTACCGCCGTCTGTTTTGGTATATCATATAAAAAATAAGCAAATGAATTAAGTTCAATTTAGTCATGTATTTTTATTATTCTTTTTATGATAATAAAAGACCAAATAAGTCGATACATATGTAAGAAATTTTTACATGATTTTATAGACATAAAATTATCATCTTTATATTTAAGGTCTTTAAGGCTAAAAAATTTCGATCTTTGAAACTTTAAATCATAAGATTTTCCGCTATAAGGCGGAATGTTAATTGAATTTTTGTAAAATATGGTTCGGTTTAAAGTGTGGTTTTCAAACAAAGTTTATAGCAATCGCTTTATTACTGTCATTTTTCATGGCTCTTTTATAATTATTAAAACCTGTCCTTTTATATTAAATATTTTATATATTATGAATGTTACATAATTTTAAGAAATATGTATAAGATGCTTTAGTTTTAACGAGAAGAATTTTTTTCGTGTTATGTTACCTTCATTTTACACAGTTAATAAAAAATCTGCAAATACAAGAAAAAGTTAAACTACCTTATAAATAATTATATTTTAAAATACTTATAAGGTTTATTTATGAAGCTATAATATATGTAATCGCACGTAAACAGTGGGTTAGAAACCTGAAACAGAGGAGATTTCAAGTTATTTACTACTGGTTCGAAAATTCTCGTCCGGTATGTTCTGTTTAAGCCATACCATAGATAATATATATATTACTTGACGGCCTACAGAACTTTTGTATAAGATTCATATTTGGTCTTTGCAAATATGACCATTTTCGCGCAAAACTCATGTGGGTCCCAATTTGTTTCCGCAGGGATATATATATAACCTAAATACTTTATAGTCCATACTGTGCAATCCCTATATCCCTTTTCACCTCAAAGATTGTTTTTTTTTAAGTAAGTCGCATGATCGTTCCCTTCGCTCTAAGGATATAACGTAAGTTTAAAAGACATCCTTTTCACTCGTCCTCTTTTTACACTAATTCCTTCATAGTTCAAGTTGCTCTTCTAAGGACCTCTTGCTCTTTTGCGTAAGGTGTGTGAAGACCCAAGCAGCTTTTAAATGAAAGTCAAGAATTTTTATCTTCATTCATTTAACATTCTATTTTCCCTTCACAAGGTTTCTTCCTCGATCGTCAAAAATATAAATTTAATTACTATATTATTAGTTGTTGTAATCGTGTATGTATTTATAAATATTATATGTACGTACGTATGTAATATGTATGTATGTGTTTATTCTCTCCAGTACAGTACCTATGTCCACGCTTATATCTCGTATCCTCTACCTAAAGGTTGCCTGGAAGAGATTGCTCTTTAGCAATAAGGCCTTTTGTACTTTTTACATTTGTGTTTTATTTATTTTTTTTCTGCATCTTATTTTGTACAACAAAAGAACATCATGTCATATCACATCATTTATATAATAGTTTTGTGCTAGTGAGGACAAAATATTTAGAACTTCTCTTACACCGTGGATTACAGTTACTGTGAAGGCTATTATGACAATTGATATTGCAATTAATATTATATATTTTGTAATATTTGTACATTATTTAAAAAATGTTTACAACGGGAATCACTTGCAGGTAATTACATTATTTTTTATATAATTCTAACAAATATATTGATTTTAGCAAGGCCAGATTTCATTTTAGGTAATAAAATTACAATTTAGTACCCTTTTTATACAAAAACTATGAGACATATTAATAATTGTTTGTGCAATGGCCTAGTTTGTATTAAATGTAGTATAAATATTGTTAAAATTATTAAACAGGTTTTCACAATTTTATTATAATGTAATACGAAAAAATATTACGAAAAAAAAAACAAAAGGCGCCAAGATGTTTTTTAATATGAATAGAGCTGTTAAGATCATTATTAGTATTCAAATTAGTAAAGTATTCAAATTATATCTACAAATTTAGGGACAGAATGAGATTTATATTGCAAAAAAGGTGCTTAATTTTTTTTGCAGTATTTATGAAATAATAAAATGTTAATTGTTTTTGTTTAATACCTATATTTATTTATTTATATCGATTAATTAAGTCATTTATCTTTACTTCCTGATGTAATAAAATTGTAAGCTCCTGAAATCTGTTCCTGAAAACCACAATAAATTGATAAATAAACTGAAAAAATCTGAAAATATACTTCGATGAATTTCAATTTCTCTTTTGTTATATTTATCTATATATACTCGTCTTGACATTAAAGATATTTGGAAAAAATCCTTACAGGGTTCTTTATTTATTTATTTATTTATTTATATCTTTTCCACTTTGAATCATTATCAGTGATCACTTGTGTACGTCAAAATGGAAGTGTCAGGAGGGCCTATTTCGATACCAGATTTATCGTAATAAGCCCTTCTGTAAAAGCACTGTCCAACTTAATGTTAAAGCTATGAGGGTTCCAAACGCGTCCTGGTCTGAGAAGAACCACACAACAAACTCAGCCGGATATATATTTTTTTATATTGTGATCACTGTTTCACAAATGTCAATCTTAAAAGCTATTTTGGAACAACTAGAACCGTCGCAATATAATGAAAAAAATAATAATAATGATAATAATAATGAAAAAATAAAAATAGGCCTGCTACACAACCAGTCACCGCAAGCAGCACCCGTTCACGAGCATAACGCAAGAGCCAGCCATCACCCTCTTCGCACATATTTGAGGGAGGAGCGCAACCCGACTCCCGACGCTACCGCAAGTAATGACTTCTAAGGAATCGGTGTGATGCAACAAGTCGATAAAACGAAATTAATCTACAATAAAAAACAAATTGCGGAGATTACTAGTTATTCGCAATATAATACAATTCATTCCCAGGCCATACCGTCGTTAATGTAATCCTGTACACTATAGTAGGATTTTTTTATCAAATTTATTTTTATATATAATTTAAATTTATTTAATGATAAACTTAAGGCTTCATTTGGGAGCTTATTATAAAAACGTATACAATTAACCTTAAAGGATTTACCTATTTTAGGGAGCCTAGTGTTGGGCATAGCGAGTTTATTTTTATTTCTCGTATTAATTTTATGAAAATCACAATTTTTTTTTAATTTAGAAATATTTTTATGAACGTAAATTAAATTTTCATAAATATATTGATTATAAACAGTCATTATTTTAAATTCTTTAAATTTGTTTCTTAAGGATTCTCTAGGTCTCATATTATATATTGCTCGAACAGCCCTCTTCTGTAGTGTGAATATGGTATCGATGTCGGCTGCATTACCCCATAAGAGTATACCGTATGACATTATACTATGAAAGTAACTAAAGTAAACTAATCGAGCAGTTTCCATATTTGTTAGTCGACGTATTTTTTTAACCGCGTATATAGCAGAACTAAGTCTACTTGATAAATCAAATATATGAGGACCCCATTGCAATTTTTCATCTAAGGTAATGCCCAAGAAAGTAGTAGATTTGACCAAGTCCAATTCCTCATTGTTTAATTGTACATTGGTTTTATTAACATTTTTTACATTTGGTAAAGTAAATTTAACACATTTCGTCTTTTTTTTATTGAGCAACAAATTATTGGCGTTAAACCATTGTACAACATCTGAGAGACCGTTATTTACATCGTCAATAACAGATTGCCTTCTGCTAACGTTAAAAGCAAGAGAAGTATCATCAGCAAACAACACTATCCCATGTTTTTCCCTCACTAGGTGAGGTAAGTCATTTATGTAAATGAGGAACAAGAAAGGCCCTAAGATAGAGCCCTGAGGCACACCTATTTTTACTAAAGAACCGGGGGAACGTATTCCATTTACGTCTACTTTTTGAATTCTATCATTAAGATATGAACTGATCAAATCTAGGGACTTATTCTTAACTCCATAATGTTCTAATTTTTGTATAAGGATTTCGTGTTGAACGCAGTCAAACGCCTTAGATAGATCACAGAAAATGCCAAGTGCATCCTGGGATCCTTCCCAGGCTTCAAATATATTGAGTAATAGCTCGACCCCAGCATCTGTTGTAGAGCGACCGGCAGTGAAACCAAATTGGTTTTTGTGCAAGAGATTGTTTTTACTGAACCAGAAGAAGAACTTTTTAGAGACCAATAGAATCCAAAACAATGTTTTTTTTTTATTATTTCTGTTTATTTGTGCGTTATGTATAGTTATAATAATTGCAAATCATGCTGCCATAAAAACAAATTCTGTAAAAACAGAATTATAAGCACAAGTTCAAAATATAAATATTTACCGTCATTTCATATCTAATGCAGATGAAACATCGTTTCGTTCTAATACTCATTTATTACTGAGCATTTCTTTCATAGATATAGTTTTATAGCCGACCTATTCTCCTTGACTGCTTGCTGGTGGTGGAATGATTTACTGGAGAAAAGCTCCTACTCGTGACTGTTTTTAATTATGACTAACGAGTCTTTCTCTGAAAAGTATAACACAACGATTATTAACATAAAGTGAAGCCTTTTTTGTATTTCTCATGAGATTATTATTATTATAATATATATAAAAAATCCTAAAATATCAACGCCATTTAATACCATAATTTTTGAAATATTACCAGCTTTTACTCGAAAACTGCATTTAGAACAATATCTGAATTAAATTAATTTATATATATTTTTTTACCATGTATACTTTTCTCTCTCTGTAGTCGTATAGAGTACAACAGCTCATATACGGAATTGTATGAGTTTACATATTCTTATAATATTTATAATGCAAGAGATAAATGCTCACTACTTTTACATATAACATACAATTTATATTTACATATAATAGCCAAGCAGTTAATCCCTGACGGAACATTAAAACTTAGGTCCTATAATACACATCGTTAAATATTCATAAACTCTTCTAATTAGTGACTGTAATAAAATTAGCGTGAAATTATTCTAAACTAACTATTTTATTACTTATCTATTAAACAATATTAACTTTTTATAAAGAGAAAACTATTTTATTATGCCTTTAACAGTTTTAGAGAGACTCCGTTATTCGTTGGCGAGGATAAATTAAACGTAAAAGGGGCAAACTATCGAAAAATAAAAACCCTTACCTGACTAAAAACATAAACGTTAACGAATACCGACGAAAAACTGAAATTTTGTACGTTTCATATTAATATTTTAACAAAAATAACTCAATAACAACAACTATGTTACCTACAACTTTATTTTAACCATATGGACTATTTATTTTGAAAGTCCATTTTCTCTTGTTTCGAGAAAATTAAAGGTTAGCATATTTGTTGATTAAATAATTTAGGCAAATTATATGAAGTCTGGCAATGTTTCTATTGTTTTATCGATATTTTATTTGATTATATCCATTTGTTTTAGGCAAATTAGACTATAATAGTCTATATCTTTAAGCTGTAAATGGACTTACACCACTTTCAAAATTAGTCAACTGTAAATTGTCAATAATTTAATGTCAATTTTGAAAAATCAAATATAACTTAAAATTTATACGCTTTAATCCAATTTGTTTACAAATATACATAACAAGACAAATTTAATTTTAGACGCTAATTACATTGTCAAAATTATAAGACACAGATAGATTTTACTTATGCTCTGCATGTCGCAGTGTTTCGAAATAGTGCATTAGTGCCCCAATTTTTTCTAGGTTTTCTTCTATTGACAGATTAGATAATTTGGGCACGTGGAACGTGCCCAAATTTGTGATGAAAGAATGGTAAAAAGGACTTATAAAGGAAAAGTGAGCGGTAAGAGAGATAGGGGGAGGCCTCGAATGGCCTTGGAAAACACAGTAGCTACGATACTGGAGGAAGGTCACATAAATAGCATGAGGACCCCCCGGAGGGCATGTATGAAGAGGTTAATGTCTGTGGTCGAGGCGAAAGAGGTATGCAGGGACCGTAGCGTTTGACGCTCCGTTGTCTCTGGCTACCCCGCAAGGGATATGGCGTGAAGTTAAATAAATAAATATATAGACAGAACTATGACGTGCTTTGAGCGTGTAAACCCTCCAAGGAATGACTACAGAATGGCCGCAATGACAGCTGCTGCCCCCTTTACATAGGCTCGGTGACATTAATTGTTCTTTGTTCCTTACAATATTATTTTACCATTTGTTATCACTATCTGATGTTAAAATTAAGTTATCCATTTTAAGAAACAAGGGGAATAACTTAACAACCTAAATTAGCGATTCTTAACACGTAAAATGGCACGTAAGATAAAACAAATGAATAATAATAGACTACTAATCGGCAACCTAAGTTACCTATCTCTTTCAATTGGACTTACACCACTTTCATAATCGATGATTATGTAGTTTCATTCAACGACCGATTTTAAGTTGTACAAAACTTGAGATGTTTTTATGAAATTAAACATGGACCGGGTATACATAAAAAAATATACAGTAAATTAAACACAAATTACGTGATAGCCCATCTTTTAAATAAAATGGACTTACACCACTTTCAAAATAAACGGTCCATATCTACATTTGCCTATATACGAAACTTTTGGAGAAACTAGATACATATACAGACAGTTAGAATATTAAAAAGCGATAATGATAGACTGATTTGATTGACTGTTAATGTTTTAACATCATTTAGTAAATTATAATACCATGACATCCTTTTCGGATGCTTTTCGGATGAATACGTGTATGTCGTTTCACAAAATTAGATGTGTTTTCAATTACACGAATATATTCAATAGAATTAACATTTTGTCACAAATTGAACAGGTTAAATTTAAAAATAACATTTAAATTTAGAAATCTATAAAATAAATAAGTCAATAAAAGTGTATTTTACTCACGGCGGAGCCATACATTTTCAACAATTTGGGCAACATTGGGAGAATAGAAGATGATAAAAACAAACAAACCTTTAATTTTGTTAACCTTTTTCTTAAAACACGACATAAAGTCAAATAAAAGTAAATAATCAAATAATAAACAAATAACAATATATTCCTAATATATATTGTTTAATTACATGCTCTTATTTAGACAGACAGAAAGAGAACTTCACAAAGATAGTGTATATTTTTTATAAAACCGATTAAGATATTTAATAGAGATTTTTTTCCCAATTAGAAGCGCTTTCCTGTATGATAATAACACCAGCGGATTGTCACATTGTTCATTAATTACTGTTGTGAAAACCGGCGTTCTCGTATATCATAAAATAGGAATGTGGTAATCCGTAGTCTGTTTTATATATTTCATCTCCTTTTTTCTTCTTCACTCTTTTTTTTTCTTTTTCTTTAAATCATTATATTATTATTAAATACGTATTATAAACGTAACTTAATTCTAAACACAAAATATTATATTACTATGCATCTTATTTATTTTATTTAATTTATTTATTACGCTTCATTGCACACAGTATACATACATACATATAAAAGATGAACAGTAAATTTATTGCCACAAAATTGGTACACAGGCGGCCTTATCACTTCAAGTGATCTCTTACAGGCAACCTACAACAAAATTACAGTAGTTTTTGCATGAAATGGATGAAAAGAAATACTATACATATATATATATATATATATATATATATATATATATATATATATATATATATATATGCACACACATGCATACATACTAACTATACATATACTATTTCTATAAGATAATATAAAGTATTATAAACTATACCCTACTATATAATACATAAACATTTTAATATTATAAATATTAAAGAGATAAATAGTGTTTCGCAAGGAAGAACATCCCATATTTTCACTGCTGTGACGGTAAAAAATTCACTATAGCACTGCTTATGACAGAGGGGAATCTCCAGCAAGTTATTATTTTGCGAGCGAAGGACCACAGAAAGTGAAGAACTGGCACCAAGATAATTAAAACGTTCCTTAAGATATGGAGGAGTATTAGGGTGGAAAAGAACTTCTTTAGCCCGAATATAAATCTTATGCATACATTTTGCAGGCGTTCGAGCTTGTTCAGAAGTAGTTGTGATAAATCTAAATAGCACGTACGAGTATCTACATAGTCAAGTGCATAGAAGTGTTTGGACCAGAGAAGTTTTTGTTCTAATTGGTAAGAGATTTTTTCACCTTCTTAACCTACCAATGGTACAGAACACCCTACGGCCTAACTCAGATATCTGCTTAGCCCAGGCTTAGCTCAGGGAGGCCAGACTCAGCCCCGTTTAGACTACTATCCATCGTGAAGCCCAAATTTCTCACAGAGCTACTAATCTGCAAGGGAGTACCATCAAATACTACTGAGGGAAGGCAAGTGTAATTTAATTTAGCCAGTTGTAGACTACTGACTGACCAAACCAAAGACTGTAAACTGTGACTTGCATGGATTTATCGCAAGATCGTACGACTTACACCAGCCGCTAATAGCTTGAAGGTTACAGGTTGAGATGTTCAATAGCCTCGGTGATGTTAAAAACAGTCGTAGTCGTATAAATCTGCAAATCATCAGCATAAAGGTGGAAGGGTAAAGTGAGAAGATTAGTTATAGAATTTGTAAAAATAGAGAAAAGTAAGAGGGAGAGAACATCACCTTGCGGAACACCGGCTTTGTGAGAGCAACATGAAGATATTTTAACTTCAGCTCAACCACTGAACAACATTACTACCAATATTTAGAGATTTTAACATGGCTAGGAGAATATCAATATCCACCAATTTAAAAGCATTAGAAAAATCTAAGAGAGCCATGATAGTAATATACTGGTTGTAAATTTTTAATCTATTATCATCGCATACTTTAGTAAGCGCCGTTACAGTGCTATGACCGGTGCGAAAGTCAGATTGGAAAGGAGAAAATATAGGGTTCTTAATAATAAACAAAGAAAGTTGTTTTCCAACGATATGCTCCAACACTTTGGACCTGAAAGGAAGAATAGAAATCGGGCGATAATGTATAACAGATGTGGGATTATATATTTTTGGAAATGGAATTATAAATGCATCTCGCCAGATTTTAGGAAAAATATTACAGGAGAGAGAATAGTTAAAAATGCGGCAGAGTACTGGAAGAATAATATCAAGAGCCAAAATTATCATTTTACGACTAATCTATAAAACTATAATAATATAATTTTAAATTATAATTTTACATGCATGTAGAATCTTTCATTCTACATGCAAGTAAAGAAGTCTTGTGACGTTGCATAAGCCACCAACACATTACTTTTCAAGCTTCGAAGACTCTTAATGACTCTTGACTCGATGGTTACGTGACGTAGTAGACGCTTTTTCTAGTATTGATCCATAATACTTCATTTAGATGAGGTATATATCTAGAATGGTTTACTGCTTCTCCAAGGCAGTCCTTCTAATTATAAAAAAGCAATGGATACTTACAGTAAAGAAAATATATGATAATTATCCATACATTTATCATATATTTTCTTGTACCTGCGCACTATCTCAAAAACATCGTGATTTCAAAGTGGTAATTAGTTTCCGTCTTATTGTTAATTGTTTATTAATTTATTATTTATTCATCGTAACGTTTTGTTATCTCCTGTTTGTCAAACTGAAAAACTATCATTACAACTAAGCTGTATGAACCGTATATAATAAAGTCGTATTTTTTGTATGTTTTTGTAAAGTGTAATTATTTTATTTTATACCTGTAGACTACATTTTAAAATTTAAAATTTTTAACCATTATGTTATATGGTGAAACATAATACTTTAAGGTTGATTCTGGGTCACCCTTGGTCTTCTGCAAAGATAAAGATAGCAGTAGAGTAATTCAAGACTTTTCTGAGATTTTTTATAGTTCTAAAAAAATTTTTTAAATGGGGATATTAATGGATGGGTTACCGTGCAAAGTGGTAACGAAAGCGTGCTAGGCAAGTATGAATAAAAGAGTAAATGAGGTTGGAAAGCTTATTTTGGAATTTTGTAAGGAGAGAAATTTGTTTGTGGCAAACACGATGTTTGATCACAAACAAATTCACATGTACACATGGGAGCGGGCGGAAAAAAGAAGTATGATTGATTTAATTCTAGTGGATCAGCGTATTCGAAGATAAGTTATGGACACGCGAGTGTTTAGGGGTGCTGATCTGGGAACGGACCATTATCTAGTCGTTGCTAGAATAAGATGTCTGTTTGCAGGTAGGCGCAGCCGCACGACGTGTCCTAGCTTGGAGTCGAATTATCGCATAAGAAGCTGGAAGCTTCTAGATCTTAGCTTAGCTTAGGAATGGTATGATGAAAGTAGCGACAGACGTATGTGGTAAAAGTAAAAGAGGTTTTGGCGAGGTGCAGTCATCGTACCTTTGCACAAAGGCAAAGGTTCACAGTCAGACTGTGCAAACTAAACGGCTATCAGTTTGATTAGCTTCGGCGGTGAAATTTATGCTAAAATATTAGCGAAAAGAATTCAAGAGAGATCTGAAGAGCTGTTGTGGGAGGCCCAAGGAGGTTTTAGACCTGGAAGAGGGTGTATAGATCAGATCTTTTCCCTCCGCATGATCACGGAAAAGTTTTTGGCCCTAAACCGAAAGCTTTTCTGTGCTTTTGTGGATTTGGAAAAGGCGTTTGACAGGGTTGTGAGAAATTATGCGAGATACTGCCCCGATACAACGTGAGCGAACCCTTGCTACAGGCTGTAGTAGGCATAGGCTGAGTGATCTCTGTAAAGTTTCTTTACACAGATCACTCAGCCTAAGTGCGAGTAGAAGCTGGCATGTCGCCCTGGTTTGATATCCATTCGGGTGTTAAGCAAGGTTGCGCTATGTCAGCTTGGTTGTTCAACTTGTATTTTGATAGTTGTCTCCAAGGCGTGAAAGACAGTGGCATGGGAGTGAAAGTAGGTGACATTAAGGTCAATTGCTTGCTATATTCAGATGATGCAATGCTCATAAACCTGAATGCAGATAAGACGAAGGTTCTGATATTTGAAAGAAATGAAGAAAGAACAGAATGTAAGATAAACGTGAATGGTAAGATAATAGAACAAGTAAATGAAGCGGTATATTTGGGAAGTATGTTCAGTAGAGACGGAAGGTACGAAATGGATGTGGAAAGGCATATTGCTGCCGGTCACAGAGTCAACGGTGCTTTGGCTGCATTGTTGAGACGGCGAAGCGTCAGCATAGCTACACGTTTGGCTGTACACAATGCGGTTTTGCTACCGACGCTGTCATACGGCAGCCAAACGTGGGTAACACAGAAGAAGAATGTAAGAAAGATGTATGCTGTGGAGATGCGACCTCTTCACAGAATATGCGGAGTCAGTCTAGCTGATTGAATCCGCAATGAAGAGATCCACAGAATGGCAGGTACTAGCGAAGATGTCACGGTGAGAATGAAGAAGAACGTGCTCAGCTGGTTTGGGCCCTACACTACCGATGACAAGTGATAAGTGCTCATGGTCCAATTGAAGATTCGGGGCTATCCCATCGTTATAAAATGAAATCTAATACAAAACTATTTGTTTTTTAAATTCGGAACATGGTACTAAATTATTTACCTGCTCTTTTAACTGATGTGATGCTGCTAATTTAGATTTTAAGCCACTTATAGCCTAATAATTATTAAAATAAAGTGTAAAAAAGAAAAAAAACTTTAAAATACATGAGTCATTAACTTATTTGTATATCAATATTATTCAAATTAGGCTTCAGATAATTTTCATAACTATAATAAACTTTTGATGTCAAATTTTATTTAATATTGTTATAAATAAAAAATAGGACACTATTTTTAAATTTTAAATTTTATTGTTTAACTTGTTATGTGTCTTTATAGTAATACAATAAATATTTCTTTTTACTAACGCCTTTATTTTGTCACAAGGGTAATCTAAAAGTTGTTTTCTACGACTGTGTTATGTAGCTTTATTTATATGAAAGAAGGTATTGCTAATATTTTAAATGTAATAAACCATGACAATATATTACTTTTATCCACTTATGGTGCCCTCTCAAAATTTTTACTTCCTGGGTATTAATAAGCATTCTCTTACTTTGAACGAGTTAAATAATAATTTTTCGTCCATCTTTTGCTTTAAGCATACGTCTATTGTTTTAATACGTTTATTGTTACTTTGGAAAAGGTAAGAAAGACTATAATAGCAATTACACCAAAGGCGGTTAGTAATGATAAAGTCAGTAAAGCAATGTTAATAAAAAAATTTTAGTATGTCCTTACAGCACTAACTCACATTTTTCTTTGGCTTTGGGTGACTAACCAAAAGTCTGGAAAATGGCATTTTAGCCACCGCTTCCAAAAGTCTATGGTCCTGTCAATCCTAGACAATTCTGTCCCAAACTTATCCTTCCTTATTCTGACATAAGCAAATATCCTCATTGCTAACTGGACCAATATCAGTCTGGGTTTCGAACCGGTTATGTTACTACCACTGCTCTTATCAAATTTATGGATGATCAGATGGGCAATGAACAATCAACAGGTTACTATGATGGTACTCATTGACTTTTAAAATGCTTTTAACAGGGTAGATTAAGACATCCTACTAATCATATTTACATATTATGCTGAAATAGTTTTCATCTTATATTCTTACAAAGTCTGTGAATGGACACTAACTTAGAAAATTGGATTACCGCAGGGTATTATACTCTCCCCGATAATGTTTTATTTATTCATAATTTCCATGAGCTCTTCATTAAACTGTCCGTACCATATGTATGCCGACGACATGCCACATTATGTTTATAGCAAAATAGATAATGTAATGCAGTCTCAAAACTGAATACTAAATATTAATAGCTGGTGATCGGAATACAGTATTTCAGTTAATCTAGCTAAATGCAAGGCAATATCAATTGGCAGTTCAAAAATGCCAGCAAATGCCAATATTACCAATCTTATTCTAATATTAGAATTTTTATTCACCACGTAGAACGGCCTTGAGATATCAGAAAACTGACGAAGTTGTCATTTAAGCGACAAGTCTGACGACACCTGATAGAACACAGTATATATAAACTTATATAATCTCCTAAAGTAATGTATTTATTTTTATTTAATTATTATTAATAAGTTTTACTTAATTATATTCTATAATTATTGGCGTGATTACTGTTCTTTTTAATTTACTAAATTTTCGTTTGGTACTAACGACTACTATGAGTACCTACTACACCCTGTAACCAACACCACGTTTTGATTAGTAGATAATGCTAATAGGCATTAAGTTCTTGGCATTTCTTAAAATTGGTTAGTATTTTATTTATTGCTTTTCCACTTTAAATCCATACCAGTAATCATGTTATGTACGTCAAATGGAAGTGACAAGAGGGTCTACAGCAGTCATAGCAGTTAGTATTTTATAGCATATAGCAGTTATATATAAATCTTTGATCCTTTAAGCCTTGAACACACAAACAATATTTATTAAATTTCTCAATACCGAAGATAAAATAATTTGCATAACATTTAATTAGTTTTTTAGCTGTTTTATGACTTTTATATTTAATATAAAATATGAATAGTGAAATTTAAACCTTTTATAAAAATATGAATGAAGAAGACGCAATACAATTAGAAAATGTCATGAATTATAGCCTAAATTAAAAATAATAATGTTCAATGCTATAAATAAATACTTATGTGTTTAACAAACATTCACAAATGTACAACTGTAAAGGTAGTATAAGGCTTGTGGGTAATCTTGTAACTGAACGTCATGTAAGATGTTGAGCATTATAAACTTAGCATCGCCTTAAGACCGTTATCCGTAAAGGGTTTAGGTTTACTCCTTTAAGATGTTTGGAGATGGATTAATATAAAATGAAATGGTTTTAATATGAATTTTATAACGGATTGATTGTAAAATTAATAAGGGTTTTTAGTTATCGTTATTTGTAATATCTGTTATTTTTATGACAATAATAATAATGCAATACACAATGAGATTAATGGAGAGTATTAATGTTTTTTTTCTTTTTAAACTTGGATTAATATGTAATCCACTAAAACCAAAACTTATTCAAAACATATTTCTCTCAGGAATTTTCTGTGTTCTTGTAGGTGGTACTTTTCAAATAAAACGTGTGATAGATAATATTAGTTTTTATAAAATATTATCTGGTAATGGTTTCTTCGCCATGAAATTACAAAACTTGTAACTAGTTAACTGAGAATATTGGGTCTTCGTCTAGTTTAAGGATTAGTATCACTGTTTAAAACTAAATATGTTACACAAATATTTGTTTAGGGCCTATTAAAGTATGCTAATTTCATATAATCTCAAATATATTATATAATTATATAATAAGAAGCATTTGTAGTTTATACATGGTTTATAAATGGTATTTAGACATTTAAAAGTATACATAAATAATAAAATGAATTTAATTTGAACAAAAACTTTAACACTATAGCAAGTCAAAAATTCTAAAGGTTTCTAAATAAATTAAATTTAAGACTGATAATTTGCAAATTTTTAACCTTTCTATAAACTCTTTACGCCCTTAGTTCACTTTTGAAATTATTTTATATATTTGTCAACTACAATATGAATATTAAAATTGAAGAAATTTTCCACAACAATTTCACAACAAATGTTAAAATGATTAGGACCCAACTATAATATATTCCTTAGATTTATTCTTGAAATATCCAACTTGAGGCGTCCAATATTATAAGTTCAAATAATATGTATTATTATAATCGCTAGAGCAAAGTTAAAGCATGTCATCAAAATTGGGGATCAGCTAGCAAGGTACCCGCCTGGCCGCAAATTCTGGGCCCTTTGTAAGGCTACTGGGCAACTTTTGTCAGCCGTTCCTACCGCTATTGCACATGGAGAATGACTTCCTGGTCCACACGTCAAAAGGGAAAGCTAATCTTTTAGGAACTCTTTTTACCTCAAAGTCAACTTTCAACAACACGACCAAGGGAAGATACCGCATCCCATCTCGCGGTGGCAGAGCTCAAGTCCAGAAATAATTTTTCATCTAGAAACTATCCGACATTCTGTATTTTCCTTGGACGTTCATAAGTCAAATGTGCCGGATTTCATTTCTTCATGGGTTTTTGCTACTTCCAAGGCCTGCGGCGCTCTTGTGAATCCTTGGTTTTTGCAAGAGTTACTCACTCACTCTCATTTATGCAATAAAGAAAAAGAAAAAGAAATAGTAATATGTATCTTGAAGGGGTAAAGAGGAGTTGAAAAATATATTTTTCTTGATGTTTTTAAAGGTCTAATAACCTTGTTATTTTTTTAAACATTATTTATAACACAGTTACAGTCCTTAGGTCTTATATTTATTTTAACTGTTGACCTTCAATGTCTTTTGTTTTACGCTATTCATTATTTTGTACACAGCTGCGTTACTTTTATATGTGTGTTAAATACTAAAGTAGAGAATGTACACAATTATGTTCCGGTACCGCTTTACTTTCAGTGGTATCCATTTACTATTATGGAAATTTTAATTAGATGTATTTTTTTTTTCATTAGGAAATATTTTATATATAATTAAACTAATTTCTTAGTTAAAATTTATTTCATTAAAAACTATTTCATTATTTTAGATATGAGATGTATACATATATAATACGTAACTGCATATATTGTACTTATTTTAAAGATATTTGAGTCTTATCTAGGACTCGAGCTTTTAGCATCTAAATAAATTTAAAATACTTATTGTCGTATTTTCAAATTATCCTAAATTTGTCAGAATGTCCATTACTGCGAGAAATAGGAAATAATTTAAAAATTAATTACCAGTATTTTCTCAAGAAAATTTAGAGTTATATGACTTTCGTCGATAAGTTTGAAGTTTTAAGTTTCAAAAAACTCTATGATATGATATAAAAGCGCTACTTTCTTTCAAACTGATCTATGAAATAAAGATCACTTCTGAAACTTTGAAGTTTTTGTAAACATTGAGGTTGTAGAACTTGTCAAGATTGTTCTGCAAACTAAATTCTAAAACTCAAAGTGTTATCAAAAAGTCTGTAAACGGGTTGGAATATTTACGACACAACATGAGCAGACTGCACTACTATTAATTCATATTCTCTTTATTTCCATTCGAAGTGTAAAAAAAGTGTAAGTATAGTATAGTATAGTATAGTATAGTATAGTATAGTACAGTACAGTACAGTACAGTACAGTACAGTACAGTACAGTACAGTATAGTATAGTATAGTATAGTATAGTATAGTATAGTATAGTATAGTATAGTATAGTATAGTATAGTATAGTATAGTATAGTATAGTATAGTATAGTATAGTATAGTATAGTATAGTATAGTATAGTATAGTATAGTATAGTATAGTATAGTATAGTATAGTATATATACGATTTTAAAACGAAAACTAAGTATACTGGATAAATTTTCGAGTAATAGTAAGATAACTTAAAATATATGTTTGGTGCTCTTACATTACAAACACTGGCTAAATCTTAGAAGATAAATCAAAACAATGTACTAAAGAATTAATAATCATAAAATGATTTAAAAAAGTCTGCTATGTTTTTCTACATATCTATTCACCCTGAGCATTCATTGAGTTTGTATTATAAAGAGAAAATAATTGTACTGTGACTGTAACAGGTTTAACGAGAATCCATTATTTCTAAAAAGAAACGTAAAAAGTAAAAAACAATAACTTACCAAGTAATGTCAAGGATTGCTATAGCTAAAACCAGTATGTCTGTTTTTTTTATTTCTGAAAAATGTCTTAACAACAATAATTACCACTACAGTCATCTTTTTTTTTTACATAATAGAAGAGGGCAAACGAGTTTGTGGGTCACTGATGATACGTGATCACCACTACTCATGAACTCCTGCAAAATCGGAGGATTCACAAGAGCGCTGATGGCTGTAAAGGTGGGAATGTACGTTTTTTTTTCAATGTATCCATATCCCATCAACCTGGATATAACCCCGAAGTGAATTCGTTCCACATTATAATGATATATGGAAGAAAAATCCTTGAAAACAGAACAGTGGATGATCGTCATACATCAAGGTAGTACGAATGGTATTGGAGGTGTTGAGTACAGTCATCTACAAATATATAATTAAATATCAATAAATAGAATGTTTTTACAAAACTATAACATTTTAAATTATAATATAACTTGAGAATGTAAAATTTCATACTGTAAATAACATAGTGAAAGTGTATTTTCGGAAAGTTGGAGGAACAGAAGATGATAAAAACAAGCAAACATTAAATTTGTAAAATTTTCCTTAATAAACTAATACCGGAAAATTTATTTGCATACAATACGACACATACAATTTACTAAATTGCAAAATAAACATTTTGGATTAGTATTTAAATTAACCATGGTGGTATTTAAATGAACCACAATAAGAAGCCTGAATAAACATCATTTTTGTATCTTGTCTAGCCAATTTGTTACAGAATAAATTATCGTAAAATTTCAAGCTCCTAAACAAATATTTAGATGACCGTGACCTCAGACTTCTACATCTTTTAATTCTTTTAAATTTAATTCAAATTATATTATATTAATATTTATAGGAAGCTAAAATTTGTATAGATATATTGACCATTTATTTCTAAATTTGTTTGTTTTCCTTGTAAAAGTGAGTAGTAAATATTCTACAAAAAAGCTATGATTATGATATACTTCTCTCTTTTGTTTTTGTTTTGTTTGTCTTTTGACTATAACAATGTCTCTTCACGATCCGGTAGTGCAATACTCAGAGTTGTAGGGCTTCGTCCTCTGCGAATGCGATTAGTGCTGTATCCAATACTTGAATGACCAGGCACCGCAGTTGGCGCTGGTGTGCACGGTTTAAGGAAGAGTGAAGGAAATGGATTGCGATGTCACATATAATTGAATCATTCACTATTATGTATATAAAGCCACAAGGTGGCGTTATCATTCAGTATATATAATATGATATATTTTACAAGTAATAAAATATATAAAATAGATACATATATGAACTCGTATGTATATTATACGCTATATATGCTAGATATATTTATTTTTCATTGAAATAAAGTTCTTTTACTTGGCGCGTGAAATACTCACGAGACAGGGCTTTCCGTATATAAACCAGTAACTTGTTCCAAAATCTGACAGTAGTTAGAGTAAACGAGTTGGATATGAAACCAATTCGATGAAGAGGAG
The DNA here is from genome assembly GCA_918358865.1 of Melinaea marsaeus rileyi. Taxonomy (NCBI): domain Eukaryota; kingdom Metazoa; phylum Arthropoda; class Insecta; order Lepidoptera; family Nymphalidae; genus Melinaea; species Melinaea marsaeus. The sequence goes on from OU911089.1 coordinate 24,632,987, forward strand.
TGTGGAGCAGTAACTTGTTGGAAAAACTAAATAATCTGTCATAAACATATGCTGAAAAGAAGAAATTGCATTTTTGATAAGTTAAACAAAATAGAGTAAAGGAGACACAAAATTCGTACACTTTTCTTTTTACAATTTGGCAAACACCTAACTGAGTTTTTACCTATAGTATACCTGAAAAAGATGCTACTAAAAATGATTGCTTTGCACTAACATAATTTAACTTCTTTACCGAAATCATTAGATCAATGCAGCATTTCCTAAAGTGTCGCGTTTATTGAGTGAATTGAATGAAATTAATTACTGTGTGCATATAAAGCTGCAAATCGTCGGTGTAAAGGTGATAATGATAATTTAAATTGGAGGTAATAGATTAAATATAAAGAGAAATAACAGAAGAGATATAATACCGCCTTGGGGGACCCTAACAACCACGTCGCCCCAATCTTGGGAGGGGAGTAGACGTCACCAATGATTACTTATGACTAATTTCTCAATATTCACCTCAATAAAAAGGTACTCAGGCGATACATTGAGAGAAGAAGGGGATTGAAGAATGATTTTGTAATTTAAACGACTGCAAAGATACATGCAATCCCCGCCACTGCCTTTACCAATGCGGTCGTTTATAATAAGGATGAAGTCAGGAAGAGAAAAAAAAGCTTTAACTACGATTAGGAAACTAGTACAGCATGAACTGAATAAAAAGTTAAAAATATTGATAAGATCTAAATGATGAGGAGGAATGCTTTAAGCGTTGATGTAACAGATGTTTAATTGTTTATGGCTTTAACTCATTTGCAAAAAAATAAATTAACTGATATGAAATCTTTATCAAGACTGTCGAAAGAACTATAATTATCAGTTGTGTGATAAGAATCAGAGCTTGACTCCATAGTCCAACAATAAAATAAAACAAAAAAAAAATATTAAAAACTATAATATATATGTGTATATATAAATATATAGTATCTTAATCAGTTTATGAGGAGTTATAACAATATTCACTCAAAACCAAATTAAATGAGTAAAATGCAATATATTAGTTTAAAAAATATTATTTCTTCGCTGAAGTCTTGTTTAAGAAAGCAGACTTATCTCCCTTTTAAGACTGGGTAAAACACATAGTTACGATTAAAATGACATGACATATAACTATAGTTTTCTATTAAGGAATTTTCAGACAGTACATTGATAGATCAGACGTTGAGGACAAGTTTTTATTTAGAATATAAAAATTAGAATGAGATAGTAGAAAGAGAATAAGAGAAAATATATAGAAGAACTAATAAGGTTTGCTATTTATTATGTATACGAGTATATGACATATCACGTACTAGTGTAATGTTTATTATAAGCGGAAGTAAAGAAATGAGTATGCGAATATCAATATGACGGCAAGGGAATTAAATATATGGAGAAAAATTATAAAATTCCTCATCCAAATATCGTAAAAGGAACGCGATGCTAAAATCCTTAAGACAGAAAAATATTGTGGTGAATTGACTTAAGTAAATGTTGTATATTATTACCGAAAAAGAAATTTTAATTATTTTTATTTGTTATTTATATTATTATATTAGAAGTGACTTTGAATATTATAATATAATTTAAGTACGAGTAGATTATGTTCAAAGCTAATTGTAATTTAAAATGTTTTAACTTCAAATGAATATTTTATAACTTTTATACAAAAATTTTCTCCACGGATTATTTTTGACTTTATGTACTTATCACATAGGCTGTTACGAACTGAGTACACCGTTAAATCAAATATAGTATAGTATGGATATTTAGCCCCCCGTGCATATGAGTGATTTGCCCTACACCCGAATACCACATTTCTACTATAAATATATTTTTTACCTCAAGTAATATTTAAAAATTCGTATCATAAGAATGGAAAAAAACCCTCATCTTGATTAAAAAAAGAGCTAGTATCAACCTAACATATCCCAGTAGTATTGTGCTTTTAATCGACATCTTGAGATTGAAAGTAGGACAGATACAATGAAAGAACAAGGCGGTGACAGTATACGAATAGAAAAGATACACATCTCAATAGAAATGTGATAGCCGGATAGTATCTCTTCTTGAACTTCATATATATTATGAAATTGCGACGATATATTTTCATGACCTCTCTTGAATATTTTTTCAGGTTTTGCTAGGAAATATAATATTAATTGCATGAAAATTAACCTTACCTGGAGTATTTCATTTATTGGAAAATGAGTACTAACTTGATAATAAAAAGAGAGAAAAACGATATTATATGACAAGTCCAAAAGATATGATATAATTATACTGCATTCAAAATAATACGATAATTAATACTAGTAAAGTAAAACTCATAAAAATATCATTAACAAGGTTATCGTAGATTTGGTGATGTTCATTTATTTTTCAACAGTGATTATATTCACAAATATCTTAAATATATTCCGAAAGAAAGCTAGTTCTATTTTTATTGACAAAAATACGGTCATGAAATTTAATATAATATACTTCAATCAGCAGTAGGTTTTGAATATACAATATCAATATTTGCAGAACCTTTTTTTGAATAGATTGGAATTAATTTGTCCTTAAAATATTATGTCGTTAAATTTTATAACTACTACAATCTGATTCGCTGGAAATTAAAGCCTTAAATTTATTTACTTTTTAAAGGTACTTATTGTAAAGTTTCTTTAAATATTCTCCAAATGGCAGTATATTTGTCAGTTTCAGTAAGTAAGACTTTATAACAGAGGTTTAGAGGGTTAGACATAATAGGCTCTCAACTGTTATGCAATTTTAAATAGTTTATTTATATACTTACAACTTTAGTTATATATTGTAGGTTAAATCACATTTTTTATCGTTATCGATCTTTGGTGAATTAACATTATATAAATACGAGTTTCAGATTATTTTACGTAGTGGCTTTAGTAATTAAATTTAATAAAATTCTATCGCACTAAGTGGTGATCTATAGTTGTGTAGGAAGCCGGAAAAGCTCTACCTGATTTATAAGGTAATAACCGTTTGGATCACACATTGTTTGCAGTGGTAATAAACGTGAATTAATAATTATCTTTTATAGTTATTTTAACCTATTGAATAGATTAACTCACTTTCAACACTAAAGAATTTTAGTAAAATTATGGAAATAACAAATAGATTGAAGGTTATTATAGTTTTAATACGGCTTAGATTTCAATGATGGGGGTGCCTTAAATGGGGTTTTTTGGTGTTTTGAGTAAAAAAGTAAATGTTAGTGGCTCGAAAATAATATTTAAAATCAAAACATGATAAAATTGAATATTTCATGACGGTTAAGAAAAGCCACATAAAATCTCTAGTAATAAATGATTCTGTGTTTATTAATAACCGAGGAGATTCGAGGCTTTCTTAGGCTCTATTAATTAAAATAAACGTTAGCATGTCTCCCAATTTATTTCTATGTATATTTGTTTTTTAAGAACGCGTCGTTCCAAATATTTAAGTTTATTACTTGTTGTTAATTGGTGTCTTACCTAAACCATTAAAAATTAGACTTTAGAATACCTAAAAAAAGTTGTTTTATACATTTCTACCATTATAAATATAAAAGCTTATGAACTTAACTTATCATAAGAAAATCTAACTGTTGTTACATTTGGATGGAAAAGCATTTAGGCCAAGGCCTAAATGCCAAGGCCTAAATGCTTTTCCAGTGCCATTGGATTTGAATTACAATAATAGATAAAAACTAGAAATTAATGGTATTTTTATTTGTTTAAATAATGTTTAATTTATGTTTAGAGTTCATGATCCACTGTAGTTCGTATAAGTAGTCTGACACGCTATTTGAACACAAAATTTAAGAATATTATTAACAAGGTATTCTTACGAAATGAATTGTTTGGTCACCAAGAAAATCTAAAAATGCTTTTCAAAATTTAGCAAATGAACAAATTTTCAAAGCAAGAACAGAGAATGCTCCAGGGTCGAATGTTTGAAGTGAGTGCGTTCAATGTCAATACTTTAAGTTGTGATGAAATTATTACGGAGCAAGACCGAGTTAACTAAGCCACCTCACTTAAATTATATCTAATGAAGCCTTGAAAGTAATTGTTAAAAATAATCTTTCCACATGTGAGAATATTTAAAAAATCCATGCCACGCCCAAGCCGTAGAGCGCTACATCAAACTGGTGAAAGAAGCTTCAAATACAATTGGAGAAAAAAAAACACGGTTTAATAAGGGTAAGACTAATATTTATATTCTACTAAATTATTTTTTGCATTGCTTTGTTCCTTACGAATAGAACTTTTCCTAACACAAATGTTGCAAATGACTGATTTTCCGAACCCCGCTCATGGTCTTTCCACAAATCGTATGGACGAAGTTGTGAGATTCTGAACATTTGTGCGCTCCTGAAAATTCTTCCTCGCAGATTACACAGTACACTTTACTTGTGTCTTCGACGTTTTCAAGTCCAACTATTTGCGGGCTTCCAAACATGGCTTCGTAAGGACTCATTTTGATTCCAACATGGAGGGCACGATTTTTTTTTGCTTTGAATGAAGAGCTACCCTCAAACCAAGTTTTTTTTTTTGTTGTTAGCCATCCAAGATACTTGTATCAGCATGTCACGTACATCATGATTTGACCTTTCCACAGATCCTTGACTTTGGGAATGTCTTGGTTTTCCACGAACGAGTTTCATTCCAGGCCATAGTTCAGTCAAGTTTTGTATAATTTTGTTCGAAAATTCTCGGCCATTACCACTTTGGAGGATAAATAGCGCCCTAAACATGCAAAAAATGTCAACGAGGTTGTAAGCTACTTCCTCAGCTGTTTTGGTTGTCTGTGAATGTGTGAATTTTTTTCAAGAACTAAAGAACAATAATTGATAGTTAACCAAAAGATCATAAATTTTAATTTATTCCGTTCTTCACAAGAAGTAAAATGCATGGAACAATAATCAAGATTCATTTGTTTTATACGTACAAAATGAATCTTATTGTACGCAGGTAGAGAGTGGCATATAATACGACTCAAACATTAAGATCGCGTTCTGAGCGCTTGACGAATGACAAAACGCGGTTTGACCGTTCGACAATTACCAGAACGCGTTGCGAGCGTTTAATAGCAGCCAAAACGCGTACTGCGCATTTGAAGACAGCCGCGTTTTCGGTCTTCGGACCTAACATATACACGGCAAGAGTCGCCTATCATCACTGACGTTCTTTAATCCCAAAAGGTAGATTTCATATTTTGTCCCAAGGTTCACATCGCTTTATAAAGAGATTGATACAACCACTCGTAATGTGACGGTCATTAAATTTGACACTTGTGATTTTTTAAACATCCAAAGAATTAAGAAACAGATACATATTTATAAATCCGTAAATTTAGAAAATAAATATTACTTCTCTAAACATATTAAATCTAATTACTACTTAATAAAAATACTTAATAATCTGTTACAATAAAATAATCTGATGGCTAATGTAAGGGTTGTTAGAGATATGATATGGTTGTTAGAGATATGATATCCTTCGATCCTTCGATCCTTCGATCCTAGATGGTAATTTCCTGACAAGCTATAACCTGAACTATAAATTCATTAGAATAGTTAGTGCGCAATCCTATCAAACTTGCTCCATCCTATCCGAAATTTTAACTTATGTTTCTAAACATTATGTTATTCATAGTTTCTATTTACACCTGTCAAAATGCAACTTCATTTACATCCAGTAAAGCTAAATAACGAAAACAACAGTTGCTTTTGTCCGTCGTTTGTAATATTGTGACTGAGATTTGGAATTCAATGTCCCGTAACGAGCACACTCAAGTTGCAAAATACAACAATGAGAAATTGAAGACAGCTTTATGACTCCATTCCCGATTATTCATAACTCAGCGACGGTACAAGAGCAGATGAAGATTATAATTTTATACTTTATTTCAATAGCTTTTGTTAAAATATATTTTAAAACATAAGGAAGATCTAATTGAGTTTGGTTGGTCTATTATTATAGTAAACATATTATTACTTCCAGGAACATAACTATTTTTCTTCTTCTAAATATCGTCCTAGCTTATTTAGACATAATGTTAAAGAGCTCATTTTGAAATCAATTTAAAACCAACCTGGTAAAAATAATTTAAAATTTGGCCAGTATCTATTGGGTGACCATTTAATATGTATACAAAAAAAATATACGATGAAAAAAATATCGATATGGGCAGAAATCGAACCTGCTAACTGTAGGAAACTGTCTCGTCGCCCTACCGTTTAAGCCATTTAATACTAGGTGCCTTGTAGAATTTAGCATTATTTATTTAATCGTTTTTATTAGAATTGAGTTCTAGTAGGCTTGTTGTTAAAGAACTCGCTTTAATGTATAATTGAGTGTTTTGAGTGAATTGTTATAAATTTTGGCATTAAGTTTTTTTTCTAATACTAGTAGAGGATAAAATTTATTTCGATTGTCTCATTGGAAGTTTATTGTTGTTTTACGATACGATAATAAAATTAAAATTTTGATCTGCGTCGATTTTATTATTTTTTTACATATATGAATTGAAGATAGTTATATTTAAAATATTATTTTATCACAAAAAAATACACTTGGACTTGCTCGTTCTCATGATTTTTAGAAAATATAAATTTTGTAGTATTTTGCAAAAGTGATCTTAATTTGCAGTTTAGGTGGTTCAGTTAGAGACAGTTCCTACTTTGTGACCAAGTACCGTGTCTTGTTGAAAAAAATAAAAAATCCTTAAGATCTAAGCTAAGACTTTCACTATACGATCCGCAATAATCTCTTTGGTCGAAGCCTTCACTCAACTTTTACAACAATTAAATATAGTGACTCATTGGTAAGCACCTCTTATGCATGACGCAAGACGATAACCATAGTGCCCCTTTGCTAATTTTGCGAACTTTGCATAGTTTTTTTTACGTGCGATCATACACCTTTACATTCTTCGGTCTGTAGTAAGTACTACAAGAAGTTTTTCCTTATCAATTATTGTCTATTAAACAAAATCTTGTTTGATTGCTTTTTTATTTCAAAATATATAAAGTTTCTTTCCTAGCTATGAAAGAAACTTTATATATTTTGATATATCAAGATACTCTTTTATATTTCAGGGCAATGTACCAAAAAACCTATACCTTGTAGTAAATGTATATAATTATAATAATGTATAAAAGAAATAAAAAGATTTTTAAAAGATTTATAAAGGAAAAGGAATACTAGATTTTGAAGTGTCAAAGGAGTTTCTTGTCGGTTTTCGTCCATAGATCTTCTCCGTTTCAACTTTTTTTGTGATCTATACTTATTTATAATAGAAAACACCAAACCCGGCTACGCAATGAATAAACCAATAAATATATATCAATTCAGACCTTCTCATACAAATGTATCTTCGAATCATATCTGTTTTAAAGATTATGTCAAAGAGAGTAAATCACAGCATATAAAGATTAGATAATTTCTAAATATATTAAAATTAATAACACATCATAGTAAGCACTACCCAATTTGTTACTAGTATAAAAATAATGAAAGATCTTTTAAAAAAATTTAAATGCTATACATGATTATATAAGCTATAATATTTTGTTTTTATTCAACAGCATTCCGGTAATAGGATATCGGAACACGGGACACATCACAATAATAAAGTAAGATAAAACTGATAGTAAAGGCTCTTATTGTAATGAAATTATTTAAAATCAAACTTCTTTTCTCTTTTATTTATTCAATGAAGTGGTCATTTAATTAAGTTATATTGAAAATAAAAGAAAAATAACATTTTGTTTAAAAGAACATATATATAAATGTGAATTTTGGCCTAATTTTAATTCTGAATGTGATTTCATCCAAAAGCTCTTATTAGAAATATATAGGTATGCTACGAAACTTTATAACCCGTTTTATTGAAGGCCTTATAAAGAGCTTAACATTAGAATTAGCATAAAGGCAGGCAGGCAGTCGCCGCCAACAGTCACTTCTAGTAATAAATCGCAAATTAATAAGATATTGGAACATTGTTACATTTCGAATAATTAAGATAAATAAGATAAGATATATCCTATATTCACAGACATCTTAATTATTTGCAATGAAATATGAGTAGATTTGTTCAGAGCATCACAAATGTAATGTAATATGTAAGTACAAGCCGTCAAAATTTAAAAAAATACAAAGTCAAATCAGTCAAATTGATAGCTATTTTTTTTTAAATGAGCTCCACAAACACATAATCTGTTTCATTGATGAGTTCTTTTTACTTAATGCTACCTTAAAATAGTTAAATTTTTAAGATACATTGTGTAAGATAAATTTTTGGTTAAGCAACCAATATTTAAACAGAACTTTGTAACGTTTTATTTTATATACCAATTTACAAATAGACTATTATTAGCTAAATGTAGAAATTAAAAAAAAAGCGGTTAAATGTTAATTATAATTAAACTATAACTATAATAATTAAATTATAATTAAAGTCTAACTAATACAAAATATGAACAGTTTAAGAAAATTTAAATTATTTTTTCTTTAAATTTACACCTACACTTTGTGACATCGGGAAGAAAATATTAAAAATATATTGTAGGTCAAAGAACAAAGAGGTATTTGAACTGAAAAGGGGTTATAATATAAAACAATGCCGATACCAGTGTTCCATCAGATTTATGTTGAAATGTGAGAAGTTTCATAAAAACAAGGCACTAGAGGCGGAATATTGCGTGATTTGTCGACGTCGTCCGTGAAGTCCGTCTGAATATTCATCTGTGTCAATCAAACTCCCCATATTAAATGGCGCTCCGGCAAATCCACGATTTATTTCAGTTACTTTCTTTAGTATTAAATATCAAGTATATATTCCCTAATAAGATCATATAGATTTATAGTTAATATATATTTTCAGATGTTCTAATTAATATTAATCAACATAGTAATATACATTAAATAGAAATATTACATATTTAATTTAAAGATACCATTACCATTTTCGTTTAACAAATAGGCAGAAATAGTTTATATCTTAAGTAATACGATTATAACATAGTAATAGAGACTAGGTTACAAATACTATCTTTATTCCTTTAGTAATAATAGTAGTATAGAAATCCCCCAGCCGTGGCATATTCGTTGGTTATTGGCGTCTCGTCGATGGAGGAAACTCTAGTATATATGTTAGTTCCGAAGACCGAAATTGTTCAGTGGACGGAAAAAATGGCCACATCGCGTTCTGGCTGTCTTCAAATGCGCAGTATGCGTTTTGGCTGCTATTAAACGCTCGCAACGCGTTCTGGTAACTATCAATTATTGTTCTTTAGTTTGAATGGTATAACTCGTTTTAGCAGTTCGACAATTACCAGAACGCGTTGCGAGCGTTTAATAGCAGCCAAAAGGCATTCTGCGCATTTGAAGACAGTCAGAACGCGTTGTGGCCGTTTTTTCCGTCCAATGAGTATTTTCAGTCTTTGGGCCTAACAAATATTAAAAAAAAATAAAGTATAAAAATCCAACTTTTCCAGTTTCTGCTGTAGTCACAGTCCTTCTTATTTTTTTTCTGTTTTCCTGCAATATTCTTTCTGTTTTCCTGTAAATAAAAAAAACATATTTTTTAGTTTAGGATTATTATATATATGTTTATTTCAAGCTTAGTTTTTTTTTATAAAATATGATATATAAGAATTGTTTCAATGATTTCTTATGTCTTATAAAATGTGCAGTGGCTGTTAAGAAGCTACGAATTGAGAAAGGCTTCAACGTGTTTAGTAACGTAAAAAGCTTCAACGTAGTTATAATTATTCGAAATAGATACCTGAGACTCAATTTTTTACATATAAGTTTCACAAATCAATGAAAAACTTAGATAATGCAGCATCCAAATGCTAATGAAGTACAGATTGACTGCATAAATATAACTTCAGACTTAGTCGCCTTGGAAACGTAAACTTTTAACAATATGTAGTTAACTAACTTGTTATTCGAGTGCGACTGAGAGTTACTGCTTTTGTGTAGATTTGAACATCTTTAAGTTTAAGCATATCCGTGAAATATTCTAAGCTAATAAATTTATTACTATGTACCCCTAATATTATCTAGCTTTTGTTTTATAGAATGGATTCGTAACAAGGGAATGATTGTCGTTTTTATATCAAATTGTTTAATTTATTCCATTTAATTATATTATTGGAAAGTATAAATTATAAAAATCTAAATATTGTTTTAGTTGATTCTTGGAAACATCAGAAATAAATGAAGTTATCAGAACTATAAAAGACTTTTTGGTATTAGAATCAGAAAATTAGATGTCGAATACACTAATATTTCTTAGAGGATAAGATATTATTTCCAAGAATTAACCCTTGCTGCATTTAATCTAATAGCGTCCGTCTTTCTGTGAAATTGTTTGCTCTCGGGATGTCGGAAACGCAGACGTTCGAGGCCTCATCGCTTTTACATAATTAAACTAGTTTACATGAATACTTAATGCATAATATTGTTGTCTATTGCTTTTAAATAATTAAAATATTTATTTTAATGGTCTTAAAAGAATAAAGATTTTTTTTTTACATTAATCACATGAACTAATCATGGGTTCAAAATGTAATTGTTTTATTTAAAATAAAATTATAGCAGAAAAAAAAGAGCTAATAGATTTTATTCCAGAATGCCAATCAATCAATTTGATCAACATTAAAATTTGAAATAATTTAATTATATATATATTTTCGCTATGGACCTCTTTTGTGAGTAAAAATATGTACACAATAATATTATTTTGTTGATATTGATTGTTCCAATAAATAACCGGTAATTTTTTTTGTAATTATTTTGTTAATATAAATGTACTCTTCACTTTTTACAATTACCTCTTCTTACTTTTTAATTGACGTATATGATTATTGGCTACTTTGCTTTCGACCACAAGTTTCGTCTATATTTGTTTTCTCCATCAATTAAAATTAAATATTTATTTTGGTAAAATAAGAAATGATTTTTTTATGGTTATATTTAAATGCGTCATAAATATTTTTTAATATCTATAAATGTTAAGCCTACTTAAATCTGTATTATATTATTTTATATTGAATTTCTTGAATTATGTTTTAAATTATACAAAGAAATTATAAAATGGGTGCTATATATATATATATATATATATTCCGGCAAAAATGATAATTATTATAAAGAATGGTGATTTAATTGCGAAAATAACTGCTTTCGGCAAAACGAAGTTTAATTAATGTGTATCTAAAACACTGTTACCATTATTATTTACAAAGTATTATTTTGAAAGTTTTGTGTACATTTCTAATAAATACATTATTAAAAAAACAGAACGTCGAGCCAAAAGAAATACAAAAGCTGAGAAGGAGAGAAGCAAACTAATTTTAAGCTAGACGATTATCATTATAGGCTTGTGAGGGTATCTTAATCTTATTTAGATCCATTGACCTAGAAAGCTCTAGATCCTTATCTTATAAATACTTCAATTAAAATTTATAAATTATTAACTTTTCATCTAAATTCCATTTAATAAAAAAATACATTTTACATTGCCAATGCCAAAACCAATTCATCGCTTGTATCTAATGGAGATCAATACACTAACAAACAATACAATCCAGTACCTTGTTGTCTCGTAGTTCTTCGAAAAGCAATAAAAATCTCTCTCTTCTCTGAATGCGGGCATTTTTATTATTGTACAGTCTTTATTTTCATTCGTATATTTATGTTTATTAAATTTTGGAAAGCTACCAAGAACACCAATTTCGCTTACTAACACCCTATAAATTATAAAATAATTTTTATTCAGCAATTTGAACATGCAATATGAAAATTTCTTCTATTTAATATAATATTTTACTATAAATACAACCCATTTTTTCTGATATCCTAGTAAGTTCCTCTCTAGGATCAAATGTATTTCTTTGCAACGAACTCAATAATTTATGGTGACAATACGTGGTTTGCTACACAACAGTTTTAAAAAGACTCGCAGATGTAAAGTGTACAAATAAAACCAATAGTACTTTAATAAATATTTTTATTTTTTATTGTTTTCTTCTTTTATATTATTTTACTTTAAACTCCTCGTTTTGAAATATAATTGTTTTATAGTAAATGATTAAAAGTAGATATTGTAAATAGAGATTAATTTTATAATTTCATATATAGTAATTACACTGAAAGAAACAAACCTATATAAACTAGAAAGAAATATATATGATCTATACAAATATACAAAACTTGATAGATATAATAAAAAACTATGAATATTGCTATGAACGTAGAAGTAGCTTCTTGTTATTTATTGTGTTGCAATTTTAGTTCCATACCATCGAAAATGGTAACAACGAATTGCTCCCGTCATTGCGTCAGTACGTAGTACGAGTATGGCGCATTGGTAATTAAATTCGATAATATACTCTCCAGAAACGGGATATCTCATTTTAAATTACGCTGCATTTTACATTTATATTTATTTCCAGACTCGAGCATATACGTTCTGAAATATATACTTTACAACCAAAAAATGTAATTCACTTTATCTTTCTGAAATTCACTAGCTACTATAATGTGTAATATTAAATGAAAATGATGCAAGTGCCAATAGCCTTATCTTCGTAAAAAAAACTAGTTTTAAAAGTAAAAGTAAAACTTTCTAGTATATTGTTATTATTAAGATTAATAAATATATGAGTAGTATCGATGTTTATTAATTGTGGAATCTCAAAAAGTTAATAATTTGGTCACGTAAATCTCGAATTCTAACCATTATTATCCTTGAAATTCGATACTTCGTTTTTCAACTCAAACATGGGTACAGATCATCACTTTATTGGTTAAATAGACTTCTTTTTGTTACAATTTAAGAGTCTTAAATATATGTTTAAATATTATAAAGATTTGACTATGTATGTGGATTATTATAAGAGAAGAGGTCGAGCGAAAAAGACATGGATGGATGGCTTGGTAAATGATATAGAAAAGAATTATATGATGTTGCTGAGATGACATATTATAGAAGAGCGTTAAAGGAATTGATATATTGCGAAGACCTCAAATTATTGTGAGAAGGGCAGGTGGATGAAGGCGTTAATATATAATTTTGATTTATCAGAGAAAGCATTACTATATGAGATAAGAATATAAAATACGAAAACCTCAAGTGATGTCTTAATGACTATGTGGAAATAAATACATACTCGTATATAGGGATATGATTTACGTAAATATAAAGTTGAGGGATCATTTACTTTTAAAAGTCTGTTACTATTTATTTTAAAGAAGTCCGATACGGATAACTGTTGAACTATTTTATCAAGAGTCAGTGAGTCTTGAAATAAAAAGAAAATGGATCATATTGTAGTAGTAGATACTTTTATCTATGTACAAAATGTTTCTTGAGTGAACAACACATACGTATATGTTATTTTTTTGTAACAGTTTTTGTAGATTTTTAAAAATTATTGTTCTAGTAGTACATTTATTAATAACAAATATACGAGTAAATATAAATTAAAACAAAGGTTGTATAAACGGACAATTTTTATGTTAATTTTCATAGGTCATTGCTTTTTCTAAGCTAACATTTTTCGTTATTAAGTTATATAATATTTATTGAACATTATTTGACTTCATTAATTTATAAATTTGATAAATGTTGTAAAGACAATTATTAAAAACAAAATAAAATACGAACATCGAAGGCTGCCTTGGTATCAGGTGGGTAGTATTCGAAAGGCGTAAGGAATTGGCGTAGGATTCGAAATAATACGTGGTCGGTCAAACAAACATTTGTACTGCGTAAAAAGTTGAATAAATTTTCATATCATTATTCATTATTAAGATGAACACGGGTTATAATTGTGTAAAACTATGGAGAGACGGAGATTTTAGTTCCACAAAGTACAACCAGAATAATCAGAATCGTTATGATCTGAATTTTCAATAACTCATTGATAACATAGGCACATAAATAAAAACATATCTCAACCTAGCGACACAGCGTACCTGTCATACCCCGGTTATAAACTAGAACACCATTTTATACCACACGCCGGGGTATCTGTGTTCGTAAGGGAGGATATCTGCTACCGTCGCCTTCAGGTTTTTGAAGGTCGGGACCTGTCTGTACTCTGGCTGCGCGTGGACATGGACGACCATGTCAGAGTCTCTACAGTCGTGCCTCTACAGGTCCCATAGTGGTAATGCAGAAACGGTTCAAGTCTTGGGCCATGTTCAGGCGAAGATTGACGATCTGCTTTCACAGATTCCCTCCGCCGAAGTCGTAGTCCTCGGGGACTTCAATGCGCACCATGCCGATTGGCTAGGGTCACGTGCCACCGACTACACGGGGAGATCTGTGTTTGACTTTGCTCTGGCAAATGGTCTGTCCCAGCTGGTAAATTCGCACACTCGTCTACCGGACGTGGACAGCCATATGCCCTCTTTGTTGGATCTTATGCTGACTACACATCCCAGAAAGTACCAAGTCACTGTCGAGGCTCCCTTAGGGTCCTCTGATCATTGCTTGGTACGGAGTGTAGTGCCCATTGAACGCCCAGCTCGCACAAGACCTGCGACTCGACGCGTTTGGCACTACAAGTCAACGGATTGGGATGGAATGCGGTCCTTTTTTGCATCCTACCCATGGGGGCCGATTTGTTTCTCTTCCAATGATCCTAGTGACTGCGCTGCGGCTTTAGCTGATGTGATACTTCAACTGTGGAACTATTTGTACCAAGCTCTGTGGTACCACTTGGTGGCAGATTGCGGCCTTGGTTTGATGCGTCTGTCAGGGCTGCAGCAGCTGGCAAACGGCAGGCTTATCAAGCTTGGGTCAATGCGTTAGTCACTAAGGATCCGAACTCTAGAGTTCAGAAGAGGAAATATAATCGTGCCTCCAGATTCTTCAAACGGAAAATTGCTAGAGCAAAGTTCAAGCATGTCGTCAAAATTGGGGATCAGCTGGCAAAGTACCCTCCTGGCACGCGCAAGTTCTGGGCGCTGTCTAAAGCCACGCTGGGAAACTTTTGTCAGCCATCCCTACCGCCATTGCACACTGGGAACGACTCTCTGGCCTACACGGCAAAAGAGAAAGCCGATCTCTTGGGCACTCTTTTTGCTTCAAACTCGACTTTGGACGACCAGGGGAAGACACCGCCTATCATCCCGCGGTGTCCGAGTTTAATGCCGGAAATAGTTTTTCGGCAAAAACTCATCCGAAAAGCCCTCCTTTCCTTGGAAGTTCATAAGTAGAGTGGGCCAGATGGTATCTCTTCAGTTGTGCTACGAACATGTGCCCCTGAATTGACACCAGTGCTAACGCGTCTATTTCGGTACTCCTACCTTAAGGGGTTAGGGGTAGTCAGAATTTTCAAAAAATCAATTTTTTTTTGCATTTTTTTAAAGTATAATATTTTAAAAATATTGTGTGAAAATTTGAAGTGAATCCGACAAATTCTTTTCGAGTTATTTAACAATGACCAAAGGACGCTCGGGTGCTACGAGGCATTCGAGAGCAGGTAGCTAGAAACAGCTGCAAGCAACCGACCTTTCGGGTTTCATTGTCATGAATATCTCCCCATTTTAATGTATTTATAATTTTATATATATATATAAATCCTTCTACATATATTCACAATTTGTAGGTAGTACAAGAATTGAAAAATAATTTTTGGTTGCCAGTATACCTGTAGTCGTTGCACTGATCAGTCGATAGTTTTGTGATAAATTATTTCTCAAGTGAATTAAATTATTAACCATGGGACGTGATTCTAGAAAGGTTTCAAGAGAACTTCGGAGTTCTGAAAAAATTAATAAGTCGCGTTCAGTCAAAAGAAAGAATGTTTTTAATCCGAAAACAGCCGAACGTGATGAAAGTATTCAGAGTACATCTTCTAAAAAATTAAAACAAAACACTGAAGATGATGTACCTGAAGACAGCAGTACTGAATTTCGAATAATAAATTTTATTCAGTTATTCCCTGCAATTTCTGCTCTTATAAAATGTAAAAAATGTGATGGAAATGTAGTGTTTCAAACAGCAAGTATACGTGGGCTGGGATTCAAAATTGTAGTTGCATGTAATAACTGTGGAAATGAATATATTCCTTCCTGTTCTTTCGTTGGGCATTCTTATGAAATAAACAGACGTTTCATTTTTGTAATGAGAATACTAGGAATAGGATACGAAGGATTGTGCAAGTTTTGCGGCCTGATGGACATGCCGTCATTTTTAGATAAATCTACGCATACAATTTTACTGAACCAGATTTTGAATTGTAGTAAAATCGTCGCAGAAACCTTCATGACGAAAGCTGTGAATGAAGAAAAGCAAGCAATGCCAACAACTGAAAATGAAGATATAAATCATCTAACTGTATCGGGAGATGGAACCTGGCAAAAACGGGGATATACATCGTCATTTGGAGTTTCTTCTATAATTGGCTATTTTACTGGAAAGATTCTTGACATAAACATTAAAAGTGCATATTGTAAGCTATGTGAGTATTGGAAAAAAAAAACAAATACTGTTGAGTTCCAGGAATGGTATCAATCGCATGAAGATGTGTGTTCTGCTAACCATAAAGGGTCTTCTGGGAAAATGGAGGTGGATGCGATGGTCGAAATGTTTCCGTATTCTGAAACTAAATATCGAGTTAAGTATGCCAACTATATTGGTGATGGTGACTCCAAGACCTATTCAGGAATTATAAAATCAGATCCTTACAAAAATACAACTGTAAATAAAAAGGAATGTATAGGGCATGTCCAAAAGCGGATGGGGAGTCGATTACGTACGCTGAAGAGTAACCAAAAAGGTCTTGGTGGTCGAGGTAAGCTCACAGGAAAAGTAATAGACAAACTAACTGTGTACTATGGTTTAGAAATACGCCGGCATTGTGATTCTATTGAAAATATGAAATCTGTTATAATGGCAACCTTTTATCACTACGGCTCGAGTGATAAAAAACCGAATCATGATATGTGTCCAAAAGGCGAAGAATCTTGGTGCTTTTACCAGCGCGCTGAAGCAAGAGGAGAGCTTGATACCTATTCTTACGATTATTCTCCCTTACCTTCTGATGTTTTAAATGTTATCAAGCCTATATACGAAGATCTTAGTAATGAAAATTTACTTTCAAGATGTGTGGGTGGATTCAATCAGAATAATAATGAAAGCTTTAACCAACTAGTATGGAAAATATGCCCAAAAACGGTAAATACTAGTTATACTATCGTACAAATAGCTGCATACGTTGCTATGTGTATATTTAATGAGGGTATAAATTCATTATTAGTCTTGATGAATACACAAGGACTTAATTGTGGGCCTAATTCTCATCGGTATGCAGAAAGAATGGATGCTGCACGTATCAAAGTAGCAAATAAGCGCGCTAATGATAACACCCGAGAAGGTCGATTGCAACGTAGGCACCAGCAAATCGATATTTTGGAAGCTGCTATGACGGCTGAAGAGCTATTATATGGTCCAGGAATAGATGACTCAGTGTAAGTTATTAAATAATTCTTATAATTCGACATAAATCCATAGCAAAACTTTAAATGCGTTTTTCTCAAAACTATGTTTTCTGAACTGGTGATCACTGTAACTTAAAAACTGCTCGGTAGATTTCAATAAAATTTATTGTACTTTTGAAAAACATTAAAAACTCGTGCCTGATCGAAGGATTTTTTTTTTTTTCAAAAATTTCGTATTTTCTTTAACAATAAACTGTCGGTTTTTTTCTCGAAAATTTGAAAAAAAATTCCTGAGGCCGCCATTTTGTTAATTTCGAAAAAAAAAAAAGCTTCGATCAGGCACAAGATTATCTATTAATAAAACTATTTTTTTTTGTCCGATTGATTTTAGATGAATCTCCAAGGACTTATGATGATCACCGCAAAGGACTTCGGGAGGAACGGGCTCTACAAAAACAGCGATAACTTTTTGAATTATTTTTTTTTTTTTTTGAAATTTTCGTGAAGTCGAATCGAAACGTGTTCTAATAAAGCTATGTTTTTATTTTTGTCAAATAAAGTAATTAACTACAAAAAAAATAATATTGAAAATCATCATTTTTTCAGGCCTCTGAGTACCCCTAACCCCTTAAAGGCGTAGTCCCGGTCTCATGGAAGCGTGCCCTTGTCCATCCGATCCCTAAAAAAGGTGATAGCTCGGACCCAGCTAACTACAGACCTATAGCCATTACCTCTCTTCTCTCCAAAGTAATGGAGAGTATCATCAATAAGCAGTTCCTAACCTTCCTCGAGGATCACCAGTTGGCCAATGACAATATGGCTTTCGCCATGGTCGATCGGCTGGTGATCTTCTGTTATATCTTACGCACCGTTGGACAGCTGTTATTGAAAGCAAGGGAGAGGGTCTGGCAGTTAGTCTGGATATCTGAAGCTACCTTCCTATGGGCTTCCCGAGAGTTTATGCAAGTGGATCGTTCTCGACGGTTTTTGCTCGGGCCCCAAGCCCGTGAACGCTGGTGTACCCCAAGGCTGCGTGCTATCCCCAACTCTGTTCCTCCTGCACATCAATGATATGTTGGATATCTCCAACATACATTGTTATGCGGATGACAGTACTGGGGATGCGGTATATTCAGGCCGTGCAGGTCTCTCTCGGGAAAACGTCGACGAGTGCCGAAAGAAACTTGTGTCTTCTATAGAGACTTCCTTAGGGATAGTTTCTGAGTGGGGTGAACTGAACCACGTTCAGTTCAATCCCCAGAAGACACAGGTTTGCGCGTTTACCTCTAAGAAAACCCCATTTGTCGTATCACCGCTCTTCGAGAGTACTCCCCTTATTGCCTCGCCAAGTATCAGAATACTGGGTCTCGACATTTCGAGTGACTGTCGGTTTCGTGGTCATCTGGAGAGCAAGGCCAAGTTGGCCTCGATGAAATTGGTCGTGATCAATAGAGCGAGGCAGTACTTCAATCCTGGCCAAAGACTTGCGCTCTACAAAGCGCAAGTCCGGCCACACATGGAGTACTGTTCTCATCTCCGGTCCGGATCACCCCAATATCAGCTTCTACCATTTGACCGCGGACAACGGAGAGCCGTTCGGATTGTCGGGGACCCGGTGCTCTGTGAACGGCTGGACTCTTTGGCATTGTTGCATCTCTGTGCGTCTTCTACCGCATTTACCACGGGGAGTGTTCCGAAGAGCTATTCGATCTGATGCCTGCCGCCGAATTCCATCACCGCACAGCGCGCCATCGCCTCAAATACCATCCCTACTACCTGGATGCATGGCGATCCACCACTGTGCGGTTCTCAAGTACATTTTTTCCTCGTACCACTCGAATGTGGAACGAACTCCCTTCGGCGGTATTTCCAGATCCTCCATCCATCCATCTATCCAGATCCATGGGTACCTTCAAAAAAGGCGTTTACGCCCACCTTAAAGGCCAGCAACGCTCCTGTAAACCCTCGGATGTTGCAAGAGTTCATGGGCGGCGGTGATCACAAATCATCTGTGACCCGCCAGTTCGTTTGCCCTTCTAGACCATAAAAAAAAAAAAAAAAAACATCATGAACCAGAGGGGAGACCCCATTATTCTTAGGTTTTTGGGATCGCTGAAACCGAATATGACAATAAAAACTAATTTTAATTGCCCGTTTTCCCGCTAGCACCCTCTTACTACCTCTTAAGGGGTGAAAATTGAAATTTTTGTATAAAATCAAGATAGATGTGTATTTCTACGTTTTTTGGGATGCTAAAACCGAAAATGATAACTAAAAATAAATTCATGACCACTATCACCCCCTACCACCCCTTACAGTGGGTGAAAATTTCAATTTTTCTATAAAAATTTGCACATCTAATAGGTATAAGGAAATACAATTATTTTAAGCATGTGTGTATAAGTTACTATGATCAGACACTTAAAAAAATTTTGACAATATTTTTAACTATTTGTACAGTTTTATATTGTTATTATAATTGGTGTATGTTCATTTATTTTATAAGTGTCTTGTTGACAAAAATGGTAATAATGCATGTAAAAATACTACTTTAATTAATTGATTGTATAGTTAATATATACAAACCTTTAAATACAAATAGAAAGTGTAGTAATGGAGGCTTTCAAGTGGTTCTAATTAATTGAAATGCATTACAATGCAAGCTCAGTTACTTACATATGAGTAACATGTTTCAATCGAAAACTTAAACAATATAGTGTCCAAAGACTGTTCAAGTACAGAGTGACTGAATAAATAGAACGACAGACTTGGTGGCCTTGGAAACGATAACTTTCAACAACGTTGTTGTGTGCAGTTAACTAACTTGTTTTGTCATCCGAGAGGAATTCAGAGGTACTGCTATTGTGTAGATCTAAGTTGGAAGTCTTGAGGGCTTACATATTCAAGTTTAAGCATATCTCTCCGATATCCTAAGCTGTTGTCAGCTTTATTACTGTATGACCTTAACATCGTGAATATGCCGTATTTTAATGTGAAATTAGAAAATTCACACACCTCTTGTTCCATAAATGAAAGATAAACTTAGATTAAGTGCATCTCCTTAGAAATTATTTATTTAATCTATCCTTAAGTTTAGGACTATATAAATATTACAGTTATTTTGAAGTTGATTCTTGGAAACATAAAAACTAAATCAAGTAGTCAAACTATGATGGCCTTTTATGTATTATAGTCATTAAATTAGATGTCATTTTCTTTTTAATTTTCCAAGTCTTTCATCGTGATTCCTTCTAATAGCGTCCATCTTTCTGTGAAATTGTTTGCCCTCAGGATGATGGAATTACGGTGTGAGACCTTATTGCTTTTACATAATTAAACTGATTTACTAATATATTTAATGTATGCTATCGTTATATATCTTATAAAGTAAGTTTTGTAGGGCAATCAAAATAAATAAATTGTTAGTATTTAAAGGGGACACTAAAATTAAGGGCCTGAGTTTGTAAGTTTCAATCATGTTATTATGTACTTACGAATAAATAAATTAAATTTAGCTGTTTTGAAATATTTAATCAAGTATGAATTAATTATGTCATCGATTTTTTAAAAAGTATTGATTAAGGACGGTTGAAGATATGGAAGAAATAATATTTTTGTTTTGTTCATATGGTTTTCTTAAATTTTTCGATTTCTATTTTACGTTAATATAAAATGTAGTTGAAATGTTGAGTTGAAAGTGATATTTTATATTTATTTTTCATAACTGTGTAAAAAAAATTCAAAGGTTTTCTAAGAAATAATATGCACAAATATTTTGCTTAATAAGATATTCTAAGATAACGAAATAAAATTGCACAATATGTTCTACGAACAGAAAATATTTTACTCATTCCGGGAGTTATAATTATCGTAATTATAACAACGAAATCAAATATTAATAGAAGTGTTTTAATAAAAATTACAATTTGACTTCATAATTCATTGTACCAAATGTGCCTATTTGGTCGTCACATCATTTATTAGTAATAATGACTACTAACGATGAAAATATACACCACTATTTTTCTAAAATCACATGATATTTCAAACAATATTCTAATACTCAATACTATAAGGCCCCTTTTGCACAAATCTATAATTTTGGTTGAAGCAGACGTCCACGTTTCTACACGCCATATCAGAAAGCCTGCAATATATCTAACGATAGAGCCAGCTGGTCTCGAGGGAGATATGTCATCTAAAACGTATGTCCTTCAGACTTTTTTGTCACTTTGCCCTATTTTTTTAAAGTTCGTCTCAGTAATTGCTTACCTTTACTAGTGACGCTGTTAATCTATAGCGCTCGCTTATTTAAATATGTACTTGTAAATTAAATTAGGAGAAATTTAACACAGTTTTTATTATAACATGCAATTTTTTTATTATAGGTTTTCATTGCGGTTATACTTGAATGCGGTATTATTATTGTTATATAAAATTATCAATAAACAAGTTAGTTATTTTATTTTATATCGCAAAGATCAAAAACATTTTCAGAATGATAAAGCCATCGAGAAAAGACTACCGACTAAAGTATAGAAATTAATAGAACAAAGTTTTACTACTATTTCTTTAAAACTATAGTACTATTTACTTACTTTTCTGTTAAAATTTATAATATATAATAAGCTTGCGTACTTCTAATTAATATGTAATTTAAAAAAAGCACTACAATAGACTAAAGTCAAAAACACATGGCCATAGACTTTAGACGATTATATATGAGTAAATTATTTTCTGAGACGATGATACTATTTAGATATATTGATCCAGAAAATTTAACACTTTTGCCGATATGTTATAAAAATTAATATCTGCTTTTATTTTTAATTCAGTTTGTGAAACTTTAGACAAATTATAAAATTTTAACTCCAGCTCAGTTAAGCCCAATTCTATAATGTGATAGAATCACATAAAAAACATAACATATAAACAATGCCCACATTTTGCAACGATATAAAAAGTTATAAATCCAATGTAAACAAAATTTGTTAATTCAGTATACGTATCTATGCAGCTATCCAACTACTTTATCGTAATTGATACCTTGTTGGTTTGCTAACAATATTTTATTGGAACGCTATCAATATTACTTTTTTATATCTCAAACGCATGCGGCAAAAGACTAAACTATTTATATTATAAATACAATAGTTGTAATTTTATTTGTGTTGCATGCCTTCACACCTTAACCAGCAAACGGATTGTGATGTAATATTGTATAGATAGATATATTTTCGTATCAAAAGAAAGTAAAAAGTTACTTTATTCTGAAATTAAAATAAGTTGCTGGCTTCCTTAAAGTAAATTCCTTGTCTCAGTGGGTTTTCTTAGAGATTTTAATATTTTGATTTTAAAACAAACGTTTATTTATTATAAAGTTTAAAAACTTAAAGTAACGTATCTCACTTAAGAAAATGCTTTTTTTATATTACTTAAGAAAATGTTCTTGTGTTTGATGTGGAACCCTAGAGTACAGCCAGTTCTAGGATTTCACATCAGGTACTCCATATCTTTAATTTTATATATCACCAGATAATGTTCAGAAGACCAAATAACTTTAGCTATGACATTTCCGTATCTTTGATGATTTAGCTGTTATATGGTATTTCACAACAATTTCTCCACATCTTAAATATTTATATGGCAGCGTTTCCATGTCTTTGAGAGTTTAGCTGTGCTATGGTTTTCCACATAGTACACAAGTAGGTACTCCATATCCTTAATTTACAAACTTTTGCTTAGACATTAAAATGTAAGTGTCCACCAAATTTTGCTTTCTAGGTTCATGGAAAGTACCACTTTAATTTTTTTGATCGGTGACAAAATAAAGGAAGTTTGAACCTCATTTTAAAAGAATTTAATTCAACTTTTACGTTCTTTTAAAATGCATTTTTAAATGTTATATGCATACGAAATTAGGTATATGGAAGTTTTGCAAACATTACAAACATAACTAAAAAAATACGTCGATTCTTATTCTATATTTCTATTCCATGTTCTTAGCAAACAGATTATATCAGTAAATTCAAGACGAATCTATTATAGTTGTTTACTCATTGAGGCGATCGAGCTTTTATGAAAATTACAAGTTTAGAACTAAATGATTTGCATGACACATATTTTAAGCACATTTTAAAATATATATTTATTTTATTGGCATAGCTGGAAGTCATGATACAGTTAAAGTAGCTTGAAACATATTTTTGTCCCAAGTGTCCTAAAAAACTATTTTTGTGCTCCCAATGAAAATAACCATATAAATTGTTATTTGTTGCTAAAATAAAATTATTACAAGTAAAGGTCCAATGAATATGTACCTCACATAAGATACGATTCTTTTGTGTATAGATATTAGGTATTTACATTACTACAAATTATTAGACTAAATCCTCCATAAAATACAAAAAAAAATTCACAATAAATATTTTATTATAAGTATAAATAATATATTTTTTATTCTATCTTTCTGTTAAATAATAATAATGGGTACTGCTCTTTTTATGTCAAAATACTTGAAAGTACAAATTATAAAAATTTAACGAATGAATACTTTGAAATGTATTAATTCAACTTCAAAATAATAAATTATGAATAGAGAAAAAACATTTATTATGTAAGCAACAAAAAAAACTAGGTAGATATAAAAATGAGCCTTGAATTTTGGCGTTTCCATGAATTCTGAAGTAACATAGATGTAGCTTCTTGTAGTTTATTGTGTGGCAATTTTATTGCCTTGCCACCAAAAATTGTATCAACAAATTACTTTCACTGACGTATTACGTTATATATTGTTGAAAAATTATGTTTTATTCCAAATGAATGAAAATTTTACATTATGTTATTATTACATTTTTATTTATTGCAAAATAAAGCGTATCCGTTCAAAATAACACGTAACTTGGAAGTTCATATTGTTTTTTCTAACTTCATTAACAGCAACATTTGCTACTATAATGTTTCTTATGAAGTTAGGAATATTATTAAAAAAATTAAACGCAAGAGTCATTTAGAAAATTAATAAATATATATTAATAAAGCGATTAATAATATTTGTCTTAATTTTCTCTTAACAATATTAATATAGTAATTTAAACCTGATTCCAAGATTAACTGATAACTCCAGTTATTATAAGACGTTACGTTGGGCACTAGATTAAAATCCAAATTAAATAATTGTTACTTTTTGTTGCAATGTAATAGTAGTGAGGCCGAATCCGTACATTTCTTTTAATTTTTGTCTTAATTTTATTACCAGCATTGATTTAATTAATTTAAATTATATATCAATGTTGTGGAACAATAAGCAATACGAAACATAAATTAATGTTTTGATTTATTTTCTTATAAACCTACTATAATTATAATATTTATTAACTAAGGTCTTAAATTTTTTTAATTCGACGATAGATAAAGAACTTTTAAAAATTAAGCTATTATTATTCTTTTAAAATGTATACAATTATATTTCAAAAAGTCACAACGAAATCGTAAAAGTAAAGCTGATAAAGTTATACGAAAGCGTTGTTAAATAAACTGTTATAAAGTTTTAAGTTAAATACAAAACAAATTTTATTGCACTTGGGACAAAGCTTAAAGTAAAGATTAGTAACTGCTATAATATTCAAAATAACGATATTAAGAAACACAACAGTACATTATTTCCAATTTACTACGTCTTTGTTTTTACTTTTATTTTCTTTTCTTTGGAATCATATTTAAATGCTTTTTCAGTTATCTTAATTCATTTAAGTCATTAATAGTTTTATTATTAATACTCTTTGGCTGATGAAGTGTAAAATTGTAGCGATTTGCATAATATAACCAACAACTTTAATCACTATTTTCTATAATATAACTTATGACTTATGACTTGGGCCTAGTATTTTTAATAAATAAGTATCAACAATCAACAACAACAACAACAATGTGTTATCCTAACCGTTAATTACCTTATATATCAATTATTACTTTTCCCGGATTCCAATAAGGCAATAGATCAAATATCACTTGAGATTTTGTTAAGTATTTTTATTCGCCTGATTGAATAACTAAAGTCACTACTTAAAGATCGTTTTAAATACGTGTTAATATATTGAAGCATGTGAAGAGTTTTAAGTATGAATGTAGATTGTCATAAGAGAAGAGGGCGACCGAAACCATAAATACACACTTTGTGACAACGTCATAGACAATAATATGTAACGTTGTCACAAAGTTTTACTTAGTTATTAAAAAAAAATAAAAGAAATGTATTTATTAAAACATTAAATTAAAATAAAAGCTATGTTTGTTAAACAGATATATTCCATTTATTTATTTTCATATAGTTCATTGAATTTTCTTAGGTTTGTAGGTATGAATGAATGAATGAATTGCAGTATAATTTAAGGGACTAAAAATTAACTGGTACTTACTAGATAATGACAATAAAATATCGTTTCTAAGATTTTCACAAGTATTAATTAGCTTTTGAATACAATTATAAATCGTTTATTATATGTATGAGAAAGGAAGGATGTCTAATAACTCTATCTAGACAGGAACCCTAAGAAAAAAAATGCAACTCTAGTGAGTTGCCTAGTTTTTTAATAAAATTATTAAAATAATAGACCAACTACCGCTAGATTAGGTCATTAGGTCCTTAGTTACTATGTTTAAGCTAGCTGAGTTAATGTTTTATAAAAAAATATAAACTATATGTAGTGGTATTAAAATAAAGTAAATTATATCAAATATTTGCTCTTGAACCGTCGCAGGCATGAGAGTAGTCACAATGCTGCCTTCAATCTCTCACTGTTGTATTGTGCAACTTGAGTGTGCCTATTACGGTATGTATAATTTAAAATCTCAGTCACAATATTATAAACGACGAACAAAAACAACTTTATTGTTTTCGTTGTTTAGTTTCAATGGTTTCAAATATAAATGAAGTTACATTAGAATTTAGTTGTAAAGTGTAGGAAACGTAACTTAAAATAATATTAAGTTTTATTGTATAGCAATATATTTAAGAATATATATTACTCTTAATACGTAGATGCAGTAGATAATTTGATACACCAAACTCACACATATCTATTCTATATCTATTCCTAATCCTAAATCATATTAACCATTCTAATGGATTTATGTTTCATAGCCTGACAGGGTACCTTGACTTGTCACCTGAAAATTGTATCATATCTCAAATATCTTAGCTATAAGTAATTTTTTATTGTAGGTAATTATACAATAATACAAAAATTAAAATAAGAGATAGTGACAACGCTGAGGAGCGTTATTAATGAATAAGCCCTAAAAATGTCATAAACATTCTTACAGTAGTTTGATTTGTATTCTATGATCTTTATATTTACGAGTATAATAAAAGTATAGATATTTTTTATCAAAACTAATAATTGTTTTAAATATTTTATAATTTTATAATTTGATCTTATAATCTGTAGAACCTTTAAATATGAAAATAAAATTAAGAGAAATGCATGGATAAAATTCAGTTACATACGATTTTCACGATTCAATGTAAAACTTTGACAATATATTGTCCAAAGACTATTCAAGTACAGATTGACTACATAAATAAAACTTTAGACTCAGTCGTCTTGGAAAGGATAACTTTCAACAATATCGTTTGGTGCAGTTAACTAACTTGTTTGTAATTCGAGTGGAACTCAGGGGTGCTGCTATTGTGAAGTCCTCAGTCTTGGGGCTTAAATCTTTAAGTTCAAGCATATTTGTTGAGTATCTTAGCTTAACTTTATCAAAATAGAACATGAATTTCATGAACATATCGTATTGTATTATGACATTACAATATTCATAGTGCTTTTATTGTTATAAAATTTATTTCTAATAAACGAACAACCCAGTGCATTTATATAGAATTAGTTAATTTAATTTATTTTTAAGTGAAACATGAATAGTAAACATAGTTAATATGAAACTTATATCCCCGTTTCAAAACATCACAAACGGAAAGCTTGCAAACAGGCTGGTCGCCATCCGTTGTCCAGACTTTTAAGTTTCTCTCTCTCTGTTCTCTCTTTTTTCTAAAGTTGCTCGCAGTATTTGCTTACCTTGTCTAGGACGCTGTAAATTAATATAAATTAAATTTTGTGAAATTTAATATTGTTCATAATGCGGTTTTATTATACACGAGTATTAATTTTCAATTATTTGTAATCATGAAAGTAGACATAAAATACTTAAACTCATGTTATGTTATTTTTTATTATATTTTTAGAATAATTGCTTACAATATTCAATGAAATTTAATAAAAATCATTTATGTACCGTCAAAGATGATAAATATTATAAATATTATTAAGAATGATAGTCATCGTGATAATAATGCTTACAAAATGCAGAAGTAGGCAGAATGAATTTTCTGTAAAAAGAAAATGTAATTAGGGTGTATTTCTAGTAAATAAATCATTAATGTAAATCACTACAATTAAATTGCCCTAATTATGTCGATAATCTGCAAATATTACCTTGACATTATTAAGATGCATTGATCCAGAAAATCTTAGACCCCGAAAATACTATTATAAAGATATTCTTCGAACATTTCAAAAGAAGTTTTCCACCTTTAGTATAAGGCAAATGCCTTATCCATATATAATGTGAAAGACTTCCAAAAATGTTCAATGAAAGGAACTAGGTTAAGCACTTAAGTCAAAAACTAAATGAATTCAAATAAAAACTTAATGAATACTATCAATCCTTTCCATTTTTACATACTTTATATTTTACATGATAAATTCAAAATCGAATTAGGTTGTTAACTCATTAACCTATTAAAAGTTATAAATTAAAACTGTTTCATATCGTACATATTTTATACTAAAAAATGTATCATTAAAAATTGCACATTAAAGTGCAGAAAGAGTTAAATTCTGTATAAAACAACAATAATAAACAGCTCAAGCTTGTGACTTCAATAAGAGGAAACGTCTATTGTAACAGATTTGAAACTGAATGAATGATTGTAACTTTTAGCTCCATAAATTTCCAATGAAAGTGCAATTTAAGGTAAAAGATGTTGTGATTTTCACGATTAAAAACTTAAAAAACGAGTTGACAGCGTTTAAATTGACGATACTTCGCAATATCTATAAATATTATATATGAAATATATTCTCATATCAAGATTTGTGATAAAATAAAACTATGTACCCTATGTAATCTTTATCAACTATTTTATGATTTATAATTTTTGTATTAGACCATAGTGCTATAATGCAATATGGATTTTGTTAATTTATTAAATTTATCTATTATGTTTGTTATCTTTATTGATTTTACTTAATTTGTTGTGATAAATTTAAGTATAAATACTATTAAAACTGAACAAACAGTAAGCCTGTTTTTGTACATTCAAAACTTTTTACAGTTAATAAAAATGAAAAGTTTAAAGTTATTCTTTTTATATAAAACTTTGATATTTCTTCAGTTAAAATTTATGTAATTTGTTGACCAATGCTAAGGCTATTGCTCAGTCTATAATCATTTCATTATCAGTCCCTCATTAAGACTAATATACAAACAGACAATGCAATCCTTTAACTCTTCTGTTAAAAGGTTCCTTATTGTTTTACATTCTTTTTTTTTATTCAGATATTTATGGTTAGTCTGGCTTGGAAAGCTACCAAGAAAATCATTTTCTAAAACATATTATCCATAAATTGTAAAACATTTTAACGTAGTGAAAATAGAAATGAAAAACTATTTCTACAAAATAAGATTTAAGGATAAGTGCAAACTAAAACAATATATTCTTTATTTCAACTATCTTAGTTAATGCACCTCCGGGAACAGAAGTATTTCTCTGTAACAGCTCAATCCAATTTGTGGCGACAACACAGTGTTTGCTACACAACATTTCGAACAAGACTTACATCTGAAAAGATTGCAAATAAAACAAGTACTTTCCATTATTCTTTCTGGCGTATGTGTAATCATATTTATTTTTCATTCGATTTAGCCTGACTTATGATGCTATAAGTAACTCTTTGTTTCCGAAACGCTGTATTTTATTATAAAATACTTGATAATGGGATTAGATTAAAATTTTAAAGTACATAAATGAAACAAAAAAAATTAATTAACTTATCATGCATTACAATAAACGCACACATTGACATGAAATATAAATATGTACATTTTTGTCTTTCATATTTGTTTTATATTCTGAATTATATTTTATAACTTGAAAACTTAAGTAAATTCATTTACTATTAATATAATTAAATAGTAGAAGTAAATTAGAAATAAAATAAGTATAAATGTGTCGGATTTCATTTACCACTTTATTTTTATTGATGACCGTATATTAAGAAAAAGATATTATCTTAGTGAATAAAACCGGGCGAACAAAACCTTTCGACATACAACTTTAAATCTAGGGTCAGAGTTTTTAAAAATGATGCTTATTTCGTTTTCTGTTCAAAATTAAGAAAACAGTTCTTAGATTTTAAGGAAAAAGTATAAATTTTTATTTATCACAAACGAAGTCTCAGTATATTTAGTTTTTAATAAATGTATTTATACTGTTTTTGTTTAAAATATTGTTGATTACACAGCGTACTAATCTCATCACTATTTACTATATAGTTTTATTGACAGAAATGAATTTTCAGACGGAAGGCGTAAACAATTTATTCTATATTCCATCTCCAGAACCCTGTTCCTCCAATCTTCCAAAATTGCAAGACAAATGATCTTGATTTATGAACCTTTTTTACGATTATGTGCCACTGCTATAAATTTTATTTTGGAAAAAGTAAAAGTTATGTAAACATAATTTGTGTCACATGAGTTTGACAAAAAAAAAATACTGATCACTTCCTAATAAAGGTTATATTTATCAAATTACAAATTTTAATAAAATAATATGCTACAATGATAAAAAGAAAATAATTTCTAAAAACATTTGGATTACATTATGTTACACGTTTATTATTAATTGAAAAAGACACCAAAAAATCAAATATATAATAATTAACTAACAATTTAGTTATTTCTAGTCGTTATATTCTATTGTAACGTATATAAATGTTATATTAGAAAATACTTCTTTTGGGGATCATTCACACTTAATTTATAGTTATTATGTATTGCGATGTATAATATTATAATAAAAATATAAGAACAAAAAAATATATATTTTGATAATGGCATCTGCTGGTATATTATTATTGGATAAAATGTAAAAAAAAATAAACAATAAATTACAAACCGCAAAACCTATCAACTAGGTAAAACAAAGAATAAAACATTGGTTAAAACAAGTTTAAGAGTTGTACTCTGTTTCACTTAACTCGCTAATGGGAATTATAATTCTGGTTTGGCTCTAGGAAAACTATTTTAAAGAGAATTTTCGCTTCTGTAAGAGTTGTTCCATCTCTTGAAATTAGCCTTTATTTTCAGCTTTTAACCTTAGCTCATTAGGACTTAAACAACGGTCAAAATTAATGATCTACCGAAAATCAAGTCGAATTGAAATTGAAATATAATATAGGTGATTTTCTGGTTTCTACAAATGTATTCTACAGGTCGATTATAGGAGAAAACTGTATTAATTTCGATTTTTATTTGATCCAGAATTAGAGAATGTTATTTTAAATGTAATAATATGTAAATGTTAACAACTAAACTTTGATAATTACTGTTGACAATTTGCAAGTGATTCTTATTTTATACAATATATATTAATTGAAGACATCGATAAATAAACGTAAGTGGTATCGATTATCGAGTAATTGAGTTGATGCGAAGCCGATACTAGTATATCTCTCACCCTACAGCAACAGCATTATGAAGTTAGAGCTTGCACTCTGAAACGATCTGTGCCAAACGTTTTACGATCATAATATAAAATACGTGTTTCATTGAAATTGACTTTGTACATACATTTAAGTTTTTAAGATAATATCTTGATTTATATAAGTTGACCTATTACTTTTATACATACAAAACATATATAAACTTAGTCAAGTTAAACTAAGTATACTTATTTGTTTATTTATATATTTATTCATTCATTCATTCATTCATTTATTTATTTATATATTATAAAATACACATATTTAACTTTACTTCTAAAACAAAAAAAAAATCTTTGACGTGTATATCAATTACAAGTGTATCAAAAATTCACAGAGTGCAATGCAACTTAAATTAAAAGGTTAGTTAAATTAAAAGGTTGTTAAAAGGCTTAATAAATATTTATAACTCTGTTATAAAGAATAATATAATAAATAATCACTTTGTTACAAATAAGTTTAAAAATAATATCATACTTTTGCAATATTTTTTTTAACATCATGTGTGTGTAACGTGACATTTCTGTAATTAGCCTGAACACACACACACACACATACCACATTGTAAATTTTTTCAGTAATGATAATTATCAGTAATGATTAGTAATGATTATTATAACTATATTTAATTATTCAAGTTTTATTTACAGAAGTCAACAGTTTCGAAACCTTTATTTTTCGCTGGAACCGTGATATTTTCTAAAATCATCTTTTATTTGGTTTACTCTGGGGGCTGATACTGTATGTTTTAAATTAAATTATTTATTTACACTATATGGTTGGAATATTTGTAAAACTAAGATATTTTGATCAGTATATTCACTTGACTGTAAAGTTAAAAAACGTTTATCCATATTTTTATTAAAAAGGAATCATTAAAATAAGGAATTGAAAGCTATGTTATTGGATAGATTCGTTTCAATTTAGTAAAAGTATAAGGGAAATCCATGTGAAATCCTTAATTTATATTCATTCTAGTGTATAAATAGTCATGCACTTTCTAATTAATATTTCTAACGGATTCTATATATAAATTTTTTGGTATTGATATCATCAGTCTAATTATTAATTATTTGGGTGGTATCAACATGTTGAATGAAAAATGAAATATACATACCAATAAATCTTGACAGATGTCAATGTTAACATAATGTTGGTAATAAAATTATTGATATTGTACAGAGGATCAAATTTTTTTAATTTTTAGATCCTAAAAATGCTTAGAAATTTCTCTGTTATTAAGAAGCACAGAATAATTTATTTTATAGATTTTTTTTCTTTCCTCCTGACTAGAGAGTTTGTTTGGCCTATCTTAATATTTTTGTTTTATTTTCTCTTTCTCCTAATTTTATAAAATTTTCAAGAATCTTTCTAGCTGACTAAGCTCCATTATAGTGATATACATAATTCTGATAATAAACACTTTAATCAAAACAGCAAAAAAACCATTTCAGGCACCTCCTCCCTCCTCCTCACCTCTACCATTGAAATCTAAGTTGTATTAAAACTGTAATAAAATGTTTACATATATTATTAATTATCTTTTTCAAGCTATTTGCAAATTATTTATTGTTGTATATTACCACTGCTAACAATGTGTGAACAAAAGTGCTTCACCGGCTTCTGGCACAACTTAAGATAGTTCGATTTTTGTTAGATTTAATAACTAAAGCCACTATATACACACCTAAAACACTATAATATTATTTATATATTGTTGAATCATCATGGAGAGATAAAAATAAAGTAGTCATTAATTATATAATATACTATTTAGAATTGCAAAACAATGGAGCGCCTATTATATAGAACCCCAGTTGCAAATGTCTGTCTTTCTGAAACTTTGACAAATATTCCCCAAATAACAAGTAACTTTATAATTTATGTTATTACCTTTATGAATAAACAAAGATATGAAGTACAAGGAATTGATTTTAAACTGTTGAAGTTGTTAATAAAGTTAACGTTATCAAAGTTGCTGTTACTTAAAAGGTATGCTCTTGAAATTTTACAAGATATTTATTTTGCGGATGTGATTACAATAGTGAAACAATTTACATTATAATATTTGACTTGTAAAAATTAAATACAAGGATTTCATTCAATAAGATTCTGCACATCCACATCAATTATACTATATACCCAAAGTATACTTTTTTAACTATTAAAAACCGTTTTCTTTTGTCACCAAATTTTTGAAATAGCTTTATTTCAAAGTATATTTTGATGACTATAATTACACAGGCACACAAAAAAAAAAAAGTCATGAACCAGAGGGGAGACCCCATTATTCTTAGGTTTTTGGGATCGCTGAAACCGAATATGACAATAAAAACTAATTTTAAATGCCAGTTTTTCCGCTAGCACCCCCTTACTACCTCTTAAGGGGTGAAAATTGAAATTTTTGTATAAAATCAAGATAGATGTGTATTTCTACGTTTTTTGGGATGCTGAAACCGAAAATGACAATTAGAAATAAATTTATGACCACTATCACCCCCTACCGTCCCTTACAGGGGGTGAAAATTTAAATTTTTCTATAAAGTCAAGATAGATGTGTATTTCTACGTTTTTTGGGATGCTGAAACCGAAAATGATAACTAAAAATAAATTCATGACCACTATCTCCCCCTACCGTCCCTTACAGGGGGTGAAAATTTAAATTTTTCTATAAAATCAAGACAGATGTATATTACTAAAATAAAGAGACTAAAAGATGCTGAACCTAATTCTATGCCTCCAAAATAGAAGGGACTATTTTCCTGAAAATTTAGGAGACTACAGTGAGGAGCAAGATGCAAGGTTCCATCAGGATTAGAGTAGAATTAAATCATGAATATATATCAGATACTTCTGATAAAGCATTTGAATTTCTAATATAAGAGCGAGAGAGAGTAACTTCAAACTAGTTTGATAAACAAGTCACTTACTGTAAATCGTTAAAATTTCTTCATACATCTTGATTTAATACAAAATTGAAACCCCCCATTAGGGATGGTTAGGGGGTGGTATTGAGTAAAAGAGGTATCAAATTCACTTTTGGTTGTCATTTTCGGTTCCAGTATCCCAAAAAACGTAGAAATATACATCTGTCTTGATTTTATAGAAAAATTGAAATTTTCACCCCCTGTAAGGGATGGTAGGGGGAGATAGTGGTCATGAATTTATTTTTAGTTATCATTTTCGGTTTCAGCATCCCAAAACATGTAGAAATACACATCTATCTTGATTTTATACAAAAATTTCAATTTTCACCCCTTAAGAGGTAGTAAGGGGGTGCTAGCGGGAAAACTGGCATTTAAAATTAGTTTTTATTGTCATATTCGGTTTCAGCGATCTCAAAAACCTAAGAATAATGGGGTCTCCCCTCTGGTTCATGACTTTTTTTTTTGTGTGCCTGTGTTATTGTTGAAATATAAATGCACATCACCAAATATGTAATAACCTAAACCATAATGATATTCTGTAACAGTTGCACTTTACTAAGATAATTGTAGTATTTTAAATGCAGTAGAATTATAATACAATAACTTTTCATATAATATATTAAATATCAATTTCCTCTCTTTTTATAACAAAGGAAGAACTTGTTTTCTAATAAATGAAATACCTTAAGCTTTAGTAACGGTAAGTAATTTTTATTCTTGGTTTCATTAAATTCAGATAGTATTTCCTAGTAAAACAAACACATTAAGATATGATGTAATAATACTATAAAATGAAAATATATTGTCGCACTTTTACAATATATATGAAATTTAGGAGTTATTATCCGACTATCATATTGCTATTATGATGTGTACTCTTTCTACTCGCGTACTGCCACCGTCTTGTTCTTTTATTGTATCTGTCTATAATTTGGAGAGATGTCGAATCAAAGCACAATACTACTGGGATAAGTTCAGTTGATACTAGCTCTTCTTTTAATAAAGTTTGAGTATTCTTCTTGATAAGACTATTATTTAAAATATTTTTCGACATATCAGGTAAAAGTAAAAAGTAAATATACTTATACTGGATACGTAGTACTCTGGTATTGTACTTTGCTACAACTTATTTAATGATATCGCGAATGCTGAAGCTTAGTTTATGATATCGCGAGTTTTGTTGAATAAATCGTAGGCATATTACAAAGTCGAGATATTGTAACACGTAATATATCAAGTGACATAAAGAATCAGGGCACGGATGCCCAGGACTCTGAATATCCACACTATACTTTATACGCTCTAAAACTGGTATTTTATAAATATAATCTTGCTGTTGTGACTGTGAAGTCGTATATCTGACTAATTATTGCAGAGATCACCCAATACGTACCTAAAATATACAGACACGTGACAAAGAAAGTTTCCATAGAGCATGTATGACTGAATGCTTTGTAGTGCTGTTTTAAACGAGTAGTTATCGTTCAATCCACGAATTCAAATTTACTTTTTTTCGTTTTGGAAAATTACTCAAGAAATATCAATATTTAATAAATATAATTCACTGGAATATTTATTAAATATTCCAGTGAATGAAAACAGTCGAGTAATATGACGCAAATAGATTTCCTAACTAAACACACAAGACGCGATTTCTTAATGCATTTCACAATTCAGTTTCCCGTTTTCTCTGTGTTTTACGGTTAAATCCATCACCACACTTCACGTCTTACGGCGAGCTCTAACGACTCGTTGGAAGAATAATCGCTTCTCGCAAATAATTACTCTTAGAGTTAAGATATTTCTTATATATATAACACTGAAAAAATAAAACGTCTATACAATTTACAAAATATATTTCATGCATATATAGTTTTAGAGTTAAATGTATGTAAAGTATATTTACTGCTAATTAAATATATGCCTTTCTACTACCTTCATTGAATATTTTTAAAAACATTTTCTGTGTGATGAAAAACTGTTGGAAATAATTTGACGTAAAATAATGTGGTGTTAACATTTCTTTCCAAAATATGTTTATCAAATTGTATGGATGACTACTATGAAAATGAAAACTCGTTTACTTGTTAATTTAGAAATATTAAATTAGTTACTTCATTGTATACTACCTCCGAATGGGTTAGGTGGGAGATGAGGGGGTTCCTTTGTGAGCGTAGTAAAATAATGAAAACTTGTTAATATTTTTAGATGATACGATTTACCTTGATTAAATTTGTGATTGGGTTATTGTTTGTTGTTGATAAAGTTTTCAATTTTTTAATTTTCGAAAGAGAGTCGAGTATTCGGATCACAGGTGATAAATGATCAGCGCCTCTCATTAACTCTCATCCAAACAATCGCAGGAGCGCTGGAGGCCACAGTATTTATAAAAAAAAAATCTACTATTCAAAATCATATGCTTCTAATGGAAATTTATAATTGTACTTACTGATATTTAGAAGATGGTCGGTATGCGATTTTTATTTGAAAATAGACCGTGTAACACGTCGAAACAGAATTTAATTTGCAAATTTACAATTCACTTGAACCTAGATCCTTCTACAGTTACATAAGATTCAATATATATTATTACTTTTAAATTTATTTAAATAAAGTACTAATTGTATCCAATAAAATGAGTAGGTATCCAGCTGCTAATTTAAAATTATTGTGTAATTGAGTACAATAATACAAGTATACCAAAAATACCTCACATGGTTGACAAAGCAACACAGGGGGTAAATAAATTTTGTTAATATTCATGGCAAATTTATATATACACATTTTAATTTTTTGACATTGGTCGGGTATGATTCACAGGGTAACGGAATAAACTTAACTTCTGATTTCTTTTCATTTCACTAAGAATTTTGTCCAGGTCTACCGAATTTCATATAACATAACGACTCGAATACCACAGATTTTGTAAAAAAATAATGACATTGGTGTATACAACTTGTGACTTTTCTATGAGACAACGGAATTTAGGAAGTTAAATTTTAAAATACAATAATATTACAGTATATTTTTGTGGAACTTCAAAAGGGTTACTTTTGTAAAGGGCTACAATTTCAATTAAAATTTACTTTTTCTACTGCATCATTAAATGTTAAATTATAAGAAATAAATAATAAAATGTTATAGAGCTTCTGCATTTGCAATGTAGTGTCTGATTTAATGGTATACACATATCTTTCAGTAATGTCTTAAAGATGTCAAAACATTATTGGCATTAAGAAGAAGCCTGCGGCCCTTATATCTAGTTAACTTGTATTACATATATTATGTTCGAAGATAAGATACTAAAAATAAACAGACGTAAACGAATTACCCTTTCCGGTGAAAGCATATTATAAAATGTGTAACACTGTACAATTTTCTAATTAGTAATTCTCCTATAACATTATAATAATCAGATTGTAAGATCTTTCTATAGATTAATTGAGTTTCAAAATTTGTCATTACAAAATAACATTGTCTTTTTAATTATATACTGAGTTTTAAACACCGTTAAATACATAAAAACTAGTTACTAAGATATTTTAGATCTAAATTATATTATACTTAAGTACAAACCAAATAACTGAGAGTAACGATATACCCTAAAGAGATCATAAAATAATAATAAATATGTTAGTTAAATTATTATTATTTATTATTATTATTATATATATTTTATTATATGTACTTAGATGCTTAAATTATTCTGAAAAAAATATGTACCATTGATCAGTTGTCTACTATAATAGAAACCATATACATATATATATATATATATATACCATACATATATATAAAGTCAAAGTCAAGGCCAAAGTCAAAATCAACTATAGAAATTTACGTCTTGTCTTGTTTCTTGTTTTATGAGATGAGTAACATGTTAAGCGAACTTTTGTTAGTTCCTGGTATTTATATGACCTACATCATTGTGCTTAATACATTTATTCCATTCTTTTGTACATATTTAAGGTTTACAGAAACCCAAAGACCATTTACCGTAGTATATATACATGGCACATTGAACATATGCACATTGCTTAAATTATGTCGTAAAGGATTTTAAGATACAGGAGAATTAAATCCGTTACAGATAATTTAATTTAATTTTGCAATATTTTCATAGGTGTCTTTTAGGTCACAAGAACTGACATAATCTTTGCAACATTTAGAATAAATAACTATTAAACCAAATTAAAAAGTTTTGAGTAAAACAATCCTAAAGAGTCTTTCAGTTTAAATGAGTTAAGTCTATCCGAGGCGACAATAAGTAATTAAATCCTATAAAACGTTTACGTTGTTACCGCGTTTAGTTCAGTGGTGATTTTTTAAACAACAATCAATTAATGTCACCAAATTCATGGGCTTAAGTGTACGTGTATATAATAATGTTTCACACGATCTTTAGTTTATTAGTTTTACAACTAAAACCAAAAGAGTAGTATTAAATAAATTTTACTGTAACATTCAAGAGTGGATCAAAATGTGTGGACTTTAAGTGGTTGACTCATTTTCTGGGTTGATATTATATATATTTTGTATACATCTAACATTATTAAATTTATTTTATTTCAGCAGTGCGCTGGTGGTAGCTTACTCACGGACTGACTTACACTGACCTTTTTCATTGTAATATTTGACTATTCAAAAATGCGTGTAAATTCTACTGGAATAAAGATATTTTTAATATGATTTTACTATGGATTAAGTTTATCTAATATATTTTGTTGCTATTTCATTATTTACATTAACAAAAGATTAAATATTTATGGATTTAATTTTTGAATTAAATTGTAACAAATACTGTAATTTCCTTTTTTATACCAGATACACAGTTTAAGAGCCGTATTACAAAATTAAGCTGTAAATACAATCTATTTGAAGTATGTGATCTATACATAAATATAGTACACAAATCAACAGTGGCGGCAAGAAATCTCGATCGGTCATAGGAGAGAAACCAACGTCACTTCGATTTGTGTATCCACTAGCGTTTTTACTTATACTTATCAATCACGCCGTTCGAGCATCTACAAAATAGAGAAGGCATAATCAACCCAACATTCAGTTTGTGACATCACAATCAAGAAACAAGACACTGATGAGCTATTATGGCTTTAATAAAATAAACTATTTATATTAATAGTGCAATTTAAATTTTCTTGACTGCAAAGTAGGCCATTTGCCATATTATGTAATGTGTGCGATGTTATGCTCTTTTGGCTTCAACTGACATGTCACATTTAATATAAAAAAATAAAAGAATTTAATACATTATATAATTGTTGACAACCCTACCTCCTACCTTACCTATATTGTGTGAAATTACGATATAAAACAATAAGTTATAAAATATATATCAGAACAGAAAATTAGCAAAAACTTGTATTTGTTAGTTTTCCATATTTTATTACAAGTAAACCATTTCATATATTCATACTGCAGAGAATATTTAAAACTATTCACTATTTTAAAGATTCCAAGAATTCTTCAGCATGTGCCTGAATATTGGATTCACATTATCCAATTAGAGGCTCTTGTGAACGCTTATAAATGTCAATTAATTTATCACCGCGATGGAAGTGTGTACCTTCGTAACCTGTTTGCAACGCTACGTTCACGTGCTCTCCACTTGGATATATTGAATTAATTATTATGATTGAATTGTATTTTGTTAATAAACCAAAAAAATTAAATATAATTAAAGACAATCGTAGAATTAGAGCTCAGTTCGTTATTTCTTATTGCTGATTGTACGTAAATACTAATAATGACTAATAAGAGTATTATGTAAAAACTAATTTAGGCGTCATTACTAATAAATATGTTTTATTGTGTTAGAAATCAGCGCGCGAATATTTAGTCTGAATTTTTATCACTATAGAACAAGTAGATGATCTACCTTATAGTGTTTGTGTGTAAAACTTAATACTAATATATACTATATTATATATCAAATAAATAATCTTGTTCAGTTTTATTATTTAAGTGGTACGATTACAAATATATATTGAAAGCGAAAAAGGCAATGAATCTGAATTTTGTTAACTGCTTCTTCCACAAAATTATTAATTCTATTGCAGCCGCTCCAACGATGTGCCAAAGCATTCGTTCGGACAACGGTCTATGTACTTCCCAGTTCAGCATACAATACAAGTTTATTTTCACTCTTCAAAAAAGTAGTTCTTTTGTAATATCTAAGGTACTAAAGAAAATTATAACATTTGTCTTTTTGACTCACACTTTCCTTAAAACTGAAGCAGATTACTTTGTTTACTTGTTTTTTATAAAATAATAGTCACTCGAAGTTTGGGTGAAAATCGTAGATACGATTTTACG
Source organism: Melinaea marsaeus rileyi (assembly GCA_918358865.1). Classification (NCBI taxonomy): domain Eukaryota; kingdom Metazoa; phylum Arthropoda; class Insecta; order Lepidoptera; family Nymphalidae; genus Melinaea; species Melinaea marsaeus. The sequence goes on from OU911089.1 coordinate 24,673,577, forward strand.
GTGATACGACAATTAAATAAATATAAAATAATGTTATATTAAATATGAAATATCTTATATTAATTATAAAGAGAGATAAATTTCTTTGAACAATATAATTAAAACATTTGCTTGTTCGATACAATGGGTTCTCAATAATATAAATAATTTTTAAGACTAATGCATTTTTTTATCTCGTCATATACTTTATTCTAACTTAAAGTCTTATTCTAGATATCAAATTTATATTATTAAAAATTACAAAAATGTTTAGTAATATTCTATTACAATAATATAGTATTTACAATTTCAAGGGTGTACATTGTTTTGGGTCAAAGCATAGAAAATATTATTATTGTTCGAATTGTTGGATAAGAAGGTATATTCATATTTTAGGCATTCGTATCAAAAAATATTATTTTAAGGTATAGAATATTTAAATATATGTTTGAAAGATCATATTTTAAGATTAAGACTGGAAAAAAATATTGTTTACAAGTCTCAAGTACATACGTACTTATGTGAATAGAACTGAGAGCTTCAGTATGTATTTTATAAATTCCAATGTTTAATGACTAAGTCTAAGTCTTTACGTAATGTTTAAGTTTAAGTAAACGAAAAATAATTGGTTCCCATTTTAATAATTTGATAAATGTCGCAAAAAAGCCTTTTGGAAAAAGGAAAGTATTTTAATTTTAGAATTTGCAAGATAAAGACGAGTCCTTTTTTATACGTACTGCAATTATTTCAACATTTGGAGTCAGCTGTAGCACAAAATAGAATACAAAATTATAGATTCATTTTTTATTTTCTTGTACACACCTCTTTGACTAATTTGAAATATTATTTTAACTTTATTACTTTATTAAACATTATTTCTTTCTGTTGTTTCGTCGCTTACTTTCATTTACTATTTTATTGTAGGTATAGATTATTACTTTGCCTTACCCCCATTCATCGTCTCTTGTAACATCAGAAGAATTACAAAAACTTCGTCACTTAGTAACAGAAGACGTCAAGAATTTTTAAATAAAGGTTGATTAAAAAAAATTTTGTTAACATAGGATGGCTAAAACGACAATTATAAACATTATTTATGACAAATTCTTGTTTCAGTTTTGGATTCTTTTTAAATGTAATTTTATATACTGACAGATTAGAAATATTAGTTAAGGGCTTGGGAAGCTTAATAAAAAGTTGAGTTCTTACGATAAAAACTTATATATATATAACGATTATTAAAAAACATGACATGACTAAACATATTTATAGAAATTTCCAAATATAAAAGAGTAGAAGTTGAATAATTAAAAAAAGTGATTTCAATAACAACATATTGGTATATTCTAAGTATTTTTATATTTTTATTTGAAAACAGACATGTTAATTATGAAATGTGTAATAATTGTAAATAAAACGAAAAATGCAAACGGAAAGATCGCATAATTGAAAGCAACATCTGAAAAATAAAGTCCATGCCAATGTTTTGTAAATATTATAGTTTATTGTATGAGTTTAGAGTATAAAATTTTATTCAATTTATTATTCAGCCTTGCTAGGAAAAAGTTTGTGTTCGGTTTAAATTTAAAATGGTATAGTTGTTATCTTTAGGTAAGGGGTTTGAAAATAAAACCTTAAGTGATTGTGCTGTTATATGATCTTAGTTTTTATTTTAAAAAAATATTTCAAATTTCTTTATATAAATATATTTTTACCTATACAGCCTAAACGGATTCCCTAGAAGAAGCATGTTAACAACTGATATTACAGCAATAAATAAGGCAAATTCTTAATCTTATAGAAGTCTAAAATAATGTTCAAATTTTTATTAATGAATATATACTGCGTATATATACTTTATATAATAATTCAGGCGGTTATTTAAAGATATTTTTATTGTACACTTAAAATAAATTTATAATATCCACGCACAAGGTACGCACGCAGCAAGAAACGTCGTTTAAGACTCGTAAATCAAGTCTTCCTTGTCCATAAAATTTCTTCTAGTATTTGAGAAACCCTTGTCAGTTCCATCACACACCGACACGAAGGACGTTGTGATCTTAGTCCCTCATTTGCGCAAGTTATGGCCTCTTCATATTTCCTCAACCCCGCTCCCTAATTCGGTAGGTAAAAAAAATATATTATATTTTTTTTGACAGAGATTATAAAGATGATCAGATTTATAAGGAGAAAAGTAAGAGATATAAAGTACAAAAAGTAAATAAATATTTAATGGTTACTCTGCGATAGTCTATATAGCAAAATATATATTAAAAATATATTATAATGTTCAAAATAATTAAATCCTAAATTGTGTAATACACTTTCAATATATATACCTTAAACATTAACAATGCACAGGATTTAAATTTGACCGCACATTTTTTCTTCATCAAAACATAAGAGTTTTTGTATACCTATTATCTGTTGTGAAACGAGAAAGAAAAGTTGATAAAAACACTATAACTAACCAATGTCATAATTTTATCTTCATTTTTGTTTTATAAATATTTGTAGTCTGATAGTTAACGCTTTTTGGCTGTGAATCAAAGAATGTGAATGAAATAGTTGGAACTCGACACAACCACATAAATTCACGCAAAATTGTTTTGTTTTTTATACACATGGCTCCATTATTACATCGATTTATTTTTAAATAATATTAAAAAGTTATAAAGAAAAGTAAGCCTATTTATATAGGATAAATAATATATTTTTTAAATAATTATTATTTCTGATAACTTACTAGACTATTAAATCTTACTTTGCGTGTAATGTAATTTTTTAGGTAATTTTAAAATTCAACAACAAAAGGAAACTAATTTTAAATAACAAAAGAAAAACCAAAATTACTTCTCGAATATAATATATAATACATTAGAGAAGTAAGTTGTATATATATATATATATAATTATTAACATTTTATGCTCCTTCCTCTAATTAAAGTAACATTTTGTTGCACAATATTCTAAAGATTTTTGTGTTTCAGTTGTCAAATTATTATTTTATTCAAAATTATTAATAAAAAATGCAAAAGATAAATAATAAAAAAATACATTAGAAGTGAAAAGGTAAAAAAATCTGTAATTGTATAGAAATATGCCCTTTTTCAATATTACAATATTCAAAATAGTCGATATTGACCTTGGTGACCGGGTTCGACGAATAGCCGTAGTAAACATTTTCTTTTCTACAAATATATACTTTCTACTATAAGTCTGAAGTCATTTATAGTGAAGTAACATAGAACATTTCTTACCAAATATAATAATAATATCATTTGATAACTACAATTAACTACAAAAAAAATAACAATACTCTTCTTTGAAATAACATTAACCGATAGACCGATTACAGAATAGTAGATATCACTTTTTATCGACTTTAGCAAGCAAAACATGTTTCAAGTTCTATAGCGTCAATATTTGCACAAGCTTCTAAGTTCTGTAAACGCTTTATAAGCTTTATTAATATCCAGTTCCCAATCCTCGAGCAATTTGAGAGAAACTAGTGATTCGAATATCATTTCTTGGAATTTGTGAAACAACATTTGAAAGTTATCTACGGCAGTCTAATAACTTCTCTACAGTTTCTTAAGCCGGTAACTATATATGCAGCTCATTTCTTAATTACTTACAACTTCTCGCAGCAAAGCACAACGAATTTTGGATAATTTGACTGTACGGTAATGGGTATTGTAAATTTATTTTAATTCTAAGAACTCGAGTTTAAGACAATGACTTTCATTTTTTTTTATCTTGAACAAGTTCTATGCAATGAAGTATATAAATCAAATTTAAAAATATGAAATAATATTATGATTAAAATTAATTGCACATAAAGTTCAAGCTTTAAAGCAAAAATTATCCAGTATAGCTCTGAAAAACAATTTTTAAATATATAAAATATATTTTTAATTAATATATATAAAATATATATAAATTTGCTAGGTAAAAGAACAACATTTTATTAAAATGTTTTTGTAAATGGATACCGCCGGAATTGTGTTTATTCTCTTCTTTAATATTTCACAAACTAACGCAGTAAAAGTAACGCAGTTGTACAAAAAATAATGCTTGACGCAAAACAAAAAACAACGATGGTTTATAGTTTAAATAAACATACTTAAGTAGTTTAGTAGTAGTTAAGAGTTTTATAAAAATACCAATTAAATACAAATGAAAAAAATATTAATAGCAAACCAATAGTCAATATAGCAAAATTAAACATATAGAAAAAAGCTTTTATGTGTTTTTAATATTTACCGAGCTTGAAAGGAAAACATTCTTGTATTCGTTTTACGGATTACTTCCGGGCACTCAACTCTAAAAGCATAGGCTTTGAGTTTAGGATTGTATTTGAATTGTTTTTTTTTTGACTAATTCATTTATACAAAACCTTTTTTTACTGAAAAGAGACTTAACAAATGTCTAATTGTAGGAAAGAAGCTTAAGCAAGTTAATAAACATATAAATACATTTATTGAAGGTATCATTCACAGCCGCCTTCTTCACTTCTTCCCCATATATTACATGATTTGGTTCATGAGTGGCTTGAGTGGGAGTCGTTATATCTTTTAAAAGCTAATGACCTCTGTTCGATGGATCTCTGATATCTACCATTTGAGTGGTTGACCGAAAATTATCTCTGCTATAACTTATATAGAATGTTATAAGTACTTACTTACTTACTTACTTGGCTTAACGCTATATCCCTTGCAGCCAGAGACGACGGAGCGTCTAACGCTACGGTCCCTGCATACCTCTTTCGTCTCGGCCACAGACATCAACCTCATCATACATACCCTCCGGGGGGTCCTCATGCTTTTTACGTGGCCTTCCTTCAGTATCATAGATACTGTGTTTTAGAAGGTCATTCGATTCCTCTCCATGTCTCTCTTACCGCTGACTTTTCCTTTATAAATCTTTTTTACCATTCTTTCATCACTCATTCGCTCGACGTGCCCAAATCACCTGAGCACGGTCTTCTTCATTCTCACTGTGACATCTTCGCTAATAACTGCCATTCTGTGGATCTCTTCATTGCGGATTCCGTCAGCTAGACTGAATCCGCATATTCCGCGAAGAGACCGCATCTCCACAATATTCATTTTTCTTACATTCTTCTTCTGTGTAACCCACGTTTAGCTGCCGTATAACACCGTCGGTAGCAAAACCGCATTGTGTACAGCCAAAAGTGCAGCTTTGCTGACGTTTCGGAGTCTCAACAATGCAGCCAAAGCACCGTTGGCTCTGTTACCGGTAGGAATACGCCTTTCCATATCCATTTCGTATCTTCCATCTCTGCTAAACATACTTCTCAAATATACCACTTCATTCACTTGTTCTATTATCTTACCGTTCACGTTGATCTTACATTCTGTTCATTTCTTTCAAATATCAGAACCCTTGTCTTATCTGCATTCAGGTTTAGACCATTATTTTTACACCCATCTTTCAGAGTGTTAACCAATGCCTGCAAATCGGATTCTGATGATGCAATGAGCACTGCTTCATCTCCATGTAACAAGCAATTGACCTTAAGATCACCTATTTTCACTCCTACGTCACTGTCTTTCTCGCCTTGGAGACAACTATCCAAATACAAATTGAACAACAAGGCCGACATAGCGCAACCTTGCTTAACACCCGATTAGATGTCTAACCAGGACGACATGTCAGCTCCTACTCGCACAAAGGCTGAGTGATCTCTGTAAAGAGACTTTACAGCCTGCAGCAATGGTTCGCTCACATTGTATCGGGGCAGTATCTCCCATAATTTCTTTCTCACAAGCGCCTTTTCCAAATCTACAAAAGCAAAGAAAACCCATGTGTACATGTGAATTTGTTTGTGATCAAACATCGTGTTTACCACAAACAAATTTTTCTCCTTACAAAATTCCAAAATAAGCTTTCCAGCCTCATTTACTCTCTTATCACCGTACTTGCCTAACACTCTATCGTAACCACTACGCGCGGTTCCAACCCATCCATTCATATCTCCACATACTATAAATTTTTCATTATCTCTGACACTACGTAGAAAATCCCTGACACTCTCCTAAAACTCCTCAAGTTCGCTCACTGAAGCTGAGGATACTGGCGCATACACGGCAAACAAGAATACTCTTGTTATTCCCAGCTTAAAGCGAACCCAAAAAAGCCTATTGTTCATATTGTTATAATAAATTAATTATTTTTATTAGATTACATAAAAAAATACAAAAGAATTAATAACAAGAGCAATAAATTAAATATTTTCAGTACATTAAACTACAATTACAAAAAATAATAATAATTATAATAAGTGCTGTCGGTTATTGATGTCGGTGGAGCTGTCCGGCTTGTTAGCCAGCAGTGAGGAGTTGCCTTCGGAGTCCGCGCGTTCATCCAGACGGCCATGCTGGTGCTGCACTGCTGACTCGGTGCCGCCGCCGCTACAGAATGCAGTCCCGTAGCCCGTTAACAAACTATATAGTAACAGTTTGTAAAATTATGATAGTTGAAACTCAGCCTGTGACAACAAATTCCTTACGAAAGCGTCGTGGCCACAGCTAGTTAGTTGTATACTTAAGGTAACAACTAAACTATATAAATGTAATTTTTATGTCGATTGACTGGGATAGTGTTTTAGCTTTTAGTCCGAAATTTGTACGACTTTTGTTGTGCCTTAAAGACTTTAAATAAAATAATTGAAAACAGCTTTGACGTGCTTTTTTTTTATTTTTTATGTTATAAGTTTATAACCTTCTATTAGGTTTTTGGCTAACAAAAGCTGTCATTATAATAAATACAACAATCATGCTATGTTGAAATATTTACAATTAGAAAAATGCTTATATATTATTTATTATTATCTTTTTAGATTGGTATTGATTGTTTGATGTGGGAGCAAGATACTCCTCAGTATATTGAGCTCTATAGCTATCTATCTGCCATCAGTAATCTTTTATAAGAAGTGTGTAGTAGTAATTCTACAGGGTTTCTGCTTCGAGCGACCAATGTAGAAACAGCCTCGTATCGCTGGCATAGACTTTTATACTATTCGAGTACAGGGAGGACTGCTACATACATTTTGGGTAATATTTCAAAAATATTCTGATTTTAACAATAATTGTTGTTAAAAACATAATTACAAAATTTTTAAAAATTTTATAATAAATGAGCTAAATATTTGGAATAACGTGTTTTAATATCTGAATGTCGTCACGTGATAGATACATTTAAGATATAGATACATTTCATATATATATATATATATATATATATATATATATATATATATATATCTTGTAAATCTAAATGTATCTTGTTCTCGAATAATTATCATGTAATCATATTAACGGTCACTAATTGGATATATGACACTAACGTTACCTGTTTAGGTAACAGTAAAAATACACATATTATAATTTAATTCCTTAGAATCAAACGACATATTCCACACGATAACGTGTCATTGCAAGTTTTTTGTACTAATATTATATTAGTAAATTACACATGAAGTCTTTATATTGAAATCAAATTTAACAACTTTGAAAGATAAGGTAATAAAAAATAACAAAAGCAACATACCTTTACTACATTGTGAAGAAATAGAAATTGTAACATAAAGATGTCTTCAATCTCTCATTGTCGTATTTTGCAACTCGAGTGTGCTCGTTACGGTACACTGATTTTAGCAAGTCTTGCTTCCACACAGAAAATTATTATACGTTTATTATTTTCGTTCTTTCGCTAAATGCATATTATTTGTTGGATTTTGTACTGTGTAAGATACACTTGACTGAATGATTCTAGAAAGCTTATAAATATTTTTATTTCAAGAAATTATTAAATATTTTATTTCAAGAAATTATAACATTGTAAAATAATACACATTAATCTATGATATATAATATATTAATACATTCCTATGAATTTTATGTAGACCCGTTTAAATTTAGTTGAATTACTAAAGAAGTCCCTTGAAATCCTTACATTAATTTTTATTCAATTTTATTAGTAGTCATACATTTTACTGAATAATTAATTAATTTATAATAAATATTTTATTTATTTATTTTATTTTCTGTATATTTTGTAACTATTTTATTAGTATTATTTGGGTGAGATAACAATCAACAGCAAGTAAAAATTATAAAAGCATGAATATTGTATATGTATAATAAATGAAATACACATAAAAATTAATCTTGACACACGTTAAAATTAACATAATGCTATTAATACAATTATTGATGTCACACAAACAATTAGGTTTTTTTTTTATGTTATGAAGCCAAAGAAATTTTAAAATCCTCTCCGTTATTAAGAAGCATAGAATCACTTATTTCTCCACGGCTTTTTTCCTTAATTAAAAGAGATTTTGTTTGGTTTCTCTCAACAGCTAGATAATATTTGATTTCCTCGTCTCTTGATTTTGTAAAGTATTTAATAATGTTTCTGACAGACTGAGTTCCATAGTGTATCAATATACTCGTAAATAATTATGATAACAATAATTTAAATCGAAGCACCAAATCAGAACCACCAATATTGAAATCTAAGCTGTATCTAATATGAAGTCTGTATAAATATTACTTATAATTTTAACTATTTTTGCTAACTATTTTTACTCCTATTTGCTAAGTATTTCACGATTTTAGTAACATTCTTTACTCAATAGTAATACTGATCAATATCAGGTAGTACTTCCAACACATCTATAGTTGACCGCTTGGAGTTGACAGAATTTTATTAGATTTACTAACAAAAGCCACTAAGTAAAATAACTTAAAACATTTATTTTCATGAAGTTCAATAACCTCAGAGATATAGGAATAGAAATATTAATCAAGTTTCTAAATTTACTTTTTTTTCTAAATAAACTTTAAAATATTTAACTTAAGTTACTAAGCTTTTTATAATTGCACGACAATTAAGAGAACCATCTTGTAGAATCCTAAGATATATATGTCCGACTTTTAGAAACTTTAACAAATATTCTTCAAATAACTATTAACTTTGTAATTTATGTTATTTCCTTAATGATAAATATGTGCCAAGAATTAATTTTAAACTACTGAAGTTGTTAATAAAGTTAACGTTATTAAAGTTATTCTTAGCTAAAACTTATTGATTTGTAAGTATGGTTGTGAAAATGAACAAATTATTTACGTTCTAATGTTTTCCGGTTTTTACCTTTTGCGAATTAGATTATAATAGTAATACATTTTTTGACATAATTTTTGATTCATATAATTAAATTGAAAGGTTCTATTCGAAAAAGGTTCTGCAAATATTGATATTTTATTATCAAAACGTATTGCGAATTAAATTATACTAAATTACATAACCGGCTTCTTTTGCCAACGAAATTAGATATACCTTTTTAACGGAATATATTTAAGATATTGATGAAAGTAATCAGTGTCGGAAAAAAATACATCGCCAAATCTACAACAACTTAAACTGTAATGGTATCTTGGTTCAGTTATACTTTAATATATTTTTATATGAATATAGACAAAAATTAAATAAATTTAATTAGAAAAAGCTTTTAAAAGTTTTAGTTATAATAAAATACACATTTAATAAATTACATTGCTTACTGTTATAATCAAACGAAAATATTTCACACGCTAACATATCGCCAAAGGAGGTTTTCTGTCTCAATGATACTCGTATATTAGTAACTTACACTTGTAGACACATTGTCAAATTTACCAAGTATGTAAGTACGACATTTAAGAATGACAAAAGCACAATTTATATAAATTACTGCAGTGAAATAAAAATGAATTTATTATATTTACTTAAAGAAATCTTGAATACATTGTGAAGAAATAGGAATGGAGACATAAAGCTGTCTTCAATTTCTCATTGTATTATTTTGGAACTTGAATGTGCTCGTTATGGTACACTGGTTTTAACATTTCAGTAATAATATTATGAAATGCAAGCGAAACCGGTTGCTTTCGTATAAAAAATCGTATAATTAAATTATTTTAGTTCTTCTGCATCCGTGAATATAATTTATGAATAGATTAAATGATTTATTTACATTTATTTTGTATGACTATATATATATATATATATATATATATATATATATATATATATATATATATATATATATATTAGATGAGATATTTCGTACTGTTTAAGATTCACTGGACTAGAGAGTTATAGAACATGTATGAATATTTTTTTTTGTAAAAAGTAATTTATTAATTAAGGCATTAAAACACTGCTACTTATTTTATGATATGTAGCAAATTAACTCAATACTATGATTTTAAGATAGAATAGTTTTAATTTGATAGAATTACAAATTACATCTTTTGACATATTTGATGTCAGCCCCACCCAAGGTAACCACCCCCCTCATTAATATATAAGCCGTATCAAAGTATAATAAAGCGTTTAGATATATAATTTATTATATCAATCTACGCAATCTATTTACAATTTATTTCATAATTTTAGTTGTTACATGTCTATCGTCACTATAAACAATATGTGATCCAAAACTGTTATCACACAACTGTAGATCTCTTAGGGTACGACAGAATTTTGTTAGATTTAATAATTAGAAAATAATAAAAAATAGTATTTATATAATGTTGAATCTTCAGAGGGAGATAAGAGCAAAAAATGTGAATAACTTAATAAATATATCAAAATCTATTACAAATTGCATAAAAAATGAGACCCTATTATATAATTATTTGTTTTCGGATTAACGTATTTTAGACATTGATGAATGAAATCATTCATTCACTCATCACTAAACATACAATTACCTAAATGTTAATGATATTCTGTATCAGTTATAATTCACTAAGATAATCGTAATATTTAAAATAATTTATTTAATAACATTTTTCTTCTCCTGTTGTAACAAAGTGAGAACTCGTTTTCTAATAAATAAAATACCTAAGGTATTCATTATTATGATAATATTTTTATGTATTCTTGGTTTGGTTTCATTAATATCATCTCCTAGTAAAATAAACACATATCATGAAAATATATTAACGCACTTTGGCAACGTAAATGAAGTTTAAGAGATAATAGGGTTATCAGATTTCGATTGTGATGTGTACACTTTCAACTCGCGTAGTGCCACTATCTTGTACTTTCTCTGTATCTTTCAAGCTTTTAATCTGGAGATGTTGATTAAAGTATAGTAATAAGATAATAATACTTGTGATATTGGGATAAGTTTGGTTGATGTTAGCTCTTCTTTAAATCAAGTTTAGGGATTTTTTTGGTATTCATTGTGATACGACTATTATTTTTTAATGTTTCTAGACATATCATGTAAAAAAGTATATTTATACTAGCATATGTAGTACTCGGGTTGACGCACAGTAAATTAATCATGTGAAGTTCATTTTATGATATTGCGTTTTCTGTTGTGGAACTGTTTACAGAGCGTGAATATAAATCATAGGGATATTATAAAATCGGGGCATGGTTACTCGTGGCAATACATCAAGTGGCATAAAGAAACACGACGCGTGTACTGGGGAGACTGAATATCCACACTTTCAAATTAATTATATGCATTATACGGATTACGATTTTAAAACTGTAATTTTATAAATATATTAATAAATTTGAATTTGGTGTTATAGGTGTGAAGTTTTATATTTGACTGAATATTGACCATCCAACATATACCTTAAATATACAAACACGTGACAACAGAAAGTTTTTGTAGAGTAAGTGATAGTGATTGCTTTGTGTGAACAACAAAGCAGGGACTTATATCAGTGCAGCTTTTAGACGAGTAGTTATCGTGCTTTTCACAAATGCAAATTATCGCTTTGCATTTTGGAAAATTAAAAGCGACATTTTCAATGGAATTGTATTCTTCTGTATAGTTGGTGCAGGTAATGGCCACTTGAAATCGAAATTGTGCGCCTCCTTATACCATCTCTGTTGTAAATATATTTTTTAACATTACACTCGGGAATGTTGTTTTTAATTAAATTGTAATTAGTATATCTATAGGTCATTTGACTTCAATAATTCTTTGGCCAAAGTAATAATTAGTAGAAATCCATCAATTTGTTGCTTTTGTTTGAAACTATACATTTTCCAATCTTATAATATGGAATTATTTTTTTTTAGTAATTTTGTATGTATATATTAGTTACTATGATAACTTCGCTTTACTGTGGTTTAATATTGGATTTAATTTTCAAACCACTGAAAAGGTCAACTGAACCCATATTTATATAAAAATATTTTATTTAAATCATGAAAACGAAACCATAATGGATTTTATTACTAACTAGCTCTTGCTGGCAGATTGATTATTAGTTTAATATTATATATTTAATATTTATATAAAATATATTTCTATTTCTGCAGAAAAAATAAAATAAAAGAAAAGCATGTACAGTTATAAAACTAAGAGAAAATGATAACATTTTCTCTTAGAAATTGAACTGACTACACAAAATATTATAATTGTTTCCTTAAAAATGTAAATTGTAAATGTGTATTTTTTTCAAAAGATATGTGTTTAATGTACTGATTTTACTCTATCATAATTATAAAATATTTATAAATAATTATTTTTTTATATATAAAGTAGTTTCCAATAATAAAAATTTAGAAAGGTACTAAAAATGGGTATTATTTTTAGTTGAGCTATAGAATGCTTTAGTAACCTTAAGTAGGAAGAGTTTGGAAGTGAGTTAAGCGATGTTTATTCAGTTTGGCGGTGCTGAAATTTTACTCGTAAGGAGTAACGAATAAATGAAATAAAAAATGGCATTGTTTGTTGATGACTTTTTTCAAAGCATTTATTTTGGTATTCCGTAACACGTGCATCTTCTTTTAAGTTTTTATTAAAATAATATGTTTTTAGATTTTGCCTTTGAAATGTGAAAATATTATTTAAATAATTAAATTTATTGGATTACAAGAATTTTATTACAATACAATTCATTTATAGTAGCGTAAGAATTTTTTATTATATTTTAATGTTTTATCTACTAGGCTGACTAGACTGACTACTAGCTGACTGCAAAGTATTGGACTATAACATAATAACAGTAATCTTTTTGAAACTAGTACTTTGCTAAAGCTAGCTAGCTAGAATAAACCGTTTGTTCTTTTTCTGTTAGTTATTACATCACGAAAAATTAAATTAAATTCAGAAATATTATTATTGTTTTATTTATGTAGTGCAATTTTTAAGTCAAATAGTATTATAAAAACAAACAAAAATATAATTGTATTAAATATAAATAATAAAATAATATGTACATTTACTTTTATATTAAATTAAAGAATAAGAATCAACATCCCAAATAATTTAGTGGCACTATTATAACTAATGTAGTACGTACAATGGTGAGCATTTTTGGATAATTATGTTCAGATACTGTTAATTGTGTACTTAGTTAATTTTTGTATTTTACTATGTTTTTCAATTAACAGGGTTTTTATATGTTACAATATTTATTGAAAATTAAGAGCTGTCAACAAAATTTGCAAATGTAAATTATAATCTGGACTCTTACTTGTACTGTACTCGTACTGTGACTTCTGAAATACCGGTAAATGTTGATGATTTATCCATCCTACATTTATTTTAAAGTTAAATAAGCCTACTCCTTCTTCTTATTCTTGTCAGCCTATAAATACGTATTGCAAGGCCCCGGACTCCTCCATAAAGGGTAATGCCATAATCGCCACGCTTGGCAGGCGGGTTGGCCATCCTAGTGTGTTGTTATGTATGTGGTACGCAGAGGACGCTGCTATCCATCCTCCACCACGGACCACGGGAAGAAATGATGAAACTAAGTATATTAAATTATTATCATGTATTTGATCAAGAACAATTAATAGTAGTTAAAAGATGTGAATCCTAAATACAAACATATGTCCTAAAACGGGAAATATTAAAATGGTATTGATGTATCCTCTACAATAAATAATCTTTCATGATTTCTTTCGGTTGAATGTTTGTGTGTGAATACAGTAATGAGATAATATATATAATATTTAATTACACAAATAGGAAAATAGGACTTTGTAAATTTTATAATTTAAATCCAATTTCAGGTGATTTAAATCCGTTACAGATAAATTAACTTAAATTTGTAATGTTTTCAAAGGTCTTTTTAACACCACAAGGACTGAAATAGTTTTTGAATTAAATAATATTCAGTCTGCTCTCTATTAAAACCAAATTAAAAAGTTTTAAGTAAAACAACCCTAATGAGTCTTTCAGTCTAAATTAGTTAAGACTAACCGAGTTGAAAATAAGCACTTAAATTCTATAAAACTTTTATGATGTTAACGCGTTTAGTACAGTGATGAATTTTTAAGCATCAATCACTTTATTGCTTCGTCAGCTTTTACTTTGGATTAAATGTTTTTTGCATTAATTTTTTAAATAATATTTTGTTGTTTAAAGAACAAAAGATTTAATGGGTTACGTTTCGGTTTTTTTAGAAGAATAATTTAATGTCCATAGAGATTCGTCCCTGCCTTTCATTAATTTTTTTTCTTGTATTCGTTTAATTAAAGTTGCCGTTCTTTTTTAGTATGATGATAACTTCTCATGATATTGTACACTTTTAAAGGTTACGTTACGTTAATTACCAAATTATGTTGTAAATACACTTTTATTTAAAAGGTATGATTTATACAAAAATGAAAAACATAAACTAATAGTGACGCTAGACAGTTTCGAGCTGTCATCGAGACGTCAACGTCACTTTGACTTGTGTGTGATGTTAAGCGTTTTTAATTAACAGGTACAATCATCAAGCATCTACAAACTAGAGAAGGTATTTTGTGACTTTACTTTATAAGCAGTGCAGCAGTAAAGCAGTGATAGATTTTATGGTAGTAAAACGCCGATGTACTAAAATAATTTAAAATTTTATGGTAGGGATTTTTTGTAGAATATATCATCATGATGGAATGGTGTAGTTAAGTAATCTGTTTTCAGCGCTTCGTTCACGTACCCTTCATTTGGAAATCGTGAACTAATTATAATTAATAAAATTTGTTAATGAACCAAAAAAATATTTTTTTAATAATATTTTTTTTGTCTTCAATTCAGGTAATCTAATGTTACAGTTAATTATTCTACATTAGGTCTACTATAAAATATTATTTTGCTACTATTAATTGTAATTTTTTTTGGCGTTGTGTATATCTCTAATTTTGAAAAAATCTCTAAGGTAATTAAAAAGAATCGTAGGAGCTAGAGCCGATTACATTGTTTCTTATTGCTGTGTAACGTACGAAGTACGTAAGTAGTACGTAGTACGTAAATACTGAACAAAGACTAATTAAAATATTATTTAAATTACAGTTTTAACGTCGTACTGAACAAATATAGTTTTATTGTTTCGTAACTCATTGCACAAATATTTAAATTCTGAGATGGTTACACTTCATCATAATTTACTTTAAGTAGAGTACAATTTATATTAGTAAAGAAGTTACTACTATACTATGTTATATATCAAATGAATATTATTGTTCATATTTGTTTTTTTTTGAGTTACTATTTCAAATAACCATTATAATATTAGTTAATAGTATTATAAAAATGTATCATGAACAGCAAAAATGGTAGCGAAACCGATTTTATGCAACGTTTCTTTCAGAAAAAAATAGAAACTATTTTGCAACCTTTCTAACCATTTGCCAATCCATCCGTCCGGACAGTGACCTATGTATTTTCCTGTTCTAACATACATTACATGTTTATTTTCACTCTTTACTTTATTCAGTTCACATTTCACCTATTTTTAGAACTCTAGGTAAAAGACAGTTTAACTTCCTTTGTAATTTGTAAGGCATTAAAGAAAATTAATGGATTTGTCGATTGGGCTCACACTTTCCTTAAAACCGGAGAAGACATTAATTCGTCTTTAAATTTTTTTTAAAAATTTAATATTAGTGAGGATGAAAATAGAAGAAAATAGATTTAACGGTTACGTAATACTGATTTAAATATGACATAATCTTTGAATCAATGTAATATAATATGAAATAATAAACAGAGATAAGATCTTATAAACAAAATATATAATTAGAAAATTTGTTGGTGCTATATATATATATATATATATATATATATATATATATAATATGTTGTGAATAGAAGAAATAATCTTTAGGTAATTTGATAATTACACAAAGTCGGAAATACTTTACAAAATTTAGCAAAAGTCATTAATTCACCACAGAGTTTTTCTTTCTTAAGATTTCAGCATCGTATTTCTTTCATGAAATTCAGGTGTGGAATTTCAATATTTTTTCAACCAATATTAAATTCCCTCGCCGTCATATTATTATTCCCATACTCATTTTCTTTTACATTCGCACACAAATTTTTAGCATCAACTATATACTACGCGTTGTACTAACGCATAACATACATATGATTTTTTATATTTCTCCATATAATTGATTTAAAATCAAATGTAAAATGCTTAATAGAGTAAAGATATTTTCAACTTTTAAATTAAACTTGAAGCTTATACTAATTTCTTCTGTTTTAAGTTTCTAAAACTTTATAGCTCTGAAAATCATTTTTTTTATTAAAAAAAAAATATAACATCTATTTATAATGTGGTTAATAGGAAATGGATATCGTTTTAAGTAAAGCGGTACCGGAATACAATTTAGTACATTCTCTACTTTAGTATTCAACACACATATAAAAGTTATGCAGCTATAATAAACAAATCTTAAATAAAGGACAATAAAGATTAATGTTTAAAAAGTTAATGACAGCGTTAAAAAAAAACTATGGGCTATAACTATGGGCTATGACTATATTAGTCAAATTACAAAAAATGAAACTTATGGGAACAAAACGTTAATTTTTTTAAATATTTACCGATCTTGAAAGCTAAACATTCTTGTATTCGTTTTGAGTGATTTCTTCTATGCACTCAACTCAAACTAAAAACATAGCCTTAATGTGTTTAGGATTGTATTTAAATTGTCTCTCTTGACTAATTCATTAATACAAAATATTATTTTACTTAAAAATCTTTTAACGAATTGTTTTATTTTATTACACAGAAAAACTATAAAATAAACAAAAGTATCCAAAACAGGGTCCAAAATGTCTTATTGCAAACTCAATCTCTTACAACCAACCTTTTGGAGAAAGGAGAAGTAGTGAACGTGGGATAGTGTAAAAAAAAAACAAAATTATTGTATGACAAATATAAAAAAACAGAAACATATAGAAAACACGTTTTATAAGTAAAAAAGAGTATGAGGGTTATAAAGAATTTAGACAAAATATAAAGGTACCGTCTAAATTTCATCGGAAACCATTTCATACGAGCCATTTTATAGTTTAGTGATGGTATTTTTAGTAATTCAAATTAAATATCCTTATATTTTTTAACGAACAAATAAATATAATATTATTTGATTACTTTTTAAAAAAGTAATCTCATAAAGGATCTTTGGTTCGTCGTGTTATATGAGGCATGAGAAATTAAGTACATTTTTCATTTACGTCAGGATGTGTGATACATCATACTCATACTCTTTTTTACTTATAAAACGTTTTTTCTATATGTTTCTGTCTTTTTATATTTGTCATACAATAATTTTGTTTTTTTTTACACTATCCCACGTTCACTACTTCTCCTTTCTCCAAAAGGTTGGTTGTAAGAGATTGAGTTTAATAATACTTAAGCGGCATGGAGAACCAATAGTCTCAGTGAGCTAGTTCCGCTACAATAACAACTTAAATCTAATATTGACTAGTAGGTTACAAGCTCCTTTTATATACTTTTGATTACTGGTATCTATTTATAACTCAATATTGTTGATTGTACGGCTAGGTTGTGGCATAGATTTTTTAATTATTCTTAAACAATAAACATGAGGAGAGACTATTTTTTCTTCTTGCTCTGAAAATTCGTTGATATGCTACATTTTTAATCATTTCTCTGTTGTCTACATGAATAGCATTATTAGATTTTCTGGGTTACCGAAGAATCTATTTCGATAGATTACCTTATCAAAGCTGTTCTTAACACTAAACCTACCAAGTACCGGTCAAATTGACCGTTCTTAAACTTTTGTAAAACTTACACATTTTTAAACGTTATAATATCGATATCAAACTACATGACCACGCAAATAAACTACGTGGGCCACGCGTCTGGGACTTGTTCTAGTTTTTGTGCAATTTATGCTGGAAATCAGGGGAGGTCCCAGACGATTGGCGAGGTACAGTCATCGTAAATTTGTATAAAGGCAAAAGTTCACAGATAGACTGTGCAAGCTACAGGGCTATCAGTTTAATTAGCTTGGGCCGTAAAGTTTATGCTAAAATATTAACGAGAAGAATGCAAGAGAGATCTGAAAGGCTGTCGTGGGAGGCGCAAGGAGGTTTTAGACCTGGAAGAGGGTGTATGGATCAGATCACGGAAAAGTTTTTGGCCCTAAACCAAAAGGTTTTCTGTGCTTTTGTGGATTTGGAAAAGGCGTTTGACAGGGTTGTGAGAAAGAAATTATGAGAGATACTGCCCCGATACAATGTGAGCGAACCCTTGGTACAGGCTGTAAAGTCTCTTTACAGAGATCACTCAGCCCGTGTGCGAGTAGGAGCTGACATGTCGCCCTGGTTTGACATCCAATCGGGTGTTAAGCAAGGTTGCGCTATGTCAGCTTGGTTGTTCAATTTATATTTGGATAGTTGTCTCCAAGGCGTGAAAGACGGTGACGTAGGAGTGAAAATAGGTGACCTTAAGGTCAATTGCTTGTTACATGCAGATGATGCAGTGTTCATTGCATCATCAGAATGCGATTTGCAGGCATTGGTCACCACTCTGAAAGATGGGTGTGAAAATAATGGTCTGAACCTGAATGCAGATAAGAAGAGGGTTCTGATATTTGAAAGAAATGAAGAAAGAACAGAATGTAAGATCAACGTGAATGAAAAGATAATAGAACAAGTGAATGAAGCGGTATATTTGGGAAGTATGTTTAGCAGAGACGGAAGATACGAAATGGATTTGGAAAGGCGTATTGCTGCCGGTAACAGAGTTAACGGTGCTTTGCCTGCATTATTGGGACGGCGAAACGTCAGCATAGCTGCACGTTTAGCTGTACACAATGCAGTTTTGCTACCGACGCTGTTATATGGCAGCCAAACGTGGGTAACGCAGAAGAAGAATGTAAGAAAGATGAATGCTGTGGAGATGTGATCTCTTCGCTGAATTTGCAGAGTCAGTTTAGCTGACCGAATCCGCAATGAAGAGATCCACAGAATAGCAGGTACTAGCGAAGATGTCACGGTGAGAATGAAGAAGAACGTGCTCAGGTGGTTTGAGCACGTCGAACGAATGAGTAATGAAAGAATGGTACAAAAGATTTATAAAGAAAAAGTGAGCGGCAAGAGAGACAGGGAGAGGCCTCGAGTGACCTTCGAAAACACAGTAGCTACGATACTGGAGGAAGGTCACGTAAAAAGCATGAGGACCCCCTGGAGGGCATGTATGAAGTTAATGTCTGTATTCGAGGCGAAAGAGGTATGCAAGGACAGTAGCGTTTGGCCCTCCGTCGTCTCTGGCTACCCCGCAAGGGATATGGCGTGAAGATAAGTTAAGTTAAGTTAACTACATGATAATTCTTTAAATATGCATATAATATTTTATTCACACTTTATTTTTAGTTATTTCCATTATTAGCTGCGTTATATAATAAAATAACTTTTAATTACCCGTCAATTTGACCGCGTGCGGTAGGAACAGGTATACAAGTATTGTCGGTAGGTTTAGTGTTAAATTTTGTGTTCAAATAGCGACTCGGACTACTTGTTTACGAACTACAGTGCATTACAAACTCTGACCATAAAATGGTTAAGAGGTTCAGTTTCGATATTATTTAAATCTAAAGAAAATGTACTTCTAATTTCTAGAATTGGCTTTTTTTGTATTTCAAATCCAATGGCACCGGAAAAGCATTAAGGCCTTGTAGATTTTTCATCCAAATGTAACAACAGTTTTATTCTCTCTGCCAGCAAAATACGTATTAGATTTTGTTATAATAAGGTAAGTTCATATGCTTATATATCTGTAAAGGTAGAAACGAATAAAGAAATTTTTTGTGGGTTTTCGAAAGTCAAATTTTTAATGGTTTAGGTAAGATACTAATTAACAACAAGTAACAATTTTGCTACTATTCAAAATTAATATGTATATACATAAATAAAGATTACATCAAAATACTTCACATGATTTGCAAAGCAATTTTGGCTATAGAGGAAGCCATTAATATTCATGGAAAAATATATCCACTAATTCATTATTTTGACATTGATATATAGTCGGACTTGATTCACAGGGTTAACAGAATACACATTACTTTTAAATAAAAATTTTGTTTTTGGTTAGGATTATTAACTAATATCACTGCAAATAAATATTTAATCTTAAAAAACCTGGAATGCCAAATATTTTGTAAATAATAATGACATTGGGGTATACAATTTGTAACGCTTCTAATTATAAGATATAAAATAATGAGATTCATTTCAAAGTACAATATCATTACAGCATATTTTTGTTTGTGTAATTTCGTGTTCTTATTGTACTACATAAGAAATAAATCAATGATGGGAACAATACCCAATTCTGGGTGGTATTTCAAATATATTTTTTAAGCCAATTGCGGTGCATAAAACTTGACTAGCATCTGCATTTGTAACTTGAAGCCTATAATATTTTTTTTTTTCATTACTTATACATAAAATTTGCATTCTATTAATATATACCAGTATATATATACATATTGATATATAGTGTGCATCTCTACGTACATAACATTCTTTTGAAAAATCTTTCAGTTTAATGATGTACACAAGTCTTTCGGTAATGTCTTCGTGATGCCAGAACATAATATTGACATCAAGGAGAAGCCCGCGGCTCTCATGTCTAGTTACCTTATATTACGAATAATATTTTCAAATATATGATGCTAAATATAAATAGACTTAAAGGAATTATCTTCTTCCGGAGAAGGTAAACTTTATGAAATGTAAAAATCTAAATATACAATTTTCTAATTTATAAATCTCGTAATTATTACATATACAATGTAATGTTTACTAGATTTGTAAAAGTTCGAAAATTATCATCACAAAGTCACATTTTTTTTCTAATTTTATAAAACATATGTATATATGTATAAATAAACATAAGTTTTAAGCAAAAACAACCGCAACGAGTATTTTATGTTTAAATTAGTTGAGCCGAAAAGAATTGAAAGTAGCGGAAAAAACCTTAATAAATAGTTCTTGTTACTGAGTTTATTTCACTGATGAATTTTAAAACATTGACAAATAATATTTATTTTTTTAGCTTTTCTAGGATTAAAAGGCTACTTTGTCGTATCTATTTTCGACCTAGATTTGTCTTTTGAATTTGTATCCTCTTTTGTCTCACGAGAGAGTTAAATGAGGATACGGGGTACTTGATGGAAATTGATCGTTCATTTCAGGGATTATATTGTGGTTTTGGTATTTAGTTACGTATCCATATAGTATTAAGGTTAGTTAGATAAGTGTAAGTTTTTTGAATTAAGTTATCGTCCTTTTTAATAAATAAATAGTTTAAAAAAATATGCCATTACGAATATGCCAGATTCTATACATTAACATATAACAACAACTCCTAACTTACCTCGACGATCATTAGTTGATGAATGACCGGCAATATGACTCTCGTCATGGTCGATCGGCTGGTGATCTTTTATTATAACAGAAGATCAACATAAGATATAACTTATGCACCATTTTGCAACGGTTATTAAAAACAAGAAAGAGGGTCTGGCAGTTAATCTGGATATGGCGAAACCCTTCGGGCGCGTATGGTGCAAGAGGCTTCTTTCGAAGCTCTTTTCTATGGGCTTCCCGAGAGTTTATGCAAGTGGATCTCCAGTATTTTCACTAGGCGGAGCATACAAGACGTTCTCAACGGTTTTTTTCTGACCCCAAGCCCGTGAACGCTGGAGTACCATAAGGCTGCGTACTATCCTCAACTCTGTTCTCCTGCACATCAATGATATGTTGGATATTCCCAATATACATACTTTTCGATTCTCTACTGTGCAGTTTTCAAGGAATTTTCTTCCATATGCTACTGAAATATGAAACGAACTTTCTTCGACGGTATTTCCGGATCGAATGTACCCGGCATAAAATATTTATTATTCTATTTACCTTTGTTTATACACGTTCAAGATCAGACATATATCTCTGTAACAAGCTTATTCTTATTTGTGGCATCAACACAGTGTTTGCTACGAAGCATGTCGAAAAAGACTATTAGCTATAAAAACTGCAAATAAAAACAAAAGATTTCATTAGTTTCTTAACTTATTTTTATTTTTCTATTATGCTTTCCATTAAATAATATTTATAGGTACTCATCTTTAAGTACATTTATTTTATTTAAAAATTGTGCAAAAATCGAAACTAAATTTTAGAGTATATTCTTGTCTTATTTTTTATTTATTGCCAAATAAAGACTATCCGTTCAGCAAAATAAATTTTGTAACTTGAAAGCTTAGTTCGTAAAGTTTATTTAACAATATTCGCTAATATAATGTTTATTATTAAATGAGGAATATTATTAAACTAAATATTATTAAAATAAAACTTAGAAATCATTTAGAAGATCGATGAATATACATATATATATTAGGTTAAATTTTCTGTTTTATTTTTGTTTCTAAATTGCCTAGTGCGAAATTTAAAATTTCTGTTCAGTAATTTAAAAAATACATTTGGTCTTTTAAAAAAAGATGTTAAAAATAAATAAAGTTCAATATGTGACGAGCTTAATCACGGATAAAAACTAGTATTTTAAAAAGCAGTGATAAAACAGTGCATCGATCTCATTTCTATTTAATATACAGTTTGACACAGATGAATATTCAGATGGAATGACAATTTACACTATATTCTGTTTCCATTGCCCTGTTTTCACTAATCTTCACCAATTCTAATATAAATCATCTTTATTTATTTCTTATTGTTCCCTTTTTACAAAAATATTCCTATGCTGCTTTTCATTATGGAAACAAATAATACAAAACAAAGTTTTAGTAGTTACTTTACTTTTCACTTTTATAATTTCAACTGTATTTTAGACATCATTGTAATTGAAATGGTAATTGGTTTAATTTTTCTTAACAACACATATACACAAATGTCATAGACAGATCGTTACTTTTTGTTGCAATATAACATAACAATAGTGTAGCCAAAGCCAAGCCGTCAATTTCATTTTATTTGTGTCTTAGTTTTTGTATCGGTATTTAAGTAAATCATTAAATTAAAACATCATTATTATGTAATAATCAACAATACGAAACATCATTTAACATTTCGATTTATATTCTTATAAACATAATATACATATATATACAATATTTAACTATTTTTTTATTTTCATGATAGATAAAAAACTTTAAAATTATAAGCCGTTATACTTTAAGCTTAAAAGAAATTTAATTATATTATATTTCAAAACGTCACAAGAAAGTTCATGTAAGTGTAGTTGGTAAAGATCTACGAAAGCCTTGTTAAAGAAACTGTGTTAAAGTTTAAGAGAAATTCAAAACAAATTTAATTCCACCTAGGACAAAGATAGGTGTAAATAATAAATAAATATCGATAAAATAGAAAGAAATAGAATCTGTGATCTAAACTGTTATTCCTTATATATAAATTTTTACTTTTCCAGTTTTATAACAAGGCAATAGATCAATCATCTCTTGAGATATTGGTCAAGTATTTTTTATTAGTTAGTTTAAGTAACTAAAGCCACCATTTAAGATCTTCTTAAAAACATATTGATATATTAAAGCATGTAATGAGAAGAGTTTTGAATATAAAAGTGTATTGTTAGCGAGTTCTTTACAAATGAAATGAAAAGCGTGAAAGGAGTTGAGATTTTGCAAAGAATCCAAATAATTAGGATAAGGGCACTAAATTTAAATAAAAGCTATGTTTTTTAACAGCCAAGGTTAATTCTTAGGTTAAATCTTCTCAAAAAATTACTAAAAGAACAGGATGCACCCAGGGTATGAAGTGCTTTCTGCCAGGCTTCTACAAGATTTATTATAAATGTAATTTTGGCTTTAAACAATAGGAACCAGACAAACCCAATTTTGGAACTGGGATCATCACGAAGATCCTAATACTGTTGTATTAAAAAAAAAGTAGATAAAAATAGTAATTCTAAACTTTTCACAAGTATTAACATTTGAATAAAATTATCAGCTGGTTTATATATATTTATATGGATTATTTAATACATTAGATTTGCCTTGTTTTGTGTTTTAATTAAACAATTGCGGGTAATAATAATTTTCTTCTTTGGGATAATATTATTATTATTATAATAAGCAAACATAATATAAATATAAATAATACATATAAATATTCAGTAATAGTATTAAAATTAAGTATATTATAATATTTATTTGCTCTTGAACCATTACAGCGCTATGAGTAAGTGGGGATAGTCACAAAGCTGTCTTCAATCTCTCACTGTTGTATTGTGCAACTTGACTGTGCTCGTTATGATACATTGACTTTGAAAACGGAGTCACAATATTATAAATGACGGACAAAAGCAACTATATTGTTTTCGTTTTTTAGCTGTAATGTATGCAAATATATGCAAATACAATATGTAAGTTACATTTGAATATAAATTGTAAAGTGTGAGAAAAATTACTTTTAATAAGATTGAGTTTAATTAAACATATAGCAATATATCTAAAAAACATATGGAGTAAGGAAGACTATCAAGAGGGTCCAAATAATTAAAATGCATCCATAAACTTTAGTTACTTTCGTATGACTTTCACAATTCAACGGAAACTTGAAAGATATAGTGTCCAAAGAATAATCAAGTACAGATTGACTTTATAAATAGAACTTCAGAATCAGTCGCCTATGAAACGATAAATTTCAACAATACCATTGTGTGCAGTTAACTAACTTGTTTATAATTCGAGTGGGATTCGGAGGTGGTGCTATTTCGAATACCTGATCTTTAAGTTCAACCATATTCGTGGAGTATCTTGGTAATTTTATCACAATACGATATGAACTTCATGAATATGTCGTATTGTATTATGAAAGTAGAACATTCACACTGCTTTTATTTTATAGAATTAATTAAGTACATTTAAATTGAATAAGTTTATATAATTTATTTTTAATTGAAACCGGAAATTATGAATTCGTTAAAGTAAACATAGTTATTACGAAGCAGAAAGCCTGTAAACCAGATGATCTCGAAGGAGATCTGTCATCTTAAACGTATGTATTCCAGACTTTTTACTATCTCCCTTTCTTCCTAATGTTGCTTAAAGTATTTGCTAACCTTATCTAGAACGACCAATAAAAATTAAATTCGGTGAAATTTCATACTGCTGGTAAAGCGGTAAATCCGTCTTACTAATTTAATTTAATTATAATATCCTCAGTTGTATTTTAATACGTCATTTTATTATTATTATTTTTAATTATACATCAATTACCTTTAATCATCAAATGCAGAGCTGTAGGCAGAAGGAAGTTTAATATATATATGTTTAGAATAATATACTATTTTGTTAGTTTTCTCTAAAAATATTTTACGTGTGGTATAAAATGATGTTCTAGTTTATACCCGGCGTGAGAAAGGCACCTTGTATGGCTAGGTTGAGATATCTGTGTCTTCGCCAAAAACAACAAGGCCGACTGCGCCGTCTCAGGGTGGTAGTGGACGGTGTTTAGGTTATGGGGAAATCCTCGAATGTTTCAAAAAGCCACTTTTAGAGTAAAGCTAAGTGCCACTATTTGCTGTCATTTGCTCTTAGAAAATACAAAATGTGATACTTTGCCTGCCCTAAATACGACGGACAATCCGAGCAAAATCCGAGAATCATTCCCTCGATCTTGCTAAGAGACGGGTTTTCCGGCTTCGTCAAAGCCGGTACCGTCCTGGTCTATATTTTTTAGAAACATCGCTTTCGTGTTTGGCAGGCGGTTATGCTTCCGGACTCTCTCACTCACCGACGGAACATAACCAAATGAATTTTGGTTACCAGACGTCGATCTTCTGTGAGAGAGTAGTCTTTCCCTGATCGAGCTAGTCCGAAACGAGCTTTTCAAAATGCAATAAAAATCTCTCTTCTCTACGGGTACCCTTATTGTATTATATTCTTTCTTTTTATTAAGATATTTTATTTCATTTATGATTATTTCATTTTAAAAAACTACAAAGAACATCATTTTCACCTAGAATATATTCGCCACAAATTATAAAACATTTTTTATTTAGTAAATTCGAACAAAAAACAAAACTATTTATAGAAAAGAAGATTTAGCTATAAGTGCAAACCAAAACAGTATTTTGTTTTATTCCAGTTATCTTAGTTAATGCACCTCCGGGAACAAAACTACAAGTATTTCTCTGTAACAACTCAATCCAATTTGTAGCGACAGCAGAGTGTTTGCTATACAACATTTCGAACAATAAAATAAGTAAAACAAATACTGTTCTAGTATATTTTTAATTTTTATTTTATTTATGGTAACTTATTATGTTATCAGATTTCTTTATTTTCGAAACGTTAAAATGAAAGTATTTAAATTATTTACTTGAATGTATGTGAAAAAAGCTTTAATGTTTATTAACACAACTTAAGAAAATAATCATTTTATATAGAAAAATAAGTTTATGTAAGTAAAAATTTAACCTGGTCGCTATATCATAAAACCTTGAACATGGGCATTAATTTAGAAGTGGCAAATTGTTGTTTACTGTGTGGCAATTTTATTACCATGCCACAAAACAAATCGCTTCCACTGATGTATGATGCAGTACATTAGGTGCAATAATATACAATACTAGTGAAAAACGGGATATATTATTCTTAATTACCCTGGATTTTGTAGTGTATTCTTAAAATAGTTTATATATATTTCCAGATTAAAGCGTATCCGTTATAAAATATAAACTTTTTCATTTAAAAGATTACTTAAATTAAATATACTATTAATAAATTGAAATGTAGAACTAATTTACAATAAAAATACGAGTAAGTATTAATATATCAGATTTAATTTACTATTTTATTTTATTGATTTCTAGCATAGTGGAAAATTTGGTATAAATATAACTGAAACAGATACTAACATGGGCGATCAAATCTTTAGATCTCGAGATATGTCTGATAAATGGTAATATAGGTTCTCAGATTAAAATGATGATTGTTCGCTCTTTATTGAGAAAATTAATTGAAATTTTTTTTTGGATATACTGTATAAGTTTGATTTATCACAAGTTAAATTTCGTAATAAAGCTGATGTTCACAAATAAATATTGTTGTTATTTAAAATAATATACATAAATATTTTTATAATTTCGAAAAATTACAAACATTCACTATCTGTTTAAAAAAATGATTAAATAGTGTATCGCCATTTTATATATAGTTTTATTGACAGAGATAAATATTCAGAAGAATGGCGTCGACAAATTACATTATATACTGTCCCCAGAGCCTCATTTACTCCAATCTTTACCAATTGCAACATAAATTATTTTCCTTTCTGAATGTTTTGATTTTTTTCTCATTAGATATAAATTTTATTTCGGAAGAGGTAGATATTATGTTTAATTTGTTAAAAAAAAACTTGATAATCACGTTATTAACATTGTTTTAAGCAATTCTAATAAGATATTATATCTTTAGACTCTGACGATTACAAAAAAGCAAATAATTTCTAATAATATTTGGATTATATTATGTTATATTTCACTATTATGTTAGATGTTATATTCTATGCTAATATCTAGTTAAGATATTATGTTCGAAAATAACTCTGTTGGGGATTCATACTAACCTTTTATTATTTATACTTAATTTATTGCAATACAAAATATAAAAAATAGAAGAAAAATGTATACATTATTTTAATAACTATATTTGTAACATACTCAATATGTCTACTTTACAATTCGTTTAAATTGTGATCATTTAACAGGTAGCACGCACTGATCAAAGTGCTTATTATTAACTATACAAAATAAAGGAATAAAAAATGATAACCGTGCCTTTTTTTCCTTTAACTGTCATTTAAAAATGAAATATCTAGGTAACATATTTCATTTCTGTAATAATTGAAATACTTAGTGACAGTCATATATTTATGATGCTTGTCTGTGATTAGGTTGATTCATTTTCTGTTGACAGGAAATTAAAAATTTAATAGTTTGTGACATTTATTACTACTTAATCAGTAATCTGATATTTTGAGGAATCCAAAGATGCTATGCTAGATACTATTTTATTATTTAGATTCAGATTTCTTATGTCATAAATTATATAATCATTTTCTAGTTTAGTCACATTTAGTTTGACTTTCTGCGTGGTTACATTATTCGCTTATGCCATGACCTTTTTTTTTTAATTAGCCTCCAGTGGGTAGAGTTGTAATTAGTGTTCTTGATAACGGGTATAAGGCGTTGGTGCTTATAATTATGCGCGTGTATTATTTCAAGGCTGATTAAATAATATGTATTAATTATTCGTATTGCCGGTATTTCGCGGTCATTTTAAAAGTTTATTTGAGTTGAGTTTATACGGTAAGCAATTTGAACTCTCACTATAAATTAGAACATGTTCTTTAGTTTTTATAACTTCCTTTGATGATTTACGTTGCATAATTTCAGTATTGGTCCTATTTTGAAAATTGGAGTCGGCTTTTGAGGCCTTTTTTCTCCATAAAGTATTATAATTTGATATTATATGAATAGATTACGGCGTGATTAGTGCTACTTCATAGTTTAACCTGCATATTTTTCATTACGGATCTTTTTTTTTATATTAGGAGATAGGTTTTACCCTAATAAATTATACTACGTGCTTATGCACGTAACATCGGGATGACGACCTGAATGTCCTGCTTTCTGATTGCTGTAACTATAGCTGAATGACAGATCTGCCTACAAATGTCTCATCCTCGTTAGAATATTAAGAAGCTATCTGGTGATGTACTACATTAGAGAGTTGATTAATTTAAAGCGACTCACTGGTTAGACAAACACTAAATTGGAAGGTTTACAAAGGTGTCTAACAATATAGTTAATTAAGAACCTAAAACGATAACTCAATATATGTACTCGTATGTATTATATACATATAATGATACACATATATGATTATTTTTAACTGAATTTTAGTATTTGTATAAGTTTTGTACACCGCTTTAAGGCTTTTAAGAAATTTTGTCTATTTTTTTTTGTTTAAGATCGACTCAACTAATTCGGTTGTTTTTTCTGTCAGGACATAATTTATATAAAACAACTTTTAGATAGGGACGATAAATATTGAAACATTTTAAGTTGGAGATTTACAGAAGATGTTCTTTAACAAAATTCAAAAACAAGGCTACGAGGGTTCCGAACGCGCCCTGGTCTGAGAAGAACCGAACAACAAACTTTTTTTATTGTATCACTATTTCACAAACGTCAATATACTTAGTGACTAATGTACGAACAACTAGAACCATCGCAATCAATTCGATAAGCCGGCCTAATGATTATTAATATTAATAATTAATAATAAAAAAATAAAATCCGTGGCTAGCAATATGCATATGCATGCATACCAGTCACCGCAAATAGCTCACGTTCATGAACATAACGCAAGGGCCAGCCATCACCCCCTTCGCCATAATTCAGAGAAGGAGGTAATCCGACCCTCACTGCTACCGAAAGTAATGACTTCGAAGTAGACGGTGTGATGCAGGTAGTAGATCTAACGGGAGTAAACGCCATCTGAAAAATTGCATAGGTCATTAGTTAATCGCTATACTGTCAATAAATACAATTTATTGCCAGTCGTCGTTAATGTAAAACTACTATGATAACTTTTTTTTCAAATTCCATTTATTTAGTGTATTTAAATTTTTGGCCTGACTGGGGAGTTTATTGTAAAAAGTAATAAAAGTAATTTAAAGGAATTACTATAGGACATAGAAAGATTATTTTTATTTCTAGTATTAATTTTGTGTACATCACTATTAATATTGAATTTTCAAATATTTTTACGTATATAACTAAAATTTTCATAAATATATTTTTTGTAAACAGTCATAATTACTATTTAAATATATAAATCGCAATTTTATTATTATAACTGTTATTTGTAACATTTATGCTGTGAATGTTAAACAAGTAAATTACACACAACGAACTATATATAACATCATATGGAATAAAAGTATTCTTTTTTGCCGAGTACACATTTCTTGTTCTTTAGCAATTATTTTTATAATTAATTAAAGCAAATTATAAATAAAAGAAATTAAGAATCTTCAACAATAGTTTATTCTGTGGTACTAGAACTTCACACTGCAATTCATACACTTACATATTAGGTGTAAATTTCTACAAGAGCTTTATGTAAGAAAGTGTTTTAAAGTTTGAGAAGACATTGAATTCATAACATAATACGATTAAACTGGAGATTAATTAATACTTTAATGTTACAAAGTTATCAGACTTTTCAATTTTAGCTTTTAACCAACTTTCATCCACGTATAATTTCTCTCATCTTTCTTTGCACGTCCACTAACATATCGTAAACAAAAATATACTACAATCTCGTCAGATAATATTTTTGCTTTTTAAAAATGGATCATTAATAAGTTAAACAATAACTATCTATAAAACTATAGTGAGGTGGCTTAGTTAACTCGGTCTTGTCCCGTAATAATTTCATCACAATTTAAAGCATTCACATTGAACGCAGGCACTTTAAATATTCGACCCTGGAGCATTCTGTTCTTACTTTAAAAATTTATTCCTTTATTAAATTTTGAAAAGCACAATTAGATTTTTTGGGTAGCCGAAAAATTTATTTCGTTGGAATATATTGTCAATGATGTTCTTAAATTTTGTATTCAAATAGCGACTCAGACTACTTGTTTATGAATTACAGTGGATCACGAACTCTAACTATAAAATGGTAAGTAGGTCCAGGTTCGATATTATTTAAATAAAAAAATACCAGTAATATCTATTATTGACCTATTATTGTAATTCATATCCAATGGCACCGGAAAAGCATTTAGGCCTTGTAGATTTTCCATCCAAATATAACAACAGTTTTAGTCTTTCTGCGAGCACAATACGTACTGCTTTAGATTTTATAATGATAAGTTCATAAGCTTTTATATTTGTAATGGTAGCAAAGTATAAAACAACATTTTGTAGGTATTCTAAAGTCTAATTTTTAATGGTTTAGATAAGACACTAATTAACAGCAAGTAACAATTTTGAAAGCATTTAAAAAATATTATAAACTTAACTATTTTGGAATGAGGCGTTCTTAAAAAAGAAATATACATAGAAATAAATTGGGCGACATGCCAACGTTTTTTTTTAATAGCTAGAGCCTAAGAAAGCCTAGAATCTCCTGTGTTATTAATAAACACAGAATCATTTATTTCCCCACGGCTACACTTTTTACTTTTTTCCTTACTTACTAGAGATTTTGTGTGGCTTTTCATAACAGTAAGGAAAAATTTAATTTTATCATCCCTTGATTTTATAAAGTTTTCCGTATTTTTCGAATGAAAAATAATTTTAACTAAAACACCATAAAATACCCATTTAAGGCACATCCATTATAGAAATCTAATCCGCATCAAAACTATAATAATCCTCGATCTATTTATAATTTTAGTAACATCCTTTAGTGTTTGTTGATAGTGAGTTATTCTATTCAATAGGTTAAAATACCTATAAAAAGATAATTATTTGTTCACGTTTATTACCACTGCAAACAATGTGTGATCCAAACGGTTATTACCTCATAAATCAGGTAGAGCTTTTCCGGCTTCCTACATAACTACTAGATCACCACTTAGTTGGTTGGTTTCATCGGTAGTAGACCATAACATCGGGTCGCCGGCAAGGTTACCACCCATCGAACAAAGTCGTGCCGCAAAGCGACCTAGTCGTGTTCCAGCACGTTGTTGTTGGGGGCCCAATTAGTGGGTCAGCCACCCACGAAAGGCTGCCCCGCCAGCTGCGTAAAATCCCAGGGTGGCTCCATCGTGCTGGTTGGCGACCAGACGAGGAGGCCCGATGGCGATCCCTGGGGGGGTTCGGGCGTCCCCGCAGTCTCCTGACTAGCCTCCCAGTGGCATGACAACACCAATTTCGGCGCCGGGTTTGATACGTACCGCCTCGTTCAACTGCCATTTCTCATCCTATTCACTCTTTTATTTTTATTTTTTTTTAATGAAAAGGTCCAATAAGAAGATCAAGTTTTCTCAGCGGTTGCACTCCTCCTCATTTAAAGTGCACCTCACTAACATCAGGGGTTTGCACTCTAATCTCTTACCTGTCCCCCACCACCTGGAGACAGAGCAACCGCACTTGCTATTTTTGACGGAGACGCAGATACAATGTCCTTTGAGCGCTGCGTACCTGGATCATCCCGGTTACTCGTTAGAGCACAACTTTCGCTCACGTGCCGGGGTCTGTGTGTACGCACGGAATGACCTCTGTATCCTGCGTCTCCGTCACCTTGAAGACCCCACGTTTTCTTCCTTATGGATTTTAGTAGACACAGGAAACGAAAAAATCCTGTATTCCTGTGTCTACCGTTCGCACAGCGGTGATCAGGAGACAACTAGATTATTTGAGTATCTTGGTGAGGCTGCTGATATGGCTCTGCATCAGTACCCTTCAGTGCAGCTCGTCTTTCTGGGGGACTTTAATGCCTGTCATCAAGACTGGCTGTTCCCGTACCAGAAGACCGACCATGCTGGAAGAGAATGGAGCCAATTGCCTGGACCTTTTGCTGACAACTGATCCGGACAGGTATCGTGTAGAGGTTACCTCCCCCTTGGGAACCTCCGATCACTGTTTGGTGAAATCTGTATTTACATATTCCCCACCAGCTTCTGAACCACATAGTGTTAGGCGAGTATGGAAATACAAGTCAGCAGATTGGGATGAGATGCGGCACTTCTTTGCGTCTTTTCCTTGGCGGCAGGTCTGCTTCTCTTCTTCGGATCCGTCGAGTTGCGCGGATGCTATAACCGATGTGGTACATCAGGCAATGGAGTACTTCATTCCTTTTGCTAACGTACCCATCGGTGGCAAAGCTCGCCCATGGTTTAATGCCGAATGTGGTCATGCTGAAGACCGAAAACATTCAGCATACCTCATTTGGGCTGATGCTCGAAGCCGCAAAGCTCCGGATGTAAGTGTAAAGAAGAGAGCCTTTAAAAAAGCTGCCAAGTCCTATAAAAAGGCATTACGGAAGGCTCGTCGCGATCGTATCGCTAAGAATGGCGAAAAGCTCTCTGTCAGACCTACTGGTAGTCGAGCTTTCTGGTCTCTTGCCAAAGCGATCGAGTCGAACTTCTGCCAACCCTCGCTACCTGCTCTGCTGAAGCAGGATGGATCTCTGGCCCATACAGCGACAGAGAAAGCGAATGTATTTGCTTCTCTGTTCGCTGATAATTCACATCTAGACACTGGCAATGCTTCTCCAGCACATCTTCCTCACTGCGGTATTTCGATGCCCGAAATCCGCATCACTAACAAAGAGGTATGGAGAGCATTGTGTCGCCTTGATGTGAATAAAGCCAGTGGTCCTGATGGTATACCAGCCATTCTGCTCAAGACATGCGCAGCTGAGTTGTCTCCTGTATTGACACGTCTGTATCGCCTCTCTTTCAAGTCTGGAATAGTGCCGAAATCTTGGAAGCTTGCTAACGTGCAACCAGTGCCCAAAAAAGGCAGCCGTGCCGATCCTGCCAATTATAGACCGATTTCAATCACCTCCATACTCTGCAAGTTTATGGAGCGTGTATTGAACTGGCGCCTTTTAGCGTACCTTGAAGGTAATGATCTCCTCAGTGACCGACAGTAGGGGTTTCGCCGAAATAGGTCCACTGGGGACCTTCTAGTGTACGCTACGCACATTTTAGGCGTGGCCTTCGAGAAGAACGGAGAAGCGGTCGCCGTCTCTCTTGACGTCTCGAAGGCATTTGACAGGGTCTGGCATGCGAGCCTTATAAGTAAGCTTTCAGCATACGGCATAGCTCCTGGTCTGATCGGCTGGGTAACGGACTTTCTGAACCAAAGATCTCTCCGAGTAGTTGTCGACGGGTGTTCCTCGGAACCTTTGACAATAAATGCCGGAGTGCCTCAGGGGTCCGTTCTTTCTGCAACTCTCTTTCTGCTGCACATTAACGATCTGCTGAAGCCCGGTATCTATGGGTATGCAGACGACAGCACAGTTGTAGAAAGATACCTGCCGAGTAGTCGGGCTAGTAGAGATCAAGTACAGTCTGAAAGAGAAGCCATGGTGCAACGTTTGAATGACAAACTTCAGGCAGTTTCCACATGGGGCAATGCCAATCTTGTCAAATTCAACGCCACCAAAACGCAGACGTGTCTGTTCACCGCCAAAAGGAGCCCTTTCACCTTGGCTCCTACTTTCCAGAGTGTATCTTTGGAATACAGTGACCGGCTTCAGTTGTTAGACTTAGAGATTTCCTCGAACCTCAACTTTGGTCGGTGTATTGAGTCCAGAGCAAGAGTAGCTGCGGGAAAGCTTGCCGTTCTTGCGAAGGTCCGTCAGTACTTCACACCGGGACAGCTTCTTGTATTATACAAAGCACAGATCCGGTCGTGTGTGGAGTACTGTGGGCATATATTCGCTGGTGCCGCAAAGTCTCATCTTGCGGTTCTGGACTCAATTGAGAGGCGAGCAAAGAGGTTTATAGGTGACCCTGAATTGGTTGAAACCAACCTCCACAGCCTTGAACACAGGCGTAGAATTGCTAGTCTCTCAGTATTCTATAGGATACACTTCGGTGAGTGTGCGCAGGAATTACACGATTTAATTCCTCCGTCCCCCTTCCACCACAGGACGTTCCGACGCACGGCGGATATCCATCCCTACGTTGTGGACATTCCTCCTGTCCGAACGAAGCGCTTTGCTTCGTCTTTTTTAATGCGTACAGCGAAGGACTGGAATAGCTTGCCTGCGTCGGTATTTCCGTCCACATACAATGTGGGTGTCTTCAAGAGAAGAGTGAATAGGTTACTAGGTTAATACGCCTTACCACCTATGACTACATTTCCACTTTCCATCAGGTGGAATGTAGTCAAGTACTAACCTAGACAGTATAATAAAAAAAAAAAATAGTTCGGTAGACTTTTATTAGATTTAATTATTAAAGCCACTATGTAAAATAACCTGAAACTCGTATTTATATAATGTTGATTAACCAAATATTGATAAGAATAAAAAATGTGATTATAATATTTAACTAAATCTATTTAAAAATGCATACCAATTGAAAGCCTATTTATTATATCTAACCCTTTAAACTTCTGTTATAAAAGTCTGACTCACTGAAACTGACAAATATTGTCCTATTTGAAGCAGCTTTAAAACGTGATTAAATTTAAAATAAAAGTATTTATTTACAGGTGTAATTTTGAAATTAAACAAATTATTTACATTCTAAATATTTACGGTTGAGATGATGATTGATACGGTTGAGATGAGAATATAGTAGTAACATAATTGAATGATATAATATTTAAAGGACCTAAATTAATTCCAATCTATTCAAAAAGTGTTTTTTTTTCGATTGTCAATAAAATTAGAAATAACTTTCTTACGGGATATATTTAAGGTATTAAGAATATAATCACTGTTTAAAAATAAATGAACATCATTAAATCTACAATAACCTGGTTGTTGATATTTTTTATCACATTCAATTTACTAGTATAATCGTAGTATTTTAAATGCAGTATAATTATATCATAATATCTTTTGAACTTGTCATATAATATATAATATTGTTTTCTCTCCTTTTATTACCAAGTGAGTACTTCTTTTCCAATAAATGAATTACTCCAGGTAAAGTTAATTTTCATGTATATTTCCTAGGAAAACCTGAAAAAATATTCAAGAGAGATCATGAAAATATATCTTCGCAATTTCATAATATATATGAAGTTCAAGAAGTATTACTATCCGGCTATCATATTTCTATTGAGATGTGTACCTTTTCTATTCGTATACTGTCACCGCCTTGTTCTTTCATTGTATCTGTCCTACTTTCAATATGAAGATGTCGAATAAAAGCACAATAGTACTGGCATATGTTTGTTTGATACTAGCTCTTTTTTTAATCAAGATGAGGGTTTGTTTTCATTCTTTTGATACGAGTTTTTAAGTATTACTTGAGGTAAATAATATATTTATAGTAGAATGTATCATGTCTTTCGACAGTTCCTACAGACTCGTGGGAAGAATAATCGCTCCTCGTATATAAATAAGTGTGTCCATTAAACTAAACTGAAAATATTTTCAATCTAATTGTCTCGCAAACTCTTTAGAAATATTTTGACGAAATATGGTGTAATATTAACCTGTTTCTCTTAAGCACATTTATAAAATTGAAGTAATGGCTATTGTAAAAATGTAGTGTAAAAATTAAACCAAGTTTAATAACTAGTTTTGAAATAACAAATTAGTTACTTGATTTAATACGACCTCCATATTGGTTAGGGGTGAAGGAGAGGGAGTTGGTTTAAGAGTATAGTACGATAATGAACTCCATTGTAATATATTATTATTTATTAATTTAAAATTACAAGATGATAAAAAGCCAAAAGGTGCAGTTGATTTTTTAAGAAATAAAATAAAAATAGTGGTTACGGATTGACAAAGAGATACTGCTATAGAATTACGCATAGAAATTGAGAATATCTTGGGATCTGAGGTAAAGATAGAAATAGGAATTAGATATAATTCAAAAAGGTATCAGAATATAAAATTATTGTAAATTTAGAGATGTGAGTGAGGGATTGGTATTGGAATTGATTGATTGAGTTATTTATTTTGAATTGGACATAAGATACGATTTAAGAATGTCAAGGTATTTTAAATATTCCAATTTTTTTGTTATTGTGTTAATTGAAGGATACCATACCATTTACTTTCGTCTACAAACTAAATTAGGCAGAACAATTATTATAGGTGTTTAATTTTCAACAGTGTACACTAATGGTATGATTTGATTAATGAAATGCTATTTAGGAAATTATGTTAATTAAAATATTAGTTAGTTTTAGTTGAATACAATTTCAATCTTTGTAATAGCAACTTCTTTTAAATAGTTGTTTTTGAATTCATGATTTATTTGTATACACAACCAATCAATTAGCGAATATTATAATTCATTAAATTATTTTGTACACTGATTAACAGCACACTGATTTTCACGAACGAACTTTGTTCGTTCTGTATTGTTTTTACTTTTCTCGGATAGACGTATGGATGTCTGTGGAGAGGAAAAATTTCATTACTGTCGAGAGATGGCGCTGTTTTAATTTACTGATTTAGTATATTTTTATATTCAATTATATTACTATTTTGTATTATTATTAATCACACGTTTTTGTAATTTCTTAGTAATTATAAATAAACATGTATTTAACATTTTCTTTTCTTCCATAAATAATAATAATTTTATTTAAAAATCAATTGTTTTTTTATTAATATTTTTAATTTCGTCAAGTTTCGTTCGGGAAAACCCACGGTATTTGCATCTTCACTGGTTTTGAATATTTTTATACTTTTATTTAAAAACATATAAAAAATACACCTCTAATGTAAGTTTATCGTTGCAGTTACATATTTACGAGATTGTAGGTTTGCGATTTTTATTTAAAAATACATCGTGTAGCAAGTCGATAGGGAATTTAGTTTGCAAATTTACAACTCACTTGAACCTAGATCCTCCTAAAATTATATACAATTCAAATGCAAGAGTTTGTGGACGCTATGATCATTTGTGATCAGTGACCCACACTTTGTCTCTCCTCTTGCCCAAAAAAAGTCTTTGAGTTCAAACAAGTAAAGACTAACCGAGTTGAAAATAAACACTTTAATCCTATAAAACGTTCACGAGGTTACCGCGTTTACTTCAGTGATGAATTTTTAAACAACAATCCGTTTATTGCTCCGCCGGCTTTTACAAGAGATTAAATGTTTCTTCGTCTAATTTATTTTCAAACTAATTTATTGTTTGAAATAACAGAAGACTTAATATAAAATTTATTTAATAAAATACATCAAATACTCACGTTTAAATTGTAACTGATACTGCAATTAATTTTTTATATTAGATTTACATTGTAATAGTCGTGTCACCAAATGCCGCTGTAAATACAATTTTTGCGAAATGTGTGGTCCATACACAAAATGTAGTACACAAATCAATACTGGCACCAACAAATCTGTCATCGAAGACCAACCAACGTCACTTTAAATTGTGTATCTACTACAAAATATTATTTTAATTATACTTAACAGGCCCCACCTCTGAACGTCTATATAATGGAGAAGACATAACCAAACCACCATACATTTTGTGATACTGTTGGTCTATTTAAAGTATAAAAACATATGAAACAGTGTTTATATAATAATCATAATTATCTTGTTCCCTTCTTTTATTTGTCTTAATTTGATACTTACAGGATAGTTTACATATTTATTTACCGATCTTGAATAAAATAAATAAATATATTAATAGATTTTGGAGTCCAATAATATTATTTTAAGGTGGAAAATAATTAAAAATATCTTTTAAAGTTTAAGTTTAAAACTTGAGTTGAGCATCACAAATGAATAGCACTGATGGGCTCAGTTTGTATTTTATAAATTACAACATTTGACCATGTCAACCGACAGTTCTTCAGAACTCTTACAAAAAAAAAATATTTCAAACTTATATTTTTATGTTCGGTATTTTTATTTTATTAAAGTAAATTCTCTGATACTTCTTTAATCAATGTAATTAAACGATTTTAATGGAATATGCAACTTATGAGTACATAGCAGAAAAATAGTTGGTTCTAATTTGAAAAACTAAATATTTTCACAAAAAAAGAAGAAATTTAAAATCAGAATTTGCCAGGAAATGTATTTTTTTATAATATAATATACAATTGGATTTGGCTGTAGCATAAAATATAACCAAAAGTTATAGGTCAATTTAAAATATTATTATTTATTACATAATATTTTTGCTGTTTTTCTCTTAAATTTAAAACAATAAAATTTATAGATTGTTCCTCCATTACTTTAATTGACTAATTACAAATTTAATTTAATTTACAAATTTATCATGTGTTTAAATTTTTATTTTATTATAAAATATTTATATATCTTATAATATTCTAATCAAACTATCCTGCATTGAAGTGATTTAGTTATATTATTTACAGGATTTTGTTAAGATATTATATTTTTTGCTCTTTAAATATGAATGTATTCCTAAAACATTCATGAAATAATAAAATATTTTATACTAAATGGCAACCGAATGCATAGATTGTTTAGAAACACTTCATCTCACCCCCTCTCTGTTCTCTATCTCTTGTACCACCAGAAATATTTAAAAATTTTCTTCATGACTTGTTTATATACATATTAGTTGTTTATATGCATATGACTTCTTTATATGTTATTTATATTTAGTAGCACATGTAACAATAGTTTTTGAGTAATTATTGTGAAAAAATACGACTTATGCAATTGTTGTACGTTTATCACAGTATATTGTACGTGAAGTTAGGGTGTAAAAAAGTTTTCTGTAAACTTTAATTCAGTTTACTATTTGATAGGTTCAGCGTTTTTAACTATTCTTATTTAACTTTATCTAGAATATAATATTGTTATTTAAAGCTACTCTTATTGTACACTTATAATAAATTTATAATGTTCACGTACGAGCTACGCACGTCGCAAGAAACGTCGTTTAAGACTCGTAAATCAAGTCTTCGTTTTCCTTAAAATTTCTTCTACTATTAGAGGAACCCTTGTCAGTTCCATTACGCACCAACTTGAAGGACGTAGTGATCCGAGGCCCTCATTTGCGCAAGTTATGGCCTCTTCATATTTCCTCAACTACGCTCCCTAATTCGATATCCCTGATATTTTAAAGATATTTTTTTACCGCTTTAAGAAAATATTTCTATTTGATATAAGCATAAAAGACAACGTTTAATTTGTTTAAGTATTAAGAATAGTGGGAAAAAAAATTCTAGGTATAATGTTATTAAGAAATATGTTATATCAATTTTTTTTAATATTATATTATAAAAATGAAAACATTTTAAAATACCAAAAAACATTAAATATGAAAAAAAATAAACAAAAAGTGAAAAATGTTATATCGTAAATATAAGATAAGGATGACAAGTTTAAAAAGTGACGGGGATGGAATCCCACAGGTCGCAAGTTAGAGTCTCGCTCGTTTTTATGAAGTTACTTCATTCTTTATTTAAAAATAATTGAATATAACGCGGCTTGTTTAAAGACAGTTTAAATATGAAAATATAATTATTGAGTTTATGCAACATAGGTATAGTATATAAGAATGTCACACATATAACATTACCTTTTTTATGTATTTTAATTCCATAAGCTCAACGAATAAAAAAGATAATGACAAAGAAAAATGATAAAGAAATAAATGGTTATTTCAGAGTTTGTGTGAAAAGCACGGTTTAAAATGTATCATCTTACAAAAGTTATCTAACATTCCGCTTTATAAGCGAAAAATTATGACATTGAATGTTCCGAAAATTGAAATTTTGATTATTAAATAATTACATCTAAGAAAATTGATTGTTAGTGAAAATTCCGCAAGAAGACATCTAGAATAAAATAAAGGCTATTTACTACAAACTATGACGTAAAGTACGAAATGTTTCATTTACCGGTGTATTCACTTCGTAAAAGTCTATAGATATGTACTTAAAATCAAAAGTAATCGGTGGATAATGTTTTTGTATAAAACATACAAAATATTCATTTGAAGTTATTACATATTAAATTACAATTATCTTTGAACATAATCCACTCGTACTGAATTATATTACAATATTCAAAGTCACTTCTAATATTATAATATAAATAACTAATTAATTAATTTCATACATTTTCAAAATATGTGTAACTTAACATACATTAAAATTTCTGATGTTTTTAATTTGTTAAAACTTGCAAAGTTCTCTTTGTCGAGACGTGAGTTTATGGAACACCTACTGTCTGTTATTAAACTAGAAAGAAGAGTCGACGTCCAATGTACTGCCTACTTACAGAATGAGCACAACGTTGGAATAAGCATTATGTCAAAACTTTAAAGGCATTTTTGTATTAAAAATATGAATAAGACGATATGGAATAACAACGATCATGGCAATATTGTAACAAACAACAAACAAAAACTCATTATTGTTCTATGCATTATTTTACATACATTACATTTTTAATATGAAATATGTTGGTCACGAGTCAAATTAATACAATTTAGGTCCAAGGTACAATTCATTTTTGAATTAAGTATGATAGAAAACTAATCTTTGTCTAAATTTAACATAATTTTATTTTGGTTTGTGACTAAATTCACGCATCATGAGTGAGAATAAATATATAACTTTTTCTTTTGACCGCACATATAGTATTTCTTGATGTAAATTAAAAATGTTTGTATATTATCAATATGAATGTTATTCTAATCAATCTTAAAGGCAATTTTAGTTCTAAAATCCTTACCTATAGAAAAAAAAAAAGAATTTCCTGTAAAAAAAATTATTCCTAAATAAATAATATACGAATATAGAAGTAGCAGACGGTAAAAATAACACTTTCATGTGAAAAACTAGACGCATATTTCATAATTTTGTCTTGATTTTTATTTCGTTAATTTGTTGCTTTTTCATAGTTGCCCCTTTTTTATTTGAATCAAAGAGTGTCGTGGAATGGTTGGAACTCACCTTAACCACTGAAATTCACGCAAAAATGGTTTTGGTTTGTAAATACATGGTTGGAGGTCTTTTATTTTTACCGACATTCAAAAGTAAAAAAAAAGTAAACTGGTTTTTATAACTTGGTTTTAAAACACCACCATCCGTCATGACAATTGACAGTCCAATTGTCATGACGGATGGTGGTGTTTTCTGTGTCTCCGTATTTAAAAATTAGATAAAGTGTATATGCCATTTATATATGTGCAAGTATTAGTTTAATATAAAAACAGCTCAATAGTAGGTGCCGATCATGGAATTTTCTTTCATTAAATATTGTAAAACAACTCGATTTCGATTTTGTTTTGAAGTTGAGCCACGGCTATACCAAGTTGTATCATCAAATCACGTCAAGTGAAGGAGAAAAACAGTGACAACCATTTGTAACAGTTAAATAATGGAGATACAATAAACAAAGTGATCAAAGTGTTGAAAAAGCATTATTTAATTTGTTTTGAATGCAAGTGATCATAATAAGCAAGCGGCACTTTTTGCATCCTACCTGCGTTATTTAAAAAAACTTGGACTTGATGTTATAAGCCCTATTTTA
The DNA here is from genome assembly GCA_918358865.1 of Melinaea marsaeus rileyi. Classification (NCBI taxonomy): domain Eukaryota; kingdom Metazoa; phylum Arthropoda; class Insecta; order Lepidoptera; family Nymphalidae; genus Melinaea; species Melinaea marsaeus. Next base: position 24,716,054 of record OU911089.1, read on the forward strand.
TAAAGTACTATTTCGAGATGTGCAACCAGTCCTCGATAGTGTATATTATAAACGTAAGCATATACTTCGCCCGGTTTCATCGGCGCGGGTTCAAATCTCAGTTTTATCGGATGAAAAAAGTGAAAATAATTAAAAGATTTAGTTTTGTTGATTAATTTTATTAATTTATTTTATATTTTGTCTACTTGTTATTTTTATACATTAATTTATAATAATTAAAATGCTAACTGGAATTAGTTAAATTTTTTACATGTCGTTATTAATATTTAATTTTTAAGTGCAAAATTTATGTAAATAATTTTATAATTATAATAAATTTATTAGTGTAATTTTGACAAATCTGTATTATGTATATTTTTAAAAGAATAATTATTAATAATAATAATAATAAATTTAACTAATTATTGTAATTTTTGACATTTTATATTGTATTGTTTTGTATTCTTATTGTATACTCGTATATGTTATAATGTGATTATATATTATAATATGAACGAACGCGGCGTTGGGGACCGCCAACCAACACGCCATGTTCCGAGCGGCGGAAGGTGGAGGACGGAGCTACAAATAGCTACGTGGAATGTAAGAGGAGGAATGGAACAGAAGATGAATGAATTATTATATGTGATGGATGACAAGGATCTGGATGTTATTTGTGTGTCTGAGACCTAGCGAAAAGGCAATGATACGACCGATTTGCCTGGCAACCGGGTCGCATTCTGGGCTGGGGTTCCAGAGGGTGAGCGAGGTTTCCAAGGTGTAGGCGTGTTGTTGTCTTCTCGAATGGTTAATGCAATGGTAGAATACAAGGCCATCAACCCGAGGCTTCTTTGGGTTCACTTTAAGCTGGGGATAACAAGAGTATTCTTGTTAGCCATGTATGCGCCAGTATCCTCAGCTCAAATGAGCGAGCTCGAGGAGTTTTGGGAGAATGTCAGGGATGTTCTAAGTAGTGTCAGGGATAATGAAAAGTTGATAGTATGTGGAGATGTGAATGGATGGGTTGGAACCGCGCGAAGCGGTTACGAAAGCGTGCTAGGCAAATATGGTGATAAGAGGGTAAATGAGGCTGGAAAGCTTATTTTGGAATTTTGTAAGGAGAAAAATTTGTTTGTGGCAGACACGATGTTTGATCACAAACAAATACACATGTACACATGGGAGCGAGCGGAAGAAAGAAGTATGATTGATTTATTCCTAGTGGACCAGCGTATTCGAAGTCAAGTTATGGAGACGCGAGTGTTCAGAGGTGCTGATCTGGGAACGGACCACTATCTAGTCGTTGCTAGAATAAGAGGTTTGTTCGCAGCTTGGCGTCGAATTATCGCATAAGAAGCTGGAAGCTTCAAGATCCACCGATCAGAGAGGAATATCAAGAGAGGGTTTCCAAGAAGCTTGAAAGCTGTGATTCTGGAAATGAAAGTGTTGAAGTATGCTGGCAGAACCTTAGGAATGGCATGGTGAAAGTAGCGACAGAAGTATGTGGTAAAAGGAAAAGAGGTTTTAGTAAAAAGCGCGATGAATGGTGGGATGATGAAGTGAAAGACGCTGTAGAGTTAAAGAAGAAAGCATGGCTGGATTATAAAGCCTCTGGTAAGGATAAAAGTATGAGAGAGATAAGAAAAAGAGAGTACAAGCTGCAAAAGCACAAAACGAAAGCACTTATAAAGATGAAGCGTGAAAATTATGAGAGAGAAAGGGATGAAAGGTTGACGAACAACTTCCCGGAAAACACGAAGCTTTTCTGGCGAGAAGTTAGTGGTCCCCGGGGTTGTTCGGTAACCTGTAGAATGAAAGGGGTGCTTTCGAAGAGTAGTGAAGTTTTAACAGAGCCAGCACAGGTTTTGCAGCGGTGGGCGAAATTCTACAAGGAGACGTATGAATGTGAGGACGCCTCGGCCTTGAGTACCAGCGAAATGCTGAGTCCGAATGTAGCCGATGGTGAAATCAGTTTGGAAGAAGTGGAGAGCGCGATTCTAAGTCTGAAACGTGGTAAGGCTGCGGGAGCAGATGAAGGTACTGCCGAAATGATCAAATATGGTGGGCCACGCGTCTTGGACTTGTTATGGTTTTTGTGCAATTTATGCTGGAAATCAGGGGAGGTCCCAGGCGATTGGCGAGGTGCAGTCATCGTACCTTTGTATAAAGGCAAAGGTTCACAGATAGACTGTGCAAGCTATAGGGCTATCAGTTTGATTAGCTTGGGTGGTAAGGTTTATGCTAAAATATTAGCGAGAAGAGCTTGAAGGTTCGGGGCTATCTCATCGTGATATGATTTATACATCTTATAAAATGAGATCTAAAATATCACTTTTTCTTTTTTAAATTCGGAACATGGTACTAAATTATTTACCTGCTTTTTCAACTGATGTGATGCTGCTAATTTAGATTTTGAGCCACTTATAGCCTAATTATTATTAAAATAAAGTGTAAAAAAAATAAAATAATAATAATTTTAAAATACACGAGTCATTAACTTATTTGTATATCAATATTATTCAAATTAGGCTTTACATAATTTTCATAAGTATAATAAACTTTTGATGTCAATTTTTATTTAATATTGTTATAAATAACAAAAAATAGGACACTATTTTTAATTTTTTTAATTTCATTAGGTAACTTATTATGTGTCTTTATAGTCATACAATAAATATTTTTTTTACTAAAGCCATCATTTTGTCACAAGGGTAATCTAAAAGTTGTTTCCTACGACTTTGTTATATAGCTTCATTTATATGAAAGAAGGAATTGTTAATATTTTAAATGTAACAAACCATGACAATATATTACTCTTATCCACTTATGGTGCCCTCTCAAAATTTTTACTTCCTGGGTATTAATAAGCATTCTCTTACTTTGAAAGATTTAAATGATGATTTTTCGTCCATCTTTTGCTTTAAGCATACGTCTATTGTTTTAATGCATTCACTTAACTTCCCACACTTAAGTTTTTCCACTGTTACTTTGGAAAAGGTAAGAAAGACTACAATAGCAATTACACCAAAGGCGCTAAGTAATGATAAAGTCAATAAAGCAATGTTAATAAAAAATTTTGAGTATGTCCTCGCAGCACTAACTCACATTTTTCTTTGGCTTTGGTTGACTATCCAAAAGTCTGGAAAGTGGCATTTTAGCTAACACTTCCAAAAGTCTATGGTCCTGTCAATCCTAGCCAATTCGGTCCCAAACTTATCCTTCCTTATTCTAACATAAGCAAATATTCTCATTGCTAACTTCGCATAGCTAACTGGACCAATATCAGTCTTGGTTTCGCACCCGTTATGTTACTACCACTGCTCTTATCAAATTTATGGATGGTCAGATGGGCAATGAACAATCAACAGGTTACTATGATAGTACTCATTGACTTTTAGAATGCTTTTAACAGGGTAGATTAAGACATCCTTCTAACCATACTTACATATTACTGCTTGTCAACACCAGCGCTGAAATAGTTTTCATCTTATATTCTTACAAAGTCTGTAAATGGACACTAACTTAGAAAATTGGATTACCGCAGGGTTTTATACTCTCCCCGATAATGTTTTCTTTATTCATAATTTCCATGAGCTCCTTTTTAAACTGTCCGTACCATATGTATGCCGACGACATGCCACATTATGTTTATAGCAAAATAGATAATGTAATGCAGTCTCAAAACTGAATACTAAATATTTATGGCTGGTCATCAGAATACAGTATTTCAGTTAATCCAGCTAAATGCAAGGCAATATCGATTGGCAGTTTAAAATGCCAGCAAATGTTAGTAGTACCAATCTTATTCTAATATTAGAATTTTTATTCACCACGTAGAACGGCATTTTTTATAACTCCTTTACCATTGACATACTCTGGAACGTGCCTTGAGATATCAGAAAACTGACGAAGTTGTCATTTAAGCGACAATTCAGACGACACCTGATAGAACACAATATATATAAACTTATATAATCTCCTAAAGTAATGTATTTATTTTTATTTAATTATTATTAATAAGTTTTACCTAATTATATTCTATTATTATTGGCGTGATTACTGTTATTTATAATCTAATAAATTTTCGTTTGGTACTAACGACTACTATGAGTACCTACTACACCATCTCACCAACACCACGTTTTGATTAGTAGATAATACTAATAGGCATTAAGTTCTTTGCATTTCTTAATTTTGGTTAGTTTTTTATTTATTGCTTTTCCACTTTAAATCCATACTAGTGATCATGTTATGTACGTGAAATGGAAGTGACAGGAGGGTCTATAGAAGGCATAGCAGTTAGTATTTTATAGCATATAGCAGTTATATTTAATTCTTTGATCCTGTAAGCCTTGAACACACACACAATATTTATAAAATTTCTGAAATTCTTTAAACACAATACAGAAGATAAGATTATTTGCATAACAACTATTTAGTTTTTTAGCTGTTTTATGACTTTTATGATTATATTTAATATAAAATATGAATAGTGAAATTTAAACCTTTTATAAAAATACGAATGAAGAAGACGCAATATAATTAGAAAATGTCATGAATTATAGCCTAAATTAAAAATAATAATGTTTTGCTATAAATAAATACTTATGTGTTTAATAAACATTCACAAATTTACAGCTGTAAAGGTAGTATAGGCTTGTGGGTAATCTTGTAACTGAACGTCCTGTGAGATGTTGAAAATTATTAACTTAGCATCGCCTTAAGACCGTTATCCGTAAAGGGTTCAACTCATCCGAAAAGCCCTAATTTCCTTGGAAGTTCATAAGTCGAGTGGGCCAGATGGTATCTCTCCAGTTGTGCTACGAACATGTGCCCCTGAGTTGACACCATTGCTAACGCGCCTATTTCGGTACTCCTACTTGAAAGGCGTAGTCCCGATCTCATGGAAGCGTGCCCTTATCCATCAGATCCCTAAAAAAGGTGATAGCTCGAACCCAGCTAACTACAGGCCTATCGCCATTACCTCTCTGCTCTCCAAAGTAATGGAGAGCATTATCAATAAACAGCTCCTAACCTACCTCGAGGATTACCAGTTGGTCAATGACCGGCAATATGGCTTTCGCCATGGTCGTTCGGCTAGTGATCTTCTGTTGTATCTTACACACCGTTGGGCAGCTGTTATTGAAAGCAAGGGAGAGGGTCTGGCAGTTAGTCTGGATATGGCGAAAGCCTTCGATCGTGTATGGCACAAGGGGCTTCTTTCGAAGCTACGTTCCTTTTGGCTTCCCGAGAGTTTATGCAAGTGGATCACCAGCTTCCTCACTGGGCGGAGCATACAGGTCGTTCTCGACGGTTTTTGCTCGGACCCCAAGCCCGTTAACGCTGGTGTACCCCAAGGCTGCGTGCTATCCCCAACTCTGTTCCTCCTGCACATCAATGATATGTTGGATATCTCCAACATACATTGTTATGCGGTTGACAGCACTGGGGATGCGGTATATTCCGGCCGTGCAGGTCTCTCTCGGGAAAACGTCGACGAGTGCCGAAAGAAACTTGTGTCTTCTATAGAGACTTCCTTGGGGATGATCTCTGAGTGGGGTGAACTGAACCACGTTCATTTCAATCCCCTAAAGACACAAGTTTGCGCGTTTACCACTAAGAAAACCCCATTTGTCGTATCACCGCTCTTCGAGAGCACTCCCCTCATTGCCTCGCCAAGTATCAAAATACTGGGTCTCAACATTTCCAGCGATTGTCAGTTTCGTGGTCATCTGGAGAGCAAGGCCAAGTTGGCCTCGAAGAAATTGGGAGTGATTAATAAAGCGAGGCAGTACTTCAGTCCTGGCCAAACACTTGCGCTCTATAAAGCGCAAGTCCGGCCACACATAGAGTACTGTTCTCATCTCTGGTCCGGATGACCCCAATATCAGCTTCTACCATTTGACCGCGTACAACGGAGAGCCGCTCGGATTGTCGGGGACCCGGTGTTCTGCGAACGGCTGGACTCTTTGGCATTGCGTAGAGACGTGGCTTCTTTGTGCGTCTTCTACCGCATTTACAACGGGGAGTGTTCCGAAGAACTATTCGATCTGATGCCTGCCGCCGAATTTCATTACCGCACAGCGCGCCATCGCCTCCAATACCATCTTTACCACCTGGATGCGTGGCGATCCTCTACTGTGCGGTTCTCAAGGACATTTTTTCCACGTTCCACTCGCTTGTGGAACGAACTCCCTTCGGCGGTATTTCCAGATCGGTACGACATGGGTACCTTCAAAAAAGGCGTCTACTCCTACCTACAAAGCCGGCAACACTCTTGTAAATCCTCGGATGTTGCAAGAGTTCATGGGCGGCGGTGATCACAAGTCATCTGTGACCCGCCTGCTCGTTTGCTCTTCCTAAAAAAAAAAAGGTTCAAGTTTACTCCTTTTAGATGTTTTGAGATGGATTAATATAAAATGAAATGGTTTTAATCTGAATTATAACGGATAACGGATTGATTGTAAAATTAATAAGGGTTTTTAATTATCCTTATTTGTAATATCTTTTACTTTTATCACAATAATAATAATGCAATACATAATGAGATTTATGGAGAGTATTAATGTTTTTTTTCTTTTTAAACTTAGATGCATATGTAATCAACTAAAGCCAAAACTTATTTAAAACACATTTCTCTCAGAAAATTTCTTTTTTTGTAGGTGGTATTTTTCAAATAAAACGTGTGATAGATAATATATTAGTTTTTATAAAATATTATCTGATAATGGTTTCTTCGCCATGAAATTACAAAACTTGTAACTAGTTAACTGAGAATATTTGGTCTTCGTCTAACTTGAAGATTAGTATCACTGTTTAAAACTAAATTTGTTACACAAATATTTCTTAAGTATATATTATATAATTATATAATAATAAGCATTTGTAGTTTATACATCAAATGATATTTAGACAATTACACATATACATAAATAATAAATAAATTTTAATTGAACAGAAACTTTAACACTATAACAAGTCATAAATTCTAAAGGTTTCTAATTAAATTAAATTTAAGATTGATACTTTGCATTTTTTTTACCTTTATCCCCTTAGTTCACTTTTGAAATTATTTTATATACTTGTCAACTGCGTGATGAATACATGGAAAGTGAAGAAATTTACCACAATAATTACATAAGAAAAACGTTAAAATAATTAGGACCCAACTATAATATATTGCTTAGATTTATTCTCGAAATATCCCACTAAAGGCGTCCAATGTTATAAGTTAAAATAATGTGTACTATCATAATCGCTAGAGCAAAGTTAAATCATGTCGTCAAAATTGGGGATCAGCTAGCACGGTACCCGCCTGGCCGCAAATTTTGGGCGCTTTGTATAGCTACTGGGCAACTTTTGTTAGCCGTTTCTACCGCTATTGCACATGGGGAATGACACCCTGGTCCACATGGCATAAGAGAAAGCTAATCTTTTAGGCACTTTCTTTACTTCAAACTCAACTTTGGACGACCAAGGGAAGATGGCATAGCTCAAGTCCAGAAATAATTTTTCATCTAGAAACTATTCGACAGTTTGTATTTTCCTTGGACGTTCATAAGTCGAATGTGCCGGATTTCATTTCTTCATTGGTACTTGCTATTTCCAAGGTCTGCAGCGCTAATAACCTTGTTATTTTTTGAAACATTATTTATAACACAGTTACAGTCCTTTGGTCTTATATTTATTTTAACTGTTGACCTTCAATGTCTTTTGTTTTACGCCATACATTATTTTGTACACAGCTGCGTTACTTTTATATGTGTGTTGAATACTAAAGTAGAGAATATACACAATTATGTTCCGGAACCGCTATACTTTCAGTGGTATCCATTTACTATTATAGACATTTTAATTAGATGATGTATTTTATTTTAATATAATGAAACTAATTTCTAAGTTTAAATATGTACAACTATTTCATTTTTTTAGATACGAGATGTATATTTCGTAACTAAAATAATGAAATAGTTGTACATATTGTATATATTTCACCTTTTTAAAAGATATTTTAGTCTTATCTAGGACTTGAGCTTTTAGCATCTAAATAAATTTAAAATACTTATTGTTGTATGTTCAATGTATCCTAAATTGGTCAGAATATCGATTGTTGCGAGAAATTGTAAATAATTTAAGAATGAATTGCCAGTATTTTCCAAATTGTAAATAATTTAAAAATGAATTGCCAGTATTTATAGACTGCACTACTATTAATGCATATTGTCTTTATAATCTATGGATACCGATTTGTGGAAGTTTCCCATTGAAACGTGTGTAATCTTATGCATTAGGGGTTATATATTAGACTACGTTCTCATTAACATGGATCATCTATTCAGATCGAATGACAAATTAATTAAATTTTTAATTAACTATTCTTATGTGTTAACAATAAAAAAGTTATTTTTGTTACATCTTTTTTAAATATTCAAGGCTTTAAATGTTTAAATTACTTTAAAAAGGATAATTGTAATATAAAGAAATAGGTGGCATTGTTTTAATATTTTACCTATCGAAATAAGGCTGGTTTGCAAAGAAGATTTTTCAATTAAGGGATTGGTTTGGGAAACATTAAACTTTAAAGTTCATATTTTTATTAGTTTCAAGTGTGGCTTCCAGCTGCTGGCTAAATTGTTTATTTTCCGAAGTGTAAAAAAATTCAAGACAGTATAGTATAGATAGTATAGTATAGTTCATGTAACGAGTTTATAACAAAAACTAACTAAGTATGCTTGATAGGTTTTATGAGTAATAGTAAGATAACTTAAAATATCCTTTTTGTGCACTTACATTACAAACGCTGGCTAAATCTTAGAAGATAAATCAAAAGAACATACTAAAGAATTAATAATCATCAAATGATCTAAAAAAGTCTGCGATGTTTTATCTATTCATCATGAGCATATATTGATTTTCTATTATAAAGAGAAAATAATTGTACTATGATTTTAACAGGTTTAGCGAGAATCCATTATTCCTAAAAAGAAACGTAAATAGAAAAAAAAACCTTAACTTACCAATTAATGTCAAGGATTGCTATAGCTAAAACCAGTATGTTTATTTTTATATCTGCTTTCTTTAGTTCCGCAATTTTTTTTATTACTGAAAAATGTCTTAACTCAATACTACAATAACGAGTTTGTGGATCACTGATAATACGTGATCACTACCACTCATGAACTCCTGCAAAATCGGAGGATTCACAAAAGCGCTGGTAGCTGTAAAGGTGGGAATATACGTTTTTTTAAGGTATCCATATCCCAGCAACCTGGATATACCCTCGAAATGAATTCGTTCCACATTATAGTGATATGTGGAAGAAATACCCTTGAAAACAGCACAGTGGAAGATCGTCATACATCTAGGTGGTACGGTACATATATACAAATATATAATTAAATATCAACAAATAGAATATTTTGTAAAACACAAAACAAAACAACAACCTTACATTTTAAATTATAATATAACTTGAGAATGTAAAATTTCATACAATAAATTATATAGTCAAAGTGTGTTTTTGGGATAATTGGAGGAACAGAAGACAAGAAGACAGAAGGTTAAGACAAGCAAACATTAAATTTTGTAAAATTTTTCTTAATACCGACAATTTTACTATGCAGAATAAACATCTTGGATTAGTATTTGAATGAATCATGGGTGGTAATAATAAGAGGCCTGAATAAACATAATTTTTATATCGTACCCAGACAATTTGTTGGGGAATGAATTATGGTACAATTTCAAACTCCTGAACAATTGTTTAGATGACCGTGGCCTCAGACTCCTACATCTTTTAAATCATTTAAATTTTTTTAAAATTATATTATTTTAATATTTAGAAGAAGCTAAAATTAGTATAGGTATATTGCCCATTTATTTCTAAATTTATTTGTTTTCCTTGTAAACGTGAGTAGTAAATATTCTATAAAACAAAAAAGCTTCTTTAACATAATTTATATTATAAAATACTTCTCTCTTTTGGGTTAATAGATAAAAAAGCAATAATTCAAAAGAGACGTTTTTAATTATTTATAAGTTTTAATTTACACAGACTGAAAGAGAACTCCACAAAGAAAGTGTGTTTGTTTATTTACTTGTTTATATATTTATTTATTTTTTTATCTTCAAGCCATATCCCTTGCAAGGTAGCCAGAGATGACGGAGCGCCAAGCGCTACGGTCACTGCATACCTCTTTCGATTCGGCCACAGACATCAACCTCTTCATACATGCCCTCCGGAAGGTCCTCATGTTTTTTACGTGACCTTCCTCAAGTATCATAGCCTCTGTTCTGATTTTATACTATGAGTGACAATGATCAAAATTATAATAAACAAAAAATATGAGTTTTTACTGACCGTCGAGTTATTTATCGTATTATTTATTATTTAATTACTTATTTCTTCGTTGCACAACTTACAAAATTATGCTCAAAAGGTGAGCTTAATCCGACAAAGAGATTAGAAAATCTCGTGAACATCTTAACGCACAAAAAAAAGGTATATGATAAATCAATCTAGATATAAAACCATATAATATTATAATAAATACACACATATTATATGCTATATACGCTAATTACATATATTTCTCACTGAAATAGAGTTATTTTACTTGGCGTTTGAAATACTCACGAGACGGAGCTTTCCGTATATAATTCGGTAACCCGTTCCAGAGTCTGACAGTACGTACAGCAAACGAGATGGATACGAAACCAGTTCGATGAAGAGGAGTAGAGTGTGGAGCAGTAAATTCCTGGAAAAGCTAAATAATCTGTAATGTACATATGGTAAAAAGAAGAAATGCATTTTAAATGGGTAGAAGTAGAAGAATTCAACAAAATAGAGTAAAAGAGACACAAAATTCGTACACTACGCCTTTCACAATTTGGCAACCATTTAAGTTTTTACCTATAGTCGGATATAAGATCAAACTTTCTTAGTTTGAAAATGAAGCGGATCCAGGTGTTAAGGAGGTGACCTTATTTATTTAAAAGTACTTAATTGGCATCGACATAGCACATCATAAATCACATTAAAGAAATCACGGTAAAGAATTTGAATCAATAAGGGCCAACTGGCGGTAACTACCAAAAATGATTGCTTTACACTTACATAGGTTAACTGCTATACCGAAATCATTAGACCAATACCCTAAAGTGTCGCATTTATTTAGTGAATTGAATGAAATTAATTGCTGTGTGCATATAAAGCTGCAAGTCGTCGGCGTAAAGGTGATAATGATAATTTAAATTGGAGGTAATGGATTTAATATAATGAGAAATAATAGAAGAGACATAATACCGCCTTGGGGGACCAATGCAACCACGTCACACCAATGTTGGGAGGGGAGTAGACGTCACCAATGATAATTTATGACTTTATTCTCAATATTCATCTCAATTAAAAGGTAGTCAGGTGAAACGTAGAGAGAAGAAGGAGATTGAAGAATGATTTTGTATTGAAAACGACTACCAAGATACTTGCAAACCCCACCGCTGCCTATACCAATGCCAATTGATGTAACAGATGTTAAAGTTATTATGGCTTTAACTCATTTGCAAAAAAACTTTGAACAGGTTTGAAATCTTTATCAAGAATGTAGAAAGAACTATACTCATCAGGTTGGTGATAGGAATGAGAGCTAGACTCCATAGTCCAAAAAATAAAATAAAACAAAAAAATAATTAAACACTTTATAATATAGTACCTTAGTCTGTTTATGAGGATGTATAATGATATTCACTCAATACTACATGTATTTTACACGTAAAATACAATATTATTAGCTTAAAAAATACTATCTATTTGCTGAGGTTTCGACCTGTTTAATAAAAGAGATTTAACTCTTATTTAAAACAAAATACAGAGTTATGATTAACTAAAGTGCTTAGTTATAAGACATGACATATAATTATAGTTTTCAAACTATACATTGATAGATCAGACGTTAAGGACAAGTTTTATTTAGAATATAAAAATAGAATAGAAAAGGAGAAAGAGAAGACGAGAAAATGAATACCATGTGAACTAATAAGGTTTGCTATTTATTATGTATATGATATAAAAAAATATTTTAATATTTTTTTTACTTTTCCATTTAAACAAAATAACGAATTAGTCAAAAAATATAAAAATACAATCCTTAATTCAAAACCTATGCTTTCAGAGTTGAGTGCCCGGAAGTAATCCTCAAAACCAAACAAGAATGTTTTTCTTTCAAGCTCGGTACATATTGAAAACACATAAATCCTTTTCCTATATTAAAATATCTGAGATTTTAGTATATTGGTTATTGTTACATAATATTACCCAATATAACCGAATTAATGGGATCATTAATATGTTTTTCAGACTATTTAAATAACAGTCAGTGTACACAAGTCTTATATTTATTTCAGCTGATAACATTCGCTTTCTTTTATTTTAGACGTAAAAATGGCTGACGATCCATTTCGGACACAGCTGCGTCACTCTTACATGTGTGTTGAATACACAATTAATTTCATTCCGTTACCGCTTTACTTACAGCCGTATCAATTTACTATTAACAACTTAATAATTAGATGTTGTATTTTTATCTTATAAAAAATATATTATATATATAAAGATTAAAGTTAATAGTAAAAATTAGTTAATAAACAAAGTTCTATTACATTGAAACATTAAACTATTATACACTTTTAAATCTGCATATAGTACTTATTCCAGTATAACTTAAATGATGGTTATTGTTTCCAACTCGAGCTCTTAGAATTTCAATTACAATTAAAATTTTAAATAGCCGTTGTTGACAGTTAAATAGTCCAAAATTTGTTACAATGTCCTTTGCTGCGTAATTTGTAAATAATTGAGAAATTAACTATATGTATAGTCACTGTCTCAAGAAATTGCAGAGAAATCACAAGACATTCGTCTATAACTTTAAAATGTTATGTTTCAAAATACAAGTCAAGAAATAATATAGGAAGCGCGATAGTAAATTGTAAGCGGAAGTGAAGACAGGAGTATGCCAATATCAATATGCCGTCAAGGGAATTAAATATTTGGGGAAAAATATTGAAATTCCTCATCTGAATTTCGTTAAAGGACAGCGGTACTGAAACCTTAAGACAGAAAAAAATTGAGGTGAATTGACTTTAGTAAATGTTCTATATTATTACCGAAAAAGTAAATAGCACATTAAATAAATATTTTTTATAAGAAATTATAATAAGTTTTTTTTTGTTGCATAATCCATAAGATTTAAATGTTTATATATCTAAAATGTGAAAAAGAAACTGAAAATATATATTTCAAATTAGTTAACAGGAATACCGTATTACAAAATTTTAGTTTCCGTTTCTATTTTATTGCATAGTGTTGAATTATCAAAAGCAAATAAAAAAATTTTATTGCGTACTAAGGTTTATGGTTTTAGTAAGTACCGGAAATAATAATTATTTTATAAGTTTAAACTAATATTATGATTTAATTTAGAATAACAAGTTTACTTTTTTTTTAACTTTTAATGTTGGTAAAAATAAAAAACCTACAACCATGTATATACGAGTACAAACCAAAACAATTTTGGCGGTTATTTCAGTGGTTAAGGTGAGTTCCAACCATTCCAGCACACTCTTTGATTAAAATAAAAAAAGGGTAAACTATGAAAATGCAATCAATTAACGAAATAAAACTCAACTCAAAATTGTGAAATTTTCATCTTGTTTTATACATGACAATGGTTTTTTACCTTGTGCTACTTCTATATGCTTAAATTATTTATTTAGCAATATATTTTTAACGGAATTACGACTAAAATTAACTGAAATTGTCTTTAAGATTGGTTAGAATAACATAAATGTTGATAATATTTAAAAATGTAGAATTGACTATCATTTACGCCAAGAAAGACTGAATGTGTGCTCAAAAGAAAAAGTTATTTCATTATTTATTTATTCTCATCTATTATGCGTGAATTAAGCCACAAACCTTATTATTATTATTAACACAAAGTATTAATTTGATTCGTGACCAAAATATTTCATATTAAAAATGCAAGCATAGAACAATAATGAGTTTTTGTTTATACAATATTTCCGTTGTTATTGTTATTCTTCATCGTATTAGTCGTATTAATAATATAAAAATGCCTTCAAAGTTTTGACATCATGCTTATTCCAACGTTGTGCTCATTCTGTAAGTAGGCAGTACATTGGACGTCGACTCTTCTTTTTAGTTTGACAACAGTCAGTAGGTGTTCCATAAACTCACGTCTCGACAAGTTTTAACAAATTAAAAACATCAAAAATTTCAATATACTCATATATTAAGTTACACATATTTTGAAAATGTATGAAATTAATTAATAATTCACTTCTAATATTATAACATAATTAGTTATTTATATTATAATATTAGAAATGACTTTGAATATTGTAATATAATTAAGTATAATCAACTCGAGATTATATTTAAAGCTAATTGTAATTTAAAATGTTTTAACTTCAAATGAAAATTTTATAACTTTTATACAAAATTTTTCTCCATTATTTGCTATCATGTCAATATTTTTTTTACTGAGGAAATGCTTTATTTGAGCCGGTATAATAAATGTATATCTTTTCTCTCTATAAATCTAAAATAATGTCGTGGCGTAGCAGAAACCGCAATAATATTATTATTGTGCAACCTTCGACGACTCTTGCTGACACTTGACTCTACAGTTACGTGACCACGCAGACGATTTCTTTATTATCGTTCTAAAAGTGACTCTGCGCCAAAAACGTAGAAATAACAGTTATATTATATACGTTATTTGTAATACATGGGTAATTTAAATAATTTATCTTCAGTTATTAAAATCACGTAACATATAACAGTTACTCGGCATACTACTTAAGTACTAAAACTTATTATATCTATCCATACCAATCAATGTAAAATATATTAAAACAAACGAAACACAAGATTCGTCTTAAATATTAAATTTTAAATATTTTATCCGGACTTACTATATATAGTGGTATTGTTATAATATGTTATATTTTTTATTCTTTATTAAATGTTGCAAATATAAAAATTATGAACAGAAAATTTGAATATGTGTTATGTCTGTTACTTTTGACAACAAAAACGCGGAAAGAATTGAGATATAACTATACAGTCATGTATTCCTCAGAATAACACGTGTTCTACAATTTTGTCTAATATGACCGTAATCGTAGGTTATTTTAAATAGTTCGAAATGAAAGGCTTTTTGTAGTCCCTATATCAGTGCGTGTGTGAAGTCACGGGTAATAGCTAGTTAGTTACTATTATACAAATAATTATTTCATCCATTTTGTAACATCTAGTTTTTACATTATATATTACATATTACTAATAATATTTTTATAATACAAGATTCGCAAAATTTTAATAGCTATTAATAGAAATAAAAAATATATAAAATAATGAATGGGAAAAAGTAATAGTAAAAGCTAAATTAATAGGATAGAATTATAAATGTTTAAACTCTTACCGACCATTTTGGTAAATTATTAAGACTGATAAAAGATTACTTTAGGGATTAGAAAAATTATAATTAAAGGCATTTCCAACTTTGTAAATTTTGGTAAAGATAAGTAATTAACTTTTCAATTAGACTACAAGTCAATACATATTTCGTTAATATTTTCTCTCACTATTCCTTTTGTTAATAAATTTTTATTCTAATTCTGATCTTTTATTTATTTGTATATGTCCAAAGAGGGTAAAGATATGTAAGTTTTTAGATGTACTTATTTAAGGATAAAAAGTCAAATTTTCGGAACATTGAATGTCATAATTTTTCGCATATATAATATATTAATTAAGCGGAATGTTAGAAAACTTTTGTAAGATACATTCTAAACTGTGCTTTTGACACAAACTCTGAAATAACCATAAATTACTATATCATTTTTTTTGCCATTATCTTGTTTATTCGTTGAGCTTTAAGAATTAAAAAATATATATGTTAAAAAACTAATATTATTTGTGTTACATTTTTATATATTTTACCTGTGTTCAATAAACTCAAAAATTATGTTTTCATATTTAAACTGTCTTTAAAGAAGCCATGTTACATTCAATAATTTTTAAATAAAGAATGAAGTAAATTCATAAAAACGAGCGAGACTCCAACTTGCGACCTGTGGGATTCCATTCCCGTCATTTAAACTTGTCATCCTTATTTTCTAATTTTTTAAAAGTATTTAATGTTATTTTGGTTTTTTAAAATCTTTTCATTTTGAAAACTATTGGTATAGTATATTTATAGATATAGCTACTATATTTTTCAATAACTATATACCTAGAACTTCGCGCACACTATTCTTAATAGATAAGCAAATTAGTCGTCGTGTTTTATGGTTATATTAAAACAATGGAAATATTTTCTTAAAGTGGTTAAAAACAATGTCGTAAAAAAAACAGAGATATCGAATTAGGGAGCGTAGTTGAGGAAATATGAAGAGGCCATAACTTGCGCAAATGTGGGCCTCGGATCACTACGTCCTTCAAGTTGGTGCGTAATGGAACTGACAAGGGTTTCTCTAATAGATGAAGAAATTTTAAGGAAAACGAAGACTTGATTTACGAGTCTTCAACGACGGTTTTTGCGACGTGCGTAGCTCGTACGTGAACATTATAAATTTATAACATATGTATACAATAGAAGTAGCTTTAAATAACAATATGAAATTCTATATAAAATAACATATATACTATAATGAAATTTAAACATTATTTTAAGAATTTGTCTCGTTCTATTGCTCTTAAGAATCTGTTGTAAATGTGCTTTTGCTAGCAGATTCTCTCCGACTACATAGGTAGAACATTATTATGGTAGTGACTTTTCGTTCTATCACAATCGTTACAGGATTTATTTTCAAACCTCTTAAGGGTTTTAAATAATAATTTAAATTGAAACCGAACACATAGAGGTTTTCGTAAAAAGGCTGAACCTACTAAATAATAAAATTAATATAAGTTTATAGATAACTATTTCACACTTCATGTACAATAAACCACAATAATAAATTAAATGCACAACGTTTGCATAAGACGTATTTTTTCTCACTAATTATTCAACATCTACTGTTACTTATGCTACTGAATACATGGTATACAACATATACATTTACAAATATTAAATTGGAAAAGTTTATAAACATGTTTATATATGTATGTATAGTCATGACATGCCTTTTTTGTTTTTTAATAACCGTAATATATAAATCTCTTTATCAGCCCTAATTATTCTTTTATTAGGATTTCAAAGCCCCTTCTTAATATTTCAAACCTAACCTTATCAAATACAATCTTCCAGTTATTTTGTTAAAGATCTTGCTAAGAGCTGATGAAATTTTTAAATTCTTCTTCAGATACAAGAGACGGAGAACAGAGGTGAGACGAAATGCTTCTAAACAATCTAAGCATTCGGTCTCCATTTGATAATATATATTTTATTTTTGGACAAAATTTTTTTTTTGTAATCTCATCATTATTTTAGGAATACATTCATATTTATACAGCAAAAAATATTTTATCAAAATAACTTCAGGATACTACGATTAGAATATTATATAACATATTTGAAAATTATAAAATGAAATAATAATCTATACATATAATAAAATAATAAATATAAGTAAAGTAAATTTAAGTAATAGAGAAAAATCTATAAATTTAATATTTAATTAGGAGACAAAACAGCAAAAAGTATGTAATAAATAATAATATTTTAAATTAGGCAAAAGAGTGTTGAGTGTTCAAGAAAGTAAAAAATACACCTATAATATAATTTTATTTTGTGCTGCAGCTGACTCCAATTTTATATTATATTATAAAAAATGACATTGTCTTGCAAATTTGATTTTAAATTTTTCTTTTTTTGTGAAAATATTCTATGTACTCATAAGTTGCACATTTCATTACATGGATTAAAGAATTTCGAGAATTTAATTAAATAAATAAATCCGAACATAAAAATATAAGTTTGAAATAAGGTTTTTTTTGCAAGAGTTCTGAAGAACTGCCGCTTAACATGGCCAAATGTTGTAATTTATAAAATACAAACTGAGGCCATCAGTCCTATTCATGTGATTCAGTGATGCTCAACTCAAGTTTTAAACTTAAACTTTAAAAGATATTTTTAATTATTTTCCACCTTAAAATATGATTATTGGACTCTAAAATCTGAAATATAAATAATAAACACATACCTTCAAATCGAACCAATAATTCAAGCATAAATGTTTGAACTGGGCAATGGCAAATAGTTAGAAGAGCTGATTTTTTTTTCTTCTGAAAAACACAAAATTCAGTGTTGCTACCATTTTATATGATTATTATTTTTATAATTAATTTTCATGTATATGATAACTTAAAAACTTACAGAACAAAACTGAACAACAATATTTATTTGATATTTGAATTGGATTACGATGTTTTATTGTAGCATTTGATTTTAAAAGCTTTATGACAATTTTATGGTTGGAACAATAACATTTTTGGTTGAACATAATATATGAATATTGTTTAGTTTAACAATTATAAGTTTGTTTGAACATAATTTAACAATTACTTGGTCTATTATACACTATTTTGATATTGTTAAGTTTTTCATATAACATGTTTATTGGAATATTTATATTATTTATACAAGGTAACAAAAGGTTTGTATGAACAATACTTAGAAATATATATTTGTGACTTCGAAATTCCATACCTTTATGTTCGTTTTAATGTTAAACAACGTTATATGAAATATTAAATATTTTATCTATTTTCTATCCGCTATCCGCTTTATCAATAAAGGCTCGACGTACGTTTTTGGATATACCTTTTGTCGAGATATAATAAATAAATAGTGTAATGTCACATGTTCGTAATGTTTACATTTTATAAAATAGGGATGCTGTAAGTCAATATTTATATGTCAAATATATGTTTGTCAATGCTAGGATCATTGAACTGGACTTTGAAACAATTTCTGTTTTCAATTGAAAGAACAGTTTTAATAAAAATTGCTGTAGTTATTACTAAAGCATTTTGAGCAATACTATTACGAAATAGAGAATAAAGATTTATAAGGTACAAAATGTCTTAATATTATTTTGCAAGGGAAAACGCGAATATGGGTTAAGTTATTAATGTAACATTCAATTTTTTTCGGATATTGTAAAAGTATCAAGTAACGGTAGTTATTATACAGGTAACAACGAGATAGATAGAGACAGCATATGAAAGCTAGTGAAAAATAAAAATATGTATACATATGATATACGAGTACTAAAACAGTTTTATTAAAGTAACAAAACATACAGTGGTAAGCATGTCAACAATTACACAACGTCTTCACTTCTTTTATTTATTATATTTGTTATTCCAAAATCGGTTAGCAACAATTGAAGTCTGAGCCAATGTCCGGACTGTTGAGCCTTTTGAGCATCTACTATGCTTGAAATGGCATCGCATGCATTGAATATAGTTGAAATGAATCAAATCTATATTGATTTTGTGTTTTTCTGACAATTCAAGCAAGAGAGCGGAATATCGCGTATATTACATAATATGTTAAACGGTTTACTTACCGGCCAAGGAAATTTAAATTGCACTATTAATATGATTATTAATATTAATAATTGAGCTGAGCGTAAGCGAAGCTCTTAACCGTTTGGGAGACTTTTTTAAGTTTAGTTGTCTCCAGAATGCGACGAGATAATTAGCTAAAAATTGTCTCATGTATGTTTGAGCCCAACGTGGATGTTATAGCCAAAACAGATTGAAAAAATGTTAAGCTATTCAAAAGTTATCAAGAAAAGAAGAAAGGAGAGGGGCTCAGCTCAACACCCACCGCGCACGGTTGGCGGATCCTAGTAATAATAACATTAATATTAATATTTGTTATTTGTTATTTTATTTTTTGTTATTTTATCAAATTAGATTAAAAGACAAATAAAAGAAATAAAAAAAAGATAATTATGACCATTATTTAAACAGTGTTTCATATGTTTGTATACTTTAAATAGCCCATCAGTATCACAAAATGTATGTTGGTTTGGTTATGCCTTCTCTAGTGTAAGATATTCTAATAATTAATTAGATTGTAAATGGTAAAATATTGAATAAAATGTCAATATTAGTTCGTCAATTGACTAACTGTTGCAAATGTAATATTAAAGTAGTCAAAAAACAACTACCACCTAGTTCCTTGTGGTTGGAGCAACAGTCAGTCAATTCTCGACGTTTGATCTGTAAAGACTTCATAAAGTGCCCAGTGAGTTGGGAATATTGTTGAAGAGGAATTAAAGATTGTAAGTACCATTTGATGACTATGTTTCAACTATTCTGTATATTAAAATTTGGTATTTCAATTGGTGATTGTTAATCAAAGTTATATACAAATTCAGTGCTAGTAATTATAGTGGAGAGTATACCCTCAAGTCATTACGATTAATACTAAAGTTTTTAATATTATTCTGAAAACATTCTTTTACATCTCAGAAGTGGAATATTGAACGCTACAATTTGTGCAAATATACACACATATTTTATTTTTAACTTTATTTTTTTTATTTTTTTTATTTATTATTGGAATAGAATGACGATTATATATTAATTTAAATTGAGTAATATTGTGGATGAACTACAAGGTCACTCCTATAATTCCTTCTTATCACTTTAATATTCGGTTTAATGGTTCAGTATATAATTATACATTGAAGCTTTTATTAAAATGAAGAAATTCAAGTGACTATACATTCTATTATACTTAAGAGTGCCACATCAAGCAAAATTTTTATTTACCTACCCACAAAAACGCATAAAGAGACAATAATTGTCCGAAGACCTTTATTTTTTTTTCTCAGTCAACAAATGGATCTTAATGAAAACCAGCGTTCTCCGATACTGACACCTGCTAATAGGCGCAGTACCGGCACCCGAAACTCGCCGGTATTAACTAGCCGCTTGCGTACTCAAGATCCAGAACCACATCCTACCAGTGAACGGGACGTCCGGAGCAACCCATTACTGAGCAATACTGGAAACATTATAAGTGGAAGACACCGTTCACGTAGCCCTGCACTTCGCTCCACGGTTGAACATGGAAGAAGGGAACACGGTCCCCGCAGCCCTTCTATGAGCTCCACCAACGAGGGGTTGGGCGAACAGCGCCGCTCTCGTGGTCAACTGCGTCGGGCTATCAATGATAAAGCAAGAAGCCTACAGCGTCGCCGCAGTCCGTCTGCGCGTACAACAAGTTCAAGAATATGTCGCTCGCGCAGTCCACGAATATCTGGAGCCAATAACCAAGAACGATGGCGCTGTCCCCGCAGCCCATCTACGAGCTCCACCAACGAGGGGTTAGGAGAACTGCGCCGCTCTCGCGGTCAACTTCGTCGTGCTGTTAATGATGAAGCAAGAAGCCTACAGCGACGACGAATATCTGGAACCAATAACCAAGAACGATGGCGCTGTCCCCGCAGCCCATCTACGAGCTCCACCAACGAGGGGTTAGGAGAACAGCGCCGCTCTCGCGGTCGACTTCGTCGTGCTCTTAATGATGAAGCAAGAAGCCTACAGCGACGACGCAGTCCGTCTGCGCGTACAAGTAGTTCAAGAAGAAGATGTCGCTCGCGCAGTCCAGGGATATCTGGAGCCAATAACCAAGGACGACGGCGCTGTCTACGTAGCCCGTCGCCAAGAAGTCACCCCGGCGTCATTAGCAGGCAACACCAAAGCACACCGTCCATCATAGAGATGGGCCAGCCACCTTCGCGTAGCGCGACTCTACATGAAAACTTCACAGCATTCCACGGCAGCCACGATGAACATAATGAAACAAGGTTAGTGACTCAATCCGACTCCAATATCATCAATGAGTTAATAAGAGCTATCAGAAATAGTAACCAGTCATCTGATTCTGTTGAAAAGTTAGGGTATATCCATAACACCATTCCCGAATTTGATCCGTCTAGGAAAGGCCAAACTATAAAAATGTGGTTTCATAAAGTAAATGAATGCGCTACGATATATGGCTGGAGTGATAGACAAACTATCCATTATGCCCTTCCCAAATTATGTGGGGTTGCGCAACACTGGTACGAAGGCCTACCGTCCGTTCTTTATTCGTGGACCGAATGGCAGCAAAAACTTACCGAAGCTTTTCCATCAGACGAAAATTATGGACAGATACTGACAGATATGTTAGGCAAACGTGCTCGGTTTGGGGACTGTTTAGAAAGTTATTATTATGAAAAAGTAGTTCTTTTGAATCGATGCGACATAGCGGGTAAAAGGGCGGTTGAGTGTATTCTTCACGGTATCGATGACCGGTCGATTAGGTTAGGTGCTGAAGCTGCGCAATTCTCAGATCCTAACAAACTTCTAGCATACCTACGTTGTACTCGAAACATTAGGACCCCAATTAATGAAAAGCGATCCTTTAAGTCTCAACATCCTAAAAATCAAGAAAATGCCCAGACCGCTACTATGATTACCAGCCGCTCTCGATGTCTTAATTGCCGACAGATAGGTCACATATCAACTAATTGTACCTTACCTATTAGAAAATGTAGTCACTGTTCCAAAATAGGCCATGAAGCAGATCGATGTTTCCTTAAAATGTCATCGTCTTTAACAGCAAAATTGGGAAAAGTAATCCGAAACCAGTAATGCAAATTTCTACAAGCGATAGTGACACAAGTAGTAAATATTTTAAAACCGCAATTATTAATGGCATTAAATTCAACTCCTTTATTGATTTCGGAAGCCGCGTTTGTTTAATCCAGAAGTGTGCTTTTATTTTACTCGATTCTAAGTTTGAAGATTGCGATATTTCGTTTAAGGGTGTCGGTAATTCCCTAGTAAAGGCAGTTTACGCGTTGTTTACCTAAACAACGCGTAAACTTAGAAATAGATGGCGTTAGTGCTATTGTTGATTTATTTGTCGTCCCAGACGATTCCATGTATATGCAATTACTTGTAGGTCAGTCTTATACTAAACAGCCTCATATAGTTATAAGTAAAACTAGTAATTCGCTTGAAATATCTCAACTACCTAATGATTGCGAAATCGGTAATAATAGGGTTAGCTTGTTTTCAAAAGGTAATATAAAAGTGTCAGGCCTTACTATAGTTGAAATTTATAGTGAAAATAAATTTACTGGAGAAATATTTATTGAAGGAAGTGTGCGGTATCACTCAGAAGTTAGATATTCTGTCCTGTCAGGGCTTTTCGAAATTAAAAGAGGAATAGGGTCGATCGTTTTAAATTGTCCCGGTAGCGGTTCATTTATGCTACCTAACAATTTTTTGATAGCTCGAGGTAAAACCGCAGTCCAGCAACAAGACATTCGAGTTTTGAATATCTCTGATTTAAGTCAAAGTAACAGAAAAAAGCCAGTTATAGATTCTGACATTAATATCGGATATGACGCGTCAAGTGACGATAAGAATAATCTTTTAAACTTACTATATGAATACAGAGACTGCATAGCTATTGATTTATCTGAATTGGGACAGGCCACAAAGGGCGAAATGAGTATCGAACTGTATAGCAATGAACCCATTGTCTATAGACCCTATAGGCTAGCAATTAAAGAAAAGAATACGTTAGGGAAATGATTGATGAACTACTTCAATATAACATAATCCGTCCATCAACTTCTCCATACTCAAGTCCTATAGTTTTAGTGAGAAAAAAGAATGGAGAGTTTAGACTCTGCATTGATTACCGCGCTCTTAACAAAAATACCGTTAGAGAACATTTTCCAATGCCTCTCATTGACGACCAGCTAGACCTCCTTGAGGGTTATAAATTCTATACAACTCTTGATTTGGCATCCGGTTATTATCAAGTGCCGATAAAGGAAAACGATAAATATAAAACAGCATTTGTTACACCAGATGGTCATTTTGAATTTAATCGGATGCCTTTTGGCCTGGCTAATGCTCCTGCTGTTTTCCAACGAATGATGAATGAGGTATTGGGTGCTGCTCGTCATGGGGAGGCACTGGCATATCTTGATGACGTTATCATACCATCCAGAGATATATCACAGGGTTTAGAAAGATTAGAATCTATTTTACAACTTTTTCACGATGCTGGCTTAACTCTAAAATTACCTAAATGCGTTTTCTTTAGCCGTATAGTAGACTATCTAGGATTTGAAGTCTCTTCCGACGGAATAAGGCCAGGTTCTCGGAAAATCGAAGCGGTTTCACGTTTTCCTACTCCCATTAACCAACATTGCTTACGCCAATTCCTAGGGTTAGCAAGCTTTTTTCGAAGATTTGTTCAAGTGTTCTCAATTATTGCTAAACCCTTAACTATCCTCTTAAAGAAAGATACTAAATGGGTCTGGGGACCAGCACAGGATGTAGCCTTTAGTAAACTTAAAAGATCTCTTGTGGATAAACCTACACTGGCCTTGTATAATCCTAATGCAGATACCGAACTTCACACAGATGCCTGTAAACTTGGTGTGGCTGGCATATTATTACAAAGGGGTGATAGTGGTAGTCCCCTCAGTCCAGTTGCTTACTTTAGCAGACAGACTACTCATGAAGAACAAAATTATTCCTTGTACGATCTTGAAACCCTCGCCGTAGTAGCGTCTCTCCAAAAGTTTAGAGTATATTTAATAGGTGTACCATTTAAAATTTTGACCGATGGTAACTCCCTTAGAGCTACTTTTCAAAAACGTGACATGATACCCCGAGTTGCTCGATGGTGGGAACAAATGCAGGAGTTTAATTTTAGCATAGAATATAAGCCAGGTTGCTCGATGGCACATGTAGACGCTCTTAGTCGTAATCCGATTACCAGCTCCCAAAATCTTGACGTACTTGAAGTAACCGAAGTCGATTGGTTAGTAACGGTTCAGAGTTCAGATAGCGAAATTCAAAAAATAATTAATATTCTTAAAGATCCAGACTTAGAAAACGTCGACGTAGAAATCGTCGAACAAACAAAAAAATGGTAACTTATTTAGAATTACGCCTGAAGGTGACAGATGGGTAGTACCAAAGGGCGTACGATGGTAAATTGTTAAACAGAATCACGATGATATCGGTCATTTTTCTGTAGAAAAAACTCTCGAAAAAATAAAGGCTAAATATTGGTTTAATGACATGAATTCTTTTGTAAAGAAATATATTAGGTCTTGTCTAGAATGTGCCTATGCCAAATCATCGGGCGGTAAACGTCCTGGGTTCCTTCATCCTATAGAAAAGCCTGACATGCCCTTTCACCCTGTACACGTTGATCATTTAGGTCCCTTCGTTCGCAGTAGTAAAGGAAACTCGTACATATTAATTTTTATAGATGCATTTACCCGGTAAATTATTCTTAAAGCAGTTAAAAATACCAAATCTCGTTCAACAATTAACACTTTCAATGATTATATTGCATTATTTGGAGTACCCAAACGTATTATATCCGACCGCGGTACGTCTTTTACGAGCGACATATTTAAACAGTTTGTCGAAGGAAAAGGTATTAAGCACGTTCTTAATGCTGTAGCCACCCCCCGAGCAAACGGTCAGGTAGAACGTTATAATAGAACGATTTTAGTGGCTTTAACAGCCAAATGCATTGGGTCCAATGAAAAACGTTGGGACGAACATATAAATGACGTACAATGGGGATTAAATAATACTCTTAATAAGGGTATAAACTGCACACCCATGCAGGCTTTGTTTGGTCTTCGATTAACTGGTGCTACCGAAGGTAAACTTGTTTCTGAGTTAGCTGTTACTGACGATAGGAATTTAAATTTATCTGAAATTAGGGATAATATTACAAAATTTTAAAAGTTACTCAGCTTATTGCTTCTGATTGCAAAATGTTGCACGGAGCAAATTTCCTTTTATTTCAGAAATTACTGCATCTGATTGCAAAATGTTGCACAGAGCAAGTTATTAATTTCAGGAATTATTGTTTATGATTGCAAAATGTTGCACAGAATAAGAATTTATTTTTGCTTTTGATTGCAAAATGTTGCACAAAGCAATTTGATTCCTGTTGTATCTAATTAGATAACTTGAGCAGTTGGTCTAACATGGTACAAAAAGTTTGTATAATTGTTAATCAGAAATCTATTTGATAATTAAATAATTAATGTTTTATAAATTGATATAATTTTTGTATAAATCACTTAGTATAGATAGATAAATTGATTTCAATGTATAAATTAAAATAATATTTATGTACCAACTTTGTTTATTTACATTAAAATTATTATTTTTTTTTTTTCACCGTACGAGGCTGTACTAATGTTCGGATGGCCGACTGTAAGATATTGAATAGAATGTCAATATTAGTTCGTCAATTGACTAACTGTTGCAAATGTAATATTAAAGTAGTCAAAAAACAACTACCACCTAGTTCCTTGTGGTTGGAGCAACAGTCAGTCAATTCTCGACGTTTGGTCTGTAAAGACTTCATAAAGTGCCCAGTGAGTTGGGAATATTGTTGAAGAGGACTTAAAGATTGTGAGTACCATTTGATGACTATGTTTCAACTATTCTGTATATTAAAATTTGGTATTTCAATTGGTGATTGTTAATCAAAGTTATATACAAATTCAGTGCTAGTAATTATAGTGGAGTGACCTAATAATTGGAATATATTAAATTGTGATATAAGAACAGAATTGTTTTATTAAAATACCCTCAAGTCATTACGATTAATACTAAAGTTTTTAATATTATTCTGAAACATTCTTTTACACTAGTATGAAGACGCTCACGCTTTTAAATAAATTGTATTCACATTTTAATAGTCATGTTACCAAATACATGACTATTAAAATGTAAATCTGATATCTAAAACTAATTGCAGTAATTGTTACAATTTAAACAAGAGTATTTGATGTATTTTAATAAATAAATTTTATATTAAGTCTTCTGTTATTTCAAACAATAAATCAGTTTGAAAATAAATTATACGAAGAAACATTTAATTTCTTGTAAAAGCCGGCGGAGCAATAAACGGATTGTTGTTTAAAAATTCATCACTGAACTAAACGCGGTAACCTCGTGAACGTTTTATAGGATTTAAGTGTTTATTTTCAACTCGGTTAGTCTTTACTTGTTTGATCTCAAAGACTTTTTTTGTGCAAGAGGAGAGACAAAGTGTGGGTCACTGATGACAAATGATCACAACGCCCACAAACTCTTGCATAACCGAGGACTTTGCAAGAGAGTTGTCAGCCTGGGTGGTGGGAGTATACGCTTTTTTGAAGATATCTCTCTCTCACAAAAAATAAAATGCAATACATTGCCTGCCCCCGATACGAAAGGACAGCCAAGCAAAATCCGATGATTACTCCCCCTATTTTGCCTCGGAAGGGGCTCTTCTACTTCATCAATATAAATAAAAATACACTATATATTATATTATTTTTTCATAATTTGCCTTCACAAAAATAAGAAAATTCTATTTATATTAAGTACATCTTCATTAAAAATATAATTTTTCAGCGGAAAGCGGCGGTATTCTTTTGCCAATATTCTGTTCTTTCATCACTAAGGCAACCGTAAGACAAAATATTGTATACGTAGAGTGTATATCAACACACATATCGATAGAAGTCCGATTTATAAGCATGAGTTATATTTTAATAAAATATTGTAGCCTCGAAGTTGCAAATGCAAGAGCCAAGCTTTATAATATTTTATTTTTTATACCCTATATTTTATTACAAATTTGATACACTAATGCCGATAATAATAGAGACAAAGCTTCTTAACATTCCATGGAATCACCGTGCGGGTGACGGGCCACGCTCACGCTCACCTTAACTGTTTACGCTCTTCTCCCTACCTAACCAAATATCGTAAGAACCTACTAAAGCCGCCTTTGAAATACGTTCCAGAAATGAACTGATGGTCATTCTAGAAAGGCCGAGATCCTTAAATAAATTGTAGAGAGATTTTGCTGTTACACCTCTCGCTCCTACTTCTACAGCGTACAAATTAACTATAAATTTATTCCTGATCAGTTCGTTACATAGTTCGTAATACTTGTTAAGCTTAAATGTAAATATAAAGGTATGTTTGTTTCCCAGGGTACAGTAAGCTCCACAAGTATAACGTGCCTTAGTTGTTTTGAGTACAGGAATAAGTCCGGCCTAGATGACGAAACACAAACATCCCCGGAAATTTTGTATTGCTTTTCATACGTGTCCATCATGAGAGCCCAATCAGGAGACGCGTCCAAGATGGAATAAGGTTTTAATTTACGTTTTTTGGACGAACCTGCCTTTACAAACTCTACTGATATTTTGGTGGTTGTTATACCCTTCTGCGCTCTTGCTACAGAGAGACTAACCGCTTCTCGTACGATTTCTAATACTTTATCGTGGCGACGCGAGTATTTACCTCTATTTAGAAGTACCCTACCCCCTACTAGCAAGTGTTTCGCGGTTCCTACTGCCTCCCCACAGATGTTGCAAGATTTTTCGGTGGCTTTGCCCCCTCTCACTAAGTTTCTTTGATCTGGGAGAGTCATTTACAATGCATTGAGATAAAATTTTAATAATGCTGGGGACCAATCATGAAGCAGGGTGCGCCATCGTAAAGCTAATGGAATATAAAAATCTCCTATGGTCACCCATTCGTTTTGCAATTCTAGGCTCATCGCGTGATTACGCGTACCGTACCGTACCGTGAACCGGTAATTATCATTTTCATCGTACCGAATAAAGGATTTATTATTTCTATGTCTTGTCATTTCCTACTTGATCCTAGCCCTGCTTTATTTGTTTGAGTACCTATCATAAATTGTTTATGGAATTGAAGTCGTGACTCCAGCTCTGCGACAATTTTATCTTTTGGGAGAGATGTTACAGTATCATCATTCGACATTGAGATGATATGTCTTTTGGTCACTCTTAGGTGTTTATAAAGTTCCGATGGTTTTTTTAATTTTAACTTAAAATTGTGTCGGTCTCTAAATAAGGTAGAAGAGTCCGCTGGATGCGCTAAACCCGAGCCATGACTTCAATGTCCTTATGACGCATGCATCTAACTTTAGCAAAAGGGTCTTATTAATATTGTAAACGAGGAAAGGCCAATTTAAACGTGATGTTTAATAACTATCATATATCCAAGCCTTTTTGATGTTACTTATTGACTGATTGTCTACCTTTTTAAGATCATTCAAAAAGCTATCGACTCTTATATCAAACGATGGAGTGTGCCCTTGGTAATCGATTTTTTTGCCTAAGAATTTGAACGGAGCTGCGTCGGTAATAGTAGAAACGCACTTACTGCCTATTATAAGACCCGGATCGTATGAGGTATATCTGGTGTTCCGCCTACCCAGACATAGACTGTAGCATTTATTGGGTTTTGTCCTCAATCCTTCCGTCCAAGCACAGAAATCCTCCACAACATTTAAAAGTAGCTGACATTGTTTTGGATTACGTGTCAGTATCGCGAGATCGTCTGCAAATGCTTTATTATTGGAATTGTTGTGACAAATTATTATTTAATTGCAATGTGATATAAGGTGAAAAGCCCAGCCAAAAAATCTTAGTTCATTTAAAACTAATCGGAAGTTAAGTACACTCTGTTTACTCTATGAAGCACGCCCAATATATCAATGTCAAAAAAGTGAATTCGTGAATGTATATTTTTCCATGAATATTAATAATTTATTGAAAAGCAAAATTGAAAAGCATGTGAAGCATTTTTGGTGTACTCTTTATACACATACACATTTATTTTAAATTTATGGATACAATTAGTCATTTATTGAAATAATCTAAAAAATAATAATGTATATAATTTTATAACGATCTAGGTTCAAGTGAGTTGTAAATTTGCAAACTAAATTCCCTATCGACGTGCTACATGGTGTATTTTCAAATTAAAATCAGTTACTGCAACGATAAACTTACATTAGACGTGTATTTTTTTATGTTTTTGAATAATTGTATAAATATATATATTTTTAATCCTATTTTTTTTAAACTTTCCTGAGTCATGTTTATTAATAAATTGTATATAGTGGTGTTACTAATTAATTAATTAATTAATCTAAATTTATCTAAATATCTAGACTATTTGACGGTGACAAATAGTCTAGATATTTGGATAAATTTAGGGTGGAGGTTACGCAGAATCGTGGCGTGAACTCATCAGTTTACATTTACATGAGTACATTGTATGAAATATGATATTCGTTTATTGATTGGTTGTGTTTACAAATAAATATAATACGGTTTTCATTTTTAAATCACACATTCAAAAAAGAATAATTTAAAAAGTTGCTATTATAAAGATTGAAATTGTATTCAACTAAAACTAACTAATATTTTAATTAACATAATTTCCTAAATAGCATTTCATTTATCAAATCATATCATTAATGTACACTGTTCAAAATGAAACACCCATTATAATTGTTCTACTTATTTAGTTTTTAGATGAAAGTAAATACTAATTGTGGTATCTTTAAATTAATACAATAACAAAAAGTTTGGAATATGAAAAATACCTTGACATTCTTAAATCGCCTATTGTTATCTTATATCCAATCCATAATAAATAACTCAATCAATCAATTTTAATACCGATCCCCGACTCACATCACTAAATTCCCAATAATATTATTTTCTGATACCTATTTGAATCATATCCAATTCTTATTTCAATTTTTACCCGATTCCAAAATATTCTCAATTTCTATGCGTAATTCTTTATCAGTATCTCTTGGTCAATCCTTAACCACTATTTTTATTTTATTTCTTAAAAATCATCTATACCTTTTGTCTCTTAAACATCTTGTAATTTTAAATTAATAAATAAAAAAAAGAGTTCATCATCGTACTATGCTCTTAAACCTATTCCGTCTCCTTCACCCCTAACCAATGTGGAGGTGTATTAAATCAAGTAACTAATTTATTATTTCAAAAATAGTTATTAAATTTGATTTTATTTTAACACTACATTTTTACAATAGCCATCCCTTCAACTTTATAAATGTGTTTAGGAGAAAAAGATGAACATCACACCATATTTCGTCAAAATATTTCTAAAGGGTTTGCGTGACAATTAAATAGAAAATATTTTCAAAAATATTATATCAATATAAAATGAACATACTTATTTAACAATAAAAACAACACTTTTTATACATTACACACAATAATGCCTAACAACTATTTGTTAATTATATAAAAACCTTAGAAGTAATAGTTCTTCAGTGTTATACAATAAATATTATAAATATATATATTAAAGTCTAAGAGTAATTACTTACGAGGAGCGATTATTCTTCCAACGAGTCGTTAGGAATCGCCGAAAGTCGAGAAGTGTGTGTTGGAATTAATCGTAAAACACATAGAAAACAGGAACTTAAGTTGTTAAATGCACCGAGAAATTACTTCTTGCGTTTTTTCTCAGGAAACCCATTTGCGTCAACTCAACTGCTATCGTTCACTGGAGTATTTTTAAAATAATAAATTTGGTGGGTAGCTAGGTGGTTAGTAATAATGGCAGATGGTAGTGACAACGTTGATTTAAATATAAATAACAACACCAAATTAGTTATTTAGTAATGATTTTATTGCATTCAAAGCAAATAACATACTATTTCACCTGTAACTTAAGAGTGATTGTAGATTTTTGGTAAAAAGAGTAAGGTATACCAAAGAGTGTTTGGTATACACTAAACATTATCCGTTTATTAAAATATACTAGCGCAATAACGTGTACATACTTTTTGTTTATGGAATATTATGACATTTTTACGGAAAAACAAAACGACTGATTTAAAACAAAAATGCCAATATATTAAAATAATTGAAATATTGTATGGTATCGGTTCGATGTCTAATAGAATGTTATATAAATGTATAATTTTCTTGTCGGAAAATAAGATTATTTTCTCAAAATAACACAAACATTGTATGGAGCCATAACTATAATTAAACTAAAAATGTATGCCACCAAGTCGATAAAGAAAGCTAGTAAGTAAAAACATCTTTCATAATAAAAAAAAATATTAAACATAGGGATGTGAGTTAAGTTGAACTCTGCACTACTTTAAAAAATTTAGATAATAAATCCCAGTAAATCATAGGTCACAAACTAGTCAATATAATAGGTAGAGGATTACTATAAATTATGATAAAATATTATAATATCATAAATTCATAATTTCAAAGAAAAGCGACAAAATTGATTGATTTATACAAAAAATTCTTAATATTAAAGTAAAAGGGCCTAATTAATATATGTATAATTAATATTGTTATAATATAGAAACTCGATCGGAAAATCTTTCCTTAATATTTAGCTCCACTAACAATAATTAAATTAAAACCAAAAGCCCCGCAAATTCTTAAAAGAAATACAAAATAAATGTTTACTTAAGCGTTAGTAAAGCACAATTTCGATTTCAAGCGTCCATTGCTTACACCGACTTTACACAAGAATGTTTCTGAATTGACAGTGTCGCTTTTAATTTCTCAAAATACAAAGCCTAAATTGACATTTGCAGATTGAACGATACATACTTGTTTGAATATTGCACTCATGTAAGTCCCTTTTTGTTGTTTATACAAAGCATTCACAAATTCATGTTCCATAAAAACTTTCTTTTGCACGTGTATATATATTTAAGGTACGTATTGGATGATCCCGTAATAATTAGTCAAATTAGAAACTTCACCCTTACAATAGCAAGTTCATATTTTAAAAAATGTATATAAAATACCACCTTTAAAGCTTATTCTATAACCTTATAAGTGAAAGTATAGTATGGATATTTCGTCTCCCGTGCCTAGTAATTTGCCGTACGACCACACCCGAATACCACATTTCTACTATAAATATATTTTTTTACCTCAAGTAATATTTAGAATTTCGTATGAAAAAAAGCCTCATCTTGATAAAAAAAAAGCTAGTATTAACCAAACATATCCCAGTAGTATTGTGCTTTTATTCGACATCTTCAGATTGAAAGTAGGACAGATACAATGAAAGAACAAGCCGGTGACAGTATGCGAATAGAAAATGTACACATCTCAATAGAAATATGATAGCATTTCTTCTTGAACTTCATATATGTTATCAAATTGCTACGATATATTTTCATGACCTTTGTTTGTGAATATTTTTTCAGGTTTTATGTTGCTAGGAAATTTAATCTGAATTACATGAAAAATATAATTATACTGCATTTAAAATACTAGGATAATACTAGTAAAGTAAAATTGATAAAAAATATCAGTAACAAGGTTATCGTAGATTTGTTGATATACATTTATTTTCCAATAATGATTATATTCACTAATATCTTAAATATATTCCGAAAGAAAGCTAGTTCTAATTTTATTGACAAAAAAATATTTACATTATTTAATATAATATTGTAGTAATATAATTAAATCAGCAATAGGTTTTGAATATACAATATCAATATTAGCAGAACCTTTTTTGAAGAGATTGGAATTAATTTATGCCAGTCAAATATTATGTCATTAAATTTTATTACTACTACATTCTCATTCACAGAAAGTAAAAACCGTAAATATTTAAAAATACTAAATAAATTACTTTTATCTTTAATTTATTTACGTTTTTAAGTTACTTATTATAAAGTTTATTTAAATAATCTCCAAATAGGAGTATATTTGTCGATTTCAGTAAGTCAGCCATTTACAATAAATGTTTAGAGGGTTAGATATAATAGGTTTTCAATTGGCATGCAATTTTAAATAGATTTAGTTAAATATTATAAGGTAAATTAATTTAAATTACGTTTTTTATTCTTATCGATATTTGGTGAATTAACATTATATAAATACGAGTTTCAAATTATTTTATATAGTGGCTTTAGTAATTAAATCTAATAAAAGTCTACCAAACAAAGTGGTGATCTAGTAGTTGTGTAGGAAGCCGGAAAAGCTCTACATGATTTATGAGGTAATAACTGTTTGAATCACACATTGTTTGCAGTGGTAAACGTGAACTAATAATTATCCTTTTATAGGTATTTTAATCTATTGAATAGAACTTCAACTCTCTGTCAGCCCTAGAGGATTTTACTAAAATTATGGAAATACTCGTAATAAATAGATTGAGGATTATTATAGTTTTGAAACGGCTTAAATTTCAATGATTGAGGTGTCTTAAATTGATTTTTTTGGTGTTTTGATTAAAATTGTTATTCGGTCGAAAAAAATACAGAAAATTTTATAAAATCAAGGGATGATAAAATTAATTTTTTCTTCACTGTTAAAAAAAGCCACACAAAATCTCTAGTAATTAAAGAAAAAAGTAAAAAGTATAGCCGTGGGTAAATAAATGATTCTGTGTTTATTAATAGCAGAAGAGATTCGAAGCTTTCTTAGGCTCTACTAATTAAAAGAAATCGTTGGCATGTCTCCCAATTTATTTCTATGTATTTCTTTTTTAAGAACACGTCATTCCAAACAGTTAAGTTTTTTAAATTTTTTTAATGCTTTCAAAATTGTTACTTGTTGTTAATTGTTGTCTTACCTAAACCATTAAAAATTTGACTTTGGAATACCTACAAAAAGTTGTTTTATACATTTCTACCATTACAAAAAAGCTTATGAATTTACCTTATCATAGGAAAATCTAACGCGGTACGTATTTCACTCGCTCGCTCGCAGAAAGAATAAAAGTGTTGTTACATTTGGACGAAAAAACTATAGGATCTAAATGCTTTTCCGATGCCATTGAATCTTAATTACAATAGTAGGCTAATACTAGAAATAAATTCTTTCGTTTTGAATAATATCGAACTTGGACTTGTTAACCATTTTATGGTCTGAGTTTTGTAGTCCCCTGATGTTTGTAAACAAATCTGAGTCGCTATTTCAATACGACATTGAAGAACATCATTGACTCAGAAAAATTAATAATTCTAATCATGTAGACAACAGAGAAATCATTCAAAATTTTGCATATCGTCGAATTTTCAAAGCAAGAATAGAGAATTAAGCCACCTTACCTTAATTATATCTATTGAAGCCTTGAAATAATATTCAAAAATTTCCACATATGATAATATTTAAAAAATCTATGCCATACCTAAGCCGTAAAGCGCAATAACAAGCTGGTGAAAGAAGCTTCAAATATAATTGGAAAAAATAAAAGACACGGTGTCATAAGGGTAAGACAACTATAGTAACAACAAAAGTCTACTCGTTATATAAAAAAAATAACAAATTAGTATTTAATTTTCTTATTTTATAGTTTTTCATATATTTATATTTTATATAAATTTATTACTTTAATTACTGTATATCTCATTTCTTTAAATTTGTATGTATCAGATAGTTTAATAATAATATGAAATAAAATAATATTCAACTGCTTTGGGGCAACTCAATACATCAAGGCAAGAAATAATTTTGTAATAAATGTAGAAAATATTATTATTTCGTATATTTATTTTACTCTTATAAAGACAGCTCAATAGTTGCAAAAAAAACTTGCTCCACCATAATGGGTATATAGATTCCGCAAAATTTTATTAATCTGTGAGTAACTTCAGTATAGTGTATGACTATTTAATATAATTGAATGAATATGAACTTAAGGATTTCACAAAAATTTTCTTTGTTATTCTACTAAATTGAATGGATTCAGACCAAAAATCAAAGCAATGACAACATGCTTTATATGCATACTCAAGTTGTAAAATACAACAATGAGAGATTGAAGTCAGTTTTGGGTCTCCATTATATTTCTTCACAATGTTGTCAAGATTTCTTTAAATAAATATATTTTGTTGTCAATACAGTAAATTATATAAATTAGGCTTTTGTCATTCGTATATGTCATAGTTTTTAAACTTGGTATGTTGGATATTGTCACTATAATATTTATCTACATTTATTCAAATATAAGGAGTGCTAGTTACTAATATATCATTCCTAAAGAAAATCTTCGATGCCGACAAATTAGCGTGTTATATTTTGTCTTTTGATTCTAGCTTGAAACAATTATAATTAATGAATGTTTATTTTTTTTTTTTAAAAATCGTTACTAGTTTAGGTATAATAACTAAACTAGTAACGATTTTGAACTTTACTCTCGATTAACTAGAGATTTGAACTTGAACCATATTGGATTAGAATAATCTAAATTAACTTACTTCAGCATTTCGGTAGTTTGTTAAATTCAGTTTGCTTTAGACCACTATGGATTTTTTATTTAGAGAAAAACGATGTTATTTTTATCTCATTTGTCAAGTTGTTTGTTATGCTTATTTCGTTATAATGTTATGTTTATAATTTGATTTAAATATATGTAAAAATATTGAATTATCAAACAAAAAAAAGTGGATGGTTTTGTTACCACTTTGTATACACATAGGGTATCCTGAAATAGGTCATACAAGATTTTTTATTTTCTAAAAAACTTGTAAAGAAAACCTGAGTAATTAAATATAATATAAATCAAATCAACCATAACCATGTCGTGATTTATTAATTACTCCAAAGATGTATATGTGTATTCAGGCTGCTTATAAAGAAATATTGCAAAATTATGATATCATTTCTTCACCTGTTTGTAACGTAGTATTTATTGATTTTATTATTCTTGACAGAAGAGTTATAAGTGTTTATTATTACATCTTAATTTAACTTAAGAGCTTTACATTAAGTTTGCATTGCATTTTTTGAATTATTTGGTACACTTGTAATTTTATATTCATATCAAAGAGTATAATTGTGGTTTTTAGCAGTAAAGATAAATGTGTGTAATTTATAATTAACAAATAAATATACTTAGTTAAACGCCACTAAGTTTCTTTATACCTTCGTTTGTAAATAAATTTATCAAAGGAATATGTCAAGTTGTATAAATAAATATTTACTTGTAGAAACATAATTTTAATGAAACACGTTTCTTAGTTTTATGGTAAAAAATTTTACATAGATCGTTTCAGAGTACATGCTATAACTTCATAATGCTATAGGGTGAAAGATATACTAGTATCGGCTTCGCATCAACTCAATTACTCGGTAATCGATACCACTTACGTTTATTTATTGATGACCCTGTTTCAGATTTTACAACTTTTTTACATAAGAAAATAAAACTTGTCAATTGTTAAATGTAATGTATATAATAATCAAAATGTTTACATTTCAAGTATATAACTTCATTTAATGTAACATTGTCTATTTCTTGTCAAATTATATAATCGATATTGATTCAGTTTTCTCCAAAACGACCCGTGAAATACATTTGTAGAAATCAGAAACTCACCTATAGTTTATTTCATTTTCGATTTCACTTTTTTGTCCGTCGATTATTAATTTATAGTTGTTTGAGTCATATAGATCTAAGGTTAAAGATTGACTCACTGAGAGCTGATTTCTAAAGATAAAGCAAGTCTCATTATTTGATGTAATAACAAAAACTTAATATGAAATATTGACATAACTGAACATTTTATTTAGGACATTTTTTTATTTATTTCGAAATAATAGAATTAAAAAAATATATATATAAAATAAAAAATATATTATCTGACGAGATTTGAGTTTATTTTTGTTAACGATATGTTACTGGGCGTGCAAAGATAGATTAGAGAAATTATTCTGTGACGAAGGTTGGTTAAATGCTGAAATTTAAAAGTTTGATAACATTGTAACATTGTAGTATTTATTAATCCTTAGTTTAATCGTACTTTGTTATAAATTAAATTCCTTACAACACTTTCTTAAATAAAGCTCTTGCAGAAATATATGCACACCTAATATGTAAGTCTAATATATAAGTTGCAGTGTGACTTTCTAATACCACAGAATTAACTATTGGTGAAGATTGTTAATTTCGTTTATTTATAATTTGATTTAATTAATTATTAAAATAATCGCAATTTTCTAAAGAATACGAAATGTTTACTCGGCATAAAAAGAATAAGTACTTTTATTCCATAAGATGATTCGATTGATTTATTCCATGTGATGTTATATATAGTCGGTTGTACCTTATTTATTGTTGAATTTAACATTAACAGCATAACTGTTATAAATAAATGAATAAATAACTGTTAAATTGAGCTTAAAACAAATGTGTGAGTTATATATTTCAATAGTAATTATGACTGTGTATAATCAATATATTTATGAAAATTTAGTTTATTTACACAAAAATTATTCAAAATTGTGATGTGCATAAAATTAATGCTAGAAATAAAAATGTACTGGCTAAGGTATGTAATTCCTTTAGGTTAATTGTATACGTTTTCATAGTAAACTCCCTAGTCAAGGCTCAAATTTGTCATTAAATATATTCAAAATATTCATTAAAAATTTTATAAAAAAAATATATTATAGTAGGATTATATCAACGAAGGTATGGCCTGACAATAAATATAATAGTATTTTAGCGATTAACTACGTAATTTTGCTGACGGTGTTTGTTACTCCCAGTAGATCTGGCTGCATCACACTGCCCCGTTAGTAGTCAATATTTGCGGTAGCGGTGGGGGCCAGATTGCCCCCTTCCTTCAATTACGGCGAAGGGGGTGTTGGCTGATCCTTGCGTTATGCTCATGAACTAGTACTACTTGCGGTGACTGGTCATATTACTAGCCACGGATTTCATTTTTTTTATTTTTAACTAATCATTATTAAAAAAATTGTTTGATTTCCTTGTAAATGTGATTAATAAATATTCTAAGAAAAAGCTTCTTTAATATAATGTATATTTTCAAATACTTTTTCTTTCGAGAAAATAGTTAAAAAAAGAACAATCCAAGAAATGTTTTTGCTAATTATAAGTTTTTATTTACACAGATTGAAAGAGAACTTCACAAAGAAAATGAGCATGTTTATTTACATAATTTTATTGCAATACCTATAATATATATTATTTCAAAATTTTATAACAAATACTACTAACCTAATTATTTGAGTGTCTATTCTGATTTTATACTATGAGTGGCAATGATCAAAATTATAATAAACACTCTCAATCTACTGGCCATCAAGTTATTTATCGTATTATTTATTAATTAATTATTTATTTTTTCATTGCATAACACACACAATTATGCCAAAAAGGTGGGCTTAATGCCACAAAGAGATTCTCAACTAGCCAACCTTAACACGTACACGGTACTACACAAACGGTAATGATCATGAAAAAAAAAGGTATATCATAAATCAACCTAGATATAAAATCATATAATATCATAATAAATACAGTACATTCAAATAAAACACAGTATATATAATATATCTTATATGTAATAAAATACATATAATAAATACACACATATTATATGCTATATACGCTAGATACATATATTTTTCACTGAAATAAAGTTGTTTTACTTGGCGTTTGAAATACTCACGAGACGGAGCTTTCCGTATATAATTCGGTAACCCGTTCCAGAGTCTGACAGTACGTACAGCAAACGAGATGTATACGAAACCAGTTTGATAAAGAGGAGGAGAGTGTGGAGCAGTAAATTGTTGGAAAAGCTAAATAATCTGTAATGTGCATATGCTAAAAAGAAGAAATTGCATTTTAAATGGGTAGAAGTAGAAGATTTCAACAAAATAGAGTAAAAGAGACACAAAATTCGTACACTACACCTTTCACAATTTGGCAACCATTTAAGTTTTTACCTATAGTAGAAGATATGATCATACATTCTTAGTTTGAAAATGAAGCGGATCCAGGTGTTAAGGAGGTGACCTTATTTATTTAAAAGTACTTAATTGGCGTGGACATAGCACATCATAAATCACAATAAAGAAATCACGGTAAGGAATTTGAATCAATAAGAGCCACCTGGCGGTAACTACCAAAAAAGGATTGCTGTACAATTACATAGGTTAACTTCTATACCGAAATCATTAGACCAATACCCTAAAGTTTCGCGTTTATTTAGTGAATTGAATGAAATTAATTGCTGTGTGCATATAAAGCTGCAAATCGTCGGTGTAAAGGTGATAATGATAATTTAAATTGGAGGTAATGGAGTTAATATAAAGAGAAATAATAGAAGAGACATAATACCGCCTTGGGGGACCAAACAACCACATCACACCAATGTTGGGAGGGGAGTAGACGTCACCAATGATAATTTATGACTTTATTCTCAATATTCATCTCAATTAAAAGGTAGTCAGGTGAAACGTGGAGAGAAGAAGGAGATTGAAGAATAATTTTGTATTGAAAACGACTACCAAGATACTTGCAAACCCCACCGCTGCCTATACCAATGCCAATTGATGTAACAGATGTTAAAGTTATTATGGCTTTAACTCATTTGCAAAAAAACTTTGAACAGGTTTGAAATCTTTCACAAGACTGTAGAAAGAACTATACTCATCAGGTTGGTGATAGGAATCAGAGCTAGACTCCATAGTCAAACAATAAAATAAAACAAAAAAAATAATTAAACACTATATAATATAGCACCTTAGTCAGTTTATGATATATAATAATATTCACTCAATACTACATGTATTTTACTCGTAAAATACAATATATTAGCTTAAAAAAATATTATCTATTTGCTGAGGTTTCGACCTGTTTAATAAAAGAGATTTAACTCTTATTTAAAACAAAATGTAGAGTTATGATGAACTAAAGTGTTTTAGTTATAAGACATGACACATAATTATAGTTTTCAAACTGTACATTGATAGATCAGACGTTAAGGACAATTTTTATTTAGAATATAAAAATTAGTAGAAACAGAAGACGAGAAAATAAATACAAGGTGAATTAATAAGGTTTGCTATTTATTATGTATATGAGTATACTAGCAGACCCGGTCACGCGTTGCTGTGACTATTGTTTTTGATATATTACATTGAAGTAAACTATTTTAGGGGTAACGTTCAGAGTACATCTGTCATGAAAACCATAATGTTTTCTTATAGTCGATATTAAGCAAAAATCAAAACAAAATAATTGTAATTATTTTTTAATTTTATCCAAGTTTATAACACTATTTGTATATTACAAAGTTTTTAGTAAATAACTTGGAACACTAAACTTACGAATGAGGTAGGTAGGGTAGATACCTCATTCGTAATTACTCAATTCAGTCAACAGATACCGTCATCTTTTAGAATTGTTAGGAGCTAACTGCAAAATAATAAACAAATAATTTGCAATAAAATAATACTACGACTATGAATTGAGTTGAAAATTATTCTATCTTTTAAGTTGGGTCAAACTGTACGTGGTGTGTAAATTTATTAAAAATCGGTTAATTAGTTTAGGAGTACAAACAACGTGACACGTGATTTATATATATTAAGCATTCTGGTGGATTTTTTTTATCATTTAATATTTTAAATAATATGATAAATAAATCGTAAAATTATCCTTTTTTTAATATGTTACTTTATCATTTTAATAAGATGTTCATAATTCAAAATATTTGGTGGTTTTTACTAATATATACAATGAAAGTTAAACTCAAAACATTTAAATTTTAAAAGATAAAACATGAAAAATGATTTTTTTTTTTTTAATAAATACAATTTTTATACAACTCGGCAGACTTCGTTCTGTCAAATAGATTTGGAATGTGGCAGTTTATATTTCGACCTTAAGACGTTTTTACTCTGCTGATCCTCACACATCGCCCTATCATCATGGTGACGGTTCTGTTCAGGAGAATTAAAGAAAAAGGTCAGCTCGGGTGACTTAAGTATCTTAGCTTCCACGAACTTTGGTCACCCTTTTGAGACCCACTAAAAACCCCGATTGGGATGTCTGCCAGAGGGCTTCAAACCAAGAGGGGAACTTAAACCTGATTGAAAAATAATCTAAAGGGATAGTGGGAACCTAGAGGTGACAAATATTTATAAAGTGGGTGCTTCAATTACAAAGTATAAAGATAATTAATTATTTATTACTATTATTATTAACATAGGGTTCATAACCGATGAAATAAAAAATAATGAAATAAAACGTATATAAGTATTTTCAGTAATCGCGTTATTGTAAATCAAGTGAATCATAATTATTAACAAAAATCTGTTTTATTTTTATTTTAGTGCTTTATGATACACAATGTTTTTTGTTTGATTACCTGGTGAATATATAAATAAATCTGACGGTTTTCCAACACGGGAACAGGCAACATACAATTGACCATGTGAGAAACATGGGTTTTCTAGATTAATACCACAAACACCTAATGATTGCCCCTGGGACTTATTTATGGTCATAGCAAAAGCAAGCCGCACTGGAAATTGTAGTGGTTTAAATTCAAATGGTACATCAGTCGGAATCATTGGGATGCGTGGTATCAAAACGTCTTCTCCTTTATACTTTCCTTTCAGTATAGTTGCTTCTATCACGTTGTTCAATAATTTTTTTATCGCTAACCGTGTGCCGTTGCAAAGACGCGGTTGGTTGATATTTCTCAACATTATAACTACCGATCCAACCTTTAATTGAAGATTGTGAGGTGGCAATCCTGTAAATCTAGCGAGTTCAAAAATTCAGGCGGATAGTTAACGACATCATCTTGGTTAGTAGCCGAATCAACTGATTTATATATCCTCAATTCGCCTGTAATTTGTT
Source organism: Melinaea marsaeus rileyi (assembly GCA_918358865.1). Classification (NCBI taxonomy): domain Eukaryota; kingdom Metazoa; phylum Arthropoda; class Insecta; order Lepidoptera; family Nymphalidae; genus Melinaea; species Melinaea marsaeus. Next base: position 24,758,613 of record OU911089.1, read on the forward strand.
CTTGAATTTTGAAATTTAATTCACTTACATCTATGTTTTTTGCAGCCAATATAGCCCGTTCGCTCAACCAATCATGGTTTCTATAATTTTGAGCAACATCTGGAAACACCTTTTGAATAAGTTCATCTTTTGATCTAGTTAACTGACAAAAACTTTGAGGAAAGTTAATGCAACCAGTCAAGGTGTCTATAGGAAATTTGCCATTACCAATGTCAATGAGTTGTTTAGAGAATATGTCTTCAGATTTGTCATTTTGCAACTTGACACGCATATTCTTGCTTAAGTGTAATATACCTTTACATGTTTCCACAAATTGGAGGACTTTAAACAGGCATTAAGTTCATCAGCTGGCGTTGATCGTGGAATCACTGGCAATGTTTGACGAAAATCTCCTGCTAATAAAATCATTGCACCACCAAATGGGTTATGATTGCTCCGGAGATCTTGTAAGGTTCTATCTAAAGCCTCCAAAGATTTTTTATGTGCCATCGTGCATTCATCTCAAACAATCAATCCACATTGCTGCAAAACCTTTGCCATTGCAGAGTTTTTCGAAATGTTGCAGGTTGGAGTTTCGTTGCTTTGCATGTTTAATGGTAATTTTAGTGCTGAATGAGCTGTTCTACCACCTTCAAGCAAAGTTGCTGCGATTCCCGACGAAGCGAGTGCAAGTGCAATTTTATTTTGTGAGCGAATTGTTACTAATATCAATGAAATCAAAAAAGTTTTTCCTGTACCACCAGGTGCATCTAAGAAGTAAATCCCTCCTCTTTTATCATTTATTACTTTCATAAGTGTATCAAACACATACTTCTGTTGTTCATTCAATAGTGGAAGATTCGTTTGAATTAATTCTTTCAAAGTGTTGAGATCATACAGTTTTTCTCGGTGCAACTCTTGGTTAAAAGCATCATGCATTGGACGATTGGGCGCGGCCAGGCCTAATTGAAATAATAGTTTGTTTGACATCATCAAGCACATGTCCTTAATTGAAATCAATACTTCATTGTAAATTTCTTCGCTTATTTGTATATTTGGATTTCCCCTTCTAATCCGTATTTGATACAAAATATCATCACACATATTATCTTTGTACTTGATCCACAAATCCTTTGGGTTTGATGGGAAGCAGGTAGATATGATTATAGAAAACAATGTTCGTATTTGATGAGCTTGTGATGATATTACAGCATCATTGAGAGTTTGATCCCAATGAGCATCATCGTCTAGCAATCGCAAACGTTGGCAAGCTTCTCTATATGATCTACACAAATCACCATTAACAGTTCGTACATGTTGGAACGATGTTGGGCACGTACATTGACTAATAGCAGTCGTAAATAAAAACATTCATCATTGCTTGGATGTACTGAATAAATTCGACCAATCGCATCGGTAGAAAATATATCTGGGTATCCTGTAACTGGTTTTCCTTGTTTCCGTCGTATAAATCTTCTTGAGGATTGATTCCAAGTATAATATTTTGGCATTTCAGAATATAACAATGTTTGAGCAAAATCATCGTTTTGACATATCTCAAAAAATCTGGTTAATGTAGTAGATGGTGGCTGTAAAACTCTTTCTACTGCGTTCTGCGCTGTAAAATATACTCTTTGTCCATTTTCTAAATGCACAGCTAAATGAACAACAGTAGGGTGTCTTTCATGAATAGTAAAAGAAAATATTTGCCAAACTGCTTCATTACTACTAACATAGCGACCCATTTGGTATTGGGTAACTTCATCATTGGAATTCTCTGCATTAATACCAATCACAGCCATATCACTCCTGCTTGATTTCTATCCAGTGTGGATTGCATGTAAATGTGATGAACAAATCTGCTGTACCATAATAACGAACATATGACATGGCATCTTGAGCATATTCATGCATATGTCGAGGGCTTCCGATGTATGTTGCTGGAAGAATAGTCATCCGACCAACATTCTGTGCATTTCCATCAGTACTAATCGCATCTCGAAGGTGAATATACTCTTCAGATCTGAGTTTGGTCTGATTCAACCTGATGAATGTTAATCTCTCCGTTTCAATTTTAACATACATGTCTACAACATACTTGTGATATAATCGCCGACATTTGAGTATGTGATTGTCTTCATTTTCACGAATCATTAGGCGGTAGGAATAATAGTTCATTGAACTGTTTTTTTTGTTGGTTTCGGAACCTGAAAATAGATTTTTGTTTTCATAATATTGAAAATTAAAAAAATAATAATATAGTGACTGATAATATAGCTCCATAGCTAAACTAATATTTTTTATTACCTGTAATGGGATTTATCATCTTGTTTGAAAAATCATAGCCATCTTCACCTTGCCAAAATATAATGGGATATTGCAGTGCGTCATATGAGCGGTGTGTTTCCTTTATACGTTGTAATTGATAATTCCGACGATGTAAAACAATATCACGGGATTCCAAGTTTTCTCCAACTACAACGATGGCAACTTCATCAATAGTTGGTGCATTAAAACGTCTTGCATGTTGGCCAACAGGCGTTTTATCAGCTCTGATTACAATTTTGTGATTATCAGATGGCATCCGATCCAGTGCAGTTTTAAACAACATAATCAATTGATTGTACTCATGAAATAAAGTTTGTAATTGTTCTACAATAGACCTCTTTAGTGAATTGTTATGTGAACAACGCATATCCATTTCTCGTGGTGAATTGCCCATGAAATAAATTTGCAGAAATTTGTAATTGCTATCTGACACTGGTAACAGTGAACCTGCTTTATGATATATTTGGCCTTGTATCTATATAAATAAAAAAAAATGATTTTTGCCAAATAGAAATAATATTTGTTCCTAAAAAGTATATCTGTCTCTTAATTTGAATCACCAAATAATAATTGATATGCTTAGGTATGTCAATATGTAATAATTAGTTGTAACTAATATCCATCATCAAATAATTATATTGCGTTTCAAAATAATAAAAGTGTTGCTAATACTGAATCACCAAATAATATAATGACTAAGTAATATATGTGTTGGGGTTTAGGGAACTGAAGGTTAATGACACATATTTACTTAGTTAACAGGAAATTTTGTTCATTAAAATAATAATGATTAACTGCTATAATACATACCTTAAAAGTTGGCATGAAATTTTCCCGAACTACGTTTGTTGCCCCAAATGATGTCATTTGAAAGCAATTGTTATATTGTTGAATATTTGACAAAAAGTATATGGAATCTGGTTCTATTCCTGAAACCAATGAGTACAATGGCTCTGGTGGTGGATCCAATGGTATCAATTTCACTTTCCCATTTGCGCAACACAATCCATTTGCTTCATTTTTGTATTTCAATGCCTTACAATAAGCGCAAACCAAGTTCATAGATCCAATAGCAACACATTGGTGGTTACTGTAGTCAATTGACAAATCGTAATTGAAAGCAGCTCGATTCAAACTTTCGCGATTATTAGTTGAATCTCTCGCTCTCGCTTCCCGCGTTCGTGATATACGAATTCTTTCGCGTTCATTTCGGTCGTCACGTTCATGTGCAGTATGATAAGATCGGTAATTAGTTTGGTTTGTAGCATTTCGGGTTCTTCTATTTAAATTACTTCGTCTTATAGGAGGCATATCGTATATAATTACCTAAATTTTGTCACATGAAATAATTATTAATCACAGGTATTTATACAATCAAAATTAATTATTAAATATTATAAACGCTTTTTAACGCAGTTTGTTTGACAGATGCAATGACGTGAAAACTGATGACAATTTATGTCGCATTCCGAAACTAAAACAAAAGAAAGAATATTCCAAGGCCAATCAAATCTTACATTTACTTTTTTTGACTTTTCAATTTGGTCGGGTGTACACATTCATTTGATTAAATTTGAACGTTGTGCAGCGACAATAAAGCGTGAATTGACTCTTCGACGTTAGCAAGACACCTACATTGTTTAGACAACAATGAGTGCTTGTAATTTAATATGAACTTTATTGAATAGCAATACAGTTCAAATTGACTTCTTACATTCAGTTAGAAAATATTTGTATAGGAAAAAGAAAAGGGCTTTTTTAGGGTTTCCCTGGAAATTATTCGAATTTTTCTCGCCGTTAGAGCCATCCTTGGACTTCAAGGAACATTTAAAAAAAAGAATTGTTAAGATTGGTCCATGCGTTGTTGAGTTATGCGCTTACCAACACATTTTGCGATTCATTTTTATATAATAGATGACATGTCACGTGCTAGTGTAATGTTTAATTAAAGTTGTTATTACAGACGAAGTAGTTAACTGAGAATTAATATTCTCAGTCAGATCTTTCTAATATATACACTATACAATATACTAATATACTATATAGTATATATATAATATTATATTAAAAACATAAAAAAATACATGATTTAATTAATTTGATCAGAAACTTACCACTACAATAAGTTATAAATACTTAAGGTTCAGATATGAATATACAAATTTTTTTTTTCTTTGTTTTAGCAAAATTTGAGGCTCTCTTCCTACTCCTTACTGCCTCAGTTCACTTTTTAAATTATTTTGTTTGTCGACTAAAGAGTTTTATCAGAGATCATTTACGATTAGCTCCCCAAATGATAGATCTCTAATATCTACCATTTGGATAGCCATTGCTCGGAGCGGTTAGCTCGGAGGTCGTTAGCTACTAAAAGATTTAACAAATTCCACTCATGAACCAAATCATACGTGAATTATAAGAGGAGAAGAAGGATAAATTAAAGAATACGGTTACTAAATATTTTTGTATGTTTATTAACTTCCTTGAATTTTTTTTCTACAATTATAAACACACACAAAATTAAATACTTTTCGTCAAAAAATTCTTTCAACATTTTTGTTTTATTTTCCATTTAAACAAAATAACGAATTAATCAAAAAAATCTATTTAAATACAATCCTAAATTCAAAACCTATGCTTTTAGAGTCGAGTGCCCGGAAGTAATCCTCAAACTAAACAAGAATGTTTTTCTTTCAAGCTCGGTACATATTGAAAACACATAAATCCTTTTTCCTATATTTAAATATCTGTGATTTTAGTATATTGGTTATTGTTACATAATATTAACCATTATAACCGAATGAATGGGACCATTAATATGTTTTTCAGACCATTTATTAAAACGTAAATTATTTATCTCTTTATAGTTTAGTTTTTAGTCTTATATTTATTTCAGGTGTTAACTTAATCTTTCTTTTATTTTAGACATAAAAATGGATGACGATCCATTTCGGACGCAGCTGCGTTATTCTTACATGTGTGTTGAATACACAATTAATTTTATTACCACTTTACTTTCAGCCGTATCAACTTACTATCAACAACTTAATAATTAGATGTTATATTTTTATCTCATATGAAATATATTAAATATATAAAAATTAAAGTTAATAGTAATAGTCAGTTAACAAATAAAGTTCTACTACATTTAAACATGAAACTATTATGTACTTTTAAATCTACATATTGTACTTGTTCCAGTATAATTTAAATGTATGTTATTATCTCAAACTCGAGCTCTTAGAATTTCAATTACAATTAAAATTTTAAATAGCCGTTGTTGATAGTTAAACAGTCCAAAATTTGTTACAATGTCCTTTGCTGCGTAATTTGTAAATAATTGAGAAGTTAACTATATGTATAGTTACTGTCTCAAGAAATTGTGGAGACATTACAAGACTTTCGTCTTTAACTTTAAAATGTTATGTTTCAAAACATAAGCCAAGAAATGATATTAGAAGCGCTAGTTTCTTAAGGACTGTTAGAGGACTGGGAACTGGATATAGATAACGCTTGTAAAACTTTGAAGCTTTTACAAATATTGACGTTGTATTACTTGTCATACTTGTTTGGCATGCCAAAGTCGATACAAAGTGATATCTATGTTCAGCGTATTATTACTAAATAAGTAGAAATAAGTCTATTAATAATTAACTTTAGCAACTCAAAACAAAAAGTAATATAAGTAATAAGTTTATTAATTTTATAATGTAAAATTAAAAGGAAAAGAGACTATTCTGTTTAAATGTTGTCGATTTATATAAGACCATGATTTCTTCTCCAAATTGTCATTCACGGACCGGACTTAGATGTATATTCATATCAAAAATACCACGGCTGTGCGTCGAACCCGGTTATCATATAGATAATAAAATACTCGTATGCTATAGTAAATTGTAAGCGGAAGTAAAATAACGACTATGCAAATATCAATATGACGGCAAGGGAATTAAATATTTGAGGAAAAAATATTGAAATTCCTCATATGAATTTCGTAAAAGGAACGCGATACTGAAACCTTAAGGCAGAAAAAAATTGTGGTGAATTGACTTTAGTAAATGTTGTAAAGTATTGCCCAAAAATAATTTTAATTATTTTTCAATTGATATAGCATATTAAATAAATGTTTATTTAAAAGTAATTAAATTTCTTTTTGTTGCATAATCCATAACATTTAAATGTTAGGTAGATTCTGTAGATGAATCTACCTATTGCAATCGATGCGATGACGGGACCCAGACCCCCCCAGAGTAGGGGCGCTACGCCGTTCATGAACTGGAGATTGAGAATCCGTGGAAAAAAATATATTTATATATCCCGATATATGTATATATGATACATCAGTCCAAATTCATCGTAGGCGAAATCTGACTTCACAAGTCGATAGGATAAATTTGTACTTATCACCTCGTTTTTTTGGAAAAAGTGAAAGGGGGAGCTGGGAAGGGGGGTGAAAGTGCAAACCTTTGGGACACGCATAGGTCGCAAATATTGACGAAAGATTTTCAAACTCGGTATACACATTCTTAAGAACAAAATGAAGGTTAAGTTGTTGAACGGGGCAAATCGATCGGGGGGTTGGGGGGCTGGGGGGGTTGAAAATTAAAAACCGAAAATAGTCACAGAAAGAGCCAAATTTTAATGTCGGAAAAACCTTACAAAAATTAAAAAATTAAAAGAGAAAACTTTTTTAGGACATTTCAAGTGCCAAGTGTGTGAAAAATGGACGATGCCAGTTAAGGGGTGTGGGAATGGGGGCAAAAACTCTTCAAACTCCGAAAAGTTACATAAGAAGGAGGAGGAGGTTTCATTGTTACCTTCGTTTATTGCATATCGAGAATCGCGTGACGGGAATCAACCTAACACGATCGACCCTGTCGAACAATAATATTTTATATATCAAAAGTGTGAAAAAAATGCGGTGATATATATATCATACTAGCAGACCCGGTCACGCGTTGCTGTGACTATTATTTTTGATATATTACATTGTACTAAACTATTTAAGGGGTAACGTTCAGAGTACATCTGTCATGAAAACCATAATGTTTTCTTATAGTCGATATTAAGCAAAAATCAAAACAAAATAATTATAATTATTTTTTTTTTAATTTTATCCAAGTTTATAACACTATTTGTATATTACAAAGTTTTTAGTAAATAATTTGGAACACTAAACTTACGAATGAGGTAGGTAGGGTAGATATCTCATTCGTAATTACTCAATCCAGTCAATAGATACCGCCATCTTTTAGAATTGTTAAGAGCTAACTGCAAAATGATAAACTAATAATTTGCAATAAAATAATACTGCGACTATGAATTGAGTTGAAAATTATTATATCTTTTAAGTTAGGTCAAACTGTACGTGGTGTGTAAATTTATTTAAATCAGTTAAGTAGTTTAGGAGTCCATCGCGGACAAATAACGCGACACGTGATTTATATATATTAAGAATTCTGGTGGATTTTTTTTATCATTTAATATTTTAAATAATATAATAAATAAATCGTAAAATTTTCCTTTTTTTTAATATGTTACTTTATCATTTTATTAAGACGTTCATAATTAAAAGTATTTGGTGGTTTTTACTAATACATACAATGAAAGTTAAACTCAAAACATTTAAATTTTAAAAGATTTTTTTTTTTAATAAATACAATTTTTATACAACTCGGCAGAATTCGTTCTGTCAAATAGATTTGGAATGTGGCAGTTTATATTTCGACCTTTAGACGTTTTTACTCTGCTGATCCTCACACATCGCCCTATCATCATGGTGACGGTTCTGTTCAGGAGAATTAAAGAAAAAGGTCAGCTCGGGTGACTTAAGTATCTTAGCTTCCACGAACTTTGGTCACCCTTTTGAGACTCACTAAAAACCCAGATTGGGATGTCTGCCAGAGGGCTTCAAACCAAGAGGGGAACTTAAGGTTCAAACCTGATTGAAAAATAATCTAAAGGGATAGTGGGAACCTAAAGGTGACAAATATTTATAAAGTGGGTGCTTCAATTACAAAGTATAGAGATAATTAATTATTTATTACTATTATTATTAACATAGGGTTCATAACCGATGAAATAAAAAATAATGAAATAAAACGTACATAAGTATTTTCAGTAATCGCGTTATTGTAAATCCAGTGAATCATAATTATTAACAAAAATCTGTTTTATTTTTATTTTAGTGCTTTATGATACACAATGTTTTTTGTTTGATTACCTGGTGAATATATAAATAAATCTGATGGTTTTCCAACACGGGAACAGGCAACATACAATTAACCATGTGAGAAACATGGGTTTTCTAGATTAATACCACAAACACCTAATGATTGCCCCTGGAACTTATTTATGGTCATAGCAAAAGCAAGCCGCACTGGAAATTGTAGTCGTGTAAATTCAAATGGTACATCAGTCGGAATCATTGGGATGCGTGGTATCAAAACGTCTTCTCCTTTATACTTTCCTTTCAGTATAGTTGCTTCTATCACGTTGTTCAATAATTTTTTTATCGCTAACCGTGTGCCGTTGCAAAGACGCGGTTGGTTGATATTTCTCAACATTATTACTACCGAACCAACCTTTAATTGAAGATTGTGAGGTGGCAATCCTGGTAAATCCAGCGAGTTTAAAAATTCAGGCGGATAGTTAACGACATCATCTTGGTTAGTAGCCGAATCAACTGATTTATATATCCTCAATTCGCCTGTAATTTGTTCTTGAATTTTGAAATTTAATTCACTTACATCTATGTTTTTTGCAGCCAATATAGCCCGTTCGCTCAACCAATCATGGTTTCTATAATTTTGAGCAACATCTGGAAACACCTTTTGAATAAGTTCATCTTTTGATCTAGTTAACTGACAAAAACCTTGAGGAAAGTTAATGCAACCAGTCAAGGTGTCTATAGGAAATTTGCCATTACCAATGTCAATGAGTTGTTTAGAGAATATGTCTCCAGATTTGTCATTTTGCAACTTGATACGCATATTCTTGCTTAAGTGTAATACCTTCACATGTTTCCACAAATTGGAGGACTTTAAACAGGCATTAAGTTCATCAGCTGGCGTTGATCGTGGAATCACTGGCAATGTTTGACGAAAATCTCCTGCTAATAAAATCATTGCACCACCAAATGGGTTATTATTGCTCCAAAGATTTTTTATGTGCCATCGTGCATTCATCCCAAACAATCAATCCACATTGCTGCAAAACCTTTGCCATTGCAGAGTTCTTCGAAATGTTGCAGGTTGGAGTTTCGTTGCTTTGCATGTTTAATGGTAATTTTAGTGCTGAATGAGCTGTTCTACCACCTTCAAGCAAAGTTGCTGCGATTCCCGACGAAGCGAGTGCAAGTGCAATTTTATTTTGTGAGCGAATTGTTGCTAATATCAATGAAATCAAAAAAGTTTTTCCTGTACCACCAGGTGCATCTAAGAAGTAAATCCCTCCTCTTTTATCATTTATTACTTTCAAAAGTGTATCAAATACATACTTCTGTTGTTCATTCAATAGTGGAAGATTCGTTTGAATTAATTCTTTCAAAGTGTTGAGATCATACAGTTTTTCTCGGTGCAACTCTTGGTTAAAAGCATCATGCATTGGACGATTGGGTGCGGCCAGGCCTAATTGAAATAATAGTTTGTTTGACATCATCAAGCACATGTCCTCAATTGAAATCAATACTTCATTGTAAATTTCTTCGCTTATTTGTATATTTGGATTTCCCCTTCTAATCCGTATTTGATACAAAATATCATCACACATATTATCTTTGTACTTGATCCACAAATCCTTTGGGTTTGATGGAAAGCAGGTAGATATGATTATAGAAAACAATGTTCGTATTTGATGAGCTTGTGATGATATTACAGCATCATTGAGAGTTTGATCCCAATGAGCATCATTGTCTAGCAATCGCAAACGTTGGCAAGCTTCTCTATATGATCCACACAAATCACCATTAACAGTTCGTACATGTTGGAACGATGTTGGGCCACGTACATTGACTAATAGCAGTCGTAAATAAAAACATTCATCATTGCTTGGATGTACTGAATAAATTCGACCAATCGCATCGGTAGAAAATATATCTGGGTATCCTGTAACTGGTTTTCCTTGTTTCCGTCGTATAAATCTTCTTGAGGATTGATTCCAAGTATAATATTTTGGCATTTCAGAATATAACAATGTTTGAGCAAAATCATCGTTTTGACATATCTCAAATAATCTGGTTAATGTAGTAGATGGTGGCTGTAAAGCTCTTTCTACTGCGTTCTGTGCTGTAAAATATACTCTTTGTCCATTTTCTAAATGCACAGCTAAATGAACAACAGTAGGGTGTCTTTCATGAATAGGAAAAGAAAATATTCGCCAAACTGCTTCATTACTACTAACATAGCGACTCATTTGGTATTGGGTAACTTCATCATTGGAATTCTCTGCATTAATACCAATCACAGCCATATCACTCCCTTTGGTTACATATTTGCAAATGTATTTAATAGATTTTACTGAATGGCAAGATTCAACGTTGATGTGCGCTTTGAAGGTCTTTGATAAAATGGGTGAATATGGAACAATCCAGCGATTATCTATTTCAATATCTTGTTGATTTAATTTGACAATTGTTGATCTTCCATTGTCTGCTGTCGATCGGCGACGATACAAAGGATAACCGTCATTACCGGTGATTGTTTCAGATATTAATGTCCGTGGATATCGCTTTGAACATTTACCATCCACCATACACGGTGAATTTTGATTAAGAGTTCCACAGGGACCATGTATCATGTTTTTAATAACTACCTCATGCAATCCAGGATCTACTTCTACATTAGGAATTTCAGCTGATATTACTGCATCAACTTCATTTGGCCTTATCTTTTCAACTAACCAAATCAAAATGTGTGCATGTGGCAATCCCCGTTTCTGCCACTTCACAGAATACATCCAGCAGCGTGTCTCTCCAAACACATAATGTTTCACAATGAAATCCATCAAGGATTTCAACTTTTGTCTAAAGACTCTGGCTGTAATATCATGACGATCAATAGGTGATTGCCCAGGGAATAACTCCTGCTTGATTTCTATCCAGTGTGGATTGCATGTAAATGTGATGAACAAATCTGCTGTACCATAATGACGAACATATGACATGGCATCTTGAGCATATTCATGCATATGTCGAGGGCTTCCGATGTATGTTGCTGGAAGAATAGTCATCCGACCAACATTCTGTGCATTTCCATCAGTATTAATCGCATCTCGAAGGTGAATATACTCTTCAGATCTGAGTTTGGTCTGATTCAACCTGATGAATGTTAATCTTTCCGTTTCAATTTTAACATACATGTCTACAACATACTTGTGATATAATCGCCGACATTTGAGTATGTGATTGTCTTCATTTTCACGAATCATTAGGCGGTAGGAATAATAGTTCATTGAACTGACTTTTTTGTTGGTTTCAGAACCTGAAAATAGATTTTTGTTTTCATAATATTGAAAATTAAAAAAATAATAATATAGTGACTGATAATATAGCTCCATAGCTAAACTAATATTTTTTATTACCTGTAATGGGATTTATCATCTTGTTTGAAAAATCAAAGCCATCTTCACCTTGCCAAAATATAATGGGATATTGCAGTGCGTCATATGAGCGGTGTGTTTCCTTTATACGTTGTAATTGATCATTCCGACGATGTAAAACAATATCACGGGATTCCAAGTTTTCTCCAACTACAACGATGGCAACTTCATCAATAGTTGGTGCATTAAAACGTCTTGCATGTTGGCCAACAGGTGTTTTATCAGCTCTGATTACAATTTTGTGATTATCAGATGGCATCCGATCCAGTGCAGTTTTAAACAACATAACCAATTGATTGTACTCATGAAATAAAGTTTGTAATTGTTCTACAATAGACCTCTTTAGTGAATTGTTATGTGAACAACGCATATCCATTTCTCGTGGTGAATTGCCCATGAAATAAATTTGCAGAAATTTGTAATTGCTATCTGACACTGGTAACAGTGAACCTGCTTTATGATATATTTGGCCTTGTATCTATATAAATAAAAAAAAATGATTTTTGCCAAATAGAAATAATATTTGTTCCTAAAAAGTATATCTGTCTCTTAATTTGAATCACCAAATAATAATTGATATGCTTAGGTATGTCAATATGTAATAATTAGTTGTAACTAATATCCATCGTCAAATAATTATATTGTGTTTCAAAATAATAAAAGTGTTGCTAATACTGAATCACCAAATAATATAATGACTAAGTAATATATGTGTTGGGGTTTAGGAAACTGAAGGTTAATGACACATATTTACTTAGTTAACAGGAAATTTTGTTCATTAAAATAATAATGATTAACTGCTATAATACATACCTTAAAAGTTGGCATGAAATCTTCCCGAATTACGTTTGTTGGCCCAAATGACGTCATTTGAAAGCAATTGTTATATTGTTTGATATTTGACAAAAAGTGTGTGGAATATGGTTCTATTCCTGAAACCAATGAGTACAATGGCTCTGGTGGTGAATCCAATTTCACTTTCCCATTTGCGCAACACAATCCATTGGCTTCATTTTTGTATTTCAATGCTTTACAATGAGAGCAAACCAAGTTCATAGATCCAATAGCAACACATTGGTGGTTACTGTAGTCAATTGACAAATCGTAATTGAAAGCAGCTCGATTCAAACTTTCGCGATTATTAGTTGAATCTCTCGCTCTCGCTTCCCGCGTTCGTGATATACGAATTCTTTCGCGTTCATTTCGGTCGTCACGTTCATGTGCAGTATGATAAGATCGGTAATTCATTTGGTTTGTAGCATTTCGGGTTCTTCTACTTAAATTACTTCGTCTTATAGGAGGCATATCGTATATAATTACCTAAATTTATTCACATGAAATAATTATTAATCACAGGTATTTATACAATCAAAATTAATTATTAAATATTATAAACGCTTTTTAACGCAGTTTGTTTGACAGATGCAATGACGTGAAAACTGATGACAATTTATGTCGCATTCCGGAAATAAAACAAAAGAAAGAATATTCCAAGGCCAATCAAATCTTACATTTACTTTTTTTGACTTTTCAATTTGGTCGGGTGTACACATTCATTTGATTAAATTTGAACGTTGTGCAGCGACAATAAAGCGCGAATTGACTCTTTGACGTTAGCAAGACACCTACATTGTTTAGACAACAATGAGTGTTTGTAATTTAATATCAACTTTATTGAATAGCAATACAGTTCAAATTGACTCTACATTTAGTTATTTATTCTACATTTAAAATATTTGTATAGGAAAAAGAAAAGGGCTTTTTTAGGGTTTCCCTGGAAATTATTCAAATTTTTCTCGCCGTTAGAGCCATCCTTGGACTTCAAGGAACATTTAAAAAAAAGAATTGTTAAGATTGGTCCATGCGTTGTTGAGTTATGCGCTTACCAACACATTTTGCGATTCATTTTTATATAATAGATTATAGTTAACAGGAATATCGTATTCTGTTTCTATTTTATTGTATAGTGTTGAATTATCAAATATAAATAAAATTTATTGTTTACTAAGGTTTATGATTTTAGTAAGTACCGGAAATAATAATTATTTTATAAGTTTAAACTAATATTCATAATATTAATATTTATTCTATAAAAACATGTTTACTTTTTTTTTACTTTCTAATGTCGGTAAAAATAAAAGACCTCCATCCATGTATTTACAAACCAAAACAATTTTAGCGTGAATTGCAATGGTTCAGGTGATTTTCAACCATTCCAGCATACTCTTTGATTCAAATAAAAAAGGGAAACTATGAAAATGCAACAAATTAACGAAAAAAAAATCAAAACAAAATTATGAAATACAAGTCTTGTTTTTCACATGAAAGTGTTATTTTTACCGTCTGCTACTTCTATATTCGTATATTATTTATTTAGAAATATTTTTTTTACAGGAAATTCTTTTTTTTTTTAAGGGATTTTAGAACTAAAATTGCCTTTAAGATTGATTAGAATAACATTCATATTGATAATATACAAACATTTTGAATTTACACCAAGAAATACTATATGTGCGGTCAAAAGAAAAAGTTATTTAGTTATATATTTATTCTCACTTGTGATGCGTTATATGCGTACAATTTAGTCACAAACCAAAATAAAATTATGTTAAATTTAGTCAAAGATTAGTTTTCTATCATACTTAATTAAAAAATCAATTGTACCTTGGACCTAATTTGTATTAATTTGACTCGAGACCAACATATTTCATATTAAAAATGCAAGCATAGAACAATAATGAGTTTTTGTTTATACAATATTTAAATGATTATTGTTATTCCATATCGTCTTATTCATATTTTTAATATAAAAATGCCTTCAAAGCTTTGACATCATGCTTATTCCACCGCTGTGCTTATTCTGTAAGTAGGCAGTACATTGGAAGTCGACTCTTCTTTCTAGTTTAACAGACAGTAGGTATTCCATAAACTCACGTCTCGACAAAGAGAACTTTGCAAGTTTTAACAAATTAACAACTTCAGAAATTTTAATATATGTTAAGTTAAAGTTATAAATATTTTGAAAATGTATGAAATTAATTAATTAGTTATTTATATTATAATATTAGAAGTGACTTTGAATATTGTAATATAATTCAGTACGAGTGGATTAAGTTCAAAGATAATTGTAATTTAATATGTAATAACTTCAAATGAATATTTTGTAACTTTTATACAAAAACATTCTCCACAGATTACTTTTGATTTTAAGTACATATCTATAGACTTTTACGAAGTGAATACACCGTTAAATGAAACATTTCGTACTTGTTCGTAACGTCATAGTTTGTAGTAAATAGCATTTATTTTATTCTAGATGTCTCCTTGCGGAATTTTCACTAACAATCAATTTATTTGCTATCATGTCAATAATTTTTTTCCGAGGAAATGCTTTATTTGAGCCGGTATAATAAATAAATAATTGTAAAAATAGTTGTAAAAGCAGAATTAATAGGATAGAATTATAAATGTTAATTAATACCTTTACCGACCATTTTGGTTAATTATTAAAACTGACAAAAGATTACTTTAGAGATTAGAAAAATTATAATTAAAGGCATTTCCAAC
Source organism: Melinaea marsaeus rileyi (assembly GCA_918358865.1). Classification (NCBI taxonomy): domain Eukaryota; kingdom Metazoa; phylum Arthropoda; class Insecta; order Lepidoptera; family Nymphalidae; genus Melinaea; species Melinaea marsaeus. Next base: position 24,774,081 of record OU911089.1, read on the forward strand.
TTTGTACATTTTGGTAAATTTAAGTAATTAACATTTCAATTAGACTATAAGTCAAAGTGTACATATTTTGTTAATATTTTCTCTCACTATTCCTTTTGTTAGTAGATTTTTTTCTAATTCTGATCTTTTATTTATTCGTATATGTCCAAAGAGGTTACAGATATGTAAGTTTTTTGTGGCTTTATGGTCTTCAGATGTACTTAGTTAATGATAAAAATTTTAATTTTCGGAACGGAAGCGGAATGTTAGATAACTTTTGTAAGATAATATATTTTAAACCGTGCTTTTCACACAAACTCTGAAATAACCATTTATTTCTTTATCATTTTTCTTTGTCATTATCTTATTTATTCGGATTTTATTATGTTATTTTGGAATTAAAATACATAAAAAAGGTAATGTTATATGTGTCACATTTTTATATACTATACCTATGTTGCATAAACTCAATAATTATATTTTCATATTTTAACTGTCTTTAAAAAAGCCGCGTCATATTCAATTATTTTTAAATAAAGAATGAAGTAACGTCATAAAAACGAGCGAGACTCTAACTTGTGACCTGTGGGATTCCATCCCCGTCACTTTTTAAACTTGTCATCCTTGTCTTATATTTACATTTTTCACTTTTTTGTTTTTTTTTCTTCATATTTAATGTTTTTTTGGTATTTTATAATGTTTTCATTTTTAAAACTATTTGTTGATAACATTATACCTAGATTTTTGTTCCCACTATTCTTAATAGTTAAACAAATTAAGCGTTGTCTTTTATGGTTATATTAAAACAAAAGAAATATTTTCTTAAAGTGGTAATAAAATATCTTTAAAATATCAGGGATATCGAATTAGGTAGCGTAGTTGAGGAAATATGAAGAGGCCATAACTTGCGCAAATGAGGGCCTCGGATCACTACGTCCTTCAAGTTGGAGCGTAATGGAACTGACAAGGGTTTCTCTAATAGAAGAAGAAATTTTAAGGAAAACGAAGACTTGATTTACGAGTGTTAAACGACGTTTTTGCGACATGCGTAGCTCGTACGTGAACATTATAAATTTATTATAAGTGAACAATAAGAGTAGTTTTAAATAACAATATTATATTCTTGATAAAGTTAAATAAGTACAGTTAAAAACGCTGAACCTACCAAATAGTAAACTGAATTAAAGTTTACAGAAAACCTTTTTACATCCTAACTTCATGTACAATATACTATGATAAACGCACAACAATTGCATAAGTCGTATTTTTCCACGACAATTACTCAGCAACTATTGTTACATGTGCTACTAAATATAAATTACATATAAAGAAGTCATATGTATATAAACAAGTCATGAAGAAAATTTTTAAATACTTCTGGTGGTACAAGAGATAGAGAACAGGGGTGAGATGAAGTGTTTCTAAACAATCTATGCATTCGGTTGCCATTTAATATAAAATATTTTATTATTTCATGAATATTTTAGGAATACATTCATATTTAAAGAGCAAAAAATATCTTAACGAAATCCTGTAATTTATTTAACTAAATCACTTCAATGCAGGATAGTTTGATTAGAATATTATAAGATATATAAAAATTTATACATATTATAAATTTGTAAATATGAGTAAATTAAAGTAATGGAGGAACAATCTATAATATTTTTTGTTTTAAATTTAAGAGAAAAACACGAAAAAAAATTAGGTAACAAATAATAATACTTTAAATAGACCTATAACTTTTTGTTATATTTTATGCTACAGCCAAATCCAATTGTATATTATATTATAAAAAAATACATTTCCTGGCAAATTCTGATTTTAAATTTCTTCTTTTTTTGTGAAAATATTTAGTTATTCAAATTAGAACCAACTATTTTTCTGCTATGTACTCATAAGTTGCATATTTCATTAAAAATCATTTAATTACATTGATTAAAGAAGTATAAGAGAATTTCGAGGATTTACTTTAATAAAATAAAAATAGCGAACATAAAAATATAAGTTTGAAATAAGGTTTTTTTTTGTAAGAGTTCTGAAGAACCGCCGGTTGACATGGTCAAATGTTGTAATTTATAAAATACAAACTGAGCCCATCAGTGCTATTCACTTGTGATGCTCAACTCAAGTTTTAAACTTAAACTTTAAAAGATATTTTTAATTATTATAAAAAAATGAATTGCAGTATTAGTTACAATTTAAACGTTAGTATTTGATGTATTTTATTAAATCAATTTTATATTAAGTCTTCTGTTATTTGAAACAATAAATTAGTTTGAAAATAAATTAGACAAAGAAACATTTAATCTCTTGTAAAAGCCGGCGGAGCAATAAACGGATTGTTGTTTAAAAATTCATCACTGTACTAAACGCGGTAACCTCGTGAACGTTTTATAGGATTAAAGTGTTTATTTTTAACTCGGTTAGTCTTTACTTGTTTGAACTCAAAGACTTTTTTTGTGCAAGAGGAGAGACAAAGTGTGGATCACTGATGACACCGGATCATAGCGCCCACAAACTCTTGCATAACCGGGGAATTTGCAAGAGAGTTGTCACCAGTTGGTGGTGGGAGTATATACTTTTTTGAAGGTATCTCTCTCTCACAAAAAATAAAATGCAATACTATGTCTGCCCCAGATAACGAAGGCAAGCCAAGCAAAATCCGATAATTATTCCCCCGGTTTTGCTTCGGGAGGGGCTCTTCTGCGTCATAGATTACATTATTTTTTCATAATTTGTCTTCACAAAATTGGGAAAATTCTATTTATATTAAGTATATCTTCTTTAAAAAAATAATTTGTTTTAAATACAATATATGAAACCCGCGGTTGTTTTTTCAATGCCAATATTAAGTTTTGGCATCATTATGACAATATCAAAAGATATGTGTTTACCATTAAACCGGAAGACTTTTCAAAAGAACGATATATATATAGAGTGCATATAAATACACTTGTCGATAGAAGTCCAATTATAAGCATGGGTTATATTTTTATAAAATATTGTAGCCTCGAAGTTGCAGATGCAAAAGCTAAGCTAAATAATATATTATGCTTTAATATTAATTTTATATACTAATGTCATTAATAATAAAATCTTTAGTATTGGAGTTGTTGCGACAACTTATTATTTAAATGCCATGTGAAATTAGGTACTCGTAAAAAGCCGAGACTAAAAATCTTAGCTAATTTAAAACTAATCGGAAGTTAAGTACACTCTGTTTACTCTATGAAGCACGTCCAATACATCAATATCAAAACAATGAATTTGTGAATGTATATTTTTTCCATGAATATTAGGAGGATCTATAATTTTAGGAGGATCTAGGTTCAAGTGAGTTGTAAATTTGCAAACTAAATTCCCTATCGACTTGCTACACGATGTATTTTTAAATAAAAATCGCAAACCGACAATCTCGTAAATATGTAACTGCAACAATAAACTTACATTAGATGTGTATTTTTTATATGTTTTTGAATAAAAGTATAAAAAATATTTAAAACCAGTGAAGATGCAAATACCCAGGGTTTTTCCCGAACGAAACTTGACGAAATTATAAATATTAATAAAAAAACAATTGATTTTTAAATAAAATTATTATTATTTATGGAAGAAAAGAAAATGTTAAATACATGTTTATTTATTATTACTAAGAAATTACAAAAACGTGTGATTAATAATAATACAAAATAGTAATAAAATTAAACATAAAAATAAACTAAATCAGTAAATTAAAAACAGCGCCATCTCTCAACAGTAATGAAATTTTTTTTCTTTCCACAGACGTCCATACGTCTATCCGAGAAAAGTGAAAACAATACAGAACGAACAAAGTTTGTTCGTGAAAATCAGTGTATTGTTAATCAGTGTACAAAATAATTTTATGAATTATAATATTCGCTTATTGCTTGGTTGTGTATACAAATAAACATAATACGGTTTTAATTTTTAATGATGAATTCAAAAACAACTATTTAAAAAAGTTGCTATTATAAAGATTGAAATTGTATTCAACTAAAACTAACTAATATTTTAATTAACATAATTTCCTAAATGGCATTTCATCTATCAAATCATACCATTACTGTACACTGTTCAAAATTAAACACCTATAATAATTGTTCTGCCTAATTTAGTTTTTAGACGAAAGAAAATACTAGTTGTGGTATCCTTAAATTAACACAATAACAAAAAGTTTGGAATATTTAAAATACCTTGACATTCTTAAATCGTCTATTGGTATCTTATGTCCAATTCACAATAAATAACTCAATCAATCAATTCCAATACCAATCCCTGACTCACATCTCTAAATTTACAATAATTTTATTTTCTGATACCTTTTTGAATCATATCTTATTCCTATTTCTATCTTTACCTCAGATCCCAAGATATTCTCAATTTCTATGCGTAATTCTATAGCAGTATCTCTTTGTCAATCAGTAACCACTATTTTTATTTTATTTCTTAAAAAATCAACTGCACCTTTTGGCTTTGTATCATCTTGTAATTTTAAATTAATAAATAAAAAATATATTACAATGGAGTTCATCATCGTACTATGTATGCTCTTAAACCAACTCCCTCTCCTTCACCCCAAACCAATATGGAAGTCGTATTAAATCAAGTAACTAATTTATTATTTCAAATCTAGTTATTAAACTTGGTTTTATTTTTAGACTACATTTTTACAATAGTCATTCCTTCAATTTTATAAATGTGTTTAGGAGAAAAAGGTTAACATCACACCATATTTCGTCAAAATATTTCTAAAGGGTTTGCGAGACAATTAGATTGAAAATATTTTCAAAAATATTATATCTTAATCTGTAGAATATGTTTAATGGACACACTTATTTAAAAATTTAAAAAAAAATATTTATACATTACACTCAATAAAAACAACTATTTGTTAATTATGTAAAAACTTTAGAAGTAATCATTCTTGAGTGATATACAATAAATATTTTATAATCTAAGAGTAATTATATACGAGGAGCGATTATTCTTCCAACCCGTCCGTAGGAACCGCCGAAAGACATGAAGTGTGTGTGTCTTGGAATTAATCGTAACAAATACACATAGAAAATAGGAACTTAAATTGTAAAATGCACCAAGAAATTACGTCTTGCGTTTTTACTCAGGAAACCCATTTGCGTCAACTCAACTGCATTCATTCCCAGGAGTATTTTTAGAATACTAAATTTGGTGGTTAGCTGGGTGGTTGATAATAATGGTAGGTAGTTGTAACAACATGATTTTAACATAAGTATCAACATCATTTTATTCCATTCAAAGCAAAGAGAACATATTATTTTACCAGTAATTTATAAAAATGTTTGAAGATGTTACGGAATACGGAAGTAAATGCTTTCAAATAGCCATCAGCGAGTTATGAGCAAAATTCTTCACCACCTGATATATAAATAGCATTTAACTCACCTTAACACTGTTTCTACTTAGTGTAACTAAACACCGTATAGCTCTACTGGCAAAAAGTTTTTAAAAGAAATTAATTATTTTTAAATATTTAAAAATAATTGCGAGGCAAAATTGATTTGAATATATTGAATATCTTTTAAAAAAATATTTGTTACAATTGTTTTTCGCGTCTCATTTTTTGATTTTTTGATTGTTATGCATTACACCAATTGCAATGTACAGATAAAATAGGGTATGTAAGTTACTGCGCTATATATATATATGGATATGGGCTTAGCTGAACTCTCTACAATTTTGAAAAATTTAGATAATAAGTTGTGAATCATAGGTCATATTCAAACTAGTAAATATAACAGGTACAAGATTACTATAAATTGTGATAAAATATTATAATATCGGAAATGAATGGTTTCAAAGAAAAGCGACAAATTTGGTTGACTTATAGTAAAAATATATATTGAAGTAAAAAGGCCCAATTAATATATGTATAATTAATATTGTTATAGTTTGGAACTCGGTCGGCAAATCTTTCCTTAGTCTTTAGCTCCACTAACTACAATTAAATTTCACACAACGGCCCCGCAAATTATAATTGTAAAAAAAATTTTTACTGAAGCGATAGGAAAGCACAATTTAGGTTGCAAGCAACCATTTCTTAAACCAAATTTACATAAGAATGCATCTGCATTAACAGTGTCGCTTTAAATTTCCCAAAATATAAAGCGTAAATCGACATTTGCAGATAGAACGATACATACTTGTTTGAATGTTGCCATCATGTAAGTCCCTGCTTTGTTGTTCATACAAAGCATTCATTCATGCTCTACAAAAACTTTCTTTTGTCACGTGTCTATACATATGTATGTATTGAACGATCCCGTAACAATCAGCCAAATTTGAAACTTCACACTTACAATAGCACGTTCATATTGTAAAACATATTTATAAAATATCAGTTTTAAAGCGCATTATTTAACGTTATAAAAGTGAAAGTATAGTATGGATATTTCGTCTCCCGTGCACATGAGTCATTTGCCGTTGACCCCACCCGGATACCTAAATATATTTTTTTAACTCAAGTAATATTTAAAAATTCGTGTCAAAAGAATGAAAAAAACCCTCATCTTGATTAAAAAAAGAGCTAGTATCAAAACGAACATATGCCGGTAGTATTGTGCTTTTATTCGACATCTTCAGATTGAAAGTAGGACAGATACAATGAAAGAACAAGGCGGTGACAGTATACGAATAGAAAATGTACACATCTCAATAGAAATGTGATAGCCGGATAGTATTTCTTCTTCAACTTCAGATATATTATGAAATTGCGAAGATATATTTTCATGGCCTCTCTTGCAAATTTTTTCAAGTTTTGCTAAGAAATATAATATTAATTACATGAAAATTAACTTTACCTGGAGTATTTCATTTATTGCAAAAGGAGTACTCACTCACTCACTCACAAAAGGAGAGAAAAATAATATTATATGTTATATGACAAGTCGAAAAGATATTATGATATAATTATACTGCATTTAAAATACTACGATTATACTAGTAAATTGAAAGTGATAAAAATATCATTAACAAGGTTATCGTAGATTTGGTGATGTTCATTTATTTTTATACAGTGATTATATTCTGAATACCTTAAATATATCCCGTAAGAAAGCTTTTTCTAATTTTATTGACAATCAATTGAAAAAAAACCCTTTATTGAATACATTGGAATTAATTTATGTCCTTTAAATATTATATCATTCCATTATATTACTACTATAATCTTATCTCAACCGTATCAATCATCATCTCAACCGTAAATATTTAGAATGAATGTAATTTGTTTAATTTCAAAATTATACGTGTAAATTAATACTTTTATCTCAAATTTATTCACGTTTTAAAGTTACTTTAAATAAGAGGATATTTGTCAGTTTCAGTGAGTCAGACTTTTATAACAGAGGTTAGATATAATAAATAGGCTTTCAATTGGTATAGAATTTAAAATAAATTTAGTTAAATATTATAATCACATTTTTTATTCTTATCGATATTTGGTGAATCAACATTATATAAGTACGAGTTTCAGGTTATTTTATATAGTGGCTTTAATAATTAAATCTAATAAAAGTCTACCGAACTAAGTGGTGATCTATAGTTGTGTAGGAAGCCGGAAAAGCTCTACCTGATTTATGAGGTAATAACCGTTTGGATCACACATTGTTTGCAGTGGTAATAAACGTGAACAAATAATTATCTTTTTATAGGTATTTTAGCCTATTGAATAGAATAACTCACTATCAACAATAAAGGATGTTACTAAAATTATAAATAGATCGAGGATTATTATATTTTTGATACAGCATAGATTTCAATAATGGATATGCCTTAAATGGGGATTTTTTGGTGTTTTAATTAAAATTATTATTCGTTTGAAAAATACAGAAACTTTATAAAATCAAGGGATGATAAAATTAAATTTTTCCTGACTGTTATGAAAAGCTACACAAAATCTCTAGTAAATAAGGAAAAAAGTAAAAAGTATAGCCGTGGGGAAATAAATGATTGTGTGTTTATTAATAACACAGGAAATTTTAGGCTTTCTTAGGCTCTAGCTATTAAAAAAAACGTTGACATATCTCCCAATTTATTTCTATGTATATTTCTTTTTTAAGAACACATCATTCCAAATAGTTAAATTTATTATATTTTTTAAATGCTTTCAAAATTGTTACTTGTTGTTAATTGGTGTCTTACCAAAACCACTAAAAATTAGACTTCAGAATACCTACAAAAAGTTGTTTTATGCTACCATTACAAATATAAAAGCTTATGAACTTACCTTATCATAAGAAAATCTGACGCGGTACGTATTGTGCTCGCAGAAAGAATAAAACTGTTGTTACATTTGGATGAAAAGTCTACAAGGCCTAAATGCTTTTACGATGCCATAGGATTAGAAATACAATAATAGGTCAATACTAGAAATTACTGGTATTTTTTTTATTTAAATAATATCGAACCGAACCATTTTATGGTTAGAGTTTGTGATCCACTGTAGTTCGTAAACAAGTAGTCTGAGTCGCTATTTGAATACAAAATTTAAGAACATCATTGACAAAGTATTCCAACAAAATGAATTTTTTGGCCACCCAGAAAATCTAATAATGCTTTTCAAAATTTAACAAAAGAACAAATTTTCAAAGCAAGAACAGAGAATGCTCCAGGGTCGAATATTTAAAGTGCCTGCGTTCAATGTGAATGCTTTAAATTGTGATGAAATTATTACGGGGCAAAACCGAGTTAACTAAGCCACCTCACTTTAATTATATCTAATAAAGCCTTGAAAGTAATTGTTAAAAATTATCTCTCCACGTGTGAGAATATTTACAAAATCTATGTCCAGTCCATTATAATGTATCAGATAGTTTGATAATGATATGAAAAAATATATATATTCAACTGCTTTGGGGCAACTCAAAACGTAAAGACAAGAAATCATTTTCTAATAAATCAATTAATAAATATTATTATTTTCTACTTTTATTTAACTTGTTTAAAGATAGCTTAATATTATTATGACGTACCAAAAAAAAATGTCATATATTATTTCTCCACCCTAATGAATATATAGAATTCTCAAAATTTTATTAATCAGTAAGTAAATTCATTAAAATGTATGACTATTTATATAATTAAATGAATATGAACTTAAGGATTTCATAAGTTTTTTTTTTTTAATTCTACCAAATTGAAACGATTCTATCTAAAATCAAAGCAATAAGAACGTACTTTTTATGCATACTCAAGTTGTAAAATATAACAATGAGGGATTGAAGACAGTTTTGAGTCTGCATCCATCCATTATATTTCTTCACAATGTTGTCAAGATTTCTTTAAATAAATATATTTTGCTATCAATGCAGTAAATTATATAAATAGTGCTTTTGTCATACTTAAATGTCGTAATTATCAAACTTTGTGTGTTGGTTTATATATTATAACTAAAGAAAATCTTCGGTGACGACAAATTAGCGTTGAATTAGTGTTGAATATTTTCTTTTGATTCTAGCGTAAAACATATAATTAATAAACGTGTATTTTTAATCTTAACTTGTAACGATTTTGAACCTCATTCTCGATTAGCTAGAGATTTGAACTTGAAACATATCTGGATTACTAGTTTAGAATAATGTTAATTAAATGTAGCTTCAGCATTTCGGTAGTTTGTTGGTTTCAGTTTGCTTTAGACCATTGTGAGTTTTTTATTTAGAGAGTGCAATGTTATTTTTATTTCAGTAATCAAATTGTTTGTTATGCTTATTTCATTATCTTATGTTTGTAGATCGAAATGAAATATCTTTTTTAAATGTTGGATTTTCAAACAAAAAAAGTGGATGGATTTGTTACCAATGTATACATATAGATTAGACACTGAAATAGGTCGTACAAGATTTTTTTATTTTCGAAAAAACTTGTAAAGAAAACCTGAATAATTAAATATAATTCAAACCAAATCTTGAGAGAAGAGTTATAAGTGTTTTTTATTATATTTTATTTCAACTTAAGGGCATTACTTTAAGTTTGCATATCACTTTGTGAATTTTTTGTACACTTATAATTTTATATTCATATCAAAGAGTATAACTGTGTTTCTTTTTAGCGGTACAGATATTGCACTAAATATATATATATTTATAATAAATTTACTTAGTTTAACGCTGCTAAGTTTTTTATATCTTCGTTTGTAAATAGATTTATCAAAAAAATATGTCAAGTTGTATAAATAAAGATCTACATGTACAAACACAATTTTAATGAAACACGTTTCTTAGTTTTATGGTCAAAACGTTTAAATTAGATCGTTTTAAACTACAAGTACTTCATATACTATTGGGTGAGATACATACTAGTATCGGCTTCGCATCAACTCAATTACTCGATAATCGATACCACTTACGTTTATTTACCGATGTCCCTGTTTCAGATTATACAACTTTTTTTTATAAATATATATTACATAAAAAATAACATTTATAAATTTCAAATGTAATGCATATAATAATCAAAATGTTTACATTTCAAACGTATAACTTCATTTAAATTAACATTGTCTATTTCTTGTCAAATTATATAATCGATATTGAATCAGTTTTCTCCAAAACGACCGGAAGAATACATTTGTAGAAATCAGAACGTCACCTATAGTTGATATAGATATATATTTCAAGTTTGATTCGACTTGATTGATTAATTTATAGTTGTTTGAGTCATAATGATCTAAGGTTAAATGTTCAACTCACTGAGGACTGATTACTAATGATAAAGCAAGTGTTATTATTTGAAGTAATAATAATTTGTCATTCCACCTGTTTGATAGTTTTATAGATAATCATTGTTTAACTTATTAATGATCGATTTTTAATAAGCATAAATATTATCTGACGAGATTATAATATATTTTTGTTAACGATATGTTAATGGGCGTGCAGAGAAAGATGAGAGAAATTATTCTTGGGTGAAAGTTGGTTAAAAGCTAAAATTGAAAAGGCTGATAACTTTGTAACATTAAAGTATTAATTTATCTGTAGTTTAATCGTATTATGTTATGAATTTAATTTCTTCTACAACTTTAAAACACTTTCTTAAATAAAGCTCTTTTAGAAATTTACACCTAATATGTAAGAGTTGCAGTGTGAAATTCCAGTACCACAGAATAAACTATTGTTGAAGATTGTTAATTTCTTTTATTTATAATTTACTTTAATTAATTATAAAAATAATTGCAATGTGCTAAAGAAAAAGAAATGTGAACTCGGCAAAAAAGAATACTTTTATTCCATATGATGTTATAATAGTTCGTTGTGCGTTATTTACAGCATAAATGTTATAAACTGTTATAATAATAAAATTGCGATTTATATATTTAAATAGTAATTATGGCTGTTTAACTAATATTATAATGGTTATTTGAAACTCAAAAAAAAAAAACAAATATGAACAACAATATTCATTGGATATATAACATAGTATAGTAGTAACTTATTTACTAATATAAATTGTACTCAGAGTAAATTATGATGAGGTGTAACAATCTCAGACTTTAAATATTTGTACAATGACTTACGAGACAATAAAACTATATTTGTTCAATACGACGTTAAAACTGAAACTGAAAAAAATTACAATTAATAGTAGTAAAATAATATTTTATAGTAGACCTAAAGTAGAAAAATTAACTGTAATCACATTAGATTGCCTGAATTGAAGACCAAAAAAAATTTATTAGAAAAATATTTTTTTTTGGTTCATTAACAAATTTCTTTAATTATAATTAGTTCACTATTTCTAAATGAAGGGTACGTGAACAAAGCGCTGAAAACAGATTATTTAAGTACACCCTTCTATCATGATGAAATATTCTACAAAAAATCCCTACCATAAAATTTTAAATTATTTTAGTGCGTCGGCGTATTACTACTGTAAAACCTATCACTGCTTAACTGCTGCACTGCTTATAAAGTCACAAAATATACTTTTATTTTTTATACCTTCTCTAGTTTGTAGATGCTTGAAGGTTGTACTTTTTAATTAAAAACGCTTAACATCACACACAAGTCAAAGTGACGTTGACATCTCGATGACAGCTCGAAACTGTCTAGCGTCACTATTAGTTTATGTTTTTCATTTTTGTATAAATCATACCTTTGAAATAAAATGTGTTTACTACATAATTTGGTAATTAACGTAACGTAACCTTTGAAAGTGTACAATATCATGAGAAGTTATCATCATACTAAAAAAGAACGGCAACTTTAATTAAGCGAATACAAGAAAAAAATTGAACGAAAGGCATGGAAGAATCTCTGCGGACATTAAATGATTCTTCTAAAAAAACCGTAACGTAACCCATTAAATCTTTTGTTATTTAAACAACAAAATATTTTAAAAAAATAATACAAAAAACATTTAATCCAAAGTAAAAGCTGACGAAGCAATAAAGTGATTGATGCTTAAAAATTCATCACTGTACTAAACGCGGTAACATCGTAAAAGTTTTATAGGATTTAAGTGCTTATTTTCAACTCAGTTAGTCTTAACTAATTTAGACTGAAAGACTCATCAGGGTTGTTTTACTTTAAACTTTTTAATTTGGTTTAAATAGAGAGCAGACTGAATATTAATTATTTATTTCCAATATTGCAAAAAGTATTTTCGCTCTTGTAGTGTTAAAGAGACTTATGAAAATATTACAAATTTAAGTTAATTTATCTGTAATGGATTAAAGTTAAATCACCTGAAATTGAATCTAAATAATAAAGTTTACAAAGTCGTATAAAATAGTGCTCCAAAAGGATTTTAAGAAGTACATTTTCCTATTTGTGTAATTAAATATTATATATATTATCTCATTACTGTATCCACAAACAAACATTCAACCGAAAGAAATCATGAAAGATTATTGTAGAGGATACATAAATACCATTTTAATATTCCCCGTTTTGGGACATATGCATATATTTAGGATTCACATCGTTTAACTACTATTAATTGTTCTTGATCAAATACATGATATCTTAAGGATGCATGACGTTATGTATGACAAAATGTATTTGAAAAGAATATAAAGTCATAAAATATAGGAATAAAATTTGAATATTTAAGTTTAATTATAATTACAATAATAATTTAATACTTTTATTAAAATTTCACATTAGTAGTAATAGTGATCATTTCACATGCAATGTTATTGTTTTTTTTTAATTTTTAATTTTGTATATATTTTTTTATTATTTTATAATAATCATATGTTATTCGTCATTATATAAATTCATCACTTTATTTTGTTAACTTTGGTGTTTGAAGAACAATCATAGTGAAGGTGTTATCAAAATGAGCTCAATTTCTCAAACATATCAAGAAAAACAAGTAAAATAACTGTGTGCTTTGCAGATGAATTTAATATACTTAGTTTCATCATTTCTTCCCGCGGCCCATGGTGGAGGCTGGACAGCAACGTCCTTTGCGTACCAAATACATAACAACATACTGGGATGGCCAACCCGCCTGCCAAACGTGACGATTATGACATTACCCTTTATGGATCGCGATCTTTGGAGGAGTCCGGGGCCTTGCAGTGCGTGCTTATAGGCTGACAAGAATAAGAAGAAGGAGAAGGCTTCTTAAACCTTAAAATAAATGTAGGATGGATAAATCATCAACATTTCCCGGTATTTCAGAAGTCACAGGTAAGAGTCCAGATTATAATTTACAGTCGCAAAATTTTCTCGCTCTTAATTTTCAATTTTGTATAAACATTATAACATATAAAAAACCACGTTAATTGTAAAAAATTGTAAAATACAAAAATTAACTAAGTACAAAATTAACAGAAGTATCTGAATATAATTAGATCTAAAAATGCTTACCATTGTACGTACGACATTAGTGATAATAGTGCCACAAAATAATTTAGGATGTTGTTTTTTACTCTTTAATTTAATATAAAAGTAAATGTACATATTATTTTATTATTTACTAGCAGACCCGGTCACGCGTTGCTGTGACTATTGTTTTTGATATTTTACATTGTAGTAAACTATTTAAGGGGTAGCGTTCAGAGTACTTCTGTCATGAAAATCATAATGTTTTCTTACAGTCGATATTAAGCAAAGACGTGATTGGTTGATATTTCTCAACATTATAACTAACGATAATTAAAGGTTTAATTGAAGATTGTGAGGTGGCAATCCTGGTAAATCCAGCGAATTTAAAAATTCAGGCGGATAGTTGACGACATCATCTTGGTTAGTAGCCGAATCAACTGATATATCCTCAATTCGCCTGTAATTTGTTCTTGAATTTTGAAATTTAATTCATTTACATCTATGTTTTTTGCAGCCAATATAGCCCTTATGATCAACCAATCATGGTTTCTGTAATTTTGAGCAACATCTGGAAACACCTTTTGAATAAGTTCATCTTTTGATCTAGTTAACTGACAAAAACTATGAGGAAAGTTAATGCAACCAGTCAAGGTGTCTATAGGAAATTTGCCATTACCAATGTAAATGAGTTGTTTAGAGAATATGTCTCCAGATTGGTCATTTTGCAACTTGACACGCATATTCTTGCTTAAATGTAATACCTTCACATGCTTCCACAAATTGGAGGACTTTAAATATGCATTAAGTTCATCAGCTGGCGTTGATCGTAGAATCACTGGCAATATTTGACGAAAATCTCCTGCTAATAAAATCATTGCACCACCAAATGGGTTATGATTGCTCCGTAGATCTTGTAAGGTTCTATCTAAAGCCTCCAAAGATTTTTTATGTGCCATCGTGCATTCATCCCAAGCAATCAATTCACATTGCTGCAAAACCTTTGCCATTGCAGAGTTCTTCGAAATGTTGCAGGTTGTGGTTTCGTTGCTTTGCATGTGTAATGGCAATTTTAGTGCTGAATGAGCTGTTCTACCACTTTCAAGCAAAGTTGACGCGATTCCCCACGAAGCGAGTGCAAGTGCAATTTTATTTTGTGAGCGAATTGTTGCTAATATCAATGAAATCAAAAAAGTTTTTCCTGTACCACCAGGTGCATCTAAGAAGTAAATCCCTCCTCTTTTATCATTTATTACTTTTATAAGTGTATCAAATGCATACTTCTATTGTTCATTCAATAGTGGAAGGTTTGTTTGAATTAATTCTTTCAAAATGTTGAGATCATACAGTTTTTTTCGGTGCAACTCTTGGTTAAAAGCATCATGCATTGGACGATTGGGCGCGGCCTGGCCTAATTGAAATAATAGTTTGTTTGACATCATCAAGCACATGTCCTTAATTGAAATCAATACTTCATTGTAAATTTCTTCGCTTATTTGTATATTTGGATTTCCCCTTCTAATCCGTATTTGATACAAAATATCATCACACATATCATCTTTGTACTTGATCCACAAATCCTTTGGGTTTTATGGGAAGCATGTAGATATGATAATAGAAAACAATGTTCGTATTTGATGCTTGTGATGATATTACAGCATCATTGAGAGTTTGATCCCAATGAGCACTTTTCTAGCAATCGCAAACGTTGGCAAGCTTTTTTGTATGATCCACACAAATCACCATCAACAGTTCGTACATGTTGGAATGATGTTGGGCCACGTACATTGTCTAATAGCAGTCGTGAATAAAAACTTTCATCATTGCTTTGATGTACTGAATAAATTCGACCAATCGCATCGGTAGAATATACATCTGGGTATCCTGAAACTGGTTTTCCTTGATTCCGAATCTCCTTAAGGATTGATTCCAAGTATAGTATTTTGGCGTTTCAGAATATAACAATGTTTGAGCAGAAGCATCGTTTTGGCATGTCAAAAAAAACTGATTAATGTAATAGATGGTGGCTGTACAGCTCTTTGTACTGCGTTCTGTGCTGTAAAATAAACTCTTTGTCCATTTTCTAAATGCACAGCTAAATGAACAACAGTAGGGTGTCTCTCATGAATAGGAAAAGAAAATATTCGCCAAACTGCATCATTACGACTAACATACCGACCCATTTGGTATTGGGTAACTTCATCATTGGAATTCTCTGCATTAATACCAATCACAGCCATATTTGCCTTTGGTTACATATTTGCAAATGTATTTAATAGATTTTACTGAATGGCAAGATTCAACGTTGATGTGCGCTTTGAAGGTCTTTGATAAAATGGGTGAATATGGAACAATCCAGCAATTATCTATTTCAATATCTTGTTGATTTAATTTGACAATTGTTGATCTTCCATTTTCTGCTGTCGATCGGCGACGATACAAAGGATAACCGTCAATACCAGTGATTGTTTCAGATATTAATGTCCGTGGATATCGTTTTGAACATTTACCATCCACCATACATTTTAAATTTTGATTAAGAGTTCCACAGGGACCATGTACCATGTTTTTGATAACTACCTCATGCAATCCAGGTGCTACTTCTACATTAGGGATTTCAGCTGATATTACTGCATCAACTACATTTGACTTTATCTTGTCAACTAACCAAATCAAAATATGTGCATGTGGCAATCCCCGTTTCTGCCACTCCACAGAATGCATCCAGCGGCCGTGTGCGTGTCTCTCCAAACACATAATTTTTCACAATGAAATCCATTAAAGATTTCAACTTTTGTATAAAGACTCTGGCTGTGTCTATTTCTATCCAGTGTGGATTGCATTTAAATGTGATAAACAAATCTGCTGTACCATAATGACAAACATATGACATGGCATTTTGAGCATATTCATGCATATGTCGAGGGCTTACGATGTATGTTGCTGGAAGAGTAGTTATTCGACTAAGATTCTGTGCATTACCATCAGTATTAATCGCATCTCGAAGGTGAATATACTCTTCAGATCTGAGTTTTGTCTGATTCAACCTGATGAATGTTAAACTCTCCGTTTCAATTTTAACATACATGTCTACAACATACTTGTGATATAATCGCCGACGTTTGAGTATGTGATTGTCATCATTAGGTGGTAGGAATAACAGTTCATTGAACTGACTTTTTTGTTGGTTTTAGAACCTGAAAATAGATTTTTGTTTTCCTAACATTGAAAATAAAAAAAAAATAATATAGTGACTGATAATATATCTCCTAAACTAAACTAATATTTTTTATTACCTGTAATGGGATTTATCATCTTGTTTGAGAAATCATAGCCATCTTCACCTTGCCAAAATATAATGGGATATTGCAATGCGTCATATGAGCGGTGTGTTTCCGTTATACGTTGTAATTGATCATTCCAACGATGTAAAACAATATCAAGGCATTCCAAGTTTTCTCCATCTACAACGATGGCAACTTCATCAATAGTTGGTGCATTAAAACGTCTTGCATGTTGACCAACAGGTGTTTTATCAGCTCTGATTATAATTTTGTGATTATCAGATGGCATCAGATCCAGTGCAGTTTTAAACAACATAATCAATTGATTGTATCAATTGTTTTCGGTCGTCACGTTCTTGTGCAGTATGATAAGATCGGTAATTACTTTGGTTTGTAGCATTTCGGGTTCTTCTACCTAAATTACTTCGTCTTATAGGAGGCATATCGAATATACTCACCTAAATTATGTCACATGCAATAATTATTAATCACAGGTATTAAAACACTTTGCATAAAACACGATATAAAACAATCAAAATTAATTATTACATATTTTAAACGCTTTTTGATGCGGTTTGTTTGACAGATGCAATGACGTGAAAACTGATGACAATTTATGTCGCATTCCAAAACTAAAACAAAAGAAAGAATATTCCAAGGCCAATCAAATCTATAGCTCTTAAATTTTTTGACTTTTCAATTTGGTCGGGTTCACGATATTATCACTTTTGCGTGAACCTGCACACACATATATTTGATTGAATTTGTATTTTGTGCAGACACAATAAAGTGCGAATTGACTCTTCGACGTTAGCAACACACCTACATTGTTTAGACAAAAATGAGTGCTTGTAATTTAATATGAACTTTATTATATAGCAATACAGTTCAAATTGACTCTAAATTTAGTTACAAAATATTTGTATAGGAAAAAGAAAAGGGCTCTTTTAGGGTTTTCCTGGAAATGATTCGATTTTTTCTCGCCGTAAGAACCATCCTTGGGCTTCAAGGAATATTTAAAAAAAAATAATTGTTAAGATTGGTCCATGCGTTGTTGAGTTGTGCGCTTACCAACACATTTTGCGATTCATTTTTATATAATAGATAAATAATACAATTATATTTTTGTTTGTTTTTATAATACTATTTGACTTAGAAATTGCACTACATAAATAAAACAATAATAATATTTCTGAACTTAATTTCCTGATGTAATAATAACAGAGAAAGAACAAACGGTTCATTCTAGCTAGCTAGCTTTAGCAAAGTACTAGTTTCAAAAAGATTACTGTTATTATGTTATAGTCCAATACTTTGCAGTCAGCTAGTAGTCAGTCTAGTCAGCCTAGTAGATAAAACATTAAAATAAAAAAATCTTGCGCTACTATAAATGAATTGTATTGTAATAAAATTCTTATAATCCAAAAAAAATAATTATTTCAATAATATTTTTAAATTCAAAAGCAAAATCTAAAACATATTATTTTACTAGAAACTTAAAAGAGTATTTGAAGATGCACGTGTTACGAAATAGCAAAATAAATGCTTTCAAAAAGTCATCAACAAATAATTTTTATTTCATTTATAGGAGTGAAATTTCAGCACTTCCAAACTGAATAAACAGAGCTTAACTCACTTCCAAACTCTTCCTACTTAGTGTAACTAAAGCATTCTATAGCTCAACTAAAAATAATACCCATGTTTAGTACCTTTCTATATTTTATTATTGGAAACTACTTTATATGAAAAATAAATATTTTATAATTATGATAGAGTAAAATTAGTACATTAAACACATATCTTTTGAAAAAAACACACATTTACTAGTGTTGCCCAAATTCAGTCTTGGTCTTGCAGTCTTGGTCTTGTTCTTGCGTTTTTGCAAGACCAAGACCAAGAACAAGACCGCGTATTTTTAGCAAGACCGAGACCAAGACTGACCGTGCAAGATTTGAGCAAGAACAAGACATAGCCTGCAAGACTCTTGCGTCTTGCAGCTAGGACTTAGCGCTATTTCACTGAGTAGTTAGGTGTAACAGTTCGGTGTATAGGTAGGTACGCTTAGGAATTCTATGAGACGCAAAAAACTGTATCAAAGAATATGAAAAACTGGACCTATCTATTAAAATCAAACTGAGTGCATGCATAGTTATGTTTTAACCATCGGCACTTTGATAATGCGGCATCAAAGGTTTTGTACTTACTTCTCAAAGAAATTTGCCGCTTTTCGGAAGTACATGGTTATGATACACGCGCCGGCGGCTTCTTTTGAAATCTAAAACAATCGTTGCCGCCACGCCGAAATCATAACATTTGACACTATTTGATTGCCGCCATAGGGCATAGGCGTAGGTATACTCATGCAAAATAATTTCGAATTTTAAGAGTACCTACAGGTGTTCCAAAGAATAAATAAGTTTCAGAGTGCTTAGAATGAAAATGAATACATTATACTGATCACGCAAGTAGTATTATGATTGGGATAAAATGGTAAGGATAGGTAGTAGATGTCATATTAATTCATTCTAGTAAGTATATATTATAATATTGATTACTTATATGGTTTTAAACTAATTACTTAGGTACTATTATTGTACATTTAGTCATTATATTTCTTAAGTTTTTACAAGAAAAAATAGCAAAAAAGTGTTCAAATATCACCCCGCACCCGTTTAATAAATATTGTAGCCACTTTTAAATATACTTGAAACGTGTAAAAAAAATCTACAAAACTAATAAAATAATATAAAAAGCGTAGGTACTTACCTACTAATAAAATAAAAAGCCTGCGATAAGAGTTTTGTATTACTTACCAGCCCGAATATCTCTGAGAGAGATGATGAGAGTAAGTATTTACTAGCTGTGCCCGCGACTTCGTCCACGAGGAATAGTAACGAGCCGGCACGTGGCGAGGCGGCGCGGTAGAAAGCAAGGAAACGTACTAATAAATAAAGGAATTATTTTAATTCCAGTCATTTCCAATTGAGCTGTGCTTCGAGTCTAACTTAATAATTGTTTTTACTAATTCTCGTTGTTTTCTAAAAACGTATCACGTGTACAATTTAATATGAGTGACGAAGATTCAAATTATTCTAGTCCGAGTAACGAGAGTTTGAGTCACAGATCTAAAAGACCCAAAAGCAAATTTGAGGAGTTTCTCGAAATAATTCATGCATCCCAAACTGCCTTCTGTAAATTGTGCCAACATAAAAAGATTGAAATAAAAATGAAAAACAGAAACACTTCAGGCTTAAGGAAACATCTAATATCTTTCCACAAAAAGGAATCAGAAATATTTCTTCCTGTTAAACCAAAATTAAGTGAAGATATCACAAGCTTTTTAGTAACCGCTGGAAGAAGTGGACAGGTAAGAATATTTTTTTAACAGTTAAAAGAATTTTAACTCTGCGTAGCTATTCATGCGATACTTTCAAAAACGCCATTAACTTACGTAAGTATTTTTGAGTTAGTGGTGTTTTCATCTAGGGGTGCGACATATTAAGTATGTAATTATCGTCTTAAATATTTTTTATAAACACCCATATTTTCATTTAATCGGCCAGTAACAACTAAGTACTTTATTTTGGTAAATTACAGTACAGTGCAACCTTAATATAACAAATATCAATTTAACGATTTTCTCGATTTAACAACAACAAACCTCCTCCTCTTATACGCTCAAACCTAGTATGTTTTAAATAATAACACAAGATTTATTGTTTTGTTTCAGTCGGAAAACAGCACTGACAACATCACGACAGCTACAGTTGATTGGGAGGTGAAAAAATATCTTCTCTTCTCATTTTTCGATGACGAAGCTACACAAGTGTATTTTCGACGTATTTGCCCTAATATGGTGTTTCCTAAAAGGTCTACACTTAGAAGGAAAGTCAAAGAGCGATTTGAAGAGCTCCAATTGAATCTCAAGGAACGACTTCAACAATTATCATCTAAAATGTCTTTTACCATTGATGGGTGGACGTCAATTGCTGGTAGGAGTTACTACGGGGTTACTATTCATTATATAGACAACGAATGGAAGTATCAATCTGTAGTTCTTGATTTTATACCATCACGCGGTCGACATACTGGGGAAGATATTGCAACGATTTTCCATGAATGTTTATTGGAATATGGCATAATTGATAAAATACAAGGTATCACGGTCGACAACGCAACTGCAAATACCAAATTTATGTATGAACTGGGCAAACAGCTGCCGCCACACTTTGATTCAGACAATCAACATTTCCGGTGCTTTGCTCACATTTTAAACCTTGGTGTACAAGATTTATTAAAGACCTTAGCATTACACTGTGAGTCTGACACTAACGCGCAAGATCAGCAGTACGAAGACTATGCAGACGAAACTGAGGATGAGGAAGATGAAGAATCTGCACCAAATATTGCTGACTCGCGTACATCTGTAACAAAGTTACGCAGTATTTCCAGTAAAATAAAAAGAAGTGAGATAGTGAAGAAGTAGTTTCAGTCTGCTTGTGAAGCAGCTGGCGTGCCATCAAATCTAAATGCCATTCTTGACTGTCCAACGAGATGGAATTCCACACATGATATGATTGGATTTGGTTTAAAAGTGAGAGCGGGCATTGACATATTGTGCAGTTCTGTCACCGAATTAAATGATTTTCAAATCACAGCTAATGAATGGCAGGTACTCGAAAAATTACATAAATTTCTAATAAACTTTAAACTTTTAAGTACAAAACTTGGTGGAGACAAATATGTTACATTACCGCTAGTCATTGTATCATTCAATCTCTTGCTAGATAAAATTGAATCTATGGTAAAACAGTTAGATGAGAAACCTAATCGATCTGAAGTGGATGAAAGGCTCATTCTAGCTTTCCAAGCAGCTCGAGACAAAATGCTTAAACATTACAAGAAGAGCAACTGGATTTATTGTACTTCTTTAATTTTAGACCCAAGGCATAAGGCTCAGACTTTTGACCTGACAATGTGGGGGAAGCAACTTAAAACAGAAAGTCTGCGCAAGTTCAATGAACTTTATGAAGAATATAAAAGTCTACACTCACTGAACAAATCTCTGGAATTACCAGAAAAAGAAAATAAAGTATGTGATGAAGATGAAGACGTAATAGACTTTGATAAACTCTATGAATGTCTCTCGACGTCATCTGGATCTTGTCTTCAAGGCTTAGTGATAGACGAGTTGGAGGAGTACCTGAGAAAACCAAGAACTGCCAGCTCGGAAGACATTTTAGATTGGTGGAGGACGCATGAGACAGAGTATCCGATTTTATCGAAAATGGCCCGTGATTTTCTCTCAATACCTGCAACTTCAGTACCTGCTGAGAGGTTATTTTCTAAAGCATCATTAGTAATTAGAAAACATAGAAATAGGTTAAATGATGAGTCAGCCAGATGGTTACTTTGTATTAATTATTGGTCAAAAAAATTGATATAAAGTATCATAACCTAATGATAAAGCTGTTGATTAGTGTTGTATTTTATTTTTTGTTCAAATAAATGATAAATCGTAAAACTCTTTTATTAAATTTCTTATAAGTTGAGGGTTCAATCTCTTTCTAGACAGATAAGTATTGTTCTTTAAAATACAGTCAAGTTATTGTAATTAATTTGTTTTTTTACATGTTTTAGCAAATGTAAGCTTATAAATCATAAATGTTTATTAAGAAACAGTTACTTCCATGGAAAACGACATATAGGTCAGTTGATTTTTCGAATTTCTTATCAAATCTTCAGTTATTTATTAATCTGCTTGATCTTTACTATGGCTATGTTAATTCAAGCTCACAATGTTCCAATTCTAATACGTTTTTTAAGATTTAAAGTGAACTTTAATAAATAGTAATAGACTAATAGGTTATTGCAAGACTTGCAAGACTCTTGCTGCAAGACCAAGACCAAGACCAAGACTGGGAGCGCAAGACCAAGACAAAGACCAAGACCAGGTGTATTGGCGCAAGACTAAGACCAAGACTGGCTAAGTCTCGTCTTGTTCTTGCATTTGGGCAACACTAACATTTACAATGTACATTTTTAAGGAAACAATTATAATTTTTTGTGTTGTCAGTTCAATGTCTCAGAGAAAATAATAAAAATGTACATGCTTTTCATTTAAAAAAATATCCATTTTTTTCTGGAGCAAAAAAAAACACAAGCATATTTTATACATAATAAATATATAATATTAAACTAATAATCAATCTGCCAGCAAGAGCTAGTTAGTAATAAAAAATCATGGTTTCTTTTTCATGATTTAGATAAAATATTTTTATAGAAATATGGGTTCAGTTAAGCTCTTCATTGGTTTGAAAATTAAATCCAATATTAAATTACAGTAAAGGGAAGTTATCATAGTAACTTGTATATACGTATACCAATTTACTAAAAAAAATAATCCAATATTATAAGATTGGAAAATGTATAGTTTCAAACAAAAGCAACAGATTGGTGGATTTCTATTAATTTAATAATTAATAGAAAAACTAATGTTTGGCCAAAGAATTATTGAAATCAGAGGACCTATAGCTATACTAATTATAATTTAATTAAAAACAATATTGCCGAATGTAATATTAAAAAAAATATTTACAACAGCGTTGGTATAAGAAGGCGCACAATTTCGAATTAAAGTGGCCATTACCTGCACCAACTATACAGAAGAATACAATTCCATTGAAAATGTCGCTTTTAATTTTCCAAAATGCAAAGCGATAATTTGCATTTGTGAAAAGCACGATAACTACTCGTCTAAAAGCTGCACTGATATAAGTCCCTGCTTTGTTGTTCACACAAAGCAATCACTAACACCTGCTCTACAAAAATTTTCTTTTATCACGCGTCTGTATATTTAAGGTATATATTGGATAGGCAATAATCAGTCAAATATAAAACTTCAGATGTATAATACCAAGTTCATATTTATTAATATATTTATAAAATTACAGTTTTTAAATCGCAATCCGTATAATGCATATAATTATTTTGAAAGTGTGGATATTCAGTCTCCCCAGTACCCGCGTCGTGTTTCTTTATGCCACTTGATGTATTGCCGCGAGTAACCATGCCCCGATTTTCTAATATCCCTATGATATATATTCACGCTTTGTAAACAGTTCAACAACAGAAAACGCAATATCATAAAATGAGCTTCACTTGATTAATTTACTATGCGTCAACCCGCGTACTACATATGCTAGTATAAATATACTTTTTTACATGATATGTCTAGAAATATTTAAAAGTAATAGTCGTATCACAATGAATACCAAAAAAATCCTTAAACTTGATTTAAAGAAGAGCTAATATTAACCAAACTTATCCCAATATCATAAGTATTATTATCTTATTATTATACTTTAATCAACATCTCCAGATTAAATGTTTGAAAGATATAAAGAAAGTACAAGATGTTGGCACTACACGAGCTGAAAGTGTACACATCACAATAGAAATGTGATAGCCCTATTGTCTCTTAAACTTCATTTACGTTGCCAAAGTGCGATAATATATTTTATGATGTGTTTATTTTAGTAGGAGATAGAATCTAAATTAAATGAAACCAAGAATACATAAAAATATTATCTTACTAATACTTCAGGTATTTTATTTATTAGAAAACGAGTGCTCACTTTGTTATAAAAGGAGAGGAAAATGTTATTAAATAAATTATTTTAAATATTACGATTATCTTAGTAAGTTATAACTGATACAGAATATCATTAACATTTAGGTAATTGTATCTTTAGTGATGTGCATTTATTTTTCAACAACGATTTCATTCATCAATGTCTAAAATATACGCCGAAAAACAAATAACTATAAAATAGGGTCTCAATTTTTATGCAATTTGTAATAGATTTTGATATATATATTAAGTTATACACATTTTTTGTTCTTATCTCCCTCTGAAGATTCAACATTCTATTCATTCTAGTCCAGTGAATCTTAAACAGTACGAAATATCTCATCTAATATATATATAGTCATACAAAATAAATGTAAATAAATCATTTAATCTATTCATAAATTATATTCACGGATGCCGAAGAACTAAAATAATTTAATTATACGATTTTTTTATACAAAAGCAACCGATTTCGCTTGCATTTCATAATATTATTACTGAAATGTTAAAACCAGTGTACCATAACGAGCACATTCAAGTTCCAAAATAATACAATGAGAAATTGAAGACAGCTTTATGTCTCCATTCCTATTTCTTCACAATGTATTCAAGATTTCTTTAAGTAAATATAATAAATTCATTTTTATTTCACTGCAGTAATTTATATAAATTATGCTTTTGTCATTCTTAAATGTCGTACTTACATACTTGGTAAATTTGACAATATGTCTACAAGTGTAAGTTACTAATATACGAGTATCATTGAGACAGAAAACCTCCTTAGGCGATATGTTAGCGTGTGAAATATTTTCGTTTGATTATAACACTAAGCAATGTAATTTATTAAATGTGTATTTTATTATAACCAAAACTTTTAAAAGCTTTTTCTATTTTCTCTTAAATTTATTTTATTTTTGTCTATATTATTCATATAAAAATATATTAAAGTATAACTGAACCAAAATACCATTAACGTTTAAGTTGTTGTAGATTTGGTGATGAATTTATTTTTCGACAATGATTACTTTCATCAATATCTTAAATATATTCCGTTAAAAAGGTATATCTAATTTCGTTGGCAAAAGAAGCCGGTTATGTAATTTTGTATAATATAATTTAATCAGCAATACGTTTTGATAATAAAATATCAATATTTGCAGAACCTTTTTCGAATAGAACCTTTGGATTTAATTGTACGAATCAAAAAATATGTCAATAAAATGTATTACTATTATAATCTAATTCGCAAAAGGTGAAAGCCGGAAATATTAGAACGTATTTCACAACCATACTTACAAATAAATAAGTTTTAGCTAATAATAACTTTGATAACGTTAACTTTATTAACAACTTCAGTAGTTTAAAATTAACTCTTGGCACATATATATCATTAAGGAAATAACATAAATTACAAAGTTACTTATTATTTGAAGAATATTTGTTAAAGTTTCTAAAAGTCGGACATATATATCTTAGGATTCTACAAGATGGTTCTCTTAATTGTCATACAATTCTAAAAAGCTTAGTAACTTAAGTTAAATATTTTAAAGTTAATCATATTTCTATTCCTATATCTCTGTGGTTATTGAACTTCATTAAAATAAATGTTTTAAGTTATTTTACTCAGTGGCTTTTGTTAGTAAATCTAATAAAATTCTGTCAACTATAGATGTGTTGGAAGCACCACCTGGTATTGATCAGTATTACTAATGAGTAAAGAATGTTACTAAAATTGTGAAATTAGCAAATAGGGGTAAAATTATAAGTAATATTTATAAAGACTTCATATTAGATACAGCTTAGATTTCAATAATGTTTGGGCTGTTTTGGTGCTTCGATTTAAATTTTTGTTATCATAATTATTTACGAGTATATTGACATACTATGGAACTCAGTCTGTCAGAAACATTATAAAATACTTTACAAAAAGAGACGAGGAAATTAAATATTACCTAGCTGTTGAGAGAAACCAAACAAAATCTCTATTAATTAAGGAAAAAAGCCGTGGAGAAAGAAGTGATTCTATGCTTCTTAATAACGGAGAAGATTTTAAAATTTCTTTGGCTTCATAAAATTAAAAAAATACCTAATCGTTTGTATGATATCAATAATTGTATTAACAGCGTTATGTCAATTTTGACTATAATATGTGTATTATTTTACAATGTCTTATTTGATAATTTCTTGAAATAAAAATATTTATAAGCTTTCTAGAATCATTCAGTCAAGTGTATTTTACACAGCATAAAATCCAACAAATAATATGCACGGAGCTAAAGAACGAAAATAATTTAAGTATAATAATTTTCTATGCGGAAGCATGAGATGCTAAAACCAGTGTACCGTAACGAGTACACTCGAGTTGCAAAATACGACAATGAAAGATTGAAGACATCTTTATGTTCCAATCTCTATTTCTTCACAACGTAGTAAAGGTATGTCGCCGTCGAAACACTACATTTAGTAAATGTTGCTTTTGTTATTTTTTATTACCGTATTATTCAAATTTGTTAAATTTTATTTCAATATAAAGACTTCATGTGTAAGTTACTAATATAATATTAGCACAAAAAACTTGCAATGACATGTTATCGTGTGGAATGTCTTTTGATTCTAAGGAATTAAATTATAATATGTGTATTTTTACTGTTACCTAAACAGGTACCGTTAGTGGCATATATCCAACATGGTATTTATTCGAGAACAAGATACATTTTATAAAATATATGAAATGTATCTAAATGTATCTATCACATGACGATATTCAGATATTAAAACACGTTATTCCAAATATTTAGCGGATTTATTATAAAATTGAAACATTTTTAAAAATTTTGTTACAATTGTTAATGTTTTTAACAATAATTATTTTTAATATCAGAATAGTTTAATAATAAGATATTTTTGAAAAATTACCCAAAATGTATGTAGCAGTCCTCCCTGTACTCTAACTTTATAAAAGCCTATGCCAGCGATACGAGGCTGTTTCTACATTGGTCGCTCGAAGCAGAAACCCGGTAGAATTACTACTACACACTTCTCGTAAAAGATTACTGATGGCGATGGAGAGAACTGGCTATAGAGAACTGGCTATATACTAACTGGCTATAGAGAACTGGCTATATACTGAGGAGTATCCTGCTCCCACATCAAACAATCAATACTAATCTAAGAAGATAACAATAAGTAATATATAAGCATTTTTCTAATTGTAAATATTTCAACATGGCCTGATTTTGTATTTATTATAATGACAGCTTTTATTAGCCAAAAACCTAATAATAAGTTATAAACTTATAGCATAAAAAAATATAAATAATAGAAAAACCGTCAAAGCTGTTTTCAATTATTTTATTTAAAGTCTTTAAGGCACAACAAAAGTCCTACAAATTTTGGAAAGCTAAATTTTGGAAAGCTAAAAGCTAAAACACTATCCCAGTCAATCGACATAACAATTATATTTCTATAGTTTAGTTGTTACTCTAACTGTACAACTAACTAGCTATGGCCACGACGCTTTCGCGAGGAATTTGTTATCACAGGCTGAGTTTCAACTATCATAATATTACAAACTGTTACTATATAGTTTGTTAACGGGCTGTGAGACTGCATTCAGTAGTGGCGGCGACATCGAGTCAACAGTGCAGCACCAGCATGGCCATCGGGATGAACGCGCGGACTCCGAAGGCCACTCCTCACTGCTGGCTAACAAGCCGGACAGCTCCACCGACATCAATAACCGACAACACTTATTATAATTATTATTATTTTTTGTAATTGTTGTTTAATGTACTGAAAATATTTAATTTATTGTAATTAATTCTTTTGTATTTTTTTATGTAATCTAATAAAAATAATTAATTTATTATGACAATATGAAAAATAGGCTTCTTTGGGTTCGCTTTAAGCTGGGAATAACAAGAGTATTCTTGTTAGCCATGTATGCGCCAGTATCCTCAGCTCCAGCGAGCGAGCTCGAGGAGTTTTAGGAGAGTGTCAGGGATGTTCTATGTCGTGTCAGAGATAATGAAAAATTTATTGAGCTGAGCGAAGCGAAGCTTTTTACTGGTCAGATCGCAAAAATTACTAACTCTCTGTTTCGTGCTTTCGAAGAGCAGTGAAATTTTAACAGAGCAAGCACACATTTTGCAGCGCTGAGCGGAATTCTACAAGGAGAATACCAACGAAATGCTGAGTTCGGATGTAGCTGATGGTGAAATCAGTTTCGAAAAAGTGGAGAGCGCGATTCGAAGCCTGAAATGTGGTAAGACTGCGGGAGCAGATGAAGTTACTGCCGAGATGATCGCATATGGTGGGCCACGCGTCTTGGACTTTTTTCTGGTTTTTGTGCAATTTATGCTGGAAGTCAGGGGAGGTCTCAGACGATTGGCGAGGTGCAGTCATCGTACCTTTGTATAAAGGCAAAAGTTCACAGATAGACTGTGCAAGCTATAGGACTATCAGTTTGATTGGCTTGGGCGGTAAATTTTATGCTACAATATTAACGAGAAGAATGCAAGAGAGATCTGAAAGGCTGTTGTGGGAGGCCCAAGGAGGTTTTGGACCTGGAAGAGGCTGTATAGATCAGATCTTTTCCCTCCGCATGATCACGGAAAAGTTTTTGGCCCTAAATCAAAAGGTTTTCTGTGCTTTTGTGGATATGGAAAAGGCGTCTGATAGGGTTGTGAGAAAGAAATTATAGGTGATACTGCTCCGATACAATGTGAGCGAACCCTTGCTACAGGCTGTAAAGTCTCTTTACAGAAATCACTCAGCCTGTTTTGCGAGTAGGAGCTGACATGTGGCCCTGGTTTGACATCCAATCGGGTGTTAAGCAAGGTTGTGCTATGTCAGCTTGGTTGTTCAATTTATATTTCGATAGTTGTCTCCAAGACGTGAAAGACAGTGACGTAGGAGTGAAAATAGTTGCCCTTAAGGTCAATTGCTTGCTACATGCCGATGATGCCAGTGCTCATTGCATTATCAGAATGTGATTTGCAGGCATTGGTCACCACTCTGAAAGATGGGTGTGAAAATAATGGTCTAAACCTGAATGCAGATAAGACGAGGGTTTTGATATTTGAAAGAAATGAAGAAAGAACAGAATGTAAGATCAACGTGAACGGTAAGATAATAGAACAAGTGAATAAAGTGTTATATTTGAGAAGAATGTTTAGCAGAGATAGAAGATACGAAATGGATGTGGAAAGGCGTATTGCTGCCGGTAACAGAGTCAACGGTGCTTTGGCTGCATTGTTAAGAGGGTGAAACGTCAGCAAAGCTGCACGTTTGGCTGTACACAATGCGGTTTTGCTACCGACGCAGTTATACGGCAGCCAAACGTGGGTAACACAGAAGAAGAATGTAAGAGAGATGAATATTGTGGAGATGCGATCTCTACGCCAAATATGAGGGGTCAGTCTAGCTGACCGCATTCGCAATGAAGAGATCCACAGAATGGCAGGTACTAGCGAAGATGTCACAGTGAGAATGAAGAAGACCGTGCTCAGATGGTTTGGGCACGTCGAAGGAATGAGTGATGAAAGAATGGTAAAAAAGATTTATAAAGAAAAAGTGAGTGGTAAGAGAGATAGGGGGAGGCCTCGAGTGACCTTCGAAAATACAGTATCTATGATACTGGAGGAAGATCACGTAAAAAGCTTGAGGACCCCCCGGAGGGCATGTATGATGAGGTTGATGTCTGTGGCCTAGGCGAAAGAGGTATGCAGGGACTGTAGCGTTTGGCGCTCTGTCGTCTCTGGCTACCCTGCAAGGGATATGACGCGAAGCCAAGTAACTAAGTAAGTAAGTACTTAAACATTCTATATAAGTTATAGCAGAGATATTTTCGGTCAACCACTCAAATGGTAGATATCAGAGATCCATCGAACAGAGGTCATTAGCTTTTAAAAGATATAACGACTCCCACTCAAGCTACTCATGAACCAAATCATGTAATACATGGGTAAGAGGTGAAGAAAGGGACTGTGAATGATACTTTCAATAAATGTAATTATATGTTTATTAACTTGCTTAAGCTTCTTTCCTAGAATTAGACATTTGTTTAGTCTCTTTTAAGTAAAAAAAGGTTTTGTATTAATAAATTAGTCAAAAAAAACAATTCAAATACAATCCTAAACTCAAAGCCTATGCTTTTAGAGTTGAGTGCCCGGAAGTAATCCGTAAAACGAATACAAGAATGTTTTCCTTTCAAGCTCGGTTAATATTAAAAACACACAAAAGCTTTTTTCATGTTTAATTTTGCTATATTAACTATTGTTTTGCTATTAATATTTTTTTCATTTATATTTAATTGGTATTTTTATAAAACTCTTTCAATAATAGTTATAGTACTTAAGTATGTTTATTTAAACTATAAACCATCGTTGTCTTTTGTTTTGCGTCAAGCATTATTTTTTATACAACTGCGTTAGTTTGTGAAATATTAAAGTAGAGAATGTACACAATTCCAGCGGTATCCATTTACAAAAACATTTTAATTAGATGTTTTATTTTTACCTAGCAATGTTTTATATATATATAATATATATATATATATATATAATATATATTTTAGTTAAAAATATATTTTATATATATTAAGCATTGTTTTTCAAAGCTATCAGGGATGATTTTTGCTTTAAAGTTTGAACTTTATAGGCAATTAATTTTAAACATAATATTTCATATTTTTAAATTTGAATTATATACTTCATTGCATAGAACTTGTTCAAGATAAAAATAAATGAAAGTCATTGTCTCAAACTCGAGTTCTGAGAATTAAAATAAATTTACAATACCCATTGTCGTACAGTCAAATTATCCAAAATTTGTTGTGCTTTGCTGCGAGAAGTTGTAAGTAATTGAGAAATGAACTGCATATATAGTTACCGGCTTAAGAAACTGGAGAAATTATTAGACTTTCGTAGATAACTTTCAAATGTTATGTTTCACAAATTCCAAGAAATGATATTAGAAGCACTAGTTTCTCTCAAATTGCTCGAGGACTGGGAACTGGATATAAATAAAGCTTTTAAAGCGTTCACAGAACTTAGAAGCTTGTGCAAATATTGACGCTATAGAACTTGACACATGTTTTGCTTGCTAAAATCGATAAAAAGTGATATCTACTATTCTGTAATCGGTCTATCGGTTAATGTTATTTCAAAGAAGAGTATTGTTATTTTTTTGTAGTTAGTTTTAGTTATCAAATTATATTATTATTATATTTGATAAGAAATGTTCTATGTTACTTCACTATAAGTGACTTCAGACTTATAGTAGAAAGTATATATTTGTAGAAAAAAAATTGTTTGCTACGGCTGTTCGTCGAACCCGGTCACCAAGGTCAATATCGATTATATTGAATAATGTAATATTGAAAAAGGACATATTTCTAAACAATTACAGATTTTTTTACCTTTTCACTTCTAATGTATTTTTTGATCATTTATCTTTTGCATTTTTTATTAATAATTTTGAAAAAAAATAATAATTTGACAACTGGAATACAAAGATCTGTAGAATATTGTGCAACAAAATGTTACTTTAATTAGAGGGTGGAGCATAAAATGTTAATAATAATTATAATAATTATCTATAATTATATATAATATATAATATATTCAACTTACTTCTCGAATGTATCATAAAATATATTCAAGAAGTAAGTTTGTTTTTTCTTTTTTTTGTTATTTAAAATTAGTTTCCTTTTGTTGTTAAATTGTAAAATTACCTAAAAAATAACATTATAAGCTAAGTAAGTTTTAGTAATCTAGTAAGTTATCAGAAATAATAATTATTTTATAAAATTATTACTTATCCTATATACGAGTAAATAGGCTTACTTTTTGTTATAACTTTTTAATATTAGTTAACAATAAATCGATGTAATAATGGAGCCATGTGTATAAAAAACAAAACAATTTTGCGTGAATTTATGTGGTTGTGTCGAGTTCCAACCATTTCATTCACATTCTTTGATTCACAGCCAAAAAGCGTTAACTATCAGACTACAAATATTTATAAAACAAAAATGAAGATAAAATTATGACATTGGTTAGCTATAGTGTTTTAGTGTTCTGTAAGTAGGCAATAGATTGGATAATAGTAGTCAACTTGTCTTTCTCGTTTCACATCAGACAATAGGTATACAAAAACTCTTACGTTTCGATGAAGAAAAGTTAAAAAGTACTGTCAAATTTAAATCCTGTGCATTGTTAAAGTTTAAGGTATATATATTGAAAGTGTATTACAAAATTTAGGATTTAATTATTTTGAACATTATAATATATTTTTAATATATATTTTGCTATATAGACTATCGCAGAGTAACCATTAAATATTTATTTACTTTTTGTACTTTATATCTCTTACTTTTCTCCTTATAAATCTGATCATCTTTATAATCGCTGTCACGGGCGGAGTAACCAACAAATTATTGTAATACAAGTATTTGTATCCTTGTCAGTAAATTTCTTTCTATAACATTATTGATAAATATAGTTAAATAAATGTAATATATCAAATGGTTCTCAAAACAAAAAAAATATATTATATTTTTTTACCTACCGAATTAGGGAGCTGGGTTGAGGAAATATGAAGAGGCCATAACTTGCGCAAATGAGGGACTAAGATCACTACGTCCTTCGTGTCGGTGTGTGATGGAACTGACAAGGGTTTCTCAAATACTAGAAGAAATTTTATGGACAAGGAAGACTTGATTTACGAGTCTTAAACGACGTTTGTTACTGCGTGCGTACCTTTTGCGAGGATATTATAAATTTATTATAAGGGTACAATAAAAATATCTTTAAATAACCGCCTGAATTATTATATAAAGTATATATATATACAGTATATATTCATTAATAAAAATTTGAACATTATTTTAGACTTCTATAAGATTAAGAATTGACCTTATTTATTGCTGTTGAATATCTGTTGTTAACATGCTTCTTCTATGGAATCCGTTTAGGCTGTATAGGTAAAAATATATTTATTTAAAGAAATTTGAAATATTTTTAAAATAAAAACTAAGATCATATAACAGCACGATCACTTAAGGTTTTATTTTCAAACCCCTTAACTAAACTCAAAAACTATACCAGTTTAAATTTAAACCGAACACAAACTTTTTCTTAGCAAGGCTGAATAAAAAATTGAATAAAATTTTATACTCTAAATTCATATAATAAACTATAATATTTACAAAGCATTGGCATGGACTTTATTTTTCAGATGTTGCTTTCAATTATGCAATTTTTCCCTTTGCATTTTTTGTTTCATTTACAATTGCAGTTTTGAAATAAAAATAGAAAAATACTTAGAATTATACCAATATGTTGTGATAGAAAACACTTTTTTTATTAATTATTCAACTTCTACTCTTTTATATTTGGAAATTTCTATTAATATGTTTAGTCATGTCATGTTTTTTAATAATCATAATATATATATATATATATATTTATCGTAAGAACGCATTTTTTTATTAAGCTTTCTAAGCCCTTAACTAATATTTCTAATCCGTCAGTATATAATTACATTTAAAAAGAAACCACAACTGAAACAAGAATTTGTCATAAATAATGTTTATAATTGTCGTTTTAGCCATCCTATGTTGACAATTTTTTTTTTAAATCAACATTTATTTAAAAATTCTTGACGTCTTCTGTTAATAAGTGACGAAGTTATTGTAATTCTTCTGATATTACAAAAGACAATGAATGGGGGTAAGACAAAGCAATAATCTATACCTAAAATGAAATAGTAAATGAAAGTAAGAGACGAAGCAACAGAAAGAAATAATGTTTAATAAAATTAAAATAATATTTCAAATTAGTCAAAGGGGTGTCGAGTGTTCAAGAAAGTAAAAAATTAACCTATAATTTTGTATTCTATTTTGTGCTACAGATGACTCCAAATGTTGAAATAATTGCAGTACGTATAAAAAAGGACTCGTCTTTATCTCGCAAATTCTAAAATTAAAATACTTCCCTTTTTTCAAAAGGCTTTTTTGCGACATTTATCAAATTATTAAAATGGGAACCAATTTTTTAGTTTATTTAAACTTAAACATTCCGTTAAGACTAAGAGTATCTATAAGTTGCACTTAGAGTTTGCAAAGCTAAACATAGTCATCAAACATTGGAAATTATAAAATACATACTGAAGCTCTCAGTTCTATTCACATAAGTACGTATGTACTTGAGACTTGTAAACAGTATTTTTTTCCAGTCTTAATCTTAAAATATGATCTTTTAAACAAATACTTAAATATTTTATACCTTAAAATAATATTTTTTGATACGATTGCCTAAAATAAAAATATACCTTCTTGTCCGATAATTCAAACAATAATAATATTTTCTATGCTTTGACCCAAAACGATGTACACCCTTGAAATTGTAAATACTATATTATTGTAATAGAATATTACTAAATATTTTTGTAATTTTTAATAATATAAATTTGATATCTAGAATAAGACTTTAAGTTAGAATAAAGTATATGACGAGATAAAAAAATGCATTAGTCTAAAAATTATTTATATTATTGAGAACCCATTATATCGAACAAGCAAATGTTTTAATTACATTGTTCATAGAAATTTATCTCTCTTTATAATTAATATAAGATATTTCATATTTAATATAAAATTATTTTATATTTATTTAATTGTCGCATCACCGTAAAATCGTATCTACGATTTTCACCCAAACTTCGAGTCACTATTATTTTATAAAAATCAAGTAAACAAAGTAATCTGCTTCGGTTTTAAGGAAAGTGTGCGTCAAAAAGACAAATGTTATAATTTTCTTTAGTACCTTAGATATTACAAAAGAACTACTTTTTTGAAGAGTAAAAATAAACTTGCATTGTATGCTGAACTGGGAAGTACATAGATCATTGTTGTGATCGAATGCTATGGCACATCGTTGGAACGGCTGCAATAGAATTAATAATTTTGTGGAAGAAGCAGTTCACAAAATTCAGATTCATTGCCTTTTTCGCTTTTAATATATATATTTGTAATCGTACCACTTAAAGAATAAAACTGAACAAGATTATTTATTTGATATATAATATAGTATATATTAGCATTAAGTTTTACACACAAACACTATAAGGTAGATCATTTACTTGTTCTATAGTGATAAATACTCAGACTTTAAGTATACGCGCGATGACTTACAATAACACAATAAAAACATATTTATTAGTAACGACGCGTAAATTAGTTTTTACATAATTCTCTAATTAGTCATTATTAGTATTTACGTACAATCATCAACTTATTGTTTTATATCTTAATTTCACACAATATAGGTTAGGTAGGAGGTAGGTTTGTCAACAATTATATATGTATTAAATTCTTTTATTTTTTATATTAAATGTGACATGTCAGTTGAAGCCAAAAGAGCATAACATCGCATACATTACATAATATGGCAAATGGCCTACTTTGCAGTCAAGAAAATTTAAATTGCACTATTAATATAAATAGTTTATTTTATTAAAGCCATAATAGCTCATCAGTGTCTTGTTTCTTGATTGTGATGTCACAAAATGAATGTTGGGTTGATTATGCCTTCTCTATTTTGTAGATGCTCGAACGGCGTGATTGATAAGTATAAGTAAAAACGCTAGTAGATACACAAATCGAAGTGACGTTGGTTTCTCCCCTATGACCGATCGAGATTTCTTGCCGCCGCTGTTGATTTGTGTACTATATTTATGTATAGATCACATATTTCAAATAAATTGTATTTAAAGCGTAATTTTGTAATACGGCTCTTAAACTGTGTATCTGGTATAAAAAAGAAAATTACAGTATTTGTTACAATTTAATTCAAAACTTAAATACATAAACGAATAGAAATAGTAACAAAATATATTAGATAAACTTAATCCCTAGTAAAATTAAATAAATAAGTAAAATCATATTAAAAATATCTGTATTCAAGTAGAATTTACACGCATTTTTGAATAGTCAAATATTACAATGAAAAAGGTCAGTGTAAGTTAGTCCGTGAGTAAGCTACCACCAGCTCAGAACGCTGCACTGCTGAAATAAAATAAATTTAACAATGTTAGATGTATACAAAATATATATAATATCAACCCAGCAAATGAGTCAATCACTTAAAGTCCACACATTTTAATCCACTAAAACTCTTGAATATAAGATTTATTTAATACTACGCTTTTGGTTTTAGTTTTAAAACTAATAAACTAAATATCGTGTGAAACATTATTATATACGTACACTAAAGCCCATGAAGAATTTGGTAACTTTAATTGATTGTTGTTTAAAAAATCACCACTGAACTAAACGCGGTAACAACGTAAACGTTTTATAGGATTTAATTACTTATTGTCGCCTCGGTTAGATTTAACTCATTTAAACTGAAAGACTCTTTAAGATTGTTTTACTCAAAACTTTTCAATTTGGTTTTAATAGTTATTTATTCTAAATGTTTCAAAGATTATTTCAGTTCTTGTGACCTAAAAGACACCTATGAAAATATAGCAAAATTAAATTAAATTATCTGCAACGGATTTAATTCTCCTGTAATTAGATTTAAATCTTTCTTTACTTTCAAAAATCCTTTACGAGATAATTTAAGCAATGTGCAATGTATATATACTACGGTAAATGGCCTCTGGGTTTCTGTAAACCTTAAATATGTACAAAACGATGAAATAAATTTATTAAACACAATGATGTAGATCATATAAATACTAGGAACTAACAAAAGTTCGCTTAACATGTTACTCATCTCCTAAAACAAGAAACAAGACAAGACGTAAATTTTTATCATTGATTTTGACTTTGGTTTTGACTTTATATATTTGTATGGTATATATATATATGGTTTCTATTATAGTCGACTATTGATCAACGGTACATTTTTTTTTTCAAAATAATCTAAGCATCTAAGCACATATAATAAAATATATAAGTTTTGATGACAAAAACATTTTACTAGTGTGGGGATCTAATATCGTCGGATCATCCAAAATAGATAGAGTTACAAGTTCTACGTCGATAATTGGCCAGAGATTACAATAATAAAATAAGATATTCATTAATCTTCTAGTATATTTATAGCAGCGAATTACTTTCAGTCATATGATATATTTTATGATCTCTTCAGGGTATATCGTTACTCTCAGACCAATTGGGTCTGTATTTAGGTATAATAGAATTTAAATCTAAAATATTTTAGTAACTTTTTTATATATTTAAGGGTATTTAAAACCCAGTATATAATTACAAAGACAATGTTATTTTGTTCTGACAAATTCTGAAACTTAATTAATTTAAAGAACGATCTTACAGTGTGATTATTATAATGTTATAGCAGAATTACTAATTAGAAAATTGTACAGTGTTTCACTTTTTATAATATGCTTTCACCAGCAAGGGAAATTCCTTTACGTCTGTTTATGTTTAGTATTTTATCTTCGAACATAATATATGTAATACAAGTTAACTAGATATAAGGGCCGCGGGCTTCTTCTTAATGCCAATAATGTTTTGACATCTTTAAGACATTACTGAAAGATATGTGTATACCATTAAATCAGACACTACATTGCAAATGCAGAAGCTCCATAACATTTTATTATTTATTTCTTATAATTTAACATTTAATGATGCGGTAGAAAAAGCAGTTTTTAATTGAAATTGTAGTCCTATACAAAAGTATCCTTTTCGAAGTACCACAAAAATATACTGTAATGTAATAACAAAGTTTAAATTTAAAAATTTTAAAATACAATAGTATTTTAAAATTTTTAAATTTAAACATTCTAAATTCCGTTGTCTCATAGAAACGTCACAAATTGTATACACCACTGTCATTATTTATTACAAAATTTGTGGTATTCGAATCGTTGCAAAGCTTTATCATTTAAGTGCTATATGAAATTTGGTAGACCTGGAAAAAATTCTTAGTGAAATGAAAAGAAATCAGAAGATAATTTTATTCCGTTACCCTGTGAATCATACCCGACCAATGTCAAAAAGTTAATTTGTTGATGTATATTTTTCCATGAATAACAACAAAATTTATTTACCCCCTTTGTTGCTTTGTCAACCATGTGAGGTATTTTTGGTGTACCTGTATTATGGTACTCAATTACACAATAACTTTAAATTAGCAGCTGGTTACCTACTTATTTTGTTGGATACAATTAGTAATTTATTTAAATAACTTTAAAAGTAATAATATATATTGAATCTTATGTAACTGTAGAAGGATCTAGGTTCAAGTGAGTTGTAAATTTGAAAATTAAATTCTGTATCGACGTGTTACACGGTCTATTTTCAAATAAAAATCGCATACCGACTATCTCCTAAATATCAGTAAGTACAATTATAAATTTACATTAGAAGCATATGGTTTTTGAATAGTAGATTTTTTTTATAAATACTGTGGCCTCCAGCGCTCCTGCGTTGTTTGGATGTTGACTGTGACCCGAATAATTAAAAACTTTATCAACAACAAACAATCCCCCTATCACAAATTTTATCAAGGTAAATCGTATCATCTAGTTTTAAAAATATTAACAAGTTTTCATTATTTTACTACGCTCACAAAGGAACCCCCTCACTGGGAGGTGGAAACCTAACCCATTCGGAGCTAGTGTACAATGAAGTAACTAATTTAATATTTCTAAACTAACAAGTAAACGAGTTTTCATTTTCACAGTAGTCATCCATACAATTTGATAAACATATTTTGGAAAGAAAGGTTAACACCACATTATTTTACGTCAAATTATTTCCCACAGTTTTTCATCACTCAGAAAATGTTTTTAAAAATATTAAATGAAGTCAGTAGAAAAGTATATATTTAATTAGGAGTACGTTACATACATTTAATTCTAAAACTATATATGCATGAAATATATTTTGTAAATTTTATAGACGTGTTATTTTTTCAGTGTTATATATGTAAGAAATATCTTAACTCTAAGAGTAATTATTTGCGAGAAGCAATTATTCTTCCAACGAGTCGTTAGAACTCGCCGTAAGACGTGAAGTGTGGTGATGGATTTAACCGTAAAATACAGAGAAACCGGGAAACTGAATTGTAAAATGCATTAAGAAATCGCGTCTTGCGTGTTTAGTTAGGAAATCTATTTGCGTCATATTACTCAACTGTTTTCATTCACTGTAATATTTATTAAATAATTTTCCAAAATGAAAAAAGTAAATTTGCATTCGTGGGTTGAACGATAACTACTCGTTTAAAACGGCACTACAAAGCATTCAGTCATACATGCTCTATGAAAACTTTCTTCGTCACGTGTCTGTACGTTTTAGGTATGTATTGAGTAATTAGTCAGATATACAACTTCACAGTTACAACAGCAAGATTATATTTATAAAATACCAGTTTTAGAGCGTATAAAGTATAGTGTGGATATTCAGAGTCCTGGGCATCCGCGCCCTGATTCTATATGTCACTTGACGTATTACGTGTTACAATATCTCGACTTTGTAATATGCCTATGATTTATTCAAGCTGTAAACGATACTACAACAATAATCGCGATATAATAAACTAAGCTTCAGCATTCGCGATATCATTAAATAAGTTGTAGCAAAGTACAATACCAGAGTACTACGTATCCAGTATAAATATACCTTTTACTTGATATGTCGAGAAATATTTTAAATAATAGTCTTATCAAGAAGAATACTCCAACTTTATTAAAAGAAGAGCTAATATCAACTGAACTTATCCCAGTAGTATTGTGCTTTGATTCGACATCTCTCCAAATTATAGATAGACTGATACAATAAAAGAACAAGACGGTGGCAGTACGCGAGTAGAAAGAGTACACATCATAATAGCAATATGATAGTCGGAAAATAACTCTTAAACTTCATATATATTGCAAAAGTACGACAATACATTTCCATTTTATAGTAGTAACTATTACTACTCGTACATCATATCTTGATATGTGTTTGTTTTATTAGGAAATACTATCTGAATTTAATGAAACCAAGAATAAAAATTACTTACCCTTACTAAAGCTTAAGGTATTTCATTTATTAGAAAACAAGTTCTCCCTTTGTTATAAAAGGAGAGGAAATTGATATTTAATATATTATATGAAAAGTTACTATATTATAATTCTACTGCATTTAAAATACTACAATTATCTTAGTAAAGTGCAATTGTTACAGAATATCATTACTATTTAGGTTATTACATATTTGGTGACGTGCAGTTATATTTCAACAATAATTATAGTCTTCAAAATATACTTTGAAATAAAGCTATTTCAAAATTTTGGTGACAAAAGAAAACGGTTTTTAATAGTTAAAAAAGTATAATATACGAGTAAATATAACATAATTTAATCAGCAATGTACTTGGGGTATATACTATAATTGATACGGATGTGCAGAGTCTTACTCAATGAAACCGTTGGATTAAATTTTTACAAGTCAAATATTATGATATAAATTATTGTACTATTATAATCATATTCGCAAAATAAATATCTTGTTAAATTTCAAAAGCATACCTTTTAGGTAACAGCAACTTTGATAACGTTAACTTTATTAACAACTTCAACAGTTTAAAATCAACTCCTTGTACTTCATATCTATGTTTATTCATAAAGGTAATAACATAAATTATAAAGTTACGTGTTATTTGGAGAATATTTGTCAAAGTTTCAGAAAGACAGACATTTGCAACTGGGGTTTTATATAATAGGCTCTCAATTGTTTTGCAATTCTAAATAGGCTAGTAACTTTAATTATATATTATATAATTAATGACTATTTAACAATATATATAAAATAATTATAGTGTTTTAGATGTGTATATAGTGGCTTTAGTTATTAAATCTAACAAAAATCGAACTATCTTAAGTTGTGCCCGAAGCCGGTGTAGCACATTTGTTCACACATTGTTCTGCTAACATACTGGTAATATACAACAATAAATAATTTGCAAATATATTGAGGAAGATAATTAATAATATATGTAAACATTTTATTATAGTTTTAATACAACTTAGAATTTCAATAGCGGAGGTGCCTTATCAGAATTATGTATATCACTATAATGGAGCTTAGTCAGCTAGAAAGATTCTTGAAAATTTTACAAAATTAGGAGAAAGAGAAAATAAAACAAAAATATTAAGAAAGGCCAAACAAACTCTCTAGTCAGGAGGAAAGAAAAAAAATCTATAAAATAAATTATTCTGTACTTCTTAATAACAGAGAAATTTCTAAGCATTTTTAGGATCTAAAAATTAAAAAAATTTGATCCTCTGTACAATATCAATAATTTTATTACCAACATTATGTTAACATTGACATCTGTCAATATTTATTGGTATGTATATTTTATTTTTCATTCAACATGTTGATATCACCCAAGTAATTAATAATTAGACTGATGATATCAATACCAAAAAATGTATATATAGAATCCGTTAGAAATATTAATTAGAAAGTGCATGACTATTTATACACTAGAATGAATATAAATTAAGGATTTCACATGCATTTCCTTTATACTTTTACCAAATTGAAACGATTATATCCAATAATATAGCTTTCAATCCCTAATTTTATTGATTCCTTTTTAATAAAAATATTGATAAACGTTCTTTCACTATACAGTCAAGTAAAAATACTGTTCAAAATATCTTTGTTTTACAAATATTCCAACCATATAGTGTAAATAATTCATTTAATTTAAAACATACAGTATCAGCCCCCAGAGTAAACCAAATAAAAGATTATTTTAGAAAATATCACGGTTCCAGCGAAAAATAAAGGTTTCGAAACTGTTGACTTCTGTAAATAAAACTTGAATAATTAGATATAGTTTATACCTAATCAATTATCATTACTAAAAAAATGTACAATGTGGTATGTGTGTGTGTGTGTGTGTGTGTGTTCAGGCTAATTACAGAAATGTCACGTTACACACACATGATATTTAAAAAGAAATATTGCAAAAGTATGATATTATTTCCTAACTTATTTGTAACAAAGTGATTATTCTTTATAACAGAGTTATAAATATTTATTAAGCTTTTTAATAAACTTTTAATTTAGCGAACCTTTTAATTTAATTTAAAGTCCTTCAATAAAGGTTGCATTGCACTTTGTGAATTTTTGACACACTTGTAATTGATATACATGTGAAAGATTTTTTTTTTGTTTTAGGAGTAAAGTTAAATATGTGTATTTTATAATAAATAAAGAAATGATTGAATAAATGAATGAATGAATGAATGAATAAATTAATAAATATATAAATAAATAAATAAGTACACTTATTTTAACTTGACTGAGTTTATATATGTTTAGTATGTATAAAAATAATAGGTCAACTTATATAAATCAAGATATTAACGTTTGACACAGATCGTTTCAGAGTGCAAGTTCTAACTTCATAATGCTGTTGCTGTAGGGTAAGAGACATACTAGTATCGGCTTCGCATCAACTCAATTTCTCGATAATCGATACCACTTACGTTTATTTATCGATGTCTCTATTTCAGACTATACAACGTTTTTATAAACATATATTGTATAAAATAAGAATCACTTGCAAATTGTCAAAAGTAATAATCAAAGTTTAGTTGTTAACATTTCAGTCATATTATTACATTTAAAATAACATTCTCTAATTCTGACTCAAATAAAAATCGAAATTCATACATTTTTTTCCTATAATCGACCTGTGGAATACATTTGTAGAAACCAGAAAATCACCTATACTATATTTCAATTTCAATTCAACTTGATTGTCGATAGATCATTAATTTTGACCGTTTTTTGAGTCCTTATAAGCTAAGGTTAAAAGCTGACCTCAATAAAGGCTAATTTCAAGAGGTGGAACAAGTTTTACAGAAGCGAAAATTCTCTTTAAAATAGTTTTCCTAGAGCCAAACCAGAATTATATTCCCATTAACCAGTTAAAATGAAACAGAGTACAACTCTTAAACTTGTTTTAACCAATGTTTTATTCTTTGTTTTACCTAGTTGATAGGTTTTTGCGGTTTTTAATTTATTGTTGTTTTTTTTTCATTTTATCCAATAATAACATACCGGCAGATGCCATTATCAAAATAAAAAAAAAATTGTTCTTATATTTTTATTATAATATTATACATCGCAATACATAATAACTATAAATTAAGTGTGAATGATCCCCAAAAGAAGTATTTTCTAATATAACATCTACAGATGTTATATTAGAATATAACGACTAGTTATAACTAAATTGTTAGTTAATTAAAATATGTTATATATTTTGGTGTCTATATCAATTAATAATAAACACATAACATAATATAATCCAAATGTTATTAGAAATTATTAAATTTTTATCATTGTAGCATAGGGAAATTTATCTGACGATATCACATACATATATTAATTTTATTAAAATTGCTAATTTGATCAAAACTTTTTGTTCAGTAATCTTTTTTTATATCACACTCATGTGACACAAATTATGTTTACTTAATTTTTACTTTTTCCAAAATAAAATTTAGTGCACTGACACAACAAATAAACAAGAAGTTTAAAAAATCAAGATCATTTCTCTTGCATTTTGTGAAGATTGGAGGAACTGGGTTCAGGAGAGGGAGTACAGCGTAAATTGTCAACACCTTCCTTCTAAATACTCATTTCTTTCAATAAAACTATATAGAAAATAGTGATGATATTAATACACTGTGTAATCAATAATATTTTATAAATACACTTATTTAAAACTAACGATATTCTGAGACTTCGTTTATAAAAGAACAAAGTTTATAATGTTTTCTTAAAACTTAAGGCCTGTTTTCTCAATATTAAACAGAAAACGAAATAAGTATCATTTTTAAGAAACTCTGAGCCTATATTATCAAACATATTAGCATAAGAGGTCTAAGCGTTTTGTACGCCCATTCCCGGAGATAGTATCTTTTTTTAAATATCCGATCATCAATAAAAATAAATTGGTAAGTTAAACCCGACACATGCATACTTATTTTATTTCAAATTTACT
The DNA here is from genome assembly GCA_918358865.1 of Melinaea marsaeus rileyi. NCBI lineage: Eukaryota > Metazoa > Arthropoda > Insecta > Lepidoptera > Nymphalidae > Melinaea > Melinaea marsaeus. The sequence goes on from OU911089.1 coordinate 24,818,863, forward strand.
TCTACTATTTAATTTTATTAATAGTAAATTAATTTACTTAAGTTGTAAAGTTATAAGAATTGAATTATATATTCAAAATATAAAACAAATATGGAAGACAAAAAATTTACATATTTATATTTCATGTTAATATTGCATTTATTGTAATGCGTCATAAATTATTGGAAACAATTTGTTTTGTGGGAAGGCACTAAAATTGCCACACAATAAACAACAACAACGTTAGTGTCAGAATACGAGGTTTTTAATTTTACCTACTAAGTTTCATTTTTTCTTACATAAACTTATTTTTCTATATATAGTATATGTTTTTTTCCAGTTTCCTTAATATACTTAAAAGTTTTAATATAATCCCTTTATCAATTATTTTATAATAAAATACAGCTTTTCGGAAATAAAGAAGTCCTTATAGCATCATAAGTCAGGCTAAATCAAATGAAAAATAAATATGATTACACATACGCCAGAAAGAATTATAGAAAGTACTTGTTTTATTTGCACTCTTTTCAGATGTAAGTCTTGTTCGAAATGTTGTGTAGCAAACACTGTGTTGTCGCCACAAATTGGATTGAGTTGTTACAAAGAAATACTTCTGTTCCCGGAGGTGCATTAACTAAGATAGTTGGAATAAAGAATATATTGTTTTAGTTTGTACTTATCCTTAAATCTTATTTTGTAGAAATAGTTTTTCTTTTCTATTTTCACTACGTAAAAATGTTTTATAATTTATGGAGAAATTGTTTTAGATGATTTTCTTGGTAGCTTTCCAAGCTGGACCAACCATAAATAAAAATAAAAAAAAACGAATGTAAAACAATAAGGATACCCGTTTTCACAGAAGAGTTGAAGGATTGCATTGTCTGTTTGTGTATTTATCTTTTTGAGGGGCTGATAAAATTACAGAAATTTTAACTGAAGAAATATCAAAGTTTTGTTTAAAAAGAATAACTTAAAACTTTTCATTTTCATTAACTGTAAACACGATTTGAATGCACAAAAACAGGTTTACTGTTTGTTTACTTTTATTTAAATATTATTTTTAATTACTTACATTTATTACAACAAATTAAGTAAAATTAATAAACATTAGATAAGTTTACTGAATTAACAATATCTATATTATAGCGTTATAGCATTGTGGCCTAATAGAAAAATTCAAAATCATTAAATAGTTGATGAAGACTACATAGGGTACATAATTTAGGGTACATAATGAATTCATATATTTCTAGCTATAGTCAATTTAAAAGCTATCAACTATTTATTAAGCTTTTTAACGTGTAAATCACAACATCTCGTAAAATACACTTGCATTGCAAATTTACGGAGCTAAAAGTTACAATCATTCATTCAGTTTCAAATCTGTTACAATAGACGTTTCCTCTTATTGAAATCACCAGCTTGAACTGTTTATTATTGTTGTTTTTTTACAGAATTTATCTCTTTCTGCATTTTAATGTGCAATTTTTTATGATAATTTTTTTAGTATAAGATATGTACTATATGAAAATGTTTCAATTTATATTTTTTAATAGGTTGATGAGTTAACAACCTAATTCGATTTTGTATTTATTATGTAAAATATAAAGTATGTAAAAATGGAAAGGATTGATAGTATTCATAAAGTTTTTATTTGAACTCATTTAGTTTTTGACTTATGAGCTTAGCCTAGTTCTTTCATTGAACATTTTTGGAAGTCTTTCACATTATATATGGATGAAGCAAAGATACTAAAGATGGAAAACTTCTTTTCAAATGTTCGAAGAATATCTTTATAATAGTATTTTAGGGGTCTAAGATTTTCTGGATCAACGCATCTAAATAATGTCAAGTTATTATCAGCAGATTATCGACATAATTAGGGCAAATGAATATGTTTATCGCTTTATGCACATTTGCCTTTTACATTGATATTTTGTAGTGATTTACATTAATGATTTATTTATTAGAAATACACCCTTATTACATTTTCTTTTTACAGAATTTTTTTTCTGCCTACTCCTGCTTTTTGTGAGCAGTCTTATCGCGATGACTATCATTCGTAATAATATTTATCATCCTTGACGGAATATAGATGATTTTTATTTTAAATTTCATTGAAAGCAATTTTTCATATATCATAAGCAATTATTCTAAAAATACAATAAAAAATAACATAACATGAGTTTAAGTATTTTATGCCTACTTACATGATTACAAATAATTGAAAATTAATACTGGTGCATAATTTAACCGCATTATCAACAATATTAAATTTCACGAAATTTAATTCATATTAATTTACAGTGTCCTAGACAAGGTAAGCAAATACTGCGAGCAACTTTTGAGAAACGAGAGGAACAGAGAGAGACAAACTAAAAAGTCTGGACGACACGACGACGGATGACGACCAGTCTGTTTGCAAGCTTTCCGTTTGTGATGTTTTGAAACGGGGATATCAGTTTCATATTAACTATGTTGGATGCACTTGGTTGTTCGTTTATTACAAAAAAAAATATATAAAAATAAAAGCAATACGAATACTCTAATGTCATAATACAATACGATATGTTCATGAAATTCATGTTGTATTTTGATAAAGTTAAGCAAAGATACTCAACAAATATGCTTGAACTTAAAGATTTAAGCCCCAAGACTGAGGTCTTCACAATAGCAGCACCCCTGAGTTCCACTCGAATTACAAACAAGTTAGTTAACTGCACCAAACGATATTGTTGAAAGTTATCCTTTCCAAGACGACTGAGTCTAAAGTTCTATTTATGTAGTCAATCTGTACTTGAATAGTCTTTGGACAATATGTTGTCAAAGTTTTACATTGAATCGTGAAATTCGTATGTAACTGAATTTTGTCCATGCATTTCTCATAATTTTGTATTCATATTTCAAGGTTCTACAGAATATAAGATCAAATCATAAAACTATAAAAATATTTAAAACAATTATTAGTTTTGATAAAAAAAATATCTATACTTTTATTATACTCTTAAATATAAAGATCATAGACTACAAACCAAACTACTGTAAGAATGTTTATGACATTTTTAGGGCTTATTCATTAATAACGCTCCTCAGCGTTGTCACTATCTCTTATTTTAATTTTTGTTTTATTGTATAATTACCTACAATAAAAAATTACTTATAGCTAAGATATTTGAGATATGACACAATTTTCAGGTGACAAGTCAAGGTTCCCTGTCAGGCTATGAAACATAAATCCATTAGAATGGTTAATATGATTTAGGATTAGGAATAGATAGAGAATAGATATGTGTGAGTTTCGTGTATCAAATTATCTACTGCATCTACGTATTAAGAGTAATATTTATTTTTAAATATATTGCTATACAATAAAACTGCTATATAATGCTATATAATGTAACTTCATTTATATTTGAAACCATTGAAACTAAATAACGAAAACAATAAAGTTGTTTTTGTTCGTCGTTTATAATATTGTGACTGAGATTTTAAATTATATATACCGTAATAGGCACACTCAAGTTGCACAATACAACAGTCAGAGATTGAAGACAGCATTGTGACTACTCTCATGCCCTGCGACGGTTCAAGAGCAAATATTTGATATAATTTACTTTATTTCAATACCACTACATATAGTTTATATTTTTTATAAAACATTAACTCAGCTAGCTTAAACATAGTAACTAAGGACCTAATGACCTAATCTAGCGGTAGTTGCTCTATTATTTTAATAATTTAAATAAAAAACAAGGCAACTCACTAGAGTTGCATTTTTTTTCTTAGGGTGTCTGTCTAGATAAAGTTATTAGACATCCTTCCTTTCTCATACTTATAATAAGCGGTAAATAATTGTATTCAAAGGCTAAATAATACTTCTGAAAATCTTAGAAAAGATATTTTATTGTTATTATCTAGTAAGTACCAGTTAATTTTTAGTCCCTTATATTATACTGCAATTCATTCATTCATTCATTCATTCATACCTACAAACCTAAGAAAATTCAATGAACTATATAAAAATAAATAAATTGAATATATCTGTTTAACAAACGTAGCTTTTATTTTTATTTTATTTTTATCTATGTAATAAATACATTTCTTTTAATTTTCATAACTAAGTAAAACTTTGTGACAACGTTACATATTAGTGTCATATCCAACCCTGTAAATAACCCAAATAATTGTCTTTATCCCTATTATTTAGGGTCTTCCTTTCACGCTCTTCATAACATCTTTTAATTTATGGTTTCGGTCGCCCTCTTCTCTTATAACAATCTACATTTATACTTAAAACTCTTCACATGCTTCAATATATTAACACGTATTCAAAACGATCTTTAAGTAGTTACTTTAGTTATTTAATCAAGCGAATAAAAATACCTAACAAAATCTGTGAAAAAGTGATGTTTGATCTATTGCCTTATTGGAATCCGGGAAAAGTAATAATTGATATATAAGATAATTAACGGTTAGGATTGAACAGATTGTTGTTGTTGTTGTTGATTGTTGATACTTATTTATTAGAAATACTGGGCCCAAGTCATAACTCATATTATAGAAAGTAGTGATTAAAGTTGTTGGTTATATTATGCAAATCGCTACAATTTTACACTTCATCAGCCAAAGAGTATTAATAATAAAACTATTAATGACTTAAATGAATTAAGATAACTGAAAAAGCATTTAAATATGATTCCAAACAAAAGAAAATGAAAGTAAAAACAAAGACGTAGTAAATTGGAAATAATGTACTGTTGTGTTTCTTAATATCGTTATTTTGAATATTATAGCAGTTACTAATCTTTACTTTAAGCTTCGTGCCAAGTGCAATAAAATTTGTTTTGTATTTAACTTAAAACTTTAAAACAGTTTATTTAACAACGCTTTCGTATAACTTTATCAACTATACTTTTACAATTTCGTTGTGACTTTTTGAAATATAATTGTACACATTTTAAAAGAATAATAATAGCTTAAATTTTAAAAGTTCTATATCTATAATCGAATTAAAAAATGTAAGACCTTAGTTAATAAATATTATTATAATTATGGTGCGTTTATAAGAAAATAAATCAAAACGTTAATTTATGTTCCGTATTGCTTATTGTGCCATAACTTTCATATATTATTTTAATTAATTAAATACACATGCTGGTAATAAAAATTAAAAGAAATGTACGAATTTTGCCTCACTACTATTACATTGCAACAAATAGTAACAATTATTTAATTTGGATTTTAATCTAATGCCCAACATAACGTCTTATAATAACTGAAGTTATCAGTTAATCTTGGAATCACGTTTAAATTACTATATTAATATTGTTAAGAGAAAATTAAGACAAATATTATTACTATTCGTTTCATTAATATATATTTATTTATTTTATAACTGACTGCTGTGTTTTATTTTTTTTAATAATATTCCTAACTTCATAATAAACATTATAGTAGCGAATATTGCTATTAATGAAGTTAGAAAAACCAATATGAACTAAGCTTCCAAGTTACGTGTTATTTTGAACGGATACGCTTTATTTTGCAATAAATAAAAATGTAATAATAATATAATGTAAAATTTTCATTCATTTGGAATAAATCACATAATTTTTCAACAATATATTATTGTATTTAATGTAATGCGCCATACGTCAGTGAAAGTAATTTGTTGATACAATATTTGGTGGCAAGGCAATAAAATTGCCACACAATAAACTACAAGAAGCTACATCTATGTTACTTCAGAATTCATGGAAACGCCAAAATTCAAGGCTCATTTTTATATCTACCTAGTTTTATTTGTTGCTTACATAATAAATGTTTTTTCTCTATTTATAATTTTATTTTTTAAAGTTGAATTAATACATTTCAAAGTATTCATTTGCTCAATTTCTATAATTTGTACTTTCAAGTATTTTGACATAAAAAGAGCAGTACCCATTATTATCATTTAACAGAAAGATAGAATAAAAAATATATTATTTATACTTATAATAAAATATTTGTTTTGAAAACTAGTTATTTTTTATGGAGGATGTAGTTTAATAATTTGTAGTAATGTAGATACCTAATAACTATACACAAAAGAATCGTATCTTATGTGAGGTACATATTCATTGGACCTTTACTTGTAATCATTTTATTTCAGCAACAAATAAAAATAACCATATATTTTTATCGGGAGCACGAAAACAGTTTTTAAGGACACTTCGGTCAAAAATATGTTACTTTAACTGTATCATGACTTCCAGCTATGCCAATAAAATAAATATATATTTAAAAATGTGCCTAAAATATGTGTCATGCAAATCATTTAGTTCTAAACTTTTAATTTTCATAAAAGCTCGATCGCCTCAATGAGTAAACAACTATTATTGATTCGTCTTCAATTTACTGATAGAATCAGTTTGTTAAGAACATGGAATAGAAATATAGAATAAGAATCGACGTATTTTTTTTGTTATGTTTGTAATGTTTACAAAACTTCCATATACCTCATTTCGTATGCATATTACATTTAAAATGCATTTTAAAAGAATGTAAAAGTTGAATTACATTATTTTAAAATGAGGTTCAAACTGCCTTTATTTTGTCACAGATCAAAAAAATAAAAGCGTTACTTCCCGTGAACCTAGAAAGCTGAAATTTGGTGTACAATTACGTTTCAGTGCCTAAGCAATAGTTTGTAAATCGAAGATATGGAGTACCTACTTGTGTACTATGTGGAAAACCATAGCACAGCTAAACTCTCAAAGACATGGAAATGCTGCCATAGAAATATTTAAGATGTGGAGTAATTGTTTTGAAACACCATATCACAGCTAGATCATCAAAGATACGGAAATGTCACCATAGCTAAAATTATTTGGTCTTCTGAACATTATATGGTGATATATAAAATTGAAAATTTGGAGTACCTGATGTGAAATCCTAGAGCTGGTTGTACTCTAGGGTTCCACATCAAACACAAAAACATTTTCTTAAGTAATATAAAAAAATTAATTGAGATACGTTACTTAATAAATAATAAGTTTTATCTTTATCTATACTTATAATAAATCTGTAGAGAGGTCAATTCTGTACATGAAATATATTTACAAAATAAGTAGCAGGGGGTGATTAGTGTTCGATACTGATGCCAAAAATGCAGTTAAAAAAATTTTTGTCTGTCTGTCTGTCTGTCTGTCTGTTTGTATGTTATTTATAGAAAAAAAAACTACTCGACGGATTTTAACGAAACTTAGTACAATTATTCTTTATACTCCTGGGCAGGTAATAGTATACTTTTCATCACACTACAATGAATAGGAGCAGAGCAGTGAAAGGAAATGTTGAGAAAATGGGAGAAGTTGCTTGATTTTTTAAGCTTCCGTCGCGTGTGCAGCCTTAATGGTTAGAGCTACATAGAAACTATGTATAACGGAAATATTCTACATAAAAATACACGAAAAATATTCCAAGACAGCATATATCTACCTTTTATAGTTAACTCACAATAACACGCATAACTCTCGATAGCTTAGCAGTTCGGAGATTTCTTATTATATTTGTTTACTTTTACGTTTATAAAACCAATAATGCTCACCATCATTCCTAATTTAAAAAAAAATAAACATTAGCACCAATTCAATAAAAAAAGAATCATTGAAATCGGTATAGAAACACCAAACTTATACTTACTTACATGAAATACGCCAACAAGACATCGCGCGTGAATAGTGAATCAAGCTATAAGGATTATTTTTGCGTAACGGTTGCCGCGCTCGACGGGGCTCGCGGCGGCAGAGTATAAAAGGGGCGGGAGGCGAGCGCAAGCGTCATTCAATATTTGGCTGTTGATGCGTTCAGAGTGTTGAACTTTATTGACAGACAATAATTGTTATTTTATAAACCGTGCTTATCAGCGCGACTTTTTGTCTTTAAATAGTTTATTTTAATTTCTTTTGTTGTTATTTTCTAAATTAGTTTTAGTTTTGTTTAAATTCTTAACTATTAATAGTTCCTATTTTATTTCTTTTTAAGTAGATTTAGATTCGATTTTTAGATTAGATAATAGATAGATAGATTAGATTATTGTTAGATTTTTAGTTACTGATAGGTTAGTTTTGGGCATTTTATATTTAGTTTTTTTTGTATTGAGTAGATAAAAGCGTAGGTAGGTACTTTTATTAATTATAGTATTCATAGGTATTTTTTATTTATTTTTAAGTGAAGTAGGTATAGGTAGATATTGCCTACTATCTACCTATACTGCACACGTGTTTTAGCTTTATTTTCATTTCTTTTTTTTTTGTACCTAAGTTGTAGGTAGGTAGGTACATATTTCTTAGTTTAATTCTATTAGAATATTAGGTATTTAAGTTTAAATAGGCACTTAGATTTATATTTTTTTATTATATAGCAGCTGTACTTAGAACATCTAAGGTTTTTTTTGTATTAGCATAGGTACTTTGATTAATTACAGTAGTTGTAGGTATTTCTTATTATTCATTTTTAAGTGAAGTAGGTAAGTGTAGATAGTATTGCACACGCATTAAGTATAGCTTTATTTTCATTTTTTATTCTTTTGTAATTTGTAGGTACCTACGTACATATTTATAATTCGATTAGAATATTATTTTAGTTTTAATAGGCACTTAGATTTATATTCTATTTATTATATACTTAGTTATAGTTAGGACCTCTGACGTAAGTTTTTTGTTGGGTAACTAAATAGAATTTAAGTTACCGTCGATTAAAAATAAAATAAACGATGCCACCTAAAAAACGACCATCTTTATCTCGAACTTCGAGTCAAGCTAGGAGAATGAGAATGACGCGTTCTCAAGAATCGGAAGAGGAAAGAGCACATCGGTTAAACTCTATGAGAGTTAGTGCCTCAACATCTCGAGTTAATGAAAGCTCTCCAGAAAGAGAGATGCGATTAGCAGCTGAAAGAGCGAGACGAGCTACAACACGGGCTTCTCAAAGCTCTTCTCAACGAGAGCTAAGGCGTTCCATTGACCGGGAACAACATGCGTTATCCCGAGAAGCTGAAACTTCTTTACAACGAGAATTGCGACTCACAGCTGACCGCGAACGGCATACATTATCTCGCGATTCTGAAACCTTCACTGAGAGGGAATTACGGCTTACAGCTGACCGCGAACGTCATATTTTATCTCGCGAGTCCGAAACCTTCACTGAGAGGGAATTACGGCTTACAGCTGACCGCGAACGTCATATTTTATCTCGCGAGTCCGAAACCTTCACTGAGAGGGAATTACGGCTTACAGCTGACCACGAACGTCATATTTTATCTCGCGAGTCCGAAACCTTCACTGAGAGGGAATTACGGCTTACAGCTGATCGCGAACGTCATATTTTGTCTCGAGAATCTGAAACTTTTACTCAATATCAAGACCGTTTGACAAATGATAGGGCGCACCATAACATGATTCGATCTCTTGAAGATGAACATGAGCATGAACAACGACTAGAGTCGGGACGCGATTATTACAATTCTTTGAGACAAGAACAATTGATTACTTTATCTAATGAAAGATTAAGAATTGAAAATATTCGGTCGCTTGAAACAGAAGAACAGCGAGAGGCCCGTCTTACTGCAGATAGATTTCGACATGGTCTTAATGACTTAGATATACACGTGGTAGATCAATCTACAAATTCGGTGGCGTGGTCCGATAAATATAAAAGTGGGTTTGCTTATAACCTCACAATTGATTACAGATCATCTTCTGAAATAGGCGATATGAACGTAGTATGTTCCTTTTGTAATGCTTCGAAGTGGAGGAAGGAGTCTGCTGGTTTCTGTTGTTCTGGAGGTAAAATAAATTTGCCTTCGTTCGAAGACCCACCGGAACCTTTAAAATCACTACTTTTAGGGGAACATTTGCAATCCAAACAGTTTTTAGATAATATTCGCACTTATAATAGTGCATTCCAAATGACATCCTTTGGTGCTAAACAAATCTCAAAAGGCCCTTTCATGCCTACTTTTAAGGTACAAGGTCAGGTTTACCATTTGATAGGGTCCCTTTTGCCTGAAGAACAACCTAAATTTCTTCAAATATATTTTGTATCCGATTACAACGAACAGTCGAATATAAGAAATCAATATTTTCCGAATTTAAATACTGAACTCATTTCACAACTTCAGAACATGTTACATCAGGTTAATTCGTACGTATGCAGTTTTAAATCGGCATTAGAAGCCCTTTCTCAAGATGGTAATAACAATTATAAAATTGTTATAAATGCCGATAAGCGTCCAACTCAGGAACACCCTGGGCGTCATAACGTTCCATCCACGAATGAAGTTGCTGTAGTACTGGTCGACCAGGAATGTGATAGGCGTGATATCGTTATACGTTCCAGAGACAATCGTTTGCAACGTATTTTCGAAACCCACAGGGCTTACGACAGTTTGCAATATCCTATGATATACTGTCGAGGGGAAGATGGTTATAATTTCGCTGTATACCAAACCGATCCGCGCACAGGCGCACCTAATTATAATAAAAAGGTGTCATGCCTTCAATTTTATTGTTACCACCTGCAAGTGACACGGAATAGATTGGTATACTTTCAACGTTTTCGTGGCTTATTTAATCAGTTTATTGTTGACATGTACGCAAAAATTGAAACCGAAAGATTAGTTTATATACAATCTAATCAAAGGCAGCTGCGCGCTGAAGAATACGTGCACCTTCGCGATGCCATGCAGCAAGATAACGATACTGTGAATATGGGTCGTTTAGTTATTTTACCCTCTTCTTTTACTGGTGGTCCACGCTACATGCATGAACGTACTCAAGACGCTTTTTGTTACGTAAGAAAATATGGACGTCCCGACTTATTTGTTACTGTAACTACCAATCCCAAGTGGGATGAAATCACTCGGGAGCTTCTTGAGGGTCAGGCACCGCATGACCGCCATGATATTATTGCAAGAGTGTTTCATTTAAAATTAAAATCAATGATAGATCTTCTTACCAAAGATAACATTTTTGGAGAAGTATTGTGTTATATGTATAGTGTTGAGTGGCAAAAACGCGGCTTACCTCACGCACATATCTTGCTTTGGTTAAAAGATAAGGTTCGACCTAATGATGTAGACAGATTAATCAGTGCTGAAATTCCAGATCCGACTGCAGATCCCCTGTTATACGACATTGTTAAAACTCATATGATACATGGTCCATGTGGTGCATTTAACGCAAATGCTCCTTGCATGCAAGACGGTCGTTGCACTAAAAGGTATCCAAAAGCATTAGTGGATGAAACTGTAACAGGACATGATGGATACCCATTATATCGTCGCCGTTCAAGAGACAATGGTGGTTTTACTGTTGAAAAGCGAATGTCTGGACAACAGGTTACTTTAGATAATAGGTGGGTCGTTCCGTATTCGCCTGTATTGTCCAGAGCATTTCAAGCTCACATAAATGTAGAAATGTGTAATAGTGTAGAGTCAATTAAATATATTTGTAAGTACATTAACAAGGGCAGTGACCAAGCTACGTTTGCGTTAAGAAATGAACATGATGAAGTTACTAGATTTCAGTCAGGCAGATATATCAGCTCTTCAGAAGCTGTGTGGCGGATCTTAAGTTTTAATATTCACGAAAGATATCCACCTGTGACCCATCTGGATGTTCATCTGGAAGGCGGTCAACGTATATATTTTAACGCCGAAAATGTTACAGAACGATTAGAGAACCCTAGACAAACAACTTTATTGGCATTCTTTCGACTTTGCCAAACTGATAATTTCGCAAAGTCTCTTTTGTATGAAGAAGTTCCATCGTATTATACCTACGATAAACAACGAGGTGTCTTTAACCGTAGACGCCGAGGCAGGCTTGTAGATGGCGAGACAGGTATTTTCAAAGAACATGTTCTTGGTAGAGTGTATACTGTTCATCCTAACAACGCAGAGTGTTTTTATTTGAGATTATTATTACATACAGTGCGAGGACCAACATCATTTATAGATTTGAGAAAAGTAGACGATGTTGTTTATCCAACTTATCATGCAGCTTGCCAAGCGCGTCATTTGCTTGAAAATGATCAACATTGGGATGACGCTTTAGCAGTATCCTGTGTTAGTGATAATCCACGACGGTTACGCCATTTATTTGTAACATTACTCACATTTTGTAATTTATCTGATCCTGTCCAATTATGGGAAAAATATAAAGAAAAATTTGCAGAAGACTTTCTTCGGAATTTATCTCACAATAATGAAGGCGCAACTAATGATAATTTTCGAGATCTGGCTATAAATCAGTGCTTATTAGCTCTTCAGGAAGACTTAACAGCAGTAGGCGGTAAATCACTTTGTGAATATGGTTTGCCAACGCCAACCTCAGTCGGAGAGGTTACCAATAGGGAATATTCCGCAGAGATTGGTTACAACCCAATGGAACTGCTGGTAACATTAGAAAACGGTGTCCCAATGATGACTGCAGAACAACGCTTAGTCTATGATCGCGTGTGCGAGAGTGTGCAGAATAATTTAGGAACAATATGGTTTTTAGATGCACCTGGAGGAACTGGGAAAACTTTTTTGACTAAATTAATATTAGCTTATGTTCGAAATCAGCGTAAAATCGCTCTTGCCGTGGCTTCATCAGGTATAGCTGCAACATTGCTACCAGGAGGTAAGACTGCTCACACTATGTTTAAAATACCAATTAATTTAGATCGCACGGAAAGTCCAACCTGTAGTATTTCAAGAAATAGCGACAAAGCTAAGGTATTGCGTGAGTGTAATTTAATCGTATGGGATGAATGTACGATGGCCCATCGAAAAGGAGTAGAAGCAGTAGACAGAACTCTAAGGGACATAAGACAAAATGATCGACCAATGGGCGGTATTACGGTTTTATTTTGTGGTGATTTCCGACAAACCTTACCGGTAATACCACGGGGAACCCGAGCTGATGAGATTAGGGCTTGCCTGAAAAGCTCTTATTTGTGGCGTGATATACAATCGGTGCATTTGACTATAAATATGCGAGTGAGAACTGGAGACAACGCAGATAATCGTGAATTTTCTGATACATTATTGAAGATTGGTGAAGGTACCTATCCACAACTACACCAAGGAAAACTTATTCTGACACCTGAGTTATGTTGTATAGTGCAATCCCAACAACATCTTATATCTTCGGTTTACGGTGACATAACAATTATATTAAATAGGGACAATTCTTGGCTTTGCGAAAGGTCCATTTTGACTCCTCGCAATGACCAGGCATCTGAAATTAATAATAAAATACTGTCTAATATACAGGGAGAAAGCAAAGTTTATAGTTCAATAAATAGAATGGTTGATGAACAAGAAGCCACTAATTACCCGATAGAATTTTTAAATTCTTTAAGTATGCCTGGACTACCTTCTCATATAATTTGTTTAAAAATTGGCATACCGATAATTCTGCTCCGAAATTTAAGACCACCTCAACTTTGCAATGGAACTCGGCTAAAAGTAACCCAGTTGCAACAAAATGTAATCGAAGCTCAAATTTTAACAGGTTGCGGTGCAGGAGAAACTGTCTTTATTCCCAGAATTCCCATAATACCAAATAATTTTCCATTCCAATTTAAAAGAACGCAATTCCCAGTATCGGTGTGCTATGCCATGACTATCAATAAAGCTCAAGGGCAGACTTTTCGTGTTGCTGGAGTAGATCTCGGTGTTAGCTGTTTCTCGCATGGTCAATTATACGTCGCTCTTTCCCGGGTTAGCAATTCTAGGAATCTTTACGTTCACGTGCCGGACGGGTCGACTCTTAACATAGTCTACCCAGAAGCTTTGCGCTGAAACATTTTAATTTGATCTAAAAATATTAGCAATATATTATCTTAATAAAAAACAAGGAGTTACACGCTGACCGAGTCGTGGGTATAGCGTGGGTATATTATAATATTCTGCGGTTACTTATATTTTTCAACAGTTTTGTGGATTGGCATATTATATTACTATTGCCCTTCTAAAATACGAAAGTGAATCTGCCTGTTACGTCAAAACTATGAGGGAGGACATCTGCTAATTTTTTTTCGAAAAACGACGGAAACGCGGACGAAGTCGCGGGCAAAAGCTAGTAATAAATAAACGTCTGTTTTAAAATCAAAATTTTAAAATCTCTAAGAAAACCCACTGAGACAGGGAATTTACTTTAAGGAAGCCAGCAACTTATTTTAATTTCAGAATAAAGTACCTTATTACTTTCTTTTGATACGAAAATATATCCATACAATATTTCATCATAACCCGTTGGGTGGTTAAGGTGTGAAGGCATGAAACACAAATAAAATTACAACTATTGTATTTATAATATAAATAGTTTAGTCTTTTGCCGCATGCGTTTGAGATATAAAAAAGTAATATTGATAGCGTTCCAATAAAATATTGTTAGCAAACCAACAAAGTATCAATTACGATAAAGTGGTTGGATACCTGCATAGATAGGTATACTGAATTAATAGATTTCGTTTACATTGGATTTATAACTTTTTATATCGTTGTAAGATGTGGGCATTGTTTATATGTTATGTTTTTTATGGGATTCTATCACATTATAGAAATGGGCTTAACTGAGCTGGAGTTAAAATTTTATAATTTGTCTAAAGTTTCACAAACTGAATTTAAAATAAAAGCAGATTTTAATTTTTATGACATACTGGCAAAAGTATAAAATTTTCTGGATCAATATATCTAAATAGTATCATCATCTCAGAAAATAATTTACTCATATATAATCGTCTAAACTCTATGGCATGTGCTTTTGACTTTAGTCTATTGTGTGTTTTTTTAATGACATATTATTAGAAGTACGCAAGCTTATTATATAAATATAATATAAGTATTATAGTTTTAAAGAAATAGTAGTAAAACTTTGTTCTACTAATTTCTATACTTTAGTCGGTAGTCTTTTCTCGATGGTTTCATCATTCTTAAAATATTTTTGATCTTTGCGATATAAAATAAAATAACTAACTTGTTTATTGAATATTTTATATAACAATAATAATACCGCATTCAAATATAATCGCAATGAAAATCCATAATACAAAAATTGCATGGTATAATAAAAACTGTGTTAAATTTCTCCTAATTTAATTTACAAGTTCATATTTTTGATAAGCGAGCGCTATAGATTAACAGCGTCACTAGTAAAGGTAAGCAATCACTGAGACGAACTTTAGAAAAAATAGGGCAAAGTGACAAAAAAGTCTGAAGGACATACGTTTTAGATGACATATCTCCCTCGAGACCAGCTGGCTCTATCGTTAGATATATTGCAGGCTTTCTGATATGGCGTACAGAAACCTGGACGTCTGCTTCGACCAAAATTATAGATTTGTGCAGAAGGGGCCTCATAGTATTGAATATTAGAATATTGTTTGAAATATAAAATGTCATTAATTAATAAATATGAAATGTCTTTATTACTAATAAATGATGTGATGACCAAATAGGCACATTTGGTACAATGAATTATGAAGTCAAATTGTAATTTTTATTAAAACACTTCTATAAATATTTGATTTCGTCGTTATAATTACGATAATTATAAGTCCCGAAATGAGTAAAACATTTTCTATTCGAAGAACATATTGTGCAATTTTATTTCGTTATCTTAGAATATCTTATTAAGCAAAATATTTGTGCATATTATTCCCTTGAAAACCTTTGAAATTTTTTACACAGTTATGAAAAATGCATATAAAATATCACTTCCAACTCAACATTTCAACTACATTTTAAATTAACGTAAAATAGAAATCGAAAAATTTAAGAAAACCATATGAACAAAACAAAAATATTATGTCTTCCATATCTTCAACCGTCCGTAATTAATATTTTTTGAAAAATCGATGACATACTTAATTATTAAAAATAGTTTAATTATGTAAAAGCAATAAGGTAATCACACCGTAATTCCATCATCCTGAGGGCAAATAATTTCACAGAAAGGTGGACGCTAATAGATAGAAAGAATCACGATGGAAGACTTAGAAATAATATCCTTCGATAAAAAAAAAAATTACATCTAATTTAATGAATATAATACTTAATAGGCCATCATAGTTTGACTACTTGATTTAGTTCTTATGTTTCCAAAAATCAACTTCAAAATAATTCTAATATTTTATATTTAGTCCTAAATTTAAGGATAGATTAAATAAACAATTTTTAAGGAGATGGACTTAATCTAACTTTATCTTTCATTTATGAAGCAAGGGCTATGTGAATTTTCTACTTTCACATTAAAATACGGCATTTTCACGATATTAAGGATATCGGAGAGATATGCTTAAACTTGAATATGTAAGCCCTCAAGACTTCCAACTCAGATCTACACAATAGCAGTACCTCTGAATTCCTCTCGGATGACAAACAAGTTAGTTAACTGCACACAACTACGTTGTTGAAAGTTATCGTTTCCAAGGCGACCAAGTCTGCCGTTCTATTTATTCAATCACTCTGTAGTTGAACAGTCTTTGGACACTATATTGTTTAAGTTTTTGATTGAAACATGTAACTCATATGTAAGTAACTGAGCTTGCATTGAAATGCAATTCAATCAATTAGAGCCACTTGAAAACCTTCATCACTACACTTTGTATTTAAAGGTTTGTATATATTTACTACACAATCAATTAATTAAAGTAGATTTATTATAATTAAAATATATTTTTCATGCATTATTACCATTTTCGTCAACAAGACACATAAAATAAATGAACATACACCAATTAAAGTAACGACATAAAACTGCACAAATCTTTAAAAATATTGTCAACATTTTTGTTTGTTTTTTTAAGTGTCTGATCATAGTAACTTATACACATACGAGGGGAGGTCCAAAAGTTCGTGGAATGAAAGGGATCTAAATAAAATAAAACAACAAAACTATTTTTCCTTTTCAATATAATTACCCTTAAGCTCAATACATTTATTAATCCTATGAATAAATTTTTTTAAACCACTATAAAAATATGTTTTATCTTTTCCGTCAAAATGAGCCAAAACTGCCTCCCTTACCTCATTGTCGTCGGAAAATTTCCTTCCCCTTAAGTCTTTTTTTAAATTGGGAAATAAAAAAAAGTCACTTGGGGCCAGGTCTGGACTGTAGGGTGGGTGAACTAGGGATTCGAACCCATGCGTGTGCAGAGAAGCCATTGAAATTCTGCTCTTGTGAACCGGCGCGTTGTCTTGCAAGAGCAACACACCCTTTGTCAATTTTCCTCGCCGCTTTTCCTTTATGGCACCCTTTAATTTTTCTAATATCGTTGCGTAGTATTCTTCGGTTATAGTCCTTCCCTTTTCTTTGTAATCAATCAAGATTATCCCCTCACAATCCCAAAAAACAGTAGCCATAATCTTTCCAGCCCACTCCGTCACCTTAAATTTCTTTGGCGGTTGTGTCCCCTTTTTATGCCATTGCATGGATCTTGCACTGACTTTTGTCATACCCAGGTGATTATGTAGGAGTCGCAAAATGGTGGTATCTGATACTCCAACTAATGCATATATTTGTTTTTTCTTCAAACGGGCATCCTCTAGTACAATTTTCTCCACTTTTTCGACGATGTCCGATGTGGTGGCCTCAACTGGCCTTCCTGAGCGGGGGTCGTCTTCAATTAACTCTCGACCATGTTTATAACGACCATGCCACTTGTAAATCATTGATTTACTAGGGCACTGTTCCCCATAAACGACTCCCATTTCATTCAAAATGGTTTGAGCGTTCTTTCCTTGCTTGGTAAGGAATTTTATCACAGCGCGTTGTTCAATTTTCTCCATAGTTTCAGTTTTCTTCCGGATTGACTTGTTCAGTAGGCGACTGTTCGTAAACGAATGACGCAATCGGGTTGAAACTCGGTATTTATACTAATGATGAGTCTCCGATTCGTATGACACCAAGCGAGCGCTCCTACCCCCGCTCCATCCTCTCCATTCTAAGAACTTTTGGACCTCCCCTCGTATGTTTAAAATAATTGTATTTACTTATAATATACCTCTTAGACGTGCTAAATATTTTTATTCTTTACGAATTTGTAGACCAGAAAATCTAAAATTACACAAAAGAGTAAACATTGAAGAAACAACCAGAAACATCAAGCCGTATACTTGGTAAGTTAATCGTATGGAATCGAAGTCATTAAGACCTAAATTGAGGTTTTCGTTATTTATATTCTTATCTTATACATTAATGCTTCGGTGATAAAACAAAATTATATATTCACACCTTCATCCACCTGCCCTTATCGCAATAGTTTGGAGTCTTCGGAATATATCAATTCCTTTTACTATTTTCTATAACATGTCATCTCAGTAACATCATATAATTCTTTTCTATATCATTTACAAAGCAATCCATCCATGTCTTTTTCGCTCGATCTTCTCTTATAATAATCCACATTCATAGTCAAATCTTTATAATATTTAAACATATATTTAAGACTCTTTAATTATAACAAAAAGAAGTCTATTATGATGATCTGTGCCCGTGTTTGAGTTAAAAAACTCAGTATCGACTTTAAAGGATAATAATGGTTAGGATCCGAGATTGTAGTAATTAACGTGACCAAATTATTAACCTTTTGACATTTGAAAATTAATAAACCTTGGACACTATATTTATTAATTTTAATAAGAACAATATTTATTAATTTACTTTTAAAACTAGTTTTTTTTATAAATAAAAGGCTAGTGGCACTTGCATCATACGCATTTTCATTTAATATTACACATTATAGTAGCTAGTGAATTTCGGAAAGATAAAGTGAACTACATTTTTAAGTTGTAAGGTATATAATTCAGAACGTATATGCTCGAGTCTGGAAATAAATATAAATGTAAAATGCAGCGTAATTGAAAATGAGATATCTCGTTTCTTGAGAGTATATTATCGAATTTAATTACAGACTATTCCCACTGCGACATACGTAGTGACGCAATGACTGAAGCAATTCGTTGTTACCATTTTCGATGGCATGGCATTAGTGCCATTACCATACAATAAATAACGAGAAGCTACTTCTACGTTGATACCGGTATTCATAGTTTTTTATTATACCTATCAAGTTTTGTAAATTTATATATATACGAGTATATAATATACATTTTTTTTATATAGTTTGTATTGTATATTTTTTCAGTGAAATTACTATATATGAAGTATAAATTCTGTTAAAATATCTATTTTCAACTATTTCCCATAAGATAAAGGCATTTAAAAACGAGGAGCGCCAACTAAAATAAAATAGAAAAATAAAAATATTTATTAAACAAATACTGTAGAAAAAAATGGATACTATTAGTTTTATTTGCACACTTTACATCTGCGAGTCTTGTTCAAAATGTTGTGTAGCAAGCCATGTGTTGTCACCATTATTTAGATTGAGTTCTTGCAGATAAATACATTTGAACATGAAAATGAACTAATTGGGTTATCACGAAAAAATGAGTTGTATTTATAGTAAAATATTATATTAATTAGAAGCAATTTCCTTGTTCTTTGTTAAATTTTGTTTAATTAAAATATTTTATAAATTATGGAGTGTTAGTAGGAGAAAATGATGTTCTTGGTAGTTTTCAAAAAATTAATGAACATAAATATCCGAATGAAAAAAAAGACCGTAAAACAGTAAAAATGGCTCGCATTCAGGGAAGAGAGAGATTTTTATTGCATTTCGAAGAACTACGAGACAACAAGGTACTGGATTGTATTGTTTGTTTCTGTATTGACCTCCATTAGGTACAAGTAATGAAGTGGTTTTGGCATTGGCAATGTAAAATGTATTTTTTTATTAAATGGAATTTAGATGAAAAGTTAATAATTTACATATTTTAACTGAAGTATAAGATAGGGGTCTAGAACATTCTAGGGCAATGTATCTAAATAAGGTTAAGATACTCTCAGAAGACTATAATGATAATCGTCTGGTTTAAGTTTAGCAAATTTGTCTGCTTATGGTCTTTTGTATTCCTTTTGACTCAATGTAAAGTTTTTAAAAAGGTATTTATTAGAAATAAACAGGCTTATTTTATTAAATATTTTTACAAAACAAATCTAAATATTACTTTGATATTTCTTATGGTAACAGTGTTTTAGATATATATTAATAAAAGTTCCTTTTGCCGAAAGCTGTTATTTTGTCAATTAAATCACCATTCTTTACAGTATTTATTGTTTTTTCCGGAATATAGTTGCCATTTTATAATTTCTTTGTATAATTTAAATCATAATACAAGTAATTCAATATAAAATAATAATAAATACAGATTTAAGTAAGCTTAACATTTATAGATATCAAAAAATATTTATAATGGTGGATTTAAATATAACCATAAAGAAATCATTTCTTATTTTACCAAAATAAATATTTAATTTTAATTGATGGAGAAAACAAATATAGACGAAACTTGTGGTCGAAAGCAAAGTAGCCAATAATCATATACGTCAATTAAAAAGTAAGAAGAGATAATTGTACAAAGTTAAGAGCACATTTATATTCACAAAATAATCCCAAAAAAAAATACCGATTATTTATTGGAACCATCAATATCAACAAAATAATATTATTGTGTACATACTCGTATTTTTACCCACAAAAGAGGTCCATACCGAAAATGCCTATATATATATATATATATATATATATATATATTTATATTATTTCAAATTTCAATGTTCATCAAATTGATTGATTGGCATTCCGGAAAAAATCGATTATCTGTTTTATTTTTTGCAATATTATTTTAATAAGGTATTTAGTTTTTGACTAATGGTAAACAAAATCCCTATTCTTTTAAGAATATTAATAAAAATATTTTGATTTCATATCGAAATTATTTTTAAAACAATACACAACTATATTGTGCATTAAGTATATTCATGTAAGCCAGTTTAATTATGTAAAAGCGAAGAGGTCTCGGACGTCTGCGTTTCCGACATCCCGAGGGCAAACAATTTCACAGAAAGACGGACGCTATTACATTAAAGGCAGCAAGGGTTAAGCCTTATCTTAATTAATCTTAATAATATCTTATCCTCTAAGAAATATTAAAGTATTCGACATTATATTCTCTGATTCTAATACTTAAAAGGCTTTAATAGTTTTTACATCTTAAATTCCTTCTGATGTTTCCAAGAATCAAGTGCAAAATATTTTAATGCTTATAATTTACACTTTTCAATATATAAAATAAATGGAATAAATTAAATAATTTGATATAAATCTCTCCCTTATAACGAATCCATTCTATGACATAAAAGCTAGGTGAAATAAAATGAAAAATCTTTATTGAAAATAAGTTTCATACAAAAGATTTTTTCATTGTCAAAGCTACCACCAGCTCGGAAAATTATTTCCACAGACCTGAGAGGAGCTGGCGACAGACACTTAGCGAGATTGTCATGATTTGTTTTTTTTTAAATTAGTTCTTAAATTCTAAATTACATAAATACATTACACAATACTAAGTAAATAATCTTGAAGCAGCCTGGCAGCAATCGCTTCATACCCACGGTGCATTATCCTCTGAGTATTCAGCTACATTGTAGTATCTTTTGCACACAAACGCTCCTTAGTTATTCATTTAAATTTGTTAAATGGTAATACTTGAACGTTTGCTGGGACTTCGTTGTAAAACTGTATACATTACCCCATGAAAGATTTACTCACTTTTTTAAGCCGAGTAACAGGTAGCGCGAGCTTGTGTTTGTTCCTGGTATTTATAGTGTGAATATCACTGTGCTTAATAAAATTGTCAGTATTTTTATGTACATATTAAGGATTTTCAAAAATATACTGACTGGCGACCGTAAGTACATTAATTTGCTTAAACTTATCTCTTTAAGAATCTCTAGGGCCCAGGTTGTAAATTGCATGGACAGCTCTATTTTGTATAACGAAAATGGTATTTATATCAGTAGCACTACCCCACAGTAGGATACCATAAGACATTATGCTATGAAAATAACTATAATACACTTAAGTTAGTGTATCATAGTTAAGTATATATTTATAATATATGTATAAAAGATATTAAAAGATTTATAAAAGATTTATAAATGAAAAGTGAGCGGTAAGAAAGGGGGAGGCCTCGAGTGACCTTCGAAAACACAGGATCTATGATACTGGAGGAAGGTCACGTAAAATACACGAAGACCCCCGGAGGTCATGTATGAAGAGGTTGATGTCTGTGGGCTTGGCGAAAGAGGTATGCAGGGATCGTAGCGTTTGGCGCTCCGTCGTCTCTGGCTACCCCGCAAGGGATATGGCGTGAAGCTAAATCTCCAAGGAGTTTCTTGTCGGTTTTCGTCCATAAATCTTCTTCGTTTCGACTTTTTTGTGATCTATACTTATTTAGAATAGAAAACATCAAACCTGGCTACGCAATGAATAAAACAATAAATATATATCAATTTAGACCTCCTCATACAAATGTATCTTCGAATCATATCTATTATTAAGATATTGTCAAAGAGAGGAATCACAGCATATAAAGATTACATAATTTCTGAATATATTAAAATCAATAACACATCATAGTTTACATAAGTTATAATATTTTGTTTTTATTCAACAGTATTCCGGTAATAGGATATCGGAACAAGGGTCACATCACAATAATAAAGTAAGATAAAACTGATAGTAAAGGCTCTTATTGTTATGGAATTATTCGAAATCGAATTTCTTTCCCTTTTATTTATCCAATTAAGTGGTCATTTATTTTAATAATATTGAAAATAAAAGAAAATTAACATTTCGTTTCTAATTACTCCATTTTAGTATAACTCAAACTTTGAATGTGATTTCATTCGAAAGCTCCAAATACAAACATATGAGTATGCTAAGAAGCTTTACAAGCCGTTTTATTTAAGGCCTTTTAAAGAGCTTAACATTAGAATTGCCATAAAGCGAATGCAGGCAGGCAGTCACCGACAACAGTCACTTCTAGTAATAAATCGAAAATTAATAAATAAGATATTGGAACGGGTGTTCTTTTTACTGAGTCCTACCTAAAATAAAAAATATACAACCTCGACGGCTTTGTAGGTAAAAGAACAGAGAGGTATTTGAACTGAAAAGGGGCTATATTATAAAACAATGCCGAAACCAGTGTTCCATCAGATTTATGTTGAAATGTGAGAAGTTTAATAAAAAGAGGCACTAGAGACGGAATATTGCGTGATTTGTCGACGTCGTCCGTGAAGTCCGTCTGAATATTCATCTGTGTCAATCAAACTCCCCATATTAAATGGCGCTCCGGCAAATCCACGATTTATTTCAGTTACTTTCTTTAGTATTAAATATCAAGTATATATTCCCTAATAGGAATCATATAAATTTATGGTTAAAATATATTTTCAGATGTTCTAATTATTTATAATCAACATAGTAATATACATTAAATAGAAATACTCGTATTACTTAATTAATTTAATAGTCAGTATGTAGTATATATCTTAAGTAATACGATTATAACATAGTAATAGAGACTAGGTTATAAATACTATCTTTATTCCTTTAGTAATAATAGTAGTATAGAAATCCCCTTGCCGTGGTATATTCGTTGGTTATTGGCATCTCGCCGATGGAGGAAACTCTAGTAAAACTTAATGGTTTCTCTAATCCCTATAGTGTGGCGCCAGGAATTCTCTTAATCGTTGAACGTGAGGCATAGCTGGACTAATTCTGAAATTTTCAAAACTGCATATAATATACTTACTAATGCATTAACATACTCACAAATATTTTAAAAAATGACAATTTTATTATATCTTTACATTTATATTATGTTTGTGTACTGTACATGCACAATTAAATCAATAGCAACTTGTACTTTGTCTATAGTATTTTTATATTTAAACGTTTATATTCTTTAGATGGACTATGGACTTTGGACATATGGAAGTCAAAAATAGAGTGCAAAGAACTCGAAATACAAATGTTAAAACAATACTCTTACGCTATGGTCTGTACAAGAGAACCTGTGATAGCACGTACAATCATGTAATATATAATATTATTAAATTGAATAAAAGTAGACTAAATGATATTCGAGAATTTTAATTCTGGTGCATATACACAACTTATCATCGTTTCGTTTTGTAATTTGCACAATATGTCATTTACAATGAATGTAGTACTATACTACTATACTATGTAGTTAATTAGAAGTAAAAAACTAATCACTGGTGTTGATTCATAGTGGAAAAGATATAAATAAATAAAAAGACAATATTAAAAGTACTGGTCATGTTTGCACTCTTCCGGAGCTTTAAGTTTTGCTTGTAACGCTTGTGAAACGAACACTGCTGTCGCTTTAAATTAAATTGTATTCGGTGCAAAGAAATACGTCTTATCCCTGAGATCATCACATTGAGTGCATCAGATGATACATATTAACATTGTAATATTGTTTTATTATGTATGAATGTTGCAATGAAGTTTATAGTGTAGGATTTGATATCATGTTGTGTAATATCTATTATGTGATTTTTGTTATTATTTTAGACTCAAAGTAATATTATTTATAAGATAACCCTTACTTGAATAAAAGTATTTAACAACATAACACATAATTAAATGATTATCATGATGAATTGGATCAAATTGGACCATACACGAAAGAGAATTGTTTCAATATAAATATAATGATAATAATTATAAACTTATATCCACGTCATGAAACATAATATAATATTTACATTAGAAAAAAAAATATAAATTAATATAATCCTCCTCCTCCATTACAATCATTGTTTTAAATATAAAAGTATCACAATGCTGTTTTGTCCTAAGTGGGCGGAATAACCTTATTATTAGATATATATTAATTATGCATTCAGTTCCAGGTAAAACGTTTTTCTTTTCAGGTAACAACAGATGAATATAAAGTATGTTATGGAATGGTTATGGAAACCCAAGCCTATATTTTTTTTACATTAAGGGTACTTGAAATGGGTAGTAATAAACTTGTGATTTTCTATAATATATATACATATGTATAAACATATTGTAATGATATTTTTTTATGAAACGGGTACTTATTTATTTATTTTGATTGTCTTAGAAAACTCATTTTATAATTAATATATATAACGATAAAATACATAATATATGTTAGTAAATCATTTTAATTATGTAAAAGTAATGAGGTCTCACACCGTAATTCCAACACCCCGAGGGCAAATAATTTCACAGAAAGATGGCCGCTATTAAATAGAAGGAATCACGATGTAATATTTGGAAATAATATCCTTCCATAAAAGAAAATAAAAATTTACATCTAATTTAATGAATATCATACTTAAAAGTCCATCATAGTTTTGACTACTTAATTTAGTTCTTATGTTTCCAGAATCAACTTCAAAATAATTCTAATAATTTATTATTTAGTCCTACACTTAAGAATCGATTAAATAAACAATTTCTAAGAACATGGACTTAATCTAACTTTATCTTTCATTTATGGAACAAGAGGTATATGAATTTTCTAATTTCATTAAAATACGGCATATTAGGGTCATATAGTAATAAAGCTGACAATAGCTTAAGATATCGGAGGGATATGCTGAAACTTAAATATGTAAGCCCTCAAGACTTCAAACTTAGATCTACACAATAGCAGTACCTCTGAATTCCTCTCAGATGACAAACAAGTTAGTTAACTGCACACAACTACGTTGTTGAAAGTTATCGTTTCCAAGGCGACCAAGTTTGCCGTTCTATTTATTCAGTCACTCTGTACCTGATATATATATACCTTTGGACATTATATTGTTCAAGTTTTCGATTGAAATATGTAACTCATTTGTACGTAACTGAGCTTGCATTGAAATGCATTTCGATTAGTTAGAACCACTTGAAGGCCTCTCTCATTCCATTTTCTAAATGTTTGTATTTAAAGTCTTGTATATATTAACTATACAATCAATTAATTAAAGTAGATTTATTATAATAAAAATAATTTTGATATACATTATTACCATTTTTGTCAATATGACACTCATGTAAACCATTATACCATTTAAAATAGCACGTAAAAAACTGGAAAATGTTTAAAATTTTGTTAATGTTTGTTTATTTTTTAAAGTTTCTGGTCGTTGTCACTGCCTTTTACTTTATCTAAAAATATTTTTCAAATAGTTTTATTTCTTTATACCTATTACATGTACTAAATATATTTATTGTTTACAGATTTGTAAACCAGAAAATCTTGACCTACACAAAAGAGTAAACATTGAAGTAACAACCAGAAACGTCAAGCCGTATACTTGGGAAGTTAGTCATTTGGACTCTTATTATTCTGGTTGTATTTTGTGAAATCGAAATCTTCGCCTCTCCATAGTTTCGCTACAATTATAATCCATGTACATATTAGTAATGAATAATTTGTAAAGTTTTGTAAAGTGATTTAACTTTTTACGCATTACAAATGTTTGTTCCAACACCCACGAATTAATTTTAATATCATCGCTACGTCGTTACGGATCATCCTGATGACAAAGCAGCCTCCAATCTTTAATAGTTGTCTTTACAAAAATTACCAAATTTTATTACAAATTAATGAAGTCAAATAATCTTCAATAAATATCATACAACGAAATATCGTCCATTACTAAAATAAGAAACAATGTTTATTTGTAATTTGTTAATTATGTCATTTAATGTACTACAATTACATATAATTTAACAATTATATGAATTCAGTCTGTTTTTAACTTTAAGATCTCAATTTATTTATTTCTGCTTAAAGTCACTTGTAACTTTATATCCGCTTATTCATAGGGCTGGGAAGCTTCAAAAGCGAATAAATATAACATATTTCATAATTAATTGCATATTACTAGTATGTGTTTAGATATTTTTTTAAACCTATTTTTGAGGAAACGAGAACTATTATTAATCAATTTTAATAAAAAAAACGCCCTTTTAACGTAACTCTAATAATATACACAACTAAAACTTTCCCTCCTATGCTGACAATTATTAAGAAGTAATTGAAATTGAATAAATAATATATATTTAAATACACACATAAAAACTGTTAAAACGACTATTTTATTCTTTATCTTTTATTATCTGTTTATACAACCTTTGTTTTAATTTATATTTACTCGTATATTTGTTATAAATAAATGTATTAATAGAATAATAATTTTAAAAAATCTACAAAAACTGTTACCAAAAAATAACTTGTATGTGTTGTTTACTCAAGAAATATTTAGTATACAGATAAAAGTATCTACTACTACAATATGTTCCATTTTCTTTTTATTTCAAGGCTCACTGAATCTTGATAAAATAGTTCAACAGTTATCCGTATCGGACTTCTTTAAAATAAAAAGTAACAGACTTTTAACAATAAATGACCCCTCAACTTTATATTTACGTAAAACATATCCCTATATATGTATTTATTTCTACATAGACATCACTTGAGGTTTTCATATTTCATATTCTTATATCACATAGTAATGTTTTCTGTGATGAATCACAATTATATATTCACGCCTTCATCCACTAGCCCTTATCGCAATAATTTGGGGTCTTCGCAATATATCAATTCCTTTTACGCTTTTCTATCACATGTCATCTCAGTAACATCATATAATTCTTTTCTATATCATTTACCAAGCAATCCATCCATGTCTTTTTCGCTCAACCTCTTCTCTTATAATAATCCACATTCATAGTCAAATCTTTATAATATTTAAATATATATTTAAGACTTTTTAATTGTAACAAAAAGAAGTCTATTGTGATGATCTGTGCCCGTGTTTGAGTTGAAAAACTCAGTATCGACTTTAAAGGATAATAATGTTTAGGATCCGAGATTGCAGTAATTAACGTGACCAAATTATTAACCTTTTGATATTTGAAAATTAATAATCCTTGACACTATATTTATTGATTTTAATATGAACTATATGGATTCATTTACTTTTAAAACTAGTTTTTTTACGGAGAAAAGGCTAGTGGCACTTGCATCATATGCATTTTCATTTAATATTACACATTATAGTAGCTAGTGAATTTCAGAAAGATAAAGTGAATTACATTTTTAGGTTGTAAAGTATATATTTGAGAACGTCTGAAATAAATATAAATGTAAAATGCAGCGTAATTGAAAATGAGATATCCCGTTTCTCGAGAGTATATTATCGAATTTAATTGCAGACTCTTCCCACTGCGACATACGTAGTGACGCAATGACTGAAGCAATTCGTTGTTACCATTTTCGATGGCATGGCACTAAAATTACCATACAATAAATAACGAGAAGCTACTTCTACGTTGATACCAGTATTCATAGTTTTTTATTATACCTATCAAGTTTATTAAATTTATATATATAATATACATTTTTTTTTAGTTTATATTGTATATTTTTTTTAGTTAAATTACTATATATGAAAGTATAAATTTACTCTGTATTTAAAATATATATTTTCAACTATTTACTATAGGCATATATATTATATAGGCATTTAAAAATGAGGAGCGCCAACTAAAATAATATAACAGAAGAAAACAATAGAAAAATAAAAATATTTATTAAACAAATACTGTAGAAAAAAATGGATACTATTAGTTTTATTTTGCACACTTTAAATATGCGAGTCTTGTTCAAATTGTTGTGTAGTAAACCATGTGTTGTCACCATAAATTAGATTGAGTTAGTCGCAGAGAAATACATTTGAACATGAAAATGAACTAATTAGGTTATCACGAAAAAATGAGTTGTATTTATAGTAAAATATTATATTAATTAGAAGCAATTTCCTTGTTCTATGTTAAATTTTGTTAAATTAAAATATTTTATAATTTATAGGGTGTTAGTAGGCGAAAAGGATATTCTTGGTAATTTTTCAAAATTAAATGAACATAAATATCCGAATTTAATAATTTATATGTTTTTTCTCTAAGTGTAGTAAGATAAGGATCTAGAGCTTTCTAGGTCAATGGATCTAAATAAGATTAAGATACCCTCAGAAGCTTAAATTTAGTATGCTTATCTCCTTCTCACCTTTTGTATTTCTTTTGGCTCGACGTTCTGTTTTTTTAATAATGTATTTATTAGAAATAAACAGGCTCATTTTATTTAATATTTATACACAAAACTTTCAAAATAATATTATGTAAATAATATTAGTAAAAGTGTTTTAGATACACATTAATTAAACTTCGTTTTGCCGAAAGGTGTTATTTTTTCAATTAAATCACCATTCTTCATAAAGAAATCATTTCTTATTTTACCAAAATAAATATTAATTTTAATTGATGGAGAAAACAAATATAGACGAAACTTGTGGTCGAAAGCAAAGTAGCCAATAATCATATACGTCAATTAAAAAGTAAGAAAAGGTAATTGTACAAAGTGAAGAGTATATTTATATTCACAAAATAATCACAAGAAAAAATACCGATTATTTATTGGAACCCTCAATATCAACAAAATAATATTATTGTGTACATATTTTTACTCACAAAAGAGGTCCATAGTGAAAATATATATATAATTATTTTATTATTCAAATTTTAATTCAATTTTAATTCAATTCAATTTCAAATTTTAATGTTGATCAAATTGATTGATTGGCATTCCGGAAAAAATCTAATCTCTCTTTTATTTTCTGCTATAATTTTATTTTAAATAAAACAATTAGATTTTGAACCTATGATTAGTTCAAGTGACTAATGTAAAAAAAAATCTTTATTCTTTTAAGACTATTAAGATAAATATTTTAATTTCTTGTCGAAACTATTTAAAAGCAATACACAACAATGTTATTTATTTATTTATTTATATCTTTTCCACTTTGAATCATTATCAGTGATCACTTGTGTACGTCAAAATGGAAGTGTCAGGAGGGCCTATTTCAATACCAGATTTATCGTAATAAGCCCTTCTGTAAAAGCACCGTCCAACTTAATGTTAAAGCTATGAGGGTTCCAAACGCGTCCTAGTCTGAGAAGAACCACGCAACAAACTCAGCCGGATATATATTTTTTTATATTGTGATCACTGTTTCACAAATGTCAATCTTAAAAGCTATTTTGGAACAACTAGAACCGTCGCAATATAATGAAAATAATATGTAGTTATGCATTAAGTATTCATGTGAGCTAGTTTAATTATGTAAAAGCGATGAGGCCTCGAACGTCTGCGTTTCCGACATCCCGAGGACAAACAATTTCACAGAAAGACGGGCGCTATTAGATTAAAGGCAGCAAGGGTTAAGTCTTGGAAATAATATCTTATCCTCTAAGAAATATTAAAGTATTCGACATTATATTTTCTGATTCTAATACTAAAAAGGCTTTAAAAGTTTTTACATCTTAAATTACTTCTGATGTTTCCAAAAATCAAGTGCAAAATATTTTAATGCTTATAATTTACACTTTTCAATAAATAAAATAAATAGAATAAATTAAACAATTTGATATAAATCTCTCCCTTATAATGAATTCATTCTATGAAATAAAAGCTAGGTGACATTAAGGGGTATATATTAATAAAACTATTAGCTTAGGATATTTCACGGATATGCTTAAACTTAAAGATGTTCAAATCTACACAAAAGCAGTAACTCTCAGTCGCACTCGAATAACAAATAAATTAGTTAACTACATATTGTTGAAAGTTAACGTCTCCAAGGCGACCAAGTCTGAAGTTATATTTATGCAGTCTATCTGTATTTGATTAGCATTTAGATTCTGCATTATCTAAGTTTTTCATTGAATCACGAAACTTGCAGGTAAATAACTGAGCTTCATGTATCTATTTCGAATAATTATAACTACGTTAACGCCTTTCTCCATTTGTAACTTCTCAATAGCAACTGCACATTTTATAAAAAAATAAAAATCATTCAAATAATTCTTATATATCATCATATTTTCTAAAATCAACTAATCTGGAAATAAACATGTGGAATTGGTGTAATACTAAACTAAAAATTGTGTGATTTTTTATTTAGTGGCATACCTTTCCTGTTGAATAATTATTCCATTGTTACAGGAAAAAAGAAAAATTAGATGGACTGTAACCGCAGCAGAAACTGAAAAAGTTAGATTTTTATACCGTTTATTTGTATACACAGAAGAGTTGCCCTTCAACACTATTAAATTATTAATCATTTGGGATTAAGGAAAGTAAGTACTTTCCTTAATCCCAAATGAGTTAGATTTTCATATTTTGTCCCAAGGTTCGTATCGCTTTACAAAGAGATTGATACAACAACTCGTAATGTTACGGTCATTTGTTTTAACACTGGTATTCTTTTAGGACACCCAAAGAATTAAGAAACAGGTATTATATATTCAACCAACCATAAATTTAGGACGTTTAAAATTACTTCTCTAAACACATAAAGTCTAATTACTACTCACTAAAGTTATTAATATTTCATAATCTGTTACACTCAAATAATCTGATGGCTAACATAAGGGTTATTAGAAATATGACTTCGATCTTAGATGTTAATTCCCTGACAAGCTATAACCTGCCCTATAAATTCATGACTACAGTTGGTGCTGAATTCTATCAAACTTACTAAATCCTATCGGAAATTTTAATAAAACTTATATATAAATATTATATTAACTAGATATATAAATATTATATTATTCACAGTTTTGTATTTACACTTGTCAAAATGCAACTTCATTTACATCCAGTAAAGCTGAATAACGAAAACAACAGTTGCTTTTGTCCGTCATTTGTAATATTGTGACTCAGATTTGGAATTCAATGTCCCGTAACGAGCACACTCAAGTTGCAAAATACAATGAGAAATTGAAGACAGCTTTATGACTCCATTCCCGCTTACTCATAACTCAGCGACGGTACAGAGCAGATAAAGATTATAATTTTATACTTTATTTTATAAATTAGCTTTTGTTAATATATATTTTAAAACATAAGGAAAACCTATTTTGAGTTTGGTCGGTCTATTATTATGGTAAACATATTATTACTTCCAGGAACAAAATTATTCTTCTTCTTTTAAATATCGTCGTAGCTTATTTGGATTTGGACATAATGTAAAAGAGCTAATTATGAAATCAATTTATAACCACCTTCCCGGTGAAATTCTAAGTTAAAATTTCTATCCAGTATCTATCTGGTTGACTAGATTGACAATTTCATATTTTTATTTTTAGTTAAATATCGAATGGAAAAAGTATCAATACGAACCTTCTATCTGTAGAATACTGTCACTGTATACTTTAATACTCTATATTTACTCGTATTTATTAGGATTAAAGCGAGGCTTGTTGTAAACTCAAAAATATTCTGCTAAGATCTAAGCTAAGATTTTTACAATACAATCCACAATAATCTCTTTGGTCGAAGCCTTCACTCAACTTTTACAACAATTAAACATAGTGACTCATTGGTAAAGCACCTCTTATGAATGACGCAAGACGATAACCATATTGCCCCTTTGCTAATATGTGCGTAGTTTTTTTTACATGCGAGCATACACTTTTACATTCTTCAGTCTGTAGTAAGTAGTACAAGAAGATTTCCTTATCAATTATTGTCTATTAAACAAAATCTTGTGTGATTGCTTTTTTATTTCAAAATTTATAAAGTTTTTTTCATAGCTAGTATCAAGATACTCCCTTATATTTCCGGGCAATGTACCAAAAAAACTATATTTATAATATATGTATTATGTATAATTTCTAAATAAAAAAAGGAATAATAATAATAATAATAGCTTTTATTTAACAATCTCACACATGCGTAACTTAGCTTATTACATATATTATTACATTTTTGTAAATAAATATCAAATACATTATATATCTGACACTGGTACGTGAAGATTGTCTTGCTGTCCAGCATAGGCCTCCCCCAGAGTTTGCCACAAACTACGGTCCTGTGCTTGTCTTGGCCAAGCAACGCCCGTGATTTTTTTAATGTCGTCCTCCCATTTTCGATGTTGTCTCCCTCTCTTTTTTCTATTTTCTCTTGGACACCATTCTGTTACATCCCTTGACCATTTATCTTTGTTACTTCTAATCATATGGCCTGCCCATTTCCATTTAAGTCTTTTAATACAGTATGTAATATCAATGAATTTAGTTTGATTTCTTATAGTTCCTAATTTTATTTTATCTTTAAGTTTTATTTTTAGTATACTTCGTTCCATATTGTGTTGGCAGGTTTTTAATTTATGTATATTATAATTATAAAGGCTCTATGTCTGGCAGCCATATGCATGAGTTGAACATTTTACTTTTAGCTTTTAATGGTACTTGATGGGTTTTTCATTACTTCCTTCAAAGACCAGTCTTTCCCGTGCTAAACTGATTCTGTTGTTTATTTCTTTGTTTGTGAGGTGCGTTGGAGATATTATTTGTCCTAGATAAGTGTATTCTTCTACATATTCTATTGTCTTGTCGTTAACTGTTATCGGTATTTCCTCGAAGTTTGTCATCACTTTTGTCTTTGCAGTGTTCATTGAGAGACTAACTCTGTTACTTTCATACACAAGCTGCTTTAATATCTCTTGTAAGCTTTTTGGATTGTCAGATATTAGTATTAGGTCGTCTGCAAATCTTAAATAGTTCAATTTCAAACTACTAAAGCCTCCCATATTTTGTATGTTTTATGGAATCAAAGTCCTTATTGTAGTCCACGTAAGCAAGATAAAAAATCCGTGCCCGCAAGGGGACACGCGTGGGTAGACCTCGTGTGTAACTCGTTTAAAATATAACTCACTACCTAAGAATAACACATGATGCCGTTGTTTACATCAAAAATTTTCAAGCAAAAAGCGGTTTTTATTTTTTTTCTCGGAAAAGGTATCTTTTTTGGAAATGCTTTTGGTACTTAAATTTAGAGTAAAAAATAACCTTTCTATTAAAAATATTTGCGAGGAGGGAATGTTTACCAGAAAAAAGTTGCCGTGGTTGTTAACCTTTGTTGTGGTTAACCTTTATATTCAAAATACTTGTGATGTAAGAATATTTACCAGAAAAAGTTATGATTTTTCTTCCAAAAATTTTCGGTTTTTTTACCCCCACCCCTAAGTTATTGAAGTTATGTTTTCGGTTTATCTACATTAGTTATAGGTATTCATCAAAGACATTATATGATATAAACGCAAATGATCCTTTTTGTATAGGGAAAAAGTTATGGTCGAAAAACTGAAATCAGAAAAAGCCCTAGCGCCCCCTGTGGCCGGATTTCTCTGGTTAACGAACTTGACCTTCATTTTTGGATGGTTGATTTTTGTGCAAAGTTTGAAAGCGATCCGAGCGAAACTGCGGCCGCTATCGTGCTGACAAAAGTCGAATCTGGACGCACGCACGCATATATATATATATATATATAAACTTTTTGACCAATGGTCATTTCGGACTCAGGGGATCATAAATAGACCTCCTGAGAAGAAATTTTTCCAAAATTCGAAAGTCGGGTACAAATGAATGGGCAGACCGAATTCTTCGAGGTCTACCCAAAAGTAATATTGTATTCGTTGCATTTTTGAATAACCTGTTTTATAGTGTGAATGTTGTCTATTGTTGAGTCGCTTCGAAATCCCGCTTCTTCCTTGGGTTGGTTATCGTCCGTCTTACCGTCTTTGTAAGTCGTTCTAGGACTATTTTTGAGAATACTTTGTATATGTTGGACATAAAGCTGATGGGCCTGTAGTTGCCTATGTCATCTTTCTTTCCTTTTTTGTGCAGGAGTATTACAGTTGACGTGCTCCACTGATGAGGTATATTCTCAGTCTGCAAGATTTCATTGAAAATGACAGTTATAGTGTCCGCTATTGCTTCAGATGCTCCTATAAGCAGTTCGTTCGATATGTTATCCTCTCCTGGCGATTTTCCTTTCTTCTGTGATTTTATAGCTTTAATAACTTTCTGTCTTAATATACGTGGGATCTCTTCACAGGTAGTTTTATCATAGATCATAAGTTCTACTGTTGTTTCATTGTCGCTGTATAATTCTCGGTAGTATTTAGTTGCTACATCTAATATTTCTATTCTATTAATTTTATTATTCTTGTTTCTGTATTGTTTCATACTATCAATCCAGTGGAAATTCTGACCGTGCTTTTTTTACTCCGCCTGATGTTTCTATGTAGTGAGTTATTGTATCTGTTTTTGTTTTTTCTCTGTATTAACGTATTTGTAGTTTAATTTCTTTACTCAATCTAATTATGTCATGTTTATGTTTTTTCCGGTCTCTAAACATATCTTTTCTTTGCATAATTAACTTTCTTGCCTCTACTCCTAGTTTGTTTTTCCTTGATTTTGTTAATTTATACTTATTTTCGATTTCTTTTAGTTTCTTCTTAAGGGCATCGCATTTTGTTACTTTTAAGTTTGCTTGTAAGGATTCCAATAAGTTTTCTAAAAGTGGTAAGGGTATTGGTTTATATGTACATTGTATGTTCTTTCTTGATTTTTTCAGTTCTTTTGAGTATAGATGTCCACGAAGTAGTCTGTGATCTGTATTGTAGTTAAGTTTATTAACGACATCTATATTTAAAAACATTCTTGGTTTGTAAGCTACAATGTAGTCTATTTCATTCCTTGTCCTTCCATTCGGTGACATCCAGGTCCACTTCCTGTTAGGCTTTTTGTTGTAGTAACTATTAATGATGTTAAGGTTGTTTTCCAAGGCAAGGTGTACAAGTCTTTGTCCATTGTCATTCCTTTAACCTGATGTATATCGGCCAAGTATTTTGTCCTTATTTAGTCTTCTTTTTCCCAGTTGTCCATTAAAGTCACCCATTATCATGCTCTTCAATTTTTTTATCTGCTCTCCACTTCACTCAGGCCTATAATATCCCACTTCACAGTTTCCAATGCATTTTCTAATTCTAATAAAGATTCCTGGGATTTTAATGTTCTTACGTTAAGAATGAATATATATATATTTTTATTCTTTATTTAACATAATATATTATAGTTTAAAATGTTTTAAAGAAATAAATTTATATAAATAATCAAGTATATTCGAGGCAATTTCGTTTCTTACTTAACTGTAAATTTCATTTATAATATTTGATATACTATATAGGTAAACATTCTAAATTAAACTAGAAACCCACTAGTTTTTACTTTAAAACTTTCGTCCAAGTTAAGCAACAAATTTGTGCATTATATAAGTCGCACTTTGACAGCTCTTACAGCGATGGCTACATAACTTTGTACTTGCTTCTTTAAATTTATATTCTTTCTAAAAAAAAAAAACTATTTGCCTTCTTGCAAAGGATATGTATATATAATATTAATATGTAATTAGATAAAAAAAAATATGATATTGAGAATTCTATCTCCGTATGCCGAATTATAATATTCGTTGTTTCTTAATTTTGTTTTATAGCGATGGTAAAATTAGTGTCGGTAATTGTATTTCTTTATGATATTTGCGCAACCCACTACAGTCTCAACCAATTAATATAGCTTTGTGACGATAAAATAAAATAATAAAATAATGGACACTTTGATGTTGTAACATCAGAATAGTATAAAGTGTGAAGAAAATACTTCCAACAAAAATGTTTTTATTTACACTCATTCGCAGCAATAACTCGAGTTCTGTAATAAAAATGGTGTGTTTTCTTCTGAAATTTAATTTACAGAGGAGAAACATGTTTGATGTCTTAAGTGCATTGCCTTAAATATATAGGGTAACATAAGTTCATGGTAAAAGTATTAGAAATGAAAAGATTTAATATAATCGAAGGAATGTTGCTTATGAGATAAGTCTGAACGAAAATAAATTCATTTTATATTTTCGTTCAAAACATTATACTTATTATATCTGTACTAGTTCGATTTGATGCATTATAGTAATGATTCAAACAACATATAAATATATAAATAAAATACAAAATAAAACACTCACCATATATTCAAAAAATATATATTGCCGTGTGATGTATCTAGGGCAAACACCAAGTAGCCTAGAGTAATCTAAAGTTGTTTTTTGGCTGTTTCTTGATAATTATATTTTAATTAATTTACATTTTTTACATAAATTTTATTACGATAAAACTGCTTTAAACCACATAAATGTTTTAAGTAGGAAAATAATATAATAATGTTATGATACTCTTTATTAAAAAAAAACAGAAATATATAAAGGAGTGATGACATGTTTTAAAACCAGCCTTTATCCTTATAGAATAGTCCATTATAAATATATTATCTACCTATTAAACGAAATATGTACTACAATAAAAATGGACAATACTAAGCCTGGCGATGTTAATTCTTTTAATTAAAATTAATGTGATTAGTACTAAAACAGATAAAAAATATACAACCAAAGTACTTAAAACAGAAAGAAATATTTTGATGAGATTTTTGTCGATAAATAAAAATTTGGAGGCTAGGATTGTTGTAGATTTATTTACTGAATGACTTGCCTTGATTATATGTAAGAGTACAATTGATTTTTTATAATTTTCTGAAACGTACAATTTAGTAGTCGTAAAACGTATAAAGCTTGCATGAATATTGTGCAATTGTAAATTGTTATCTGAATATTATTATTCAGAATACGATCTCGCTGTGGTTTTAAAATTGAACGTGCTACATTCGTTTACCAAAAATGCAATATGGAAACGTGTACAAATAGCCACAGTTTTCTACATCGAAACATGAAAATATCCTGGTTTAGTAGTATGTTTTTAAAAAGAAAAAAACAAGATTATTTATACTCCTTAAAAACGTGGAGACGCAATATAAACTAGTCAAGGCAGTCGGTATAATGGGATCGGTGCAATTAATTATCACCGAATGGAAATAAATGAGTTATTAGTCTCTTTGTCAGTAAAACTATCAATTTATGTTCAAAAGAGTAAGTAGCAGCATCCTTAACAATACGATAACAACTATATGTCTGTTTTTTATGTAAGAGGAGGGCAAACGAGAAGGCGAGTCACAGATGGTACGTGATCACCGCCGCCCATGAACTCCTGCAACATCCGAAGATTCACAAGAGCGTTGCCAGTCTGATGTCTGCTATTTTCAATGTCTTTTTTTCATTTATCTATCAGATTTTTGTAATGTCACTGTTAACATATATAATATACCTTGCCGAGCTGACAATATTTTTTTTATAGAATAACCAATTTAACAATTTTGTTGTAAAGTACATCTTGTTTCTAAAAGGTAATAGATGTTCAATGTCCAAAAATTTTATTTTAAATATATATGAATATGTTTTTATCAAAAAGATTAATGAAGTTATAAGATAAAAAGTATGTACAAAGAAGAACTTCTGTAAGATATAATATAAATACCTAGTGGTACATAAAAGTATCAGTCTTTTATAAATATGTATAATAGCGAAATTGGATGAATATCGCGGTGTGTAGTGTTGTGCAAGAAGTGATTTCATTTCGTTAATGAAAATTGCCAATTCACACATTACATACAGGTTGCACAATCAACACACCCCGGTAGGAGTTTGTGGTCTGTATTTTCGTTATATTGTGTTATTAAATCGTTACATAATGGTTATTTTAGTGTTCTTCCTTGATATATTTGTTTTTATTGTTTTAGTGGTGTACGTTTTTTTTTAATCGTTCAGACTATATCTACTAACTTTATACATTTAACTATCAAATAATATAAACTTTTAAGAGCTTTTCCTATTAGTTTGTATCACATTTAGTTGAAATGTATAATAACATAAAACTTTTTAAAATTATAAATATGTCTAAATATAATATCTTGAGATTACAAACGTCCAGGATAATTACGATCTGATTCATAAAAAAATATTTATAATAGCTCGGTTTTAGCCATGACTGTTTAATATACACGAATTGATCTAATTATCCCTGTTACATAACCAACAATTAAAGGTATAAGAGTGTAGGTGTTGTAATATTATAATATATAAGAAGTGTTTCTGGTATACAGTGTAAAATAGTACATCACGATGGTCATTAGTTGTCATCATATCACCACAATAAAATATTGAAGAAAAGCTTTTAAGTAATAAATAAAGATAAAAAGTTATTAAAAGTTGTATATTGTCTAAACAATTCAAGAAACAACCGGTAGGTAGTAAATAAAATAACTTAACTTTAGCCTTTTTTTTATAAAAAGGTTTTTTGAAGATTAAATTATTTATTACAACTTTTACTTTTTTATTTCCTTTCACCACGGTAGATATTAAGCTTAAGTTGCACTTTTTTTGTTGTACTTCATGTAAATAAGGACAAGAAATTTCATGGAATTAAAGTGCCTATAAAACAATTCTACCTCTGACAGAAGTGCAGAAATGCAGATGAAATTGACTCATTGCACTGACCTCAAATAAGT
The DNA here is from genome assembly GCA_918358865.1 of Melinaea marsaeus rileyi. NCBI lineage: Eukaryota > Metazoa > Arthropoda > Insecta > Lepidoptera > Nymphalidae > Melinaea > Melinaea marsaeus. The sequence goes on from OU911089.1 coordinate 24,858,199, forward strand.
GGAATACAGCCAGACGGATGACTTTATGAATAACAAATGAAAAAACGAATCGGAATTATATTTATGAATAACAAATTTAAGCTAAACTCGTAAGAATTCAAAAAAATGTAGCCTAATGTAATGAGAACTAAAAATTTATATTAAACATTTAAATTACATTTGCATTAAGTAAGAAAATACATTAATAGAATATTGGTATACAATTTGGTATCATTTTTATATATAAAACAAAAATATTTTATTCAAAAATTCTTGACAGGAATTATTATACATTAAAAATAGCCCTAATTAATTCAATTATATATAAATATATATATATGCAATATGAAAATATTTGTATTTTTCAACTTTAAAAAAGACATTTTTATTTAATGTAATTTTATTATATAATATAATGTTCGTCTTGTAATAAGGTAATCCATTAACCTCAGTAGCATTGGTTTTTCATTTCGATCTATTGTTTCACAAGGGTTCATATTCCGTAGGTCGCGCAGTCTTAAAAAACGCAGTAAACCGCAAAATTGCAGACGCATTTTAAGAAAGTTTATAACTTCGTGTCTTTAAGTGTCGCAAGAGAGCCTGGATTCAAATATTTTATCAAATTTGATCATACTTATTCAGGGATTTCGTAAATGGAAAGTAGATTTTGTTAATTTTATTTTAAATACTACATAAAACAATAAAGCTTTTATGATGATTTATGTGCAACAAGATAAGGTTCGAGACACAAGGTACTAGAGACGTAATAGTGTAAATGTGTGTAACTTGTCATCTATGTTAATAAGCCGGCGACGAGATTGATACACACATCTCTGTTATTCACCAAAAATAACAAGTTTTTTTTATGTTGATTGTTGATATGATAAATATTCATGAACTTGTAGTAGTAATTTATTTTATTATTCCTTATCAAGCTATATAATATATTTATTTTGTGTATATTCATTACGTAATTTTTAAAAATAAAATTAAATAAGAAAAGAGAAACAAACCCATATTTTCCAATATTATCACATTAAAAAAAAACTCGTAATATTTAATAAAACCATACCTATGTATGTACTATGTAACAAAATTCAGTGTAAATTGAAATGCGGACCTGCTTACTTATGTTTAAAAGGCGTATTTTATTGTCTTTCGTGTTATACGTTCTCAAGCTCCCTCATGTCAGATGGAACAATTTATAGTGGCGAGTTTAGGTTGCATTGCGCTGTAATATCCACAAGCTTCAAGCTGTAAGCCTTTTTTGTAATAATTCTATTTTTGTATTTGAAACATATCAAAATTTTAATTTTTAAAGTTAACTATATGTAAAGATAACAAAATATAGGAAGGCAAAACAAATCATGTTATAAGTAGAAATAAGAAATTAAAACCGCAAAAAAAATCTATGATAAAAAGCGACAATATTGTTATTGTAGTGCTTTTGTACTCAACCGAAATTAAAATTAAATATTTTGAGGAATAAACTTCTAAAATCTGAATATTATCTTCTTAAATATAGATAGAGTTGCGGATTAACAAACCATACAGTTTATAGATATATTAATTTCTTCTTGCATTGTATTGCATTAAAAAGAAATCATTACAAAAAAAAAAGAAACAAAATTATTTAATTATTAGAAAAATAGTGGCGATATAAAAAAAATACTAACTGTAATTAATATTTTTAAAATTGTGTACTAAAATTACCGATTTAAGATTGTGGTGATAATGATGATATGATGTGATATTGGAGAGGCTTGTGGGCAGATAATATTATTCACAATAATCAGTAAAGAAATACATTTCAGAATTTTATATATTTTCTATATTCCATACTCAAATATTGATTATTTGTAAAAAGTGCGAATGTGTAAATAATCGCGCAAGCTGGTGCTTCCTATACGGAGAAATACAGGATCGAATTTGAGTGAACCTTTTTGTAGAGTTGATATCAGTTACATTATGATGATATAAATATATATAAAGTATAATAATAAAAAAAATAAAATTTTCAGCGGACGTGGATTTATGAAGTCAATCGACATGACATAAGTTATTATTTTAAGAAATTATAACTCATATGCTAATATGTGATGTATACATTTTAAAAGCATATTGTTTTATGTATTAATTAGATTTATATCGATTCAAAAACGTTTTACCTTATAGCTTTTGATAGTAGATTGCAATTTAAACTGTGGTCAAGACTTATATTCAATATATTTGGCTGCTATATTAGATGCGACATCTTGCATTATACAAATCCAACTCTGAATTCGTGATCACTTACCTCGCAAACGAAAATTGGTTGATTTTCTAAGTCACCACTAGAGACTTAATTTTGGCCGCCGTATTGGATTTTACTCGATTTAAAAAAGCTTTACAGTTTGGGTTTACCACATTTGGGTTTTCAAAGTACGCTTCAACTTAAGTACTTCAATCGAGTTCATGATGCTAGTTTTATAATAAGTTTCGTACACAAAAAATTGGAAGCCGTTGTTTAGGAATATTTGATGATATGATTTTTCAATGAAAAGACCACGTGAATTTCGAAAGTAGACTTTTCCATTGAATACCTATAAATTTTTAAAAGATAAGGCCAATTTGGTTTAGTATAGGGTTGAAAAAGACCGACTCATATATTATCTGCATATGCAATTATATTTAATATCGTATTCATCTGCTGTTGTATATTTGTACTATAAAAAAACTATTGCTACTTACTGACTACAAGTTTAGATATTATTATAATAAAAAGTTACTATATACCAGGCGATATTTTAATTTCACGAACCTTGAAAATAGATGTTTGAGCCAAACGCGGATGTTATAGCGAAAATAGATTGAAGAAATGTTTAGCCATTCAAAGGTTATCAAGGAAAAAAAGGAAAGAAAGGAGAGGGGCCCAGCTCAACATCCGCCGCGCGGTTGGCAGATCCTAGTTTATTTTGTTGTTGATTAAATAATGTGTTGTCAAGATAAGAAAATAATCTGCATATTTCAGAACATATAATTTGTGATATGATGTTGTGTATTTGTGATATAATTACACAATTAAACAAATAAAATTATATTATATATAACTTCAATAATTCAACTGTTATTTTTTTCTATAAAATACCTTTATATTCCATTTTGTAATATCTTAAAGTCAAAAGTTTTGTGAGTAAATTAATATCGGAGCTCGTAAGAAGACAGGGCTTTTTTAAAAGTCTTTTGAAGTTATTCGCCGTGCAGTTTGCTGTAACTACACCTATATAAGAGTAAATTTAATTTTAAAGTGAATTTTTACATACCTTGGTTATTCGAAATAACTTTTCCGTTCTATTTCATATTACTTATTTAGCTAGTTTTAAAGTAATCATATAAATGTGTGTTGTGCTGAATTTCATTGCTAATAAAAATCCCCATCAATTTTAATACCAACTCGCTACAAAGTTTAAACTAAAACCATTTCAATTTCTATTAAACCAGCTCAAGTCAAAACATCGTAACGGAAAAAATGTGAACGTGTCCCTGACGACAATCTTAAATTGATACTAAGTGGATAATGTTAATGATCTACATCGTACATGACATTCAGTTGCAACACCTTCCGCAAGACTATATTACATTTACATTTATATGATACTAGCTTATACCCTACCGCTTCGCTGGGCACGCAATTTGGGTGTGAACTCAGATTGCTATCGTAACCGTTGCTATGGTAACCGTTGCTATAGTCATTCTTACCCCCGCGTTAAGTGTATAGCACCTACAGCTTTAAAACTTGGCGAAATGCAAAAAGTTGAGATTCGTTGGGATAGGAATTCCGTAAAATCCGTTCAAAGTGCACGTCTACGTCATAAAAGAATTAACTATGTAAAATTTTAAGTTCATCGGACAGATAGTTTCGGAGATTTCGTGATGAGTCAGTGAGTGGTATATCGCTTATATATATATATATAGATTACATTTTATTATATACTTAATTATTTAAAAGTTTAGGCAATTGTTATTGGAAATTGTATTGGTAATGGGTATAGGCAAATGGGTATTATGTAAGATGGTAATATGAATTTTTAAATATGTGTAATGAATTCTATTACATATATTTATTTTTGCGTTTTATTCTTTATATACTCTCTTATAAAAGTTCTTAATGTCGCTGTTCACTAAACTAAAACTGACTTGGATACTGACAGGTGATACTGACAGGTGGGTTACACGATGACACGTTTTAGATATTTTATGTTAAACTTAAATGTATGAGTACCTATACTCGTAATATTAAGAAAATTAATTTTATAAAATTAGTTAAATTTAGAAAAATTTATCCGTTTGACGGTCTTGCATGTGGTATAGCGTACTGATAGAGAGATTAGAGTGTTTATCTAGTAACGCTATTATATTTATAATAAGTGTTTTGTAGCAAAGCACCAGCAAAATATAAATGACATTAACTAACATCAAATGAGCAAAACTAAATAATCATAATAGTGAATGATAAAACATATTTTTTATATATTATATATATTAAAAATGTACCGAAACATATTATAACAAATCTATAGGTAAGAAGATTTGTTAACTTTGTAATATTTAATTACTTTCAATTTAGCTATCTGATGTGTAAAAATGTTTAAACATTACATGACATAACAGCAGAATAATTCTGCTAGTATATTTATATTTTATAAATAACAGCATGGTGAAGGGTCAAGTGAGCTTTCCAAAATACTTCTTTCATGAAGACTGTAACGATGTAATAAATTTAGTTATTTTTAAGAATTTTATAAGTCTTCCGTAATGAAATAGTATTATTATTATAAATAGGTTTTTAGTGACATATATTTTAATTTAAACCGTACACGCGTGTGTTAACTTCGTTAGATAATCTTTTTATTACAGGACTAAACGTCTTTCCACGTCGTATTTAGGTTGATAGATTTAAAAAAAAATTGCCTATGTCTTTTTTCCAACCTGGGAAAACTCATATACCTATTCTTCTGGTGTTCTACGAGATCTAGGGTGCCCAATTTTATAAAATTTGATTACACATCTAGGGATTTTCAGAACGGAAAGCATACATTGTTGGTTTTAAAGAACTACAACTTATAACAATAAAGCTACCCGTGTTTCATCACGATTTATGTGCAACAGGATAAGGTTCGAGAAAACAAGATACTAGAGACGGAATAGTGTAATTTGTCTGAATATTCACCCTACTCAATCTATCTAAATAAACTGGCGATGTGACTGATACAAACTCTCAACTCTGTTACCAAAGATAACAAGTTTTTTAGAATAATAACAGTATAAATCTTTGTCTGTTAACCAAATCTAATACTTATAATTTTATCTATCTTAAATATTTAAAGATACGAATGGTCAATATAATTTTTCTAGTTATCTTTGACTAGATGAAACTTAAAATAGTTTCCATTTGAGGTAACTTTTAATCTTAAATGAAACCATAGTTATGAAATTACTTTATCATGGATTTATATTAGCCCACATTTCTTATGTTTACATTTCTAATTCAAATATGAGTACAGCTAGCATCTGTGCGGAGAACGTACGCCTGGTACGGAGTAAATCTAATACGGCTGGCAGAAGTACTGGCTGGCCTTCGACAGAATATATTAATAGAAAAATTATCAATTAATGGTGAGAACGTAAAGGAAAGTTTTGAACTATGTTAATAGTATACTATATAAATTAAAGACTATACAGTAAGTAATTCTGTAACTAGCTCTATTTTTCAATTTTAAATAAGGAATATTTCAAAATATAATTTATCATCGTTTCATTTACAATTCATATGACAATATAAATGATTCCAAGTACACAACTAATCACTGGTGTTGATTCAAAGTGGAAAAGATATAAATAAACAAAGAGAAAATAATAAAAGTACTGATTACATTTACACTCTTTCGGAGCTGTAAGTTTTGTTCGAAATGTTTGTGAAGCGAGCATTGTAGTCGCTTCAAATTGGATTTCATTCGGTGCAGAGAAGTATATCTTATCCCTGAGGTTATAACATTGAGTACTCAATAGTGTAACAGCTGATTACATCATTGTTTTTCACTTTGTATGCATATTGCAATTAAGTTTATGGGATATAGGATATATTTGGTAATAAATATTATATGTAAGATACCATATCCTTACTTTTAAAAAATAGCACATAATTATACGATTATCAGAAATGTCACAATAGCAAATTAATCAAATTAGATGAAAGATATTTCGATTTCAATAAGAAAATAATAAAATTAATCTTACATAGTCGTAAAGAATCATTATTTTATATGATGGATTCAAACCTAAATTAGGAATTTTAAAAAGATCAGAGTTGATGACTCCATCAGATACATCGACTCGTATCAGTATTACTCATACTTATCAAATAAAAAGTCAAATACACTCAATTATAAATTCTTGGAAATAAGAAATACAGAACACTAGAAAAAAAATAATAATTAAAACACATCAAAAGTTATTATCAATAACAACTAATTTAAAAAAAATTAAATTTCTCTAATACGCTCACTTTTTACAATAACATAATAAATGAAATATTAACTAAACTTCATATTTCATTAGAAATAATTCAAATGTTTAATTTAAAGTAATCGAAGTTCTCTAAAACACCGACTTTTTTATAATCACTTACAATAAATGAAAACTTAATATTATTGTAACTTAAAGAATAAATCACTAAAAGAATAAAAAACATTTATAATTACTCAGAGTACACCCATATGTTCTTATCACTGTCCAACTCCAGCACGAGGCAAATGCGAGGTATCGAAGCGGTTTGCCCACTATTTATACAGTTCTCAAATAAGATGATCATTTGACTCGACTCCGGAAAACTGACAATATCGCACGATCACGTGTCAGCTTTGATTTGTGACTTGCACTAGAAATTAATGAATCCTATCTTTCATTATACTAATTATTAAATGTGATTATTATTTATTTTGACTTAATTTATCATATTTTTGTAACATTATCGACAAAGACTAATTACGCAACGATTTACCCACAATATTTGTCAAAACATTATCCATTAAAAAAAAAAAATAGTGGGGTAGTCTTCATTCTCCCATATAATATTTTACAAATAATTTGTAAATATGTAACATATAGTTAATGTAATTATATGACCTTTAAGGTTCAGCAGCGACATATATAAAAGAAAACAGACAACAATATAAATAAATATTATTCTTCTCCATTACAATACTGGAGTTGAATATAAAAGTATTGCAGTGGTGTTTTATCCTAAGTAATCTTATTTTTAGATACACTGTAGATACATAATTAATTATGCATTCAGTTCCAGGTAAAAGGTTTTTCTTTTAAAGATAAAAATAGATGTTATGGAAAGTTTATGGAAACCCAAGCTGATGATTTTTTCTACATTAAGAGTATATGAAATAAGTATTATGAAAATAAAAAATTAGAATTAGTAAATATTTTATTATAATATAAAAGGGTATCTTATATTAATATTGTTATTTAAACATTTGTTAAAGTAACGGGTATTTCCATAAACAAAAAGAAGATGAAATTAGAGAGACGGACAAAGACTTTGATTATTATTTAATTATTTAATATTTATAAAGATTCTAATTTGAAACAGTAGTCTGGAAATACAATTTTTTTCTACTTTGATATTAGAGTCCAAGATATTAGAGTTTTTACTAAAACGAACCATGATGTTTGATCACAAACAAATTCACATGTACACATGGGAGCGAGCGGAAGAAAGAAGTATGATTGATTTATTCCTAGTGGACCAGCGTATTCGAAGTCAAGTTATGGACACGCGAGTGTTCAGAGGTGCTGATCTGGGAACGGACCACTATCTAGTCGTTGCTAGAATAAGAGGTTTGTTCGCAGGTTGGCGCAGCCGCACGACGTGTCCAAGCTTGGCGTCGAATTATCGCATAAGAAGCTGGAAGCTTCAGGATCCACCGATCAGAGAGGAATATCAAGAGAGGGTTTCCAAGAAGCTTGAAAGCTATGATTCTGGAAATGAAAGTGTTGAACTATGCTGGCAGAACCTTAGGAATGGTATGGTGAAAGTAGCGACAGAAGTATGTGGTAAAAGGAAAAGAGGTTTTAGTAAAAATGCGCGATGATTGGTGGGATGATGAAGTGAAAGACGCTGTAGAGTTAAAGAAGAAAGCATGGCTGGATTATAAAGCCTCTGGTAAGGATAAAAGTATGAGAGAGATAAGAAAAAGAGCGTACAAGCTGCAAAAGCACAAAACGAAAGCACTTATAAAGATGAAGCGTGAAAATTCTCAGAGAGAAAGGGATGAAAGGTTGACGAACAACTTCCGGGAAAACACGAAGCTTTTCTGGCGAGAAGTTAGTGGTTCCCGGGGTTGTTCGGTAACCTGTAGAATGAAAGGGGTGCTTTCGAAAAGCGGTGAAATTTTAACTGAGCAAGCACACGTTTTGCAGCGGTGGGCGGAATTCTATAAGGAGATGTATGAACGTGAGGACACCTCGGTCTTGACTACCAGCGTAATGCTGAGTCAAGATGTAGCCGATGGTGAAATCAGTTTAGAAGAAGTAGAGAACGTGATTCGAAGTCTGAAATGTGGTAAGGCTGCGGGAGCAGATGAAGTTACTGCCGAGATGATCAAATATGGTGGGCCACGCGTCTGGGACTTTTTCTGGTTTTTATGCAATTTATGCTGGAAATCTGGGGAGGTCCCAGACGATTGGCGAAGTGCAGTCATCGTACCTTTGTATAAAGGCAAAGGTTCACAGATAGACTGTGCAAGCTATAGGGCCATCAGTTTGATTAGCTTGGGCGGTAAAGTTTATGCTAAAATTTTAGCGAGAAGAATGCAAGAGAGATCTGAAAGGCTGTTGTGGGAGGCACAAGGAGGTTTTAGACCTGGAAGAGGGTGTATAGATCAGATCTTTTCCCTCCGCATGATCACGGAAAAGTTTTTGGCCCTAAACCAAAAGGTTTTCTGTGCTTTTGTGGATTTGGAAAAGGCGTTTGACAGGGTTGTGAGAAAGAAGTTATGGGAGATACTGCCCCGATACAATGTGAACGGACCCTTGCTACAGGCTGTAAGGTCTCTTTACCGAGATCACTCAGCCTGTGTGCGAGTAGGAGCTGGCATGTCGCCCTGGTTTGACATCCAATCGGGTGTTAAGCAAGGTTGCGCTATGTCAGCTTGGTTGTTCAATTTGTATTTGGATAGTTGTCTCCAAGGAGTGAAAGATAGTGACATGGGAGTGAAAGTAGGTGACCTTAAGGTCAATTGCTTACTATATGCAGATGATGCAGTGCTCATTGCATCATCAGAATGCAATTTGCAGGCATTGGTCACCACTCTGAAAGATGGGTGTGAAATTAATGGTCTTAACCTGAATGTAGATAAGACGAAGGTTCTGATATTTGAAAGAAATGAAGAAAGAACAGAATGTAAGATCAACGTGAATGATAAGATAATAGAACAAGTGAATGAAGTGGTATATTTGGGAAGTATGTTTAGCAGAGACGGAAGATACGAAATGGATGTGGAAAGGCGTATTGCTGCTGGTAACAGAGTCAATGGTGCTTTGACTGCATTGTTGAGACGGCAAAACGTCAGTATAGCTGCACGTTTGGCTGTACACAATGCAGTTTTGCTACCGACACTGTTATACGGCAGCCAAACGTGGGTAACACAGAAGAAGAATGTAAGAAAGATGAATGCTGTGGAGATGCGATCTCTTCGCAGAATATGCGGAGTCAGTCTAGCTGATCGAATTCGCAATGAAGAGATCCACAGAATGGCAGGTACTAGCGAAGATGTCACGGTGAGAATGAAGAAGAACGTGCTCAGGTGGTTTGGGCACGTTGAAAGAATGAGTGATGAAAGAATGGTAAAAAAGATTTATATGGGAAAAGTGAGCGGTAAGAGAGACAGGGGGAGGCCTCGAGTGACCTTCGAAAATACAGTAGCTACGATACTGGAGGAAGGTCACGTAAAAAGCATGAGGACCCCCCGGAGGGCATGTATGAAGAAGTTGATGTCTGTGGCCGAGGCGAAAGAGGTATGCAGAGACCGTAGCGTTTGGCGCTCCGTCGTCTCTGGCTACCCCGCAAGGGATATGGCGTGAAGGTGAATGAATGAATGAATGAACCATGTATATAATACAACTTGCTATCTATGTTTCATGATTACATCGGGTCTAATTTTTAATTTAGTTATAAGCAAATCTCTAAGAACGATTTGTCTGTTTCATCCATCGTTTAGTTCAAATTAATCTTTAATAATGTTATGCCCCGAAATCTTCTATTTATTTTAACAATGAACTTAAAATGCTAACAATTTTTATTATTAGTTATCTTTTTTTTGTCGATTGTTATATTTAATTATAATGTTCCATTATAATACCTCACATGTCAATGTCAAGTGTCATGAAACTCTACTTGACACATGAGATTTAAATGTACAGTACTATTTGCTTCTAAGGCATGTCATATCGACACTCTATGGTAATTATATATCTAATACAATAGAGCTGCTTGTTATTTATTAATGTAAATATTTATGCATAATTTTAGTCTTGAAAATAAAATTTTAGGCAAGTGATTAAAATTTTGGGATTATTTGTACTTGATATAAAATGATATAGTCTTATTCTTTGATACTTACACAATTACTAGGTGGATTGAAAAGTATGCGGCCTAATCAAGAAAATAAATACGTAATAATTTAGTTGTATTTATATTTCTCTATACAATCACCATCACGTTCGATGCACTTTTTCCATCTCCCATTCATGGCATTTACACCGATGAAAAAAAAGAAGATTCTTCCTTAGGATCAAAATATGCGTCTACTGATGTTTTTGTTGAAAATCTTTGACCTGCCAAGTGGTTTTTTTAGGTTAGAGAACAAAAAGAAGTCTGACGGTGCTAGATCAGATAAATAAGGTGGGTGCGGTAATAGTTCAAAGCCATAATTGTGCATTTCAGCCATTGACTGCACATACGTGTTAATACGGGCGTTATCTTGATGAAACAAGACTTTTCTTTTGAGCATTCCTAGACGTCTTTCTTCTATTTCCTTTCGTAAATAACATAGTAAGACACAATAGTAATTAGAGCTTATAGTCTGACCCTTTTCAAGATAATCAATCTTAATTACACCCTTCGAGCCCCAGAATACTGAAGCCATTACCTTATTTGTCGACAAAGTTACCTTTGCCTTTTTGGGGGTGGTGAACCAGGTCTTCTCCAGTGTTTTGTTTGTTATCTTTTTTTCTGGCATACAGTAATGAACCCATGTTTTGTCTATTGTAACAAAACGATTCAAAAAATCATCGGCATTAGCTTCAAATAACTCCAAACACTCAAGTGCAATAGTAATCACGTCCTTTGTTGTTCAACTGAAAGCAATCGCGCAACCCACTTCGCAAACACTTTGTGGAAACCCAATTCGTTGATTATGAAGTTTTGAGTTCATTCATAAGAGATCCCCTTAATCTCGTCTATCTCTCTATTTTTAATCTGCGGTTTCCCATAATTAAATCAAGTACTTTTTAAATATTTTCTTCAGTATTGAACGTCGAAGGCTTTCCAGAGCGGGATTCATCTTTCACACTCTCTCTACCACGCTTGAATTCTACTATCCATTTTTAGACGGATGAATAAGACAGAGCAGAATCCCCTAATGTAGTGACCATATCATCATTAATGGCTTTCGGTGATAGCCCCTTCTTATGGAGGTACTTAATGACGGCACGCTGCTCAATTTGCTCTATTTGCAGAAAATATGTCCAATTGCTTTGTTAAAAATTTTATAAACTCACAACTAATTACCACACACATTACGAACTTCACACAATTAACTAGTTTGAACTGAACTAAATTATGTAGGTGGATTTGATTTTTAGAATTGAATTGAATGTTGGGCCCAGTACATTTCAATCCACCAACGTATAATTGTGTACTATTTTTACAATATTTAATTACTATTATTTTACAATTTATTTAGTTGTTGTATAGTTTATGTATATATATACCGTAAGAAACATAACTTGCTCCTCTTCCTGTCCTTTCACTTTAATATATAAAAGAAGACCCAAGGAGAAAATTATAAACGACTGACCACATGCTTGAAAACCTATTTTTATACCGATAACATAGTCCATTATTAATTTATTATCTACCTATTACCTAATATATACATTTTAAATATTATTCTAATGGACAAAAAAGGACGGTAATAAGCTTGGCAATGTTAGTTCCTTTAATTAAAATTAATATGGCTAGTACTTAAACAGTTAAAAATTATTCAATCACAGTACTTAGAAAAAAAAGAAATATTTTAATGAGCTCTTTGTTTATGAAATAACAATTTTCACCCCAGGCCTGTTATGAGATTTATTTACTGAATTATTTGCCGTAAATATTTGTAAAATTACAATAGATTTTTTTTCAACAACATTTGTTATGAAAGGTACAATAATCGTATAATATTATTTTAATAAGATATACATTTCTTTAATATCAGATCAAGAAAAATGTAGACATACACAATCTCTTCTACGGACTCTTACGATTGTATTTTCACCTAAATGACTATAGTTATAGTAACATATTTATTAGCGTCAATTAACAGGAAACGCAAAATGATGTTTTCACAATGCATATATACATACATCCAGTCCCTGTATATGCCTTTAAAACTATATATCCAAACTAACTAAACTGTAAGTCAGATTTTGTATTAAAATAAAATAAATCAGGAAAATGTGATTGTTAGAGACATAATCATATACATTAGAGTTTTAACGTACTCGTATAATACAATATTTCGTTCAATGTGTATCATTGAATTATAGAAGTGTTAATCCTCGTCAAATTAATAAAAATGAGGTCCAGAAACATTTTGACCTACCCTGAGCCTTACCACACAAAGCATTTGCTATATTTAGTATAAAACAGAATTGTATAATATTGTTTATAATTACGATGTTTTAAAATGTTATTCTTTTTGATTGTCCATCAAATAATAAACAGAAACTAGGCGTCCAACTATCGGACCAATATTTTATTTTTTATTGTATAATGACTTGATAATTTGTAGCGTTCATTATGATGCCACATGAATAAATATAATTATTTGTCCACTCAATATAGAATAATCAACTGAAAATTAATAAAGTTATTGGTTAAGCTACTTATTGGTGGAGCGGTAATTTGCTGGGTTGGAAAATATTCGGTTAATTAGGTTTTCAATAATTTGTAAATAATCTTAATGTTAATAATGATATTTTTATTCTCTTTTTACCCTACGAATTTATTTTAGACTCCAATGAGTTACCAATTAATATCAACATTAGGCATTATACTTCATTGTTTATATATAGCTGACAAAATATTTCACATACTATTGAATTTATATAGTTTTGGCAATACAGAGAATATAAAAAAATACTTAAAGAATTATTGAAACTTGGTATTATGTTGGCTTATTATTTATCTTATCTAGGACACCGTTTTATTTTTTGTGCAAAATAACACAAAATCTGTTTTTAAATATATTTGCAATAAAATAAAATTTATTTTGTTGTATAATATTGAAGTGGTGATAGATGGTTTACAGTTATAGTCTTCAGTGGAGAATGTCAGAGCAAATAGCCGTCAAAACCTGATTTGGAAATAAAACATATTAGGCACACTTTTTTTTTATTTTATAAATATAGGCACGACATTGTTTTTATCCGCACTTGATTTAAATTACATCACATTAACTGTGAGTTTAATATTTAGACGTACTAGATCTATTAGACTAAGTCATTCGTCATCAGGTTCATTTTATAAAATATACCATTCCATTTTCTTATATATTTAATAATATTATTATGTTAATGTATTTAAAAATACACAAATATACATAATAATACTCAACTTTAAACTGCAAGCTATTTGACCTTATTGTATTTGATTCTCCAGTTGGTAACAGAGGTATTTCTTATTGTATTCTGTCTCTGTAGTAGGTATAAGTAATACAATATTTGTACCTATTTCAAATAAAAACTTTTAATGTGATATCTCTTTGATATTTATGGTATTGATAGAAATATTAAATTTTCAAAAGTTAATTCATATTGTGATTATATTACTATTGAAAAATTTAATCTGTATCAAGTTAAATTAGATGAATAAAATAGAAGTAAAAGTTTTATGCAGCGTTTCCACCAAACAGATCCAGAGGCGCTGTGTACACTACAATAGCGGAATTACCTTATTCAAATTACAAACAAGTTAGTTATCTAGACAATAATATTGTTGAAATTTACAAACTCCGGTGCTTAATTTTAGTGTCCGACTCATGGAATATTCGCTTAGTTATTTTAAATTGTGCTTAATTTCAATATTTGCACTTTTTAATACAATGTTTATTAGTTTGTATACTGTCTTCAAAAATGCCTTTAAGTTAAAGTATCAATTCAAAATATAATATGTTTAAACAATAAAGTGTTGTTGCAAAATGTAACATATTAGGTTCAACTAGGTAAAGCATAGTTATTAATTAAAATTAATTAACAGGTTAATTCGAAAAATAAATGAATTTATTTCATGTAAGTACTTCTTATATTTCATTTCATTTTGGAGTAATCAATTATTGTCACGTAAAATTCTTATGATTCTAGTTCAGATTGCGTAAGTCACCCGCAGTCGTAGACACCGCAGTGAACCTTAAAATTATAGCCCTATTTAAGAAAATAAGAGAAGTTTATCGCTTCTTGTTTTTTATAATAACCTCTAGCAGGTGGGATACCTTCAGTGGCCAAAGTAAATTTAGAGCATACGTGGGGACTTACATTTGAAAGTTCAATTCCGCGTTCTAACTCTCGTTTAAAACAAATTAAAGAATGAAATGAAGACTTGGATAGTATGTTTATACTTGTAACAGCATTGGGATTATTGTGTATTCTAGTAATGCAGAATACAATGAGGTTTCCGAGGAAATTCTTTCCATGAGTCATTACACTATAGAATAGTAATATCTAGAAATTTGACAAGATTAAAATACTAAAATTTTAAAGAGTTTAAACCGTGCATATTGACTTACGTTAAAAAATATTTTTAAATCGACTTTTTAAACGTTTTGAAGCAATGATGTTCACGATAACATGAGATTCTCTAAAAATGCGCTTATTCTTCTCTCCTAAACCCCGGAAAACTTATGTGTGTATGCCTCTGGTGTATTTAATTAAATGTGATTACACGTTCACACACACACGCACACACATAATACACGTGCAGATATATCCAAAATAAAAGCAAATTTTGTTTGTTGAAAAGAATAAATACATATAAATCGTAAAAAACTATTTGTTTTTGTAAGGTTCGAAACACAAGATACTGGAGACTAAATAATGTAATGTATCTAAATATTCACATTTGTCAGAGTTTTATATATAATGCGTATTCCATACTCAAATATTGATTACTGTAAAAAAGTGCGAACATGTAAATAATCGTGCAAGGTGTTATCTCTCATACGAATAAATAACTGATTGAATATTAGTCAAGCTTTTTGTAAAGTTGATATCAGTTACATTATGATAAAATTAATATATGAAATGTATTGTATAATAATAAAAATAAAAATTATGCTGCATGCGTGGATTTATAAAGTCAATAATTTCCTGACATTCTGCACAGTTGGCTTCCCTGTAATCACTTCCAAGGTGATATATACTTAGTTCTTATATAAAATATGAAATTGTGCTCGTAAAAATTGTTTAAAATTATATTTTGTTATTTATTTATTATTACTATATAACTGTTTTTTTAATAAAATTAATAAAATCACCATGCTTAATTTGTATCGAAGAGAAAAAGTTAATCCATGGATATTGGAAGAAAATAATAAATATAATTTTGTTCCGTGATTTATTTTGTAGTTGAGTATATAACGTGACGACAAGATAATGAACACAGTCTGCGTATTTCAGAATATAGTATTATTTATATTGTCAAGCTACGAAAAGAATGATACAGAATAATCTTTAGCATTCCTTTATATATATAAAATACTCTCATAAATAATATCAATAATTGAAATATTTATTAATTCTATAATATACCACTATATCCCATTCTGTTATATCTCAACGTCATTACGTTAAAAAAAAAAGTCATATCGTAAGTTATCACAGCATAAGCAGTGATTCCCGCTTACGAGGAAAGCATCAATCTCCTGACTCGACATTTATCATTGTTTGTAATAAGATTTAATTATAATATTTTAATAATATTTTAAGTTAGTCTTGTAGTAGATTTAATCAAGTAAACATGTATTTTTATTAATGAATATTTTATAAATAAATATTTTTTAATAACTTCGTTGTCTGCCAATACATAACTGGCGCAGTCGGTAGGATTACGGCGTTTCGTAAGTTTTGGAATCAAACTCTTCCATACTCTGACAAACGGCGATTCCCAAGTCGCATTCCTGTAATCCAGAACCTAACGGCGGTCAAGCGAAGGCTACACGAGGATATTCTGGAGAATTGGACGTCCCCGTGTACTACTCAAGACTCGACGGGAGATGCAGATACTGGTGTGGTGAGTACTCTCGCTGATAATCCAAGTTCCTGCTCTATTTCCTGTCCTAGTATTTATATTATATTAATGTTAAAGAGTGTTTAAAGCTAAAATCGCAATAAACCTAGTTAAGTTTGAAAGTTTGTCTATTTCTAAAATCGAGCGGGCATTCTTTAGTTTAGTACATCATTTTTTTTTTGGTGATATAAAGTGTTTAAAGCTAAAATTGCGATAAACCTAATTAATTTTGTAATATTAAAATCCAAATAAACTCGAAGAAAAATTCTTTAGGTTTAGAATTTCATTCATTGTTTCTTTAATAGAATCATATATTATCAGTCTAACGTGTTGTAACTGTAACACGATACTGCATTGTCTTTATTATATTGCAAAAATCTTTTTATTACTTAATTTTATAATTTTTCTACTATAATTTTATTATTATTTTTTTATATACTTTTGTATAAAAAAATATATATATATATAATATATATATATATTAGTATGTCGGTAATAGATTCACCCCATTTTAAACTCGTCGTGGATTTAATTCCGCGATATGACGGCAATAAAAAATTACTTAATTTTTACATAAGAGAGGTCGAAAATGTAATTAGCCAATTAAAAGCATCAGGTAGCAGCCACCCTACCTTACTGAGTGTTATTAAAAGTAAATTAAGTGGAGCAGCTATAGAAGCGATTGCATATGAAGAAAACTTAGATTCATGGCTTAAAATAAAAAATGCATTATTAAGACGTTTAGGAGAACCCCGTAACGAGATACAAGTGATGCAAGAGTTGACAAGAACCCGTAAATTAAAATTTGAAGATTCTGAGTCATTTGGTAAGCGATTACGCGAGTTGCTCGATACCTTGTATTTCGTTGGAAGGCATGGAGATAGAAATTATTATGAAGAAATGGTTATTGAACAGTACACTAATAACTTAGATTTCCACGTGTCCTTAGGTGTTAGAATAGCTAGGCCAACAACATTAGAAATGGCAATAGTCGCGGCTAGACAGGAGGAAGCTAGGCTTGCTATTAATAAACCAGGCCCTTCAACTTTACAACAGGGTAATATGTTTAAGCATAAGGAATTTAATTCTGTTCCAAACCAATACAATAACAGGTTACCTATTTCCAAACGACCATTTTACCCACAACAGCAATTTAGGCCCCAAAACTACGTGCCTCAAACGAACAACATGACTCTTGAGCAACGCGTGCAACTAGTTAAGTCATTACTACCATGGAAGAACCAACAACCAGGTAGGAGCTCTGGTAACTACCGGAATAATTTTAATATACCCCAACAGAATAACCCACCACAGAAAAACTCAGATGTCACTATGAGGTCGGTCTCAAGGCCGAATAAACCACAGTTTGCAGTGGAGGAACTATTTTGTACCCAAAACGACCCACAAGATCAATACCCCAAAAATGAGGGCGAATACTCTAATTTTGATGATAATCAACAGGATGAAGGTGAGTACCAAACAGAGTACAATCAGGGAACGGATTTGGAGGAACCCCCAGGATTTTATGGAGGTTCAGGAACACAGGAACCTGAGATAGTTGAAGTCAATGTGCACGAGAGGGAGCATCTGCCGTATATTGAGTTGCCGGAATTAGGAGGTAAGTACTTAATCGATACTGGAGCGAGTCGTAGCGTTATTGCATCGGATGTTATTTTTAATACTATTTTTGAATTATGTGTTGAACATGAACCGTTTCAAATTGCTACCGCGCATAATGTGTCTTGTCATAACCATGTAGTTTATCTCCCATTACCACCAATTTTTAATACAGATCTGACTCATAAATTTCTAATTTTTGATTTCGATCCCAAGTACAAAGGATTAATCGGATTTGATTTATTAAGATGTCTTAAAAGTAATATCGATCTTAATAGCAACATGTTACGCACAACAAACGCTAATATTCCGATTTCTTTTAACCACCCATTACGAAAGATTAAAATCGAACCGAATCGAATCGAACAAACTATATTGACGGACAATATATACCTAATTCACGATACTGGTCAGAAGGTTTAGAATCCCCTACAGCTTTTGTAACAGTCAAAGCCGGTTCATTTAAAACTACTGTTATAAATTATACTAATGTAAATAAATATATCCCCAATAAAATCCCAATACAACTAGAGACTTACTCTGACACTAAGAACGAGATTGTAGATTTAAACTCATTAAATATTAATATTGACATTAATAAAGAATTGTGTGACAATTTAAATAAAATTCGAACAAGTCACATGAATGAGGAGGAAAAGCGTGAAATAACTAAGCTTTGTTATAATTACCGTGAAATATTTCATTCGGAAAATATACCATTAACATTTACACATGCGGTTAAACACCGGTTAAGATTATCGAACGAAACAGCAATCCATGTTCGTAGTTACAGACAGCCTCCAAAACATCGTGCTGAAATTCGTAAGCAAGTTGATAACTTACTCGAACAGGGAATCCTTTTGCTTAAGCAAGGTCAAATAATTAAACAAACAAATACTTTTAATTTAGCTTGTGTTTATAATGTTACATATTTAAAATTAACTACAATTAAATTAACTACATTATATGCAAGTATTAAGCTTCCGAAACGTCTACTACGCAATCAGAACGTATTCAAAATTCTTATCGTAATCAAATAGAATACAATTTATCCTTAGTAAATAGAAAACTTTCATTTATGATTCCCCGGAACATTAGGCGTTATAGACGGGTTAGGTTCAGTTGTAAAATCGATAACTGGAAATTTAGATAATCAAGATGCTTTAAAATTTGAATCTGAAATTTCAATTATAAGAAATGAAATAACTTCTATTCAAATTTCGGAGAAAAAGACATTAATTATTGCAGAAAATACTGTAAAAGAATTTGGTAATCAATTAGATAAGATTAACGACAATCAGAGAAATTTAGTTACATATATAGGAAACGTAACAAAAGACTATGATGGGTTACTTAGTCACTTGAATTATTTAGATATTTACGTTCAAATAGATTTTAGCTTACAGATTATCTTAGATAAGTTAATGATTTTAGAAGATGCTATAACATTTTCCCAATTAGGTGTTATGCATCCCAGTATAATTAGTCCCCAAAGTTTGGTGTTACAATTAAGACAACTTAGAACTAAGTTTAACCTAGAACCAGTAATAGATATAAATTTAAATAATATTAGAATATTAGAAAGGTCAACTAAAGTTAAAGCTTACAGTAAGAACACTCGTTAACATTTATATTAGAAATTCCTAATACCCACCCAAAGATATATGACCTTATCCACCTTTATTCTATCCCTGATACAAAATATTTTACTATTATCCCAAAATCCAAATACCTAGCACTTGGAAGCGATGAGTACGCATATCTGGAAGAAAACTGCAAGCAACTAACCCAGAACGCTCATCTCTGCGAGCTAATGAACACCAAACATATTACAACATCGCAAGATTGTATCATAAACCTCGTTCAGCATAAGGACGCCAACTGCACTCGCGCTAAAATGATATTAACAGAAGATAAGATACAGAAGACGAGAGACAACACTTGGCTGGTTATCCTTAGAAAAGAAGAAATAGTACGAGTTCAATGTGGAACCAAAACCTCATACAAACGCACTTCGGGAATTCATCTCGTAACACTCACCGAAGATTGTCGTGTTGACGTCATTAACATAACTCTACAGACTCACATGACTACTATAAAAATAGACGAAGTCATACCGCTGCCATTGAAACAGAATGCACCTGTGGAAGCTGTAAAATATCAACTCAAAATAGAGGACCTAGATCTGGACAACATACACAAACTTCTGGACCAAGCTGAAGACATAAACGAAGATGACGTCGCGGACTGGCCCACACTTATGGCAACCCCGAGCTGGCCGACTATCATCCTGTATCTGCTCCTGGTCAGCGCAGCATCATGGAAGCTGTATCAATATACAAAAGCCACCAAGATAAATGAACATCCGAAGGCGACACCAACTAGTGAGGACACTAGTGGAAGCTGTAAGATCAGCTTCTCTCTGAAGGACGGAGGAGTTATCACAGCATAAGCAGTGATTCCCGCTTACGAGGAAAGCATCAATCTCCTGACTCGACATTTATCATTGTTTGTAATAAGATTTAATTATAATATTTTAATAATATTTTAAGTTAGTCTTGTAGTAGATTTAATCAAGTAAACATGTATTTTTATTAATGAATATTTTATAAATAAATATTTTTTAATAACTTCGTTGTCTGCCAATACATAACTCGTAGCTTGTAAAAAGACAAGGTTTTGTTTTATGTCTTGTTCTGTGCAGTTTGCTGTAACGACACCTGTTTAACTAATTTTAAAGTAATCTTTCACAAATCTTCTTTTTTTAAATAACTATTACAACTTGTTTAGCTAATTTTAAAGTAACCATACGAAGGTATGATTTGGTAAATTTTACGCTCTTAAATACTCTGATTAATTTTAAACCAATTCCCTATAAAATTCAAACGAAAACCGTTTTAATTTCGATTAATCCTACTGGAGTCAAAATATCCTAAAGGAAGTAACCTGAACACTTAATATATGACAGCTTTGTCTTAAATAATGATCTACATGTTACATGTCATTCGGTTATTACACAGTCTGCAAGCCTATATTACATTTACAGTTTTATAAATGATATTACGATATATCACATACTTATTTGTAGGTGAGAAGATTATAATAATATTAAAGTTTAGACAATAACTCATGTCTTTTTAAATTGTATTGGTAACGGGTATTACATCAGATAATATAATAAGATTAAGATAAGTTTAATATATATACATATATGTATATATATATTTTTCCCATTTTGTTGGTTATTTACTTTCTTCGGAAAGTTCTTCATGTCGCTGTTCACTAAACTAAAACTGACTCGGATACTGATACTTACGACAGGCGGGTAACACGATGACACAAAATATTACTACAATAGTGTGTAACTACGAATTGAAACGCGAAGAGAAGCAACAGCTTAGATACGTATCTTCAATACTTTTTCTTTATAAGTGTTAAAAGAAAAACTTGTAATATTACTTACTTGATTAACATTTAGATGTTAGTTAAACAATATTAATCTATCAAAAAAAATCTATTTAACAACATAATAATTGTGTAATAACCATACCTCCTACGAACATTGAAGTTAATGAACGGAGACTTATAAATCAAGTCTTCATTGTCCTTAAAATTTCTTCTCGCATTTGAGAAACCCTTGTCAGTTCTATTACGCACCGACACGAAGGACGTAGACAATAGAGTCCCTCATTTGCGCAAGTTATGGCCTCCTCATATTTCCTCAACTACGTTTAGACTTGATGAATTTACGTGCTAGTTAATACAAGGTCGCTGCTTTTTAAAGATATATGTCGTTACGACAATTAAGCTTAAACCCATTAAACAGATTTTTTATACATATTCAGTTTTTTTCCTAATATTTTAATAATAACACACAACTTATAAAATATCAATAGGAACTTATTAAATGCTATGCAGGTCATTTAAAGATTTGTTTTGTAGTGTGTTTATTTTAATTTCTTAATTTTTCAATTCGTAATTAATACATATTCAGTTTTCTTCCTAATATTTTAATAATAACACTAAACTTATAAAATACCACAAGGCTATAATGGTAATCGTCTGGGTTAAGTTTTATATGTTTATAAGCTTATAGCTTTTTGTATTCCATTTGGCTCAACGTACAGTTTTTTAATAAGGCATTTATTAGAAATAAACGGTCTTATTTTATTAAGTATTTCTACACAAAATTTTCTAATAATACTTTGAAATTAATAATGGTAACAGTGATTTAGATACATATTAATTAAATTTCATTCTGCGGAAAACTATTATTTTGTCAATAAAATTACCATTCTTTAAAATATTTATCGTTTATTCCGGAATATAGGTGCCATCATACAATTTCTTTGGATATTATAAACCATAATTATTGAAATTCAATATAAAATAATACAATACAGATTTAAGTAAGCTTCAAATAAATAGAGATTAAAAAATATTTATAATGACGCATTTTAATATAACCATAAAAAAATCATTTCTTATTTTACTAAAATAAATGTTTTATTTTAGTTGATGGAGTCAATAAATATACACGAAACTTGTGGTAAAAAGCAAAGTAGCCAATAATAAAATACGTAAATTAAAAGTAAGAAAAGGTAATTAATTGTACAAAGTGAATAAATAGTACATTTATATTCACAGAATAATCACAAACAAAATTACCGATCGTTTATTGGAACCATCAATATCAACAAAATAATATCTTCTTCTTCATAATCATCTTTTTACCTATAAAAGAGGTCTATTGCAAAAAATATTTCAATAATATATAATAATAATTCGTTTTTAAACCTATGATTTGTTCAAATTACGAATGTTAAAAAAAATTCTTTGCTCTTTTAAGAATATTATTATAAATATTTTGGTTTCTTGTCGAAACTATTTTTAAAACAATACACAACAATATTATGCATTAAGTATATTCATGTAAGCCAGTTTAATTATGTAAAAGCGAAGAGGTCTCGAACGTCTGCGTTTCCGACATCCCGAGGGCAAACAGTTTCACAGAAAGACGGACGCTATTACAATAAAGGCAGCAAGGGTTAAGCCTTGGAAATAATATCTTATCCTCTAAGAAATATTAAAGTTTTCGACATCTTATTTTCTGATTCTAATACTAAAAAGGCTTTAATAATTTTTAAAACTAAATTACTTCTGATGTTTTCAAGAATTAACTGCAAAATATTTAAATTTTTATAATTTATACTTTGCAATAAAATAAATTAAACAATTTGATGTAGAAACTACAATCATTCCCTTATTAAGAATCCACTCTATGAAACAAAAGCTAGATGATGAGCTGAATTCCCAGCAGAATACGATATATTCGTGGTACTCATATTAGGGATATAGATATATATAGATAGATAGTCATAAAATTATTAGCTTAGGATATTTCTCGGATATGTTTAAACTTGATGTTCAAGATGTTCAAATTTTCACAAAAGCAGCAACTCTCAGTCACACTCGAATAACAAACAAGTCAGTTAACTACTATATTGTTGAAAGTTAACGTTTCCAAGGCGACCAAGTTTGAAGTTATATTTATGCAGTCAATCTGTACTTCATTAGTATTTGGATGCTGCATTATCTAAGTTTTTCATTGAATCGTGAAACTTATATGTAAATAACTGAGCTTCATGTATCTATTTCGAATAATTATAACTACATTTAAGCTTTTTCACGTTACTACAAACATTGAAGCCTTTCTCCATTCTTGCTTTGCTTCTGAACAGCAACTGCACATTTTATAAAAAAATAAACTTTTTTTTTTTTTGTACACACAGCAAGAGTCGCCTATCATCACTGACGTTCTTTAATCCCAAATGAGGTAGATTTCATATTTTGTCCCAAGGTTCACATCGCTTTATAGAGAGATTGATACAACCACTCGTAATGTGACGGTCATTAAATTTGACACTTGTGATTTTTTAAACATCCAAAGAATTAAGAAACAGATAAATATTTATAAATCCATAAATTTAGAAAATAAAAATTACTTCTCTAAATACATTAAATCTAATTACTACTTAATAAAAATACTTAATAATCTGTTACACTAAAATAATCCGATGGCTAATGTAAGGGTTGTTAGAGATATGATCCTTCGATCCTAGATGGTAATTCCCTGGCGAGCTATAACCTGAAATATAAATTCATTAGAATAGTTGGTGCGCAATCCTATTAAACTTGCTCAATCCTATTCGAAATTTTAATAAAACTTATGTTTCTTAACATTATGTTATTCATAGTTTCCATTTACACCTGTCAAAATGCAACTTCATTTACATCCGTACAGTAAAGCTAAATAACGAAAACAACAGTTGCTTGTGTCCGTCATTTGTAATATTGTGACTGAGATTTGGAATTCAATGTCCCGTAACGAGCACACTCAAGTTGCAAAATACAACAACGAGAAATTTAAGACAGCTTTATGACTACATTCCCGCTTACTCATAACTCAGCGACGGTACAAGAGCAGATAAAGATTATAATTTTATACTTTATTTCAATACATTAGCTTTTGTTAATATATATTTTAAAATATAAGGAAAGCCTATTTTGAGTTTGGTGGGTGTATTATTATTGTAAACATATTATTACTTCCAGAAACAAAACTATTTTTCTTCTTTTAAATATCGTCGTAGCTTATTTAGACATAATGTTAAAAAGAGCTCATTTTGAAATCAATTTAAAACCAACCTGGTAAAATTTTAATTTATAATTTGTCCAGTGTCTATCAGGTGACTAGATGACCATTTAATATGTATATTTAAAAAAAATATACGATGAAAAAAATATCGATACGGGCAGAAATCGAACCTGCTAACTGTAGGAAATTGTCTCGTCGCTCTATAATTTAAGCTGTTTAATACTAGCTGCATTGTAGAATTTAGAATTCCTTACTTAATCGTCTTTATAAGAACTGAGTTCTAGTGGGGTTGTTGTTAAAAAACTCGCTTTAATGTATGATTGAGTGTTTTGAGTAAGTTGTTATAAATTTTGGCATTAAGTTTTTTTTCTGAGACTTGTTGAGGATTTATTTCGATCGTCTCATTGGAAGATTATTGTTGTTTTACGATCACAAATAATAAAACTTAAATTTTGATCTACTTCGTTTTTTTCATTTTTTTTTATATATTAATTAAAGATTTATATTTAAAATATTATTTCATCACAAAAAATACACTTGGACCATTATTAATAAAAGTAATGTAAAGTAATCATTAATTTACTAAAGATTTTTTTTTTTAATATTATCGATTTTTAGAAAATATAGAATTTTGTAGTATTTTGCAAAACTGATCTTAATTTGCAGTTTAGGTGGTTCAGTTTTGGTATGCAAATGAGCAAGTCTTAGAAACAGTTCCTACTTTGTGATCAGGTACTGTATCTTGTAGGAAAACTTAAAAAAATCTTTCAGATCTAAGCTAAGACTTTCACAATACGATCCACAGTAATCTCTTTGGTCGAAGCCTTCACTCAACTTTTACAACAATTAAATATAGTGACTCATTGGTAATGCACCTCTTAAGAATGACGCAAGATCAAACCAAATCTTGTTTGATTGCTTTTTTATTTCAAAATATATACAGTTTCTTTCATAGCTAGTATCAAGATACTCTTTTACATTTCAGAGCAATGTACCAAAAAAACTATTCCATATAGTAAATGTATATATTTATAATATATGTATTATGTATAATTTCTAAATAATAAAAGGAATACTAAATTTTGAAGTGTCCAAGGAGTTTCTTGTCGGTTTTCGTCCACAGATCTTCTCCGTTTCGACTTTTTTGTGATCTATACTTATTTATAATAGAAAACATCGAACCCGGCTATGCAATGAATAAAACAATAAATTTATATCAATTTAGACCTTCTCATACAAATTTATTTTCGAATCATATCTGTTATAAAGATAATCAAAGAGAGGAAATCACAGCATATAAAGACATATTAGTAAGCACTGTCCGAATTTGTTACAAGTGTTGCAATAAAGAAAGATCTTTAAAAAAAAAAATTTAATGCTATACATGATTATATAAGCTATAATGTTTTGTTTTTATTCAACAGTATTCAGTATTAGTAATAGGTTATCGGAACACAGTACACATCACAATAATAAAGTAAGATAAAAGTGATAGTAAAGGCTCTTACTGTAATGAAATTATTTAAAATCGAAATTCTTTTCTTTTTTATTTATTCAATGA
This sequence comes from Melinaea marsaeus rileyi, assembly GCA_918358865.1. NCBI lineage: Eukaryota > Metazoa > Arthropoda > Insecta > Lepidoptera > Nymphalidae > Melinaea > Melinaea marsaeus. The sequence continues at coordinate 24,884,617 of OU911089.1, forward strand.
ATGGGTCATTTAATTAAGTTATATTAAAAATAAAAGAAAAATAACATTTTGTTTAAATGAACAAATATATAAATGTGAATTTTAGCTTAATTTTAATTTTGAATGTGACTTCATCCAAAAGCTTTTATTAGAAACATAGGTATGCTAAGAAGCTTTATAACCCGTTTTATTGAAGGTCTTATAAAGAGATTAACATTAGAATCGGCATAAAGGCAGGCCGGTCGCCGGCAACAGTCACTTCTAGTAATAAATCGAAAATTAATAAATAAGATATTGGAACGTGTGTTCTTTTTAATGAGTCCTATCTTAAAATAGTTCCATTACTAAGTAACATACATTGTGTAGGGTGAATTTTTGGTTAAGCAGCCAATATTTTAACAGAATTTTGTAACTTTTTATTTTATATACCAATTTACAAATAAAAATGTTATTTATAAATGTAGAAATAATAAGGAATTTCGTTTCAAAAAAAGTATAATAAGGTTAAATGAAATAATATAATTAAACTATTACTATAATAATAAAACAAAAACTAAGAGTAACTAATGAAAAATGTTAATAGTTTAAAAAAGTCCAATCTAGAATTGAAATTATAATTATATTCATTAAATTTACACCTACACTTTGTGACATTGGAAATAAAATATGAAAAATATACAACCTTGGCGGCTTTGTAGGTAAAAGTACAGAGAGGTATTTGTACTGAAAAGGGGCTATATTATAAAACAATGCCGATACCAGTGTTCCATCAGATTTATGTTGAAATGTGAGAAGTTTAATAAAAACAAGGCACTAGAGGCGGAATATTGCGTGATTTGTCGACGTCGTCCGTGAAGTCCGTCTGAATATTCATCTGTGTCAATCAAACTCCCTTTTTTTTTTTTTTTTTTTTTTTTTTTTTTTTTTTTTTTTTTTTTTTTTTTTTTTTTTTTTTTTTTTTATGTCGTTGGAAAAATCCGTTACGGATACCCGCCGACCAAGATAGTGATGGTCAGAGGGTTATGTGGGACTACCCGGCAGCATCGAGCACGCTGCCATTTTTAAGGCTACCCACTAAAAAACCAACGGATGCCCTCAACGCCTTAATGGGACGCCATGGGATCGCTTGCGCACTCACCGTGGCGCCCCAGCGGTACCCCCCCATGTAAGGGTGCTCCGAGCAACTTAGAGCACCCTCACGACGTAGGCCTGGAGTAGGTGAGAGAGGTCACCTTCCCCTCCCACCAAGGCACTACAACTGGGGAAGGAAGCGGCGGGCGTACTCCCGCCTCCTTCTTCCCAGCCTTCCCCTACGGAGTGGGTCAGCGGTGGAGGCCTGCTCCCTGACCCGCTCCGCGGCCTCCTTCGCGGCAATAACTTGCTCGCAGAAGGAGGCCATTGCGACCCAACAACTCTCGCTGTCGATCATTGCGCCTATGAGGCGCGGCAGCGAGAGGTCCTCGTCCACCACGGCCACCAGCTCAGCACGCTGGTGGTCCCAGGCTACGCACTCTGCCAAGGTGTGGCGAGCCGTGTCTACGGCCTCGTCACAGTGGTGGCAGGATGGGGTCGCCTCCCTTTGTGCGATCTTGTGCAGATACTCACCGAAGCACCCATGCCCCGTGAGCACCTGCACAAGACGGAACGTAAGCGTTCCATGCCGCCGGTTGATCCAACGATCGAGGTGGGGACGGATCGCCCCCACAGTTGTCAGTCCGGCGGCAGGGGACCCTAGGTCCCTCTCCCACCGTCGAATCAGGGCTCGGTGAGCTAGAGCCCTGACCCGAGCCGCCTCGGGCCTTACCCCCCTGGCCCTGGCTTCTACCCGGTGCCAATACACTCCGGCGAGCACTTCCGCCTGTAGTTCCCAAGGCGGATCGCTCGCCAGAAGTGTGGCCGCAGTGTACGACACCGTACGATACCCCCGAATCACCCTTACCGCAAGGATCCTCTGCGTTCTCCGCAAGAGGGTCTTGGAGTCGGCGGTAAGAACTCCCGACCAAATTGGGGCACCGTACAAGGCCATGCTCCTCACGATGCCGGCATATAGACGCCGGCACGGAGCCTGCGGCCCACCGACATTAGGCAGAAGCCTCCCCAAGGCAGCTGCGGTGGATACTAACTTCGGGGCCAGAAGGGAGAAATGAGCCCCGAAGTTCCATCTTCCGTCCAGTGTGAGACCCAGATACTTCATCTGGGTCTTCACCACCACATCCGAACCCTGGACGGAGATGGACGCCCGACGAGGGGGACCCCGGCGAGGGCCGTGGAACAGGATGGCCTCCGTCTTTGTGACGGAGACTTCCAATCCCAGCAGCGCTATTCGATCCGCTACCAACGTAGCGCCGACGGTAGCCAGACGGGCTGCCTCCGCAAAGTTCTTTCCCCTGCAGGTGACGAGGGTGTCATCCGCGTAACACAACACCCTCATCCGGGGCAGGAGAGGACAGCGAAGCAGCCAGTCGTAGCCGAGGTTCCACAACACCGGTCCCAACACGGACCCCTGTGGAACCCCACGGCATACGCTACGTCGGTAGACCCGCCGGTCACCGCCTTCCCACAGGACCTCCCTGTCCTGCAGGTAAGCCTCCAACAGTCTACGGAGATAGGGAGGCACTCCATGGAACCGGAGCGCCTCAACCAATGTCTCGAACGGTAGACTGTTGAAGGCGTTGGCGACGTCAAGCGAAACCGCTAGGACGACGTCCCCCCCGCGAACAGCCTCCTGGGTCAGGTCTCTCAGAGCTCCCAGGGCGTCGATCGTTGAACGACCCGCCCTGAAGCCGAACTGAGCTTCTGAGAGATCAGGACCTACCTCTTCGAGGTGCCGGACGAGACGTGCAGAGAGGATTCTCTCGAAGAGTTTACCCGTCTCGTCCAGCAGCACGATGGGCCTGTATGCGGAAGGGGAGTCGGCAGAACGACCGTCTTTCCGCAGCAGGCACAATCTGCCCTCCTTCCAGGCCTTCGGGAACTGTCCAGTGCGCAAGCAGAGGTTGAAGAGTTCCCGAAGCCTGCCTCCCAGGTATTCCAGGGCGAGGAGTAGAACCCTCCCCGGAATACCGTCTGGCCCCGGTGCAGTATTGCGGGCTCGAAGGCGATTCAGTGCGACCTCCAGCTCGACCTCGGTGATGTCTGGGACAGAACCCACCCCCCCATTAAAAGAAAGGGGGGCCATCACGGGAGGTGAGTGGCCGGTGGACTCCGGGAATAAGTCCCCCACCAACCGCTCGAGGAAATCCGGCTGAAGGGACTCCATGACCGGGGCGCACGCGGCGCGGAGTTTGTTCCGCGCGACGCGGTACGGACGTCCCCATGGGTCCCTATCGAGACCTGCCAGAATCTCCTCCCGAGCCAGGTCCTTCGCCTTCCGAATCGCCATCCGCAGAGTCGATTTTGCCTCGCGGTATCGACTCCGCAGCTGGGCCTCAAGAACCGGGTCGAAGCCGTGACGACGGCGACACCGGACGAAAGCCCTGCGAGCCCTGCAACAGGCCGCCCGAAGTTCGGCAATTTCGGGTGACCACCAGTACACTGCTCTGCGTCGGGGCCTAGACCTCACCCTCGGCATGGCCGCATCGCAAACCCGTGAAAGGGCTTCGCGCATGCAGCCAACCCTTTCCTCCACGTCGGTCTCCTCATTGGGCGGATCGGGAAAGGCCCATCCTTGTACGATGGCAGCCTCCTTTGCCATTTCCCGATCCAAACGTTTGATTGCCCAACGAGGAAAGTGACTCCCCTCCCGCGGTGGCCTGGCCAGGATCGGTTGGGAAGTGGAGAGGTCAAATCGGACGTAAAGATGGTCCGATAGAGTCTCCACCTTCGTCTCGACTCTCCAGTCAACGACCGTGCGAGCGACAGCTGGGGTGGCGAACGAAACGTCCACCACGGAACTCCCTTGCTGTCGCACGCAGGTCGCATCTGTCCCTCTATTGAGGAGGGTCAGACCGGAGAGGAGCGACCAGACCTGGACGGCCCTACCTCTAGCGTCCGTGGCGCGGTTCCCCCAGGCCACAGATTTGGCGTTCAGGTCGCCGAGGAAGATGAGCTTCCCCGACGCCTGTCTTCCAATCGCCGCACTGATGGAGTCGAGGAAAGTCTCGAACTCCGCCAGGCGGCGATTGGGGGAGAAGTACGCACCGATGACGACGTATTCCCCCCATCGCGCCACGACCAAACCCGGGCCTGTCTCTAGGGTGGAGAAAGGGGGACCGGGACCAGAACCCGCAACGACAGCCACGGAACCGCTAGTATCCCCCGCCCAGTTGAAAATAGGGGGGACATAGTAGGGCTCGCAGGCCACCGCTACATTGATGTCCCACTCCGCCATGGCCTGGATGAAAAGATCCTGGGCACTGGCGGAGTGGTTCAGGTTCGCCTGCAGGAAGCCATGTCGCCGTCTATTCATGACGACATAGCCTCAACTGGCGCCTGCAGGCGCTCTCCGCTTGGGGCAGCTGGGGAGGGACCAGCTGCCATACCCCTCCTATGAGGAGCCTTACAGGATTTGCTCCCCAGTTCGTGCCCCGCTTGGAGCCCGAGGTCCGCGCAGACTGCGCACCTAAGCACTCCGGTGCAGCCATCGCGAGTGTGGCCCGCTATGCCGCACCGGAAACACACGGTGCTGCGGTCCACCCCGGATGGGCAGACTGCTCGCGTGTGCCCGGGTTCCTGACACCCGAAGCACCGCATTGGCCTCTGCTCAAGGAGCTCGACCCCGGCCGAGCTCCACCCCACCAGCAGTCTGCCCTTATCCAAAACGGCTTTTGCCGCGTCAGCGGGGCAGTGGGCAAAAGCCACCCCCATGCCCCCGTGGCCCCAACGAATTTCACCAACAAGAATGGATTCGTTAGGGCATTGGCTGACGCTGCAAATGGCATTTCTAACCTTCTCTCTTGTAGCAGAGTCATCCAGCCCTTTGATCTTAATTGTGACCCGTTTGACGGGCCGAACGACTTCTGCCACCCCATCTAGTGCCGCACGCAATTCGGCGGCCAATTTATCCGCCTTTTCTGGAGCCGCCTGAGGTAGCTCCAGAAGACGAGCCCCCGTGACTGACCGACGAATTCGAAGGCCGCCCTCGAGCCCGATCTCGCCGAGGTCCACTTTCTCGGCGGCGCGCTCGAGGACGGACGCGTATGTGACTCCTTTAGCTGCTGCCTCCTTCTGCAATTTAATTATAACTGCAGGCGATCTTTTAGGCGGCAGCTTGGGCTTCGCTTTCTCAGCGCCCTGAAAAGCACTCTCCTTGTTTTTCCCCCTTCTTTCTTTCTTTCCCCTCCTCTGTTGAGAGGGATTGGATTTCGGCGGTTGAACCGCGGGGGCTATCAAAGATACAGCCGCAGACTGTTGCGGCTGCTTCTTCTTCCCGGCTCGGCGCACCACCGTCGTCCAGACTGCTGGAGCGGCGGCCAGGGACGGCGGGAGAGCCGGTAACGCTCGACCTGGAGCGGTTTGGGAAGGTTCCCGGCGGGCAGGCCTTGACGGTGGGACGGATGGTCTTGAAAGAGCTGAGTCCCGTTTCGCGGCGGCGGAGGCTGCTGCTTCCTTTCTCTTGTCCGTGGCGAGAGGTGGACGAAGGATCCTCTCAGGAAGGAGGCGCTCTTCAATACCTTCGAAGCGGGCGTTAATCATAACGCCCACTGAGGAAATAATCGAGCGCCTCAATTCCTCCAAATAGTCCTCCTTCGTGGAGGGCACAGCAGCGGGAGCAGCAGATTTCGCTGCAGACCGCATATCGGCAAACTCACGCCTGTGGGCTTTGAGCTCAGCCCGGAGGTTCTCCACCTCCCGGTGCAGGCGTGAGTTGTCGGCCCGCAATCGTCTGGTCTCGTCCACCGCAGTGCGGCCGACCAGCGTCTCCACTACCTCCAGCAGGTCTCGCGAAGCCTCCTTCAGAATTTTGATCATTCCGCCCTGAAGCTGGCCGGACTTGCGCGTTACCTCAATAATTGAGGCCGCTGACTTCCCAGCCAACGCTCGCAACTGCTCTGCCCCCAAGGCCTCTGAATCGGGTCTGCCACTCCCCTCCTGCGGGATTTCATCTCCCGAACAAAAGACGTGACCTGCTGGGGACGGTGCTGCCGATCGAAAGGCCCGCGCCCCCAACTCCTTCTCGAAGGAGTCCTCCTCGGCCTCATAGGTAAGGGCCCGCAATTTGGCTTTCGCCCGTGCGAGCCCACCACCGCGGATACTGTTGGTGATACGTCCACGACGAGCAGTGTTGCACTTAGAAACTGCAACACCTCGATCCGAGTCGTAATCGGACGCGTCACTCAACAAAATTGCGGACTCCGACGGCCGCTTCCTCCCAACACTAGTTTCGTCGTCGGGCATTGCATTCGCCCGACGAGTCGATGCTCTTGTGCTTTTAGAGGGCGGTGCCATTTCGCGTACATATTCAATGTCCTTAAACGCGCCAGGGTCATTTGCGGGAAAGGCGGCCAACGGGGCCGTCTCTTCCGCAACCAAATCGTCATCCAGTCCATGAGTGAAATTCAAGTCCAATGAAACACAAGCCTGAGTCGTCGTAAGAATCGAGCGGTCTTTTCCCCCCCCGGAATACGAGGGGAAGACGGAAGCCGAGGCCTCCGTGAGGGATTCCCGGCCTGCAGAGCAGCCACCGGTACCCTCCCGGGGTAGTTTATTTTTAAGAGACGCTTTTTTCATTTTGTTTCCTTTAAGGGGTAAGGTCCCCGGGGGCGCCCTCGCCATTACACAACCCCTCGGCAGGCGCCGGACCTCAGGGTTGACAAAAGAATAAAAGAAAAGGAAGGAAACAGAAAGATAGAAAAAGAAACAGAGCGAACACAAACAAAGAACTAAACAAAACCAAAAAGGAAAAAACGAAGAAATAAAAACAAAACGAAACAAAACAAAACGAAACGAAACAAAGAGGAAAGAGGAAAGAAAAAAAAAAAAAAAAACAAAAACCGATAGCCGACCCCCACCGCGCTGGGCATTGGCAGATGGCTAACCCGACCCCGAAAGACCGGATTAACCATCCCCCAGGGAGCACCGGCCCGTACCGCTTCCAATCCCGCCGGACGAATCCGAGCAACCTTGATAGCGGACGAGCACACGAGAAAGTTGGCTAGTTGGTTTGCCAGCGATGGCTAGTACCGGACACATGTTCCGACTACCTGCTCCCGCGTACCTACGCTGTCCGTACCACTGCGTACCGTACCGGCCAGTACCGGACACATGTCCCGACTACCTGCTCAGCGTACCTACGCTATCCGTACCACTCCGTACCGTCCGGAGCCGGACAGGAGCGGAGCGCGCGCGCGCGCGTGCGCTCGCGTCGGCTGCCGGCGAACGAAATCAATCAAACTCCCTGTATTAAATGTCGCTCAGGAAAATTCGCGTTTCATTTCCGTTACTTTCTTTAGTAATATCAAGTACATATTCCCTAATATGATTCTTATTATTAGATTTATGGTTAATAGATATTTTCAGATGTTGTAATTAATATTAATCAACATAATAATATACATTAAAAAGAAATATTACATATTTAATTTAAAGATACCATTACCATTTTCGTTTAACTAATAGTCAGTATGTAGTATATATCTTAAGTAATACGATTATAACATAGTAATAAAGACTAGGTTATAAATACTATCTTTATTCCTTTAGTAATAATAGTAGTATAGAAATCCCCTTGCAGTGGTATATTCGTTGGTTATTGGCGTCTCGCCGATGGAGGAAACTCTAGTATACATACTAAAACCTAACGGTTTCTCTAATCCCTATAGTGTGGCGCCAGGAATTGTATAAATCATTGAACGTGAGGCGTAGCTAGACTAATTCTGATATTTTTGAAAATGCATTTAAAATAAGTACCAATGCATTAACATACATACAATATAAAAAAAAAAAAAAAAAAAAAAAAAAATTAAAAGGTTTCAATATTTTAACATTAATATTATGTCTTTGATAGGATATTATATTTTATTGATGTACTATGTATCTTGATATTTAGACTGACTTTAGATAGACTATATACCTTTCCGGGCAGTCAAAAATAGGGTGCAATGAACTCGAAATATAAATGTTAAACCTTCAAGTGAGGTATTCGAAATTATAAAAGGATAAATAAAAAGTAACAAAAATAATACTCATACGCTATGGACTAAAGAAGAGAGCTTGTGATTTCAGGTACGATTGTGTAATATTTAATATTATTAAAATAAATAAAAAATAGACTAAATTTTATTCGAAAATTTTAATTCTGGCGCATATAACTATATCTCTAAATTAAAGACGAGTAAATCTTTTACGGCTGGCACGCCCTCACCACAATATGCAACATACAACATGAGACAATAAAAAAAAATTGTGTGAATGTAACGATAAGTTTGAAATAACAATTGAAGAACAATATAAGAATATAATTTGTCATCGTTTCGTTTTGTAATATGAGGTTGTAAAATAAATTTGTCAACAATTTTTTTACAACAAATTTCATTTACAATCAATGTAAGATAACATTAAAAGTAAACAACTGTTCACTGGTGTTGACTCAAAAGGGAAAAGATATAAATAAATAAATTAAAATATTAAAAGTACTGGTTATGTTTGCATTCTTTAGTAGCATTACAAGTAAGTTTTGCTTGTAATGCTTTGGAAGCGAACACTGCTGTCGCTTCAAATTGGATTGTGTTCGGTGCAAAGAAATACGTCCTATCTGTGACGTCATCACATCGAGTACATCAGCTGATACACAATAACATTGTAATATTATTTTATTATTTTGTGTAAATGTTGCAATGAAGTTTATAGTGTATGATTTGATTTCATGTTGTATAATATATATTATCAGTAGTGTGTATTCGGGGGTTCTGCCTCATTGGTATTGGGGGATGTTCTAGCTCAGCGGGGGTCTCGCTCAAGTTTGGGTCTGACTCAGACTAAAAAAAAAAAAAAAAAAAAAAAAAAAAAAAGGTTTTGCTATCATCTAAATCGTTTGCTGCTATCCCCGTTGCGCTAGCTCTTACGGTTACAGAGATAGTTTTTTGAATTCGACTACCTGGCCGAAGGCTGATAAGACCATTCATTCCCTACTCAACTCGCCCGGCGTTATCGCCGCAGGCCGATAAGGCCCACCGACACTAATTACTACAGTATTTGTTTATATACATGTTTGTTTTATGCAATAATACCACAAATTAAAATTTATATTTTATTTAAAATCATACTTGATTAAATTATCAATTATTACATCCTAACCAAATAATCTATTTTATATAGATTTTTATTTTATGCAATAATTATTACATCATTGTACAGGGTTTCATCTTCATCGAATATCCTAAACATAATCTATACAACCTAACATAACCTAACCAAATATAATCTATACAACCTAACATAACCTAACCAAATAATCTATTTTATATAGATTTTTGTTTTATGAAATAATACCACAAATTAAAATTTTACATTGTATTTAAAATAATACTTGATTAAATTATCAATTATTACATCATTGCACAGGGTTTCATCTTCATCGAATATCCTAAACATAATCTATACAACCTAACATAACCTAACCAAATATAAATAAAAAAAAATACCATTTAGGTTTTCAAAGTACACTTCCACTTAAGTACTTTATTAAACTAAGTTAAATATATTATTATTAAATTTTATTATTTTATTATTAAATAACAAAATACGTTTCGTTAATAACATAACACTAATTACGTTTCAATATTTTATATCCTTGAAAAACCAAAAGGATATTTTTTATTTCGGAAGCCGTAAATAACTATGAATTATCCAATTAAAAGTTTAATTATTTCATTAACTCAAGTTTGCGCAACAAGTATCTCCTTCTTATTGATCTGTATTTTTAATATGAAACTATGAAATAAAAATAAATAAAAATCCAAAACATTATTAAAAATAATTATAATCAAAATACAACAAAGAAATAATCATTAACGGATTGAATTTTACAACTTGTATTCTGGTGTAGTAAATACGCAATTTTATATCACTTTAAACTATTTTATGCAATGTAATTATAATAAAAAAATATAATTGAATTACACAATTAGTACATTATTAATTTATCATTATATAAAAATCTATGACCAAAATTACTAATTTATTTACAATTCAAAATGTCTGACTCTACTTAAACCTAATAAGCATATGTACTACAATTGTTGCCTTTAAATTAGCCTGAAATTTCAGAATTAAATTCAATTAAGTTAAAACGTTTAATTCCATATAAATATATTCATTTCAATTTGTGTAATCAATTAAATTTCTGCCTGTATACTGTACCCTTACCTAGAAAATGATAACATGCTTTTTCCATACCCAAGATATGATATATGACATATCTGATTTCAGAACGATGTGTCAGCAATATTGATTATTGTGTTTTCTTTTAGAGAGACCGATTAAGCTTTTTTAAAATGATTCGCAACGTGCAGATATAATAAATTATTACTTGTGTAAAAGTTCTTATACTTATATAACTTTTACACAAAAATATCACTTCCTTCCGTTTAAAATGTTATTCAATTCCTATGATCATAAAAGATGTAACTTTTTATGAGATACATTACTTACAACAGCCACCAATGATTTTTTTTTTCCAATCCTTTCCGAACCGAAACCAATTGATTATGTAAGAAAGTCAAAATAAGAAACCGCCTTATCCCTAATGGTTATTTTTTTTAAGACCGAATATCTTGCTTAGTCAAAAACATAGTTAGAAAAGTTACATTTTTGTAACTGTATCTTTGTATGTATTGTATGAGTAAAGAACAGTATTCACAGCTAAACCTATTTATCACTTTTTAATTTTTATTCTGGTATGTGAACATCCTCAGGAAATTTGTTTTACAGTTATAAATAAAGTATACTAGTTGCTTATTGCAACTACCTTTTTCTAACTGCATAACAGCTTTATACGTTTACATTGTTAATTAATAATTACAAGTATGTTAATATATTACTCTTATTTTTCGTACTATATATTCAGGTATTGATTGTTATATGACAATAAAGAAATCACAAATTTTGAAAGAGTAATGTAATTTTCACGTATTTAAAACACTAAGAAGAAACTAAGAAAATCTTGAGTAGCGAGCACCACGCAAACATCTATAATTGGATTAAATTAACTGAGGAGAAATACAGTTAATTCTTGGAATTAACATGAATACCTGAAACTTTTATAAAAAACTTTATTTTACAATAAATATAAATTTGCCCCGTGAGTAAAAACCATTTCAATTTCTATTAAACCAGTTCAAGTCAAAACATCTCAAAGGAAAATACCTCGTTCGATAGGGTCCCCCGTTCCACCGTTCAAGAACTTAACCTTCATTTTGTCCTTAAGAATGTGTATACCGAGTTTGAAAATCCTCCGTCAATATTTGCGACCTGTAGCGTGTCCCAAAGGTTTGCACTTTCACCCCCCCTCCCAACCACCCCTTTCACTTTTTCCAAAAAATCGAGCTGTTTCGTTTGTCCTACTAATTTATCCTATCGACCTGTGAAGTCAGATTTCGCCTACGATGAATTTGGACTGATGGATCATATATACATATATATATATAGAGGGATATATAATTTTTTTTTTCGACGGATTCTCAATCTCCAGTTCATAAACGGCGTAGCGCCCCTACTCTCGGGTCTGGGTCCCGTCATCGCATCGATTGCAATAGGTAGATTCATCTATGGAATCTACCTAAAATGTGAACGCGTCCCTGACGATAATCTTAAATTGATACTAAGTTGATAATGTTAATGATCTACATCGTACATGACATTCAATTGCAACACCTTCCGCAAGACTATATTACATTTACACCTTTATATGATGCTAGCTTATTCCCTCCCGCTTCGCTGGGCACACAATTTGGGTGTGAACTCAGATTGCTATCGTAACCGTTGCTATAGAAAACGTTGCTATAGTAATTCTTACCCCCGCGTTAATTATATAGTACCTACATGTTTAAAACTTGGCGAAATGCACAAAGTTGAAATCCGTTGGGATAGGAATTCCGTAAAATCCGTTCTTAGTGCACGTCTACGTCACAAAAGAATTAAATATGTAAAATTATATATATATATTATTATGTAAAATTATATATATATATATATATATATATATATATATATATATATATATATATATATATAGATTACGTTTTATTAAATACTTCATTATTTAAAAGTTTAGGCAATTGTTATTGGAAATTGTATTGGTAATGGGTATAGGCAAATGGGTATTATGTAAGATGGTTATATGATTTTTAAAATATGTGTAATGAATTCTATTACATATATTTATTTTTGCGTTTTATTCTTTATATACTCTCTTAATGTCGCTGTTCACTAAACCAAAACTTACTTGGATACTGATACTTACGACAGGTGGGTTACACGATGACACAAAACATTACTACAGTAGTGTAGAACTACGGGTTGAAATCGTAAAGAGAAGCAACAGCCTAGAAAAGTACTTTCAATACTTTTGCTTTACTTATAAATGATATATACTTTAAGTATATTCCATTTGATTGTAGATATTTTATGTTAAATCTAAATGTATGAGTACCTATATATAATAATTGGTTTTAAATAATATTAAGAAAATTTGTTTTATAATATTAGTGTCGTTATATGAGACTATTAAATTTAGAAAAATTAATCTGTTTAATGGTCTTGCATGTGGTATAGCGTACTGCTAGATAGATTAGAGTGTTTATCTAGTAACACTATTATATTTATAATAAGTGTTTTGTAGCAAAGCACCAGCAAAATATAAATGACATTAATTAACAACATATGAGCAAAAATAAATAATCGTAGTAGTGAATGATAAAAGATATTTTTTAAATATATTATACTCGTATATATTAAAAATGTACCGAACCATATTATAACAAATCTCTAGGGAAGAAGATTTGTTTACTTTCTACTATTTAATTACTTTCAATTCAGCTATCTGATGTGTAAAAATGTTTAAACATGACATGAAAAAAACAGCATAGTAATTCTGCTAGTATATTTATATTTTATAAATAACAGCATTGGGGATACTATATATCCTAGTGGTGAAGGGTCAAGTGAGCTTTCTAAAATACTTCTTTCATGAAGACTCAAACGATATAATAAATTTAGTTATTTGTAAGAATTTTATAAGTCTTCCGTAATGAAATAGTATTATTATAAACAGGTGTTTAGTGATATATATTTTAATTTTAACCCGTTTCTAAATGTTTTGAAACAATCCTGTTCACAGTAAAATAAGATGGCATGTTGAAATAAAAATAAAAGTCATTTAAATGCACCCGAACACGCATCAGTTAACTTCGTTAGAAAATCTTTGTATTACAGGACTAAATGTCTTTCCACGTCGAATTTAGGTTGATTGAATTTTTAAAAATGTGCCTATTTCTTTTTTCCAACCTGCGAAAGCTCATATGCCTATTCTTCTGGTGTTCTAAGAGATCGAGGGTGCCCAATTTTATAAAATTTGATTACACATCCAGGGATATTCAGAACGGAAAGCATACATTGTTGGTTGAAAAGAACTACAACTTATAACAATAAAGCTACCCGTGTTTCATCACGATTTATGTGCAACAGGATAAGGTTCGAGAAAACAAGATACTAGAGACGGAACAGTGTAATTTGTCTGAATATTCACCCTACTCAATGTATCTAAATAAACTGGCGATGTGACTGATACAAACTCTTAACACTGTTACCAAAGATAACAATTTTTTTAGAATAATAACAGTATAAATCTTTATCTATTAACCAAATCTAATATTTATAATTTAATCTGTCTTAAATATTTACATATACGAATGTTCAATATAAGTTTTCTAGTTATCTTCGACTAGATGAAACTTAAAATCGTTTCCATTTGAGGTAACTTTTAATGTTAAATGAAACAATAGTTATGAAATTGATTTATTATTCAGACAACTGATCACTGGTGTTGTTGATTCAAAGTGGAAAAGATATAAATAAACAAAGAGAAAATAATAAAAGTACTGATTATATTTACACTCTTTCGGAGCTATAAGTTTTGGTTGAAATATTTGTGAAGCGAGCATTGTAGTCGCTTCAAATTGGATTTCATTCGGTGCAGAGAAGTATACCTTATCCCTGAGGTCATCACATCGAGTAGTGTAACAGCTGATTACAACATTGTTTTTCACTTTGTATGCATATTGCAATTAAGTTTATGGGATATAGGATATATTTGGTAATAAATATTATTCATAAGACAACATATCCTAACTTTAAAAAAATAATAATAATAATCTTACATAGTAGTAAAGAATCATTATATTATATGACGAATTCAAACCTAAATTAGATATTTTAAAAAGATCAGAGTTGATGACTCCATCAGATTCATCGACTCTTATCAGTATTACTCACACTTTTCAAATAAAAAATCAAATACACTCAATTATAATTTCTTAGAAATAAGAAATACAGCACACTAAAAAAATTATAATTTTAATTAATTAAAACACATCAAAATTTATTATCAATAACAACTAATTTAAAATAATCAAAGTCCTCTAATAGACTCACTTTTTACAATCACATAATAAATGAAATATTAACTAAACTTCATATTTCATTAGAAATAATTCAAATGTTTCATTTAAAGTAATCGTAGTTCTCTAAAACACCGACTTTTTTATAATTACAAAGAATAAATCACTAAAAGAATAAAAAAAACATTTAAAATTACTCACAGTACACCCATATGTTCTTATCACTGTCCAACTCCAGCACCAGGCAAAAAGCGATGTATCGAAGCGGTTTGCCCACTATTTATACAGTTCTCAAATAAGATGATCATTTGACTCGACTCCGGAAAACTGACAATATCGCACGATCACGTGTCAGCTTTGACTTGACTTATAACTTTAGTCAAATCAAAGCACTAGAAATTAATGAATCCTATCTTTCGTTATACTAATTCTTAAATGTGATTATTATTTATTTTGACTTAATTTATCATATTTTTATAACATAATTGACAAAGACTAATTACGCAACAATTTACCTACAATATTTGTCAAAACATTATCCATGAAAAAATAAATAAATAATATTTTACAAATAATTTGTAAATATGTAACAAATAGTTAATGTACAAATAAGACCTTTAAGACTCAGCAGCTACCTATATAAAAGAAGACAGAAAATAATATAAATATTATTCTTCTCTATTACAATACTAGAGTTATATATAAAAGTATTGCAGTGGTGTTTTATCCTAAGTAATCTTATTTTTAGATACACTGTAGGTACATAATTAATTATTATTTCAGTTCCAGGTAAAAGGTTTTTCTTTTAAAGATAAAAATAGATGTTATGGAAAGTTTATGGAAACCCAAGCCGATGATTTTTTCTACATTAAGAGTATATGAAATAAGTATTATGAAAATAAAAAATTAGAATTAGTAAATATTTTCTTATAATATAAAAGGGTATCTTGTATTAATATTGTTATTTAAACATTTGTTAAAGAAACGGGTATTTTCATAAATAAAAGGAAGACGAAATTAGACAGACGGACAAAGACTTTGATTATTATTTAATTATTTAATATTTATAAATATTTCAATTTGAAATAGTAGTACGGAAATACTATTTTGTTCTACTTTGATTCTAATATCCAAGATATTAGAATTTTTACTAAATCGAACCATGTATACAATACAACTTACTATCTATATTTAATGATTACATTGGGTCTAATTTTTAATTTAGTTATAAGCAAATAAATCCCTGAGAACGGTTTGTCTTTTCGATCCATTGTTTAGTTCAAATTAATCTTTAGTAATATTATTCCCCGTTTTCTTCTATTTATTTAAACCATGTACATATTCACGTTTTTTTATGCATCCATGATACAACGAATCTTGGATAAAATTGTAACTACTTATTTTAAACAAAAAGGGTCATTTTATATATTCTCAAATATAATAATAAAAATAAACGTAAAGAAATAAAATATAATTCCTTTGTAAACAAGCGTTCAATATCAATAATGATAGCTACATAGTATCGTACCGGTAATTTAAATTAAAAATGGGCTTTAATTTAAAGCTACTTCTTGTTTATATGGTTTTTTCTTTTATTACAATTTTAATTATAATCTTAAGTTTATGAAATATATGTTTTTGAACTGCTAACAATTTTTATTATTAGTTATCTTATTTTTAGACGATTGTTATATTTAATTATAATGTTCCATTATAATACCTCACATGTCAATGTCAAGTGTCATGAAACGCAACTTGACACGTGAGATTTAAATGTACAGTACTATTTGCTTCCAAGGCATATCATATCGATACTCTATGGTACTTGTAGTAATATAGCTAATACAATGGAGGTGCTCGTCATTGATTAATGGTGCTTAAAATAACTCATTTTGTAAACACTTATGCATCATTTTAGTTTTGAAAATAATATTTAAGGCAATAGATTAAAATTTTGTGATTGTTTGTACTTATATAAATGATTACACATTTGCTAACTTAAACTCTGTTGGCAGAAGATAAATGTACTAGGTGGATTGAAAAATATTCGCCTCAACCAAGAAAATATATATATAATAAATCAGTTATATTTATATTTTTTATATAATCACCATCACGTTCGATGCACTTTTTCAATCTCCCATTCAAGGCATTTACACCGATGAAAAAAAATAATTCTTCCTTAGGATCAAAATATGCATCTACTGACGTTTTGATCTCGTCGTTTGTCGAAAATTTTTGAACTGCCAAGTGCTTTTTTTAGGTTAGAGAACAGAAAAAAGTCTGACGGTGCCAGATCAGGTAAATAAGGCGGATGCAGTAGTAGTTCAAAGCCAAAATTGTGGATTTCAGCCATTGATTGCACAGACGTGTGAATATGGGCATTATCGTGATGAAACAGGACTTTTCTTTTGAGCATTCCTAGACGTTTTTCTTCTATTTCCTCTCGTAAATAAAATAGTAAGATAATATATACATATCTCGTAAATAAAATAGTAAGATAATATGTACAGATAATCAATCTTAATTACACCCGTCGAGTCCCAGAATGTTGAAACCATTACCTTATTTGTCGACAAAATTACCTTTGCCTTTTTGGGGGGTGCTGAACCAGGTCTTCTCCACTGTTTTGATTGTTGTCTTTTTTTTGGCATACAGTAATGAACCCATGTTTCTTTTATTGTATCAAAACGATTCAAAAAATCGTCGGCATCAGGTTCAAATAACTCCAAATATTCACGTGCAATAGTCAATCACGTTCTTTTTTGTTCAACTGAAAGCAATCGCGCAACCCACCTCACGGAGACTTTGTGGAAACCCAATTCGTTGACTATGAAGTTTTGAGTTCATTCATAAGAGATCCCCTTAATCTGGTCTATCTCTGTAATTTTTAATCTAATTCACTATTAACTAGTCTGAACTGAATTAAACAATGTGGTTGGATTTGATTTTTAGAATTGAATGGATCTGTGTTGTGCCGAGTACTTTTTAATCCACACACGTATAATTTTGTACTAATTTAACAATATTTAATTATTATTATTTTACACTTTATTTAGTTGTTGTATAGCTTATATATATACTAGCAGGTTACCCGTGCTTCACGACAGGCATAAAGAAAAAAAAACTGACTTTCGTCAGTATTGAACCCATGACCCTACCCTTCACACATACACGCTCTATCCTCCAACCCATCATGACTCGCTATCAGTGCGAGAAACCCTTGAGTTTGATAACTACAGAGTTTCATTCCTATCGGGTTATAGGTACACTCTTGTTTCTCACATCGCAGCGTGTTGAGAATAAACATAGTGACTGGCCAAATAATTTTAATTTGTACTGCAATGCAATGGGAGAATAAAGGGAGCGGGGGGTAAACTTTGCAGTTTTTTAGCTGTAACTTTGGAGCGGTTTGGACCTTTGCAAAATCCTTTCTTATTGCACCTATTCAATATGTACGGAGTCTTGTGTCCAAATTACATCTTTTTAGGTATTATGGTTTGGACTGTAGAGCGATGAATGAGTCAGTGAGTGAGTGAGTGTCTTTGTGCTTTATATATTAAGATATTTCGTAAGAAACATAATTTGCTCCTCTTCCTGTCCTTTCAATTTAATACATAAAAGAAGACCTAAGGAGAAAATTATAAAGGACTGGTCACACATGCTTGAAAACCTGTTTTTATACCGATCAAATAGTTGTAATGGACAAAAATGGACGGTACTAAGCTTGGCGATGTTAATTCCTTTAAGTAAAATTAATATGGTTAGTACTTAAACAGTTAAAAATTATTAAATTACGGGACTTAGAAAAAAAAGAAATATTTTAATGAGTTTTTTGTTTATGAAATAACAATTTTCACCCCAGGCCTGTTATGAGATTTATTTACTGAATTACTTGCCGTAAATATTTGTAAAATTACAATAGATTTTTTTTAAAATAACATACATATTTTCTGAAAGGTATAATATTCGTATAATATTATTTTAATAAGATATACATTTCTTTAATATCAGATCAAGAAATATGTAGACATACACAATCTCTTCAATGGACTCTTACGATTATATTTTCACCTAAATGACTATAGTTATAGTAACATATTTACTAGTTTTGACCTACCCTGAGCCTACCACACAAAGCATTTGCTATATTTAGTATTAAGCAGAATTATATAATATTGTTTACAATTATGATGTTTTAAAATGTAATTCTTTTTGATTGTCCATTAAATAATAAACAGAGACTAGGCGTCCAACTATCGGACCAATATTTTATTTTTGATTGTATAATGACTTGATTATTTGTAGCGTCAGTTGTCATTATGATGCCACATGAATAAATATAATTATTTATCCACTCAATATAGAATAATCAACTGCAAATTAATAAAGTTATTGGTAAGCTACTTATTGGTGGAACGGTAAAATTTGCTGGGTCGGAAAATATTCAGTTAATTAGGTTTTTAATAATTTGTAAATAATCTTAATGTTAATACTGATATTTTTATTCACTTTTTACCCTACGAATTTATTTTAGACTCCAATGAGTTACCAATTAATATCAACATTAGGCATTATACTTCATTGTTTATATATAGCTGGCAAAATATTTCACATACTATTGAATTTATATACTTTTGGCAATAAAGACAATATAAAAAATACTTAAAGAATTATTGAAACTTGGTATTATGCTGGCTTATTATTTAAGATCTAGGACACCGTTTTGTATGTAAAATAACACAAAATCTGATTTTAAATATATTTGCAATGACATAAAATTTCTTTTGTTGTATAATATTGAGGTGGTGATAGATGGTTTACAGTTATAGTCTTCAGTGGAGAATGTTTGAGCAAGTAGCCGTCAAAACCTGATTTGGAAATAAAACATATTAGGCACACTTTTTTTTTATTTTATAAATATAGGCACGACATTGTTTTTATCCGCACTTGATTTAAATTACATCACATTAACTGTGAGTTTAATATTTAGACGTACTAGATCTATTAGACTAAGTCATTCGTCATCAGGTTCATTTTATAAAATATACCATTCCATTTTCTTATATATTTAATAATATTATTATGTTAATGTATTTAAAAATACACAAATATACATAATAATACTCAACTTTAAACTGCAAGCTATTTGACCTTATTGTATTTGATTCTCCAGTTGGTAACAGAGGTATTTCTTATTGTATTCTGTCTCTGTAGTAGGTATAAGTAATACAATATTTGTACCTATTTCAAATAAAAACTTTTAATGTGATATCTCTTTGATATTTATGGTATTGATAGAAATATTAAATTTTCAAAAGTTAATTCATATTGTGATTATATTACTATTGAAAAATTTAATCTGTATCAAGTTAAATTAGATGAATAAAATAGAAGTAAAAGTTTTATGCAGCGTTTCCACCAAACAGATCCAGAGGCGCTGTGTACACTACAATAGCGGAATTACCTTATTCAAATTACAAACAAGTTAGTTATCTAGACAATAATATTGTTGAAATTTACAAACTCCGGTGCTTAATTTTAGTGTCCGACTCATGGAATATTCGCTTAGTTATTTTAAATTGTGCTTAATTTCAATATTTGCACTTTTTAATACAATGTTTATTAGTTTGTATACTGTCTTCAAAAATGCCTTTAAGTTAAAGTATCAATTCAAAATATAATATGTTTAAACAATAAAGTGTTGTTGCAAAATGTAACATATTAGGTTCAACTAGGTAAAGCATAGTTATTAATTAAAATTAATTAACAGGTTAATTCGAAAAATAAATGAATTTATTTCATGTAAGTACTTCTTATATTTCATTTCATTTTCGAGTACTTAATTATTGTCACGTAGAATTTTTATGGTTCTAGTTAGATTGCGTAAGTCACCCGCTATCGTAGACACCGCAGTGAATTGCAAAATTATAAACCTATTTAAGAAAAGATAGTTTATAGCTTATTGCTTTTTCATAATAGCCTCTAACACGTGGGTACCGTCAGTGGTCAAAGTAAAATTGGAGCAAACGTATGGACTTACATTTGAAAGTTCAATTCCGCGTTCTCACTTTCGTTTAATACAAATTAAAGAATGAAATGGAGACTTGGCTAATATGTTTATACTAGTAACAGCATTGGGGTTAGGTGTATTCTAGTAATGCATAATACAATGAGGTTTTCGAAGATCTTCTTTCCATGAGTCTCCTGAACCCGGCAAAACATATGTGTGTATGCCTCTGGTGTTGCAACCCACTATGAGTTGCAATATATAATCAAATATGATGACTCGTTCACACACACACACGCACACACATAATACACGTCCAGATATATCCAAAATAAAAGCAAATTTTGTTTGTTGAAAAGAATAAATACATATAAATCGTAAAAAACTATTTGTTTCATTGCGATAAATGTGAAACTGGATAAGGTACGAGACACAAGATACTGGAGACTAAATAATACATTATTGTCTGAATATTGATATTTGTCAGAATTTTATATATTACGCATATTCGATACTGAAATATGATTACTGTAAAAAAAGTACGAACGTGTAAATAATCGTACAAGCTGTTACCTATCAAACGAACAAATAAGGGATTGAATTTTAGTCAAACTTTTTGTAAAGTTGATATCAGTTCTTTATTATAAAATCAATATATAAAATGTATTGTATTATAATAAAAATAAAAATTTTGCACTGGGCGTGGATTAATAAAGTCAATCAACAGACGATAAAACTTATAAATCCATGGATTTTGGAAGAAAACAATAAATATAATTTTGTTCCGTGATTTATTTTGTATTTGAGTATATAACGTGACGACAAGATAATGAACACAGTCTGCGTATTTCAGAATATAGTATTATTTATATTGTCAAGCAACGAAAAGAATGATACAGAATAATCTTTAGCATTCCTTTATATATATAAAATACTCTCATAAATAATTTCAATAATTGAAATATTTATTAATTCTATAATATACCACTATATCCTATTCTGTAATATCTTAACGTCATTAGGTTTAAAAAAATTATGTCGGAGCTTGTAAAAAGGGTTTTTTTTGGTCTTTAATGTTTTATTATGTGCAGTTCGCTGTAACGAAACCTGTATAAAATTGCTATTAAAATCTCTTATCAATTTTAAACCAGATAGCTATAAAATTCAAACCAAAACCATTTTAATTTATATTAATCCAGCTGGAGTTAAAACATCTTATAGGATCTGTACGTATCCTGAACGTTTTACGGATGACGGTTTTCGTCTTAAATAATGATCTACATGACATGCAGTTATTAAACAATCCGCAACCCTTTATTACATTTAAAGTTTTATATGGTATTACGTTATATCACATACTTATTTTAAGGTAAGAAGATTATAAAATTTTTAAAGTTTACGCAATAACTCGTGTATATATCTTTTTAATGTATTAATAACAGTATATAAGATAGTAATATAAAGATTAAGATATATATATTTCCCCGTTTTGTTCTTTATTTACTTTCTTTGGAAAGTTCTTCATGTCGCTGTTCACTAAACTAAAACTGACTCGGAGACTGATACTTACGACAGGCGGGTAACACGATGACAGGACAATACTATAATAGTGCAGAACCACTGATTGTAATCGCGAAGAGAAGCAACAGCTTAGACACGTGTCTTGAATACTTTTGCTTTATAAGTGTTAAACAAAAATCTTGTAATATTACTTGAGTGTTTAATATTTAGATGTCAGTTTAGTAATATTCATCTATCAAAGCAAATCTAGTTAACAACATAATAATTGTGTAATAATAATCATACCTCCCAAGCACATTGAAGTTAATGAACGGAGACTTATAAATCAAGTCTTCATTGTCCCTAAAATTTCTTCTCGCATTTGAGAAACCCTTGTCAGTTCCATTACGCACCGATACGAAGGACGTAGTGATCCGAGTCCCTCATTTGCGCAAGTTATGGCCTCCTCATATTTCCTCAACTACGTTTAGACTTGATGAATTTACGTACTAGTTAATACAAGGTCGCTGCTTTTTAAAGATATATCTCGTTACAACAATTTAGTTTAAACCTATTAAACAGATTTTTTTATACATATTTAGTTTTTTACTAATATTTTAATAATAACACGATACTCATAAAACATCGATAAGAACTTACTAAATGCTATGCATATGAGTTAAAGATTTAGTTGTGTAGTGTGTTTGATAAAAATTTTACAAGTAAATAAATTGTAGTGAACGTTTACATAAAGATTAAATAATAAGTCCTATATTTATATATTACAACGAGATAGTCCAGCAACGCCTCTGTTCTAATAAAGAAATACATTTAACGGTTTAAAAATACCCTACATCACTCACCGATAGTTTAGTTTTCTATTCGTGATTTTATTAAAATTTTATCAAACATTACTCACTTATACATTACATTACTAATTTAACGAGCAAAGTTACTTATTTGTAAATTACTATGTCACTATTACATACATACATACATATTACTCAATACTAAAAATACTTGTCTGCGAGGTTCAAAGTATGTTTTAATAAGAAGGAAAGTAATTAACTCTTTGAAATTACGACGCTAGAGATAGTGCCTAAGTAAAAGAAGTCAAATAAAAGAAAATACATGCTAAATAAAATTAAATGCTGTAAGTATATAATTGGAAAGGGTGCCTTTGAGAAGCAGTTGACCATTCTAACTTTACTTTTAATAACTTGTAATTTTTTACTCTATACAACGAAACGAACCAGAAGTATAAATTAATGTTCTATGACGTAAATGTAAACTTTCAAAGTTCTGAAGAACCAAGTTTTAACATTTAAGGTTGAGAAATTTAAAACATAAATAACGTCAGATTGGTTTTAAGAGGATCCATAAATACTTAAATAGCGTTCTCGAAAGTTGTTTTCAATATATTTATTAAGTAATATAAGGTAAATCACGTAGTATTTTTTGGGTAGACCTCGAAGAATTCGGTCTGCCCATTCATTTGTCCCCTACTTTCGAATTTTGGAAAAATTTCTTCACAGGAGGTCTTCTTATGACCGCCTGAGTCCGAAATGACCATTGGTCAAAAAGTTTATATATATATATATATATATGCGTGCGTGCGTCCAGATTCGACTTTTGTCAGCACGATTGCGGCCGCAGTTTCGCTCGGATCGCTTTCAAACTTTGCACAAAAATCAACCATCCAAAAATGAAGGTCAAGTTCGTTAACCAGAGAAATCCGGTCACAGGGGGCGCTAGGGCCTCACTTTTTCTGATTTCAGTTTTTCGACCATAACTTTGTCCCTATACAAAGGAGATCAATCGCGTTCATATTATATGATGTCTTTGATAAATACCTATAACTAATGTAGATAAACCAAAAACCTAACTTCAATAACTTAGGGGTGGGGGTAAAAAACCGAAAATTTTTGGAAAAAAAATCATAACTTTTTTCTGGTAAACATTCTTGCATCACAAGTATTTTTAATAGAAAGGTTATTTTTTACTCTAAATTTAGGTACCAAAAGTTTTTCCGTAAAAGGTACCGTTTCCGAGAAAAAAAATAAAAACCACTTTTAGCTTGTAAATTTTAGGTAGGTAAAACCACGGCAACTTTTTTCTGGTAAACATTCCCTCCTCGCAAAAATTTTTAATAGAAAGGATATTTTTTACTCTAAATTTAAGTACCAAAAGTATTTCCAAAAAAGATACCTTTTCCGAGAAAAAAAATTAAAACCGCTTTTTGCTTGAAAATTTTTGATGTAAACAACGGTATCATGTATTATTCTTAGGTAGTGAGTTATATTTTAAATGAGTTACACACGAGGTCTACCCACGCGTGTCCCCCTGCGGGCACGGATTTTTTTAAATTAATATGCAGTAACTTACCGTTTTAGTTTACGGTATGTAATCGGTTTTATGGGAGGATATGGTTTATTGCTTGACAATCCTTCTCTAGATTGATGCCAAATAAAGGATTAATATTCGAAGTATTGAAAATATATGTATTTAGAATTATATTTACGGTAAATATTGCTAAGAATAGCATTGTCAGTTACGGACGTAAACTGAGCTAGGTCAGATTTTACCATATATCATATTCTCATTTTATGATAAGCCACAAACTGGCTAACAGGTCTGGCTATCGCATAAAGAATTTTAATCTTTGTCAATCCTTCCTAGATATTTAATTTCCTGACAATTCTGCACAGTTGGCTTCCCTGTAATCACTTCCAAGGTATTATATTCTTAGTTCTTATATATAACATTATATTGTGATTGTTATATTTGTTAAATATAATAATCAGAAGTCCTTGTAAATTTTCTCCGTAACGATACTTATGGAACATTACTAAGTTATTACAGTTGAATATAAAAAATTATACATTTTGGCTCCTTCCTTTTTTATAATTGATTCCAGTGGTCGGGAAAGTTTCAATGGTCTATTAAAATTTGTCGTTAGCAGATATGTCGATTTGTTTGTATTTGGGAAATCAATTCATGCTCCAACATGGGTGTAGTAGAAAAATTTTAAAGAGTATAATAAAAATTTACCAAGTATTTTATTAGTAATGTATTTGGATACACTTTATACGAGTATTCTAGTAGTAAGAGTGAGCATTCCAAAATACTTCTTTCCATGAGTCTTCAAAATAAGTATTTTATAAAAATTGTTCATATTCAAATTACATTATTATGTAGAGCTCTTTGATCACATATATTTTAATTTTATACCGATGTTTTAAATGGTTTGAAATAATCGTGTTCATGGTAAATAACCTTACCTTGGAATAACATTAAAAATTTAAATTAAAATGTCTTGAGATAACATTAAAAATTAAAATTAAAATGAAACCTAACACTCGTGAGCTACCTTTCTTAGATTAACTGTTATTTTTATGGACTAAAAGATTTTCGACGTCGTATTAAGGTTGATAGAATTAAAAAAATAAGATTTATTTCTTCAAACCCGGAAAAACTCATGCAGCTCTGCAACTCTGCAATGCAACTCTGGTGTTCCAAAAGATAATAGGTGCCATATTTTATAAATTTGATTATACACATACGAGTACATAGATCTATAGAAAAGAACTACAACGTATATCATAAATTCTACCAATATTTTACGTGCAACAGGATAAAACAAGAAATCAAGATAATTAAGTGATTTTGAATGTGATAATTTATTATTCCTTATCATGCTAAAATATATTTAACTTTAATTGTGTTTTGCTATTGCATGCTAAACATGTAATTAAACAAAATAAAAACCAAACTAAAAAAGCGACCGAACCGATCCAAATCAAATATCTTTAATATTCCGAATGGTCGATATAAGTTAAGTTATCTATGATTAGATGAAAATATGAAAATTATAATAGTTTATTTTTAAGATACCTTTTTATCTAAAATGAAGCCATAATTAACAAATTGATCTATTTTCAAGATCATCTGAATAAATTGTAAAAAGTGCATATATGTACACAGTCGTCCGAACTGTTACGTCTCATACTGGCAAATACAGAAATGATTTTAAGTGAAGCTTTATATAAAGTTGATATTTATTACAAATTGATGAAGCATGTTGAATGTACAGTAGTACCTAATACTCTTCTTATTACATGCCTTTCATTTCCCCTCATAACATGCCAAAACATACGACTACCTCTATTGTTTTTCTTCCCCTAGTATATATGTAAGTTTGTAAAAAAGTTTTAAAGTTAAATTTTCACTGCTTGAAATACTTTGTAGTCGCTAGTTAACAAATGATAAATCAACTTTATAAACCATAAAAATGGATGTTTAGACATTCGTCGGATAAATCGCATTGTATAAACCACCATCTACCTATTTTAAATAATTTTTTTCCAACTCATGATTATATTGAGCGTCGGTGAGTTTCAATAAATTTGAAGGATCCACTTGTAGTTTTCGAATAACATTGAAAGAAGTTTTATAAAAGTAAATAATTTATTACAAGTCAAATAAAATTGCAGTAGTATTGTATCTGGCATAACAACATTTTAAATACAACTAAGAATGGAGAGGTAATGTCTTTATAATTACTTTCCAAGTTTTAAACCTGTAACGCGGAGGTAAAAGTGACTATAGCAACAGATACCATAGCAAAGGTTACGATGACGACGGATAATATGACAAAAGTTACCATAGCAACCTAAGTTCACATCCAAATTAATAGTGTGCCCAGCCAAGCGGGAGGGAATAAGTTAGTTATTGTATATAGATAAAATTAAAATTCATGAAACAACTGAGATATATATTTCGATTCGGAAGCCGTAAATAAGTATGGTTCAAACAATTAAAACTTTATTTGCTTCATCAATTCAAGTTTGAAACAAATTAATTAGTTCCTTTCTGACGATCAATCCACTTAAATGATTTCAAACTATTAACTAGGTTTCTATACAAACAGGAAAAAAAATATTATTACAATAAAAATAAATCAAAAATCGTTTAATTTTTATCAATTATATTCTGTTGTAATAAAATATTTCTAAAAAACGTTTTTTATTTCATAGACAGTTTAAGTGCTTGTGCAGTTTAAATGAAGTACTCATTATTATTTAGTGTTGTCAATTCTTTATTTTTATAACGTAATTTTAAAACTTTCACCACGGTATTACAATACTTGTGTCATTTTTAATGCAACCCGAATGCGACTCACAAACCAACAGGGTTTGTTATTATAATAAATTCATAACCGTGTGAAATATAAACAGCCTAGTTATGCTAATAGTGCACGTAATATACTTACATGTTCTAAAACTTTTGAACAGTTTATTGTGTTACAAGTGGATCATGTTTAAAGATCACTCATCTTTAAACATTATCAGACCTACAACTAGTTGTTATATTATACTGAATAAAAAAAAAAAAAAAACATCAAATCATTGCTTAATTTATTGGAGTATGGTGTCTATTTCATTAATAATTAAAGAGTAACTAAAACAAAATACAAACAGTTTCAGCAAGTCGAGTCTAGAATTTAAATAATATTTTTATAAAACTTACATCTACACTTTGTGATATCGGGAATAAAATATAAAAAATATACCACCTCGGCGGCTTTGTAGGTAAAAATACAGAAAGGTATTTGGTCTGAAAAGGGTCACAATATAAAACAATGCAGATATCCGTGTTTCATCACGATTTATGTTGAAATGTGCGAAGTTTCAAAAAATCAAGGCACTAAAGGCGGAATATTGCGTGATTTGTCGACGTCGTCCGTGAAGTTCGTCTGAATATTCATCTGTGTCAATCAAACTCCCTGTATTGAATAGAGCTCAGGCAGATCCACGATTTATTTCCGTTACTTTCTTTACTATTAAATATCAAGTATATTTTCCCTATTAAGAATATTATGAAATTAGGGTTAACTCATATTTTCAGATGTTTTACCGTACTTTAATATAATATTAATCAACCCCGTAATATATATCACCTAGAAATATCACCTTATTGATTAAAACTTAACAATTAAATTTTAGTTTTACAAATAATAATTACATAGTAGTCTATTATCTTACGTAACTCGATTTATGTAATATAGAGAGAGATTTATGTAATATGTAGAGACTAAGTTACAGTTATAATAGTATTATATATATTCCTCAGTCGATCGAAGAAACTCTTATGAACCGTTAGGTTTTAGTATGCATACTACTCTTTTTCTTTTTATGTTAGAGGAAGGCAAACGAGTGTGAAGGTCACAGGTCTGTCCGACGCACTCGATTTATGAACGTCCAAGGAAAATAGAGATGGTCAGATGATTATTTGAACTCTGACACCGCGGGATGGTAGGCATATCCAGTTTAAAGTAAATATATGGACTATATATTGCATGCCCATAGATGGCTATAAACCGAAATTCCAAATTCAATTACGAGCAAATCTAATACAGCAGATACGCGCTCGCCTTAATATATAATTATTTATAAGAGAACCCTTTCTAATTTTCAAGGTAAGTATAAAGATATTAAAAAGAAACATACAATTATATGATTCTTATCAATATATCACCGTTTGAATTTAAACACACTGAGTCACAAAAAAGAGCATTTTTTTAAATAAAACCATTCACGTAATAAATTATATTAAATTTACATACATAAAAGAAAAAATAAAATAACATATTTAAATACTATCCTCGTCCTCCATTACAATACTTGTGTTAAATAAAAAAGTATTACAATGCTATTTTATCCTAAGTAAGAGGAATGATCTCGCCTCATAAACTCTTTATCAAACTTCTTAATTA
Organism: Melinaea marsaeus rileyi; assembly: GCA_918358865.1. Lineage (NCBI taxonomy): Eukaryota > Metazoa > Arthropoda > Insecta > Lepidoptera > Nymphalidae > Melinaea > Melinaea marsaeus. The sequence goes on from OU911089.1 coordinate 24,913,436, forward strand.
AAAGACAAACTTCGAAGACGATGAAAGTTAAAAGTGAAATTTCATAAAAACTAAACTTGAAGGTTTGTTTTGATGCCTGAAAATTGATAAAAAATATAAAAAAAAGTTTAGAAATGCCTTTCATATCATTTTTTTACATATAAGCAAGATACGCAAGACAGTTTTAAGCCTGTTAATTCTTTTAATTGCAATAATGTGCTTATTACTTATACAGTAAAAATATATAAAACCGCAGTACTTAGAATAAAGAGAAATATGTAAAATCTCTTTGTCTATGAAATAACCCCTGTTATAAGATTTATTTATCAAATAAATTGACCTGATTTTTTAAAAAATATAATAGATTAATAGATAATAGATTTTAAATAATACTTTCCTAGAAGGTAAAATTTTGTAGTCATAAAACGTGTAAAACATGTATATTTTGCAATTGTAAATTGTTATGTATTATTATTCAGAATACGAACATCGCTGTGGTTTTACAATTGAATATGCTACATTCGTATACCAAAAATACAATATAGGAACGTATATCCTATACGTACTTTTGTAACCACAGTTTTCTACAGCGAAACATAAATGTCTCTTAAAAGGGAAATTATTTGATTATATCGGATTATTGCAACTAGTGATAAGGAGTTACGTACGAGACTCATTCTTTACGATATTATTATAGTTTCTAAGCTTTCAGGCATATTGAAAAATTTTGAGGTTATTTTTTCATTTATTAACACGATACTGAATTATAAAAATTATAAAAATATGATTATTTTCATCAATATAAGAAGATACATTATCATATACATTAGAGTTTTAATGTATTTATTATACGAAATTTCGTCCAATGTTTATCATCAAATTATAGAAGTGTTAACCCTCGTCAAATTAACAGAAATTGTTTTTAGTAAACATTTTGACCAACCCTGAAGCCTACTATACAAATATATATTAGTATTAAATAGAATAATAAAGCAATGTTTACAATAATGACGTTTCAAAACTATGTTCTTTTTGATTGTCCATTGAGTAATAAACAGTATCTAGCTGTCCAATTATCAGACCAATATATGCGTATTTAATAATTTGATAATCAGGAGTGTTAATTTTAATGTCATATGAATAAAAATAATTAGTTGTCCATTGACTATAGAATAATCGACTGAAAATTAATAAAGTTGGTGGAACAGTAAAATTTGCCGAAGGGGAAATATTTTCGGTTCATTCGCTTTTTTAACAATTTTAAAATAATCTAAATTTTAATACTATTAGACTTATAATTTATTTACCACTTTTATTCCGACGTTTTAATTTTTTATTCCAAAATTTAAAATTATTTTAAATTTGTATTAGCATGAATCATTTTACTTAATTGTTTCTAAATAGCTGACAAAATATTTGTATGTGCTTCAATTTGTTACTACACTAATTAAAGGAGTTATAATAATATATTATTTGACCGACTAACTCGTTTTGTAGTGACTATAGTGACAATACAAAGATAAACCGATGACAGATGGTTTACTGTTAGAGTCGTGAGTCGTTTAATTTTGAAATAAATTATATATTGAGCACTATTTTATAAAATTTGATAAGTATGGCCACGTAATTTTTTTAATCCACATTTAATAATACGTGTAAATTTCGTCTCAGTTAATATGAGTTTAATTTCTATATCTGGTTGACCAAGTTATTCAGATTCAATTTATAACAGAATTCAGTAACAACTAATTTTGTATATAATATATAAATATATATAATATATGAATATATATGTTGCATATATATATTCATCAAACTAGAATATTTTTAGAATCCTCCGAACATAGTACACTGCAATTACAACACAAGTAGAACGTATAGTGACTTGGAGTCAACTCTCAGATCTCAGGTTGAGTATAATATTACTCAAACTTAAACTGCTGGCTCTTTGACAATTTACTATTCAATTTCTCATTTGGTTACAAAAAAAGTAGAGTTAGGTATTTCTTATTATATTGTGATATATCTTAGATACAATATAATAAGATATTTGTGACAGTTAATGTCATTTTATTTATTACATTATTGACGCATTAAAGTATTTTTGATAAAGAAACCTTAATATTGTATATTACTATTAATGTCTCAACTTAAGATAGATTAATAAATCAAATTAAAGTTGTATGCAGCGTTTCAACAAAAGCTTATTCAAATTACAAACAAGATAATTATCTAGACAATAATATTGTTGAAATTTACAAACAAAATTTATGCACCGGATGCTTAATTTTAGTGTCCCATTCATGGAATATTCACTTAACTTTTTTAAACAGCGTTTGAAATATTTGTACTTTTTAATACAATGTCTTAATATAATCCACAAACAATAAAATGTTGTTACCTAATGTATCAAAAATTTTAGAAAATATGTACACTAGATAAAAATATTAGGTTTAAGGTACACATAGTAAGTTAAAATATAAGATGTTATTTAATATATTATTTATGTATGAATTTTATGTTTTTTTGCGTTGTTTAGTTTATAATTTAATTTAACCCTAGTAATATAATCATACTTCATATACTTAACGAAAATCAAGCGTAAAATTGACGCATGAGTTTCAATTATATCAAATAGTATTTTATGCTTTATGGCAATATAACATTCCAGTTATGCTATAAAGTGAAAAAAGATATTGGAATCCAACTTTCATTAGGAATAACGTTACATCATAGCAAGGTCCATCAAATTACATTATACCCACATAGTTCTAAATAATTGACCGAAGCCGCTTCTTTATTTACTCATTCAAAACTTTTCCATGATGCAAGTTGAAATAAATTTAAGAATTTCTTACATTATAACCTAACTTATTTTGGCGACTATAATGTGCACTTAAAAATGATATGTTCTGAAAACCCGCTTGCTCTAAAATCTTGCAGGTTCAGGTTAATCTATTCACGCCACACAAAGTGATTTAATTTAACTCTTATAATATTATCAGCTTTAGCATTGGCTCTTCTTATACACAGTGTAGGAAAGAAAAGTCTGATTACATTGGCCGGCATCGTGAAGTATTTTGTTTATTCCTACGTTACTATTTTCTACATCATGAAAACGTGTATGCAAAATTAAATTACATTACATTCACATATATTATATAATAATAACCAATTAAAATAAATAGATTAGAATAGATAAGATTTAACTTACTTTAAAGCCTAGTCGTTAAGAGGTAAACAAATTAGTACCTAATAATATATACACGTATCTAGGAATAAATTATTTCATCTACTTCGAGTTAAATCCTTGACAGCCTCATGGATTATAACAATGCCACCAAATATTGTATATGACAATTCGGAAATAAATTCATAGAAATTCTGTCTTAATTTTCTATGCATTTATTCTCTATCATCATATGTATGATGTTATTTTATTTTATCAAAAAACCAATTCAAACACAACACAATGTTGTTGAATTACGTTATTTTTGCACAGTAATAGATGTCCAATCTCCAAAACATTGTTTTTAAATATGTATAAATGTTTTTATCAAATAGAATATCGAAGTTCTATAATAAGGAAGTACTCGTATGTACAAGAAAAACATGTTGTGTAAGTAATTGAATATAAATGAGTGGGCATAGGACTATCAGCCATTTAATGATTATGTATAATAGCAAAACTGTATGAAAATCGCGGTGTGTGTAAATATTGTAGTGCAAGAAGTGATTTCATTTCGTTAATGAAAATGCATGCAAATTTACAATTTGCATATAAGTTGCACAATCAACACTTCCTAGCAGCAGTTTTGAACATTTTCTTTGTGTTCCGAATTTTCGTTGTACAGTGTTATTAATATTGTTATACTTGGTTATGAGATAATTATTCCTTGATTCATAATTGGGGGTTTTTAAAGTGGTTTAAGTTTTGCGTCTTCACAACATGCAAATTGTATACATTTCACTAGTACATATTATATATTTATAAGAGACATTTCGATTTGTTTGTTTGTTTTATTAGTTCAAATTTGTAATCCCTCAATGGTATTTATATGACTTTAAAATTAATATTAAAATAAATAAAAATAAATTTTTTTGTTCTATTTAATTTAAAAGTTTTTGATGGTTAAAATATTTAGTCATGACATAAACAATAGTAGAGCAAGTCTGGACTTTTGTTTCAAACTTACTAAGAGGACGTCAAATAAGCATGTTTATTATTCAAAATTATAATATTCTGTTATGAAACTAAATGATGCACAATTTTATCTTTTTACATCTACTATCAGATTCCTTATTTCTTTTACACATTAAAAGCTAAAGAGTATTAGATAATGATATCAATTGAAATAATATTAACAACAAACTTAATTTATAGGTTTAAGCAAAAAAATGTATCGTCAAAATTACAGCAAAATAACAGTCGTATTTAAGAAAGTTTAAGTGTTCTTGCTATTTTATAATTGCATCTAGGACATGGGGTTACCTTCAGAGGTCGAATAAAATTTGTCGGTAGCATACGTGTCGACTTATATTTGAAAAGCCTCACTGCCGCATTCTACCTTTGGTTTAGTATAAAAATTTTAAAGAATAATATGGAGACTTGGATAGTTGGTTTGTATAAGTAACAGAATTGGGGTTACTGTGTATTTTAGTAGTGCAGAATACAATGAGGTTCCCGAGAAACTTCTTTCCGTGAGTCATTACACTATAGAATAAAGGTATTTTATAAAAAAATCACCTTATTGAAATATTATTACTTTTATAGAGTTTCCATCGTGTATATTGTCATATGGTATTTTTTAAAGCGTATTCACAATAAGATAAGATTCAGACGTCTTAAGATAAAATAAAACTATATTTTCAAATGTAAAAACCAACAGACGCGAGCTGAGTTCGTTAGAAAAACATTTATTTTAAAGGGCTAAACGTGCTTCGGTCGTGCGTATTAAGGTCCTTTAAAAATACTCCTATTCTTAAACCCCGGAAAAACTTATGTCTGTATCGCTTTGGTGTTGCAAGAGAAATATTCAAAATATTTTATCAAATTGATTCATAAACTTTCATTACCGAAATGGAAAGTGGATTTTGTTTGATGTAAAGAACTAAACATAAAACAATAAATCTATTTATTTCATCTCCTTTTATATGCAACAGAATAAGATACTAGAGACGGAATAGTCTAAATATTCACATTTGTTAATCTCTCTTAACAAACTGGCGATGAGGCTGATAGAAACAACTCTGTTATTTACCAAAAATAACAAGTTTTTACAAAAATTACAATAAAATTATTAAAGTAATGAATAATAATTAAATACTACTTTTAATATATTAACCTAATATTTCTTATCGAGGTATAAAATAAATTTCCTTCATTATATTCTTTATATTAATCGTAATTTATTAAAATAAAAACCAAATGAGAAAAGTGAACCGAACAATATCATATTTTATCTATTTATAATATTTTCCCATTTAAGAAAACTAGTAATATTTTATAAGACCATGCTTATGTAATTTATTACAAAGTTCAGTGAAAATTGAAATAATATATTACTTATGTTTTGATCGGGGTATTCTATTGTGGTTCGGGTTATACGATTAGATACGGATCAGATGGATCAATGTTAAATAGCGATTTTAGGTTGCATTACACTATGATAGTCACAAGCTTCAAGCCTTTATTATAATAAAAAAAATGAGATAAAAATTACCACTCAATTTTTATTTTTGTATTTGAAATATATCAACAGCTTAAACTTTTAACTTAACCTAATATCCAAAAAAAAAACAAAATATAGAAAAACACGTTTTTCGCGGAAAACTGAAGTTTTAACTCTTATTAAATAACCACAGGTATTCCATCGAAAATTAAGTTGCATATTTTGAAAAATAAAGCAAAATGAATATTATGTCCTTAAATATAAAATTGCTTGCGTATTAACAAACCATACAATTTAATGGTGTATTATATTTATAATCAATTGCATAGCATTAATGAAAGAATTATTTAGTTTAATTATTTGGGTAAGTTATCACGCTACTGCTAATAAGAATGTTATCCCTTTAGACCCTACTTGCACTGAAGTCTTTTAAAATATTATTTGAACTTCCAAATATTTTTGATTTGCAAAACATCTTTAAAAATGAATGTCACTTTCTAGAATTAAATACTTAGATTACATTTATATTTTTACCTAACTTGTTATTTCTAACCTCTGATACCTCACCCCACTTCCTTCTTTATTTTGCCTCTCAAAAGATATTTTTATTTTTATATTGAATTAGTTGCAATGAAAAATATCGTATGTAGACAATCTAATATTGGACCATAATTATATAAAGTATTGTTTAGATGCGCCCACTACCATTAAGAGTATTGTAGTAATAATTTATAACGCAACTGAAAATATGTATATAATAATTTAATTAAGCACAAGAATGTTTTAAATAATAAAACAAACGTCAATAAGACAATGGTATTTTAAATCATCCAAAAATATCCAAATTACTCACAAAAAAAAAGTTATTGAAACAGAACTTACGTAAAAATAATTCAGAAATAATTAAAAACTTTAATGATTCAAATAAAATAAACTGGAAAGTAAAGAAACCAATTATAAAAATAAATGCTAACTAAAACTAATACCTTGTGGTACAAATTTTCAATTTATGATTATGATGATAATGATGATGAGAAAGTCGGACAGACAATGTCAGACAGACAGTAAAGAAATACGTTCCAAAATTTATATATTTTCCGTTTTCCATACTCAAATATTGATCACTACAAAAAAGTGCAAATGTGTATATAATCATGCAATCTGTCAAAACCTCTCATACGGACAAATACTGGATTGAATTTGGGTAAAGCTTTTTGTAAAATTGATATCAATTATATTGTAAGGAAATAAATATATTGAATGATTAGTAATAATAAATATAAATATTTTGCGGCGGTTTCACCACATGGGAATTTGGAAGTAGACTCCAGTATCTTTCATTATGGGCGTTAAGTAAGTTTTTATAATGAATTTAGTACCAAAAAATTAAAAGTCACTTGTTTTGAAAACCATTTTTGATCGTCATGATATTTCGATGAAAAAACCACTAGAACTTCGAATTCGATATGATTTTTAATAGACTAAGGCAATTTCGGATATTATGATGTAATTCATGGAAAAAAAACGTATATTATCTGCATATGCAATTTTATTTAATATCATATACACATGCTATGGTATTTTTGTAGTACAAAATAACTATATTTAGATATTAATAATATTATAAGATATAGTTTCTATTTACCAGACGATGTTTTAACTTTTGAACCCTGACTAGATATTAAAACAGCCTTCAAATAAATCACCATCCAACCGTTATCTGTTTTAATTGAAGAGACCTTTTCTAAATCAGGATTATATCGAGCGTCGGTCAGTTTGGGTAAATTTCAATCATTCAGTGTCTGGGAATAACATTGAACGAAGTTTCATAAAAGATTTATTAATTTATCAAAAGTCAAATAAAATTGTAGGAGTACTGCAACTGTTATCTGGCATAACGGTAATTTAAATACAAATAAGAATGGAGAGGTAATATCTTTACAATTACTTTACAAAGTTTACCTTCGTTTTCTTAGCATAATTATTTTGTTTTGAGTGCTATCTTTGTTTAAAATAGTAGGTAAATCGACATAATATTTAGTAGTAAACTTTTGATGATGAGTACAAAATATCCTCGTTAGCTTATTTAACGAACAGTAGGAATATTATTAAAAAATATATTGGATAAAATTTTCAACGTGAGAGATGCTGTTTAAGAGATTAAAATTGAAAATGAAATATGGGTAAAATAAATACATGTTTTGAAAAAGATATAAATATAATTGACTATGGATAACTTTTATATAATTACTATGTTTCTAAATTTAAAATTCTCGAAATAACTGAAATATATATTTCATGATTTCAAACTATTAACTAGGTTTCCATACAAACAAAAAAACAATAGTATTATAAATATTAAAGTAAAAGAATTCAAAAATACTTTCATTTTTATCAATTATATTTTGTTGTAGTAAAATATTTCTAAAAAAACATATTATTTCGAAAAAAGCATAAGTGCTTGTATAATGACATGCTCCTTACTATTTAGTGTTGTCGATTCTTTATTTTTATTACGTAACTTTAAAACTTTAACCGCGATATTACAACACTTGTATCTTTTTAATAATATATAAACCGGATGCCACTCATAAAGAAACATAGTGTGTAATTATAATAAATATATAACAGTGTAAAATGTGTACAAACGAATTATGCTATTAGTGTACGTTTATACATACATGTTCTAAAACATTTTTAACAATTTTTTTGCAGTTTATTGTGTTACAAGTCGATCATGTTAAGATTAGCCATCTTTAAACATTATCAGATCTACAACTATTTGTGATATAATACTGAATTTAAGAAAAATACATCCAATGATTGCTTAATTTTTTGGAGTGTGGTGTCCGCTTACTATATATTTTAGCCTACCTAGGTCATTTCATAAAAATGTTTGTGTTAATTTTAGTATCATATATATCACCTTTAACAGAATGTGTAGAAAATCAGTTACAAATAATGTGAAATTAATATTTGATATTTCATTTTGTCCATGAATACATGATATATTAAATTAAATTATATTTTATTGTGTTCAATGATTTTCAAGTTAAGCAGACAATATTTGAACAGAACATTATAACGTTTCATATTATATCTCAATTTACAAATCATGTTCTAAACGTAGAAATAAAAAAATAATAACAAGGTAAAACGAAATAATAATTAAAGAGTAACTAATTAAGAATATGAACAGTTGCAGAAAGACGAGTCTAGAATTTAAATAACATTTTCCTACAAATTGCACCTACACTTTATGATATTGGGAATAAAATATAAAAATATACAACCTTGGCGACTTCGTAGGTAAAAATACAGAGAGGTATTTGGACTGAAAAGGGTCCCAATATAAAACAATGCAGATACCCGTGTTTCATCACGATTTATGTTGAAATGTGAGAAGTTTCATAAAAACAAGGCACTAGAGACGGAATATTGCGTTATTTGTCGACGTCGCCCGTGAAGTCCGTCTGAATATTCATCTGTGTCAATCAAACTCCCTGTATTGAATAGCACTTAGGAAAATCCACGTTTTATTTCCGTTACGTCCTTTAGTATTAAATATCAAGTATATTTTTTTTACTAAGAATATTACAAAACTAGAGTTAATTTATAGTTTTAGATATTTTTAAGTAATTTTATGTAATAATAATCAACCCCGTAATATAAATTACGTAGAAATATCACTTTACTGCTTGAAAGTTAACATTGCAATTTTCGTTTTACAAATGTTAATTACATAGTCTATTATCTTACGTAACTCGATTTTTGTAATATATTATGAGAGACTAAGTTACAGTAGTAATAGTATAATGTATATTCCTCAGCCGATCGAAGAAACTCTTATGAATATTAAGGTTTTAGTATGCATATTACTCTTCTATTCTTTTATTTATATTAGAGGAAGGCAAACGAGTGTGAAGGTCACAGATCTATCCAAGGAAAATAGAGATGGTCGGATGATTATTTGAGCTCTGACATCGCGGATGGTAGGCGTATCCAATTTACAGTGAATGTATGGACTATACATAGCATACCCATAGATGGCTATAGAACGACATCTCAAATTCAAATACGAGCAAATCTAATACAGCAGATTCAAATACGAGCAAATCTAATACAGAGAAAATTATTTAAAAGAACATATAATTATATGATTCTTATCAATATGTCACCGTTTGAATTTAAACACACTGAGTCACAAAAAAGCATTTTTTAAATAAAACCATTCACGTAATAAATTATATTATATTTACATACATAAAAGAAAAAATAAAATAATATATTTAAATACTATCCTCCTCCTCCATAACAATAATTATGTTAAATAAAAAAGTATTACAACGCTATTTTGTCCTAAGTAAGAGGAATGATCTTGCCTCATATACTCTTTATCAAACTTCCTAATTAAAATACAAACTTCGAAGACGATGAAAGTTAAAAGTGAAATTTCATAAAAAACTTAGCATGAAGGTTTGTTCTGATGCCTGCGAATTGATAAAAAATATAAAAAAAACTTTAGAAATGCCTTTCATGTCATTTTTTTACATATAAGCAAGATATGCAAGACAGTATTAAGCCTGTTAATTCTTTTAATTGTAATAATGTGATTAGTACTTATACAGTAAAAATATATAAAACCGCAGTACTTCGAATAAAGAGAAATATTTAAAATCTCTTTGACTAAGAAATAACCCCTGTTATAAGATTTATTTACCAAATAACTTGACCTGATTTTTTAGAAAATATAATAGATTAATAGATAATAGATTTTGAATAATACTTTCCTAGAAGGTAAAATTTTGTAGTCATAAAAGGTGTAAAACATGTATATTTTGCAATTGTAAATTGTTATCTATTATTCAGAATACGAACATCGCTGTGGTTTTACAATTGAATATGCTACATTCGTTTATCCAAAATGCAATATGGGAACGTATAGGAGTAACCACAGTTTTCTAAAGCGAAACATAAATGTCTCTTAAAAGGTAAATTATTTGTTTTTATCGGATTATTGCAACTAGTGATATCGAGTTATGTACGAGACTCATTCTTTACGATATTATTATAGTTTCTAAGCTTTCAGGCATATTGAAAAATGTTGAGGTTATTTTTTCATTTATAAACACGGTACTGAATTATAAAAATAATAAAAATATGATTATTTTCATCAATATAAGAAGATACATTATCATATACATTACAGTTTTAATGTATTCATTATACGAAATTTCGTCCAATGTGTATCATCAAATTATAGAAGTGGTAACCCTCGTCAAATTAACAGAAATTGGGTTTAGTAAACATTTTGACCAACCCTGAAGCCTACTATACAAATATATATTAGTATTAAATAGAATTATAAAACAATGTTTACAATAATGACGTTTTAAAACTATGTTCTTTTTGATTGTCCATTGAATAATAAACAGTATCTAGCTGTCCAATTATCAGATCAATATATGCGTATTTAATAATTTGATAATCAGCAGTGTTAATTTTAATGTCATATGAATAAAAATAATTAGTTGTTCACTGACCATAGAATAATCGACTGAAAATTAATAAAGTTATTGGTGGAACAGTAAAATTTGAAGAAGGGGAAATATTTTCGGTTAATTCGCTTTTTTAACAATTTTAATATAATCTAAATTTAAATTTAAATACTATTAGACTTATAATTTATTAACCACTTTTATTCCGACGTTTTAATTTTTTATTCCAAAATTTAAAATTATTTTAAATTTGTATTAGCATGAATTATTTTACTTAATTGTTTCTAAATTGCTGACAAAATATTTGTATGTGCTTCAATTTGTTACTACACTAATTAAAGGAGTTATAATAATATATTATTTGACCGACTAACTCGTTTTGTAGTGACTATAGTGACAATACAAAGATAAACCGATGACAGATGGTTTACTGTTAGAGTCGTGAGTCGTTTAATTTTGAAATAAATTATATATTGAGCACTATTTTATAAAATTTGATAAGTATGGCCACGTAATTTTTTTAATCCACATTTAATAATACGTGTAAATTTCGTCTCAGTTAATATGAGTTTAATTTCTATATCTGGTTGACCAAGTTATTCAGATTCAATTTATAACAGAATTCAGTAACAACTAATTTTGTATATAATATATAAATATATATAATATATGAATATATATGTTGCATATATATATTCATCAAACTAGAATATTTTTAGAATCCTCCGAACATAGTACACTGCAATTACAATACAAGTAGAACGTATAGTGACTTGGAGTCAACTCTCAGATCTCAGGTGGAGTATAATATTACTCAACCTTAAACTGCTGGCTCTTTGACAATTTACTATTCAATTTCTCATTTGGTTACAAAGGAACTAGAGTTAGGCATTTCTTATTATATTGTGATATATCTTAGATACAATATAATAAGAAATTTGTGTTAATATCCTTTTACTTATTACATTATTGACGTATTAAAGTATTTTTGATAAAGAAACCTTAATATTGTATATTACTATTAATGTCTCAACTTAAGATAGATTAATAAATCAAATTAAAGTTGTATGCAGCGTTTCAACAAAAGCTTATTCAAATTACAAACAAGTTAATTATCTAGACAATAATATTGTTGAAATTTACAAACAAAATTTATGCACCGGATGCTTAATTTTAGTGTCCCATTCATGGAATATTCACTTAACTTTTTTAAACAGCGTTTGAAATATTTGTACTTTTTAATACAATGTCTTAATATAATCCACAAACAATAAAATGTTGTAAATAACCTAATGTATCAAAAATTTTAGAAAATATGTACACTAAATAAAAATATTAGGTTATATATTATTTATGTATAAACATGAATTTTATGTTTTTTTGCGTTGTTTAGTTTATAATTTAATTTAACCCTAGTAATATAATCATACTTCATATACTTAACGATAATCAAGCGTAAAATTGACGCATGAGTCTCAATTATATCAAAAAGTATTTTATGGTTTATGGCAATATAACATTCCAGTTATGCTATAAAGTGAAAAAAATATTGAAATCCAATTTTCATTAGGAATAACGTTACATCATAGCAAGGTCCTTCAAATTACATTATACCACATAGTTCTAAATAATTGACCGAAGCCGCTTCTTTATTTACTCATTCAAAACTTTTCCATGATTCAAGCTGAAATAAATATAAGAATTTCTTACATCATAACTTAACTTATTTTGGCGAATATAATGTGCACTTAAAAATGATATGTTCTGAAAACCCGCTTGCTCTAAAATCTCGCAGGTTCAGGTTAATCTATTCACGCCACACAAAGTTATTTAATTTAACACTTATAATATTATCAGCTTTAGCATTGGCTCTTCTTATACACAGTGTAGGAAAGAAAAGTCTGATTACATTGGCCGGCATCGTGAAGTATTTTGTTTATCCTTACGTTACTATTTTCTACATCATGAAAACGTGTATGCAAAATTAAATTACATTACATTCACATATATTATATAATAATACCCAATTAAAATAAATAGATTAGAATAGATAAGATTTAACTTACTTTAAAGCCTAGTCATTAAGAGGTAAACAAATTAGTACCTAATAATATATACACGTATCTAGGAATAAATTATTTCATCTACTTGGAGTTAAATCCTTGATAGCCTCATGGATTATAACAATGCCACCAAATATTCTATATGACAATTCGGAAATAAATTCATAGAAATTCTTATTAATCTTAATTTTCTATGCATTTATTCTGTCATCATATGTATGATGTAATTTTATTTCATCAAAAAACCAATTCAAACACAAAACAATGTTGTTGAATTACGTTATTTTTGCACGGTAATAGATGTCCAATCTCCAAAACATTGTTTTTAAATATGTATAAATATTTTTATCAAATAGAATATCGAAGTTCTATAATAAGGAAGTACTCGTATGTACAAGAAAAACATGTTGTGTAAGTAATTGAATATAAATGAGTGGGCATAGGACTATCAGCCATTTAATGATTATGTATAATAGCAAAACTGTATGAAAATCGCGGTGTGTGTAAATATTGTAGTGCAAAAAGTGATTTCATTTCGTTAATGAAAATGCATGCAAATTTACAATTTGCATATAAGTTGCACAATCAACACTTCCTAGCAGCAGTTTTGAACATTTTCTTTGTGTTCTGAATTTTCGTTGTACAGTGTTATTAATATTGTTATACTTGGTTATGAGATAATTATTCCTTGATTCATAATTGGGGGTTCTTAAAATGGTTTAAGTTTTGCGTCTTCACAACATGCAAATTGTATACATTTCACTAGTACATATATTTATAAGAGACATTTTGATTTGTTTGTTTGTTTTATTAGTTCAAAGTTTGTAATCCCTCAATGGTATTTATGACTTTAAAATTAATATGAACGAATTTGTTTTTCAATGTTACATGGCCAACCATTATTATAGAGACAGTATTTAAGTGTTGTAACATATAGTGTAAAACAGTACAAAAAATGGCTATTAATCGTCATCATAAAATATTTTTTTGTTCTATTTAATTTAAAAGTTTTTAATGGTTAAAATATTTAGTCATGACATAAACAATAGTAGAGCAAGTCTGAACTTTTGTTTCAAACTTACTAAGAGGACGTCAAATAAGCATATTTATTATTCAAAATTATAATATTCTGTTATGAAACTAAATGATGCACAATTTTATCTTTTTAGATCTACTATCAGATTCCTTATTTCTTTTACACATTAAAAGCTAAAGAGTATTAGATAATGATATCAATTGAAATAATATTAACAACAAACTTAATTTAAAGGTTTAAGCAAAAAAATGTATCGTCGAAATTACAGTCGTGTTTAAGAAATTTTAAGTCTTCTTGCTATTTTATAATTGCATCTAGGACGTGGGGTTACCTTCAGTGGTCGAATAAAATTTGTCGGTAGCAAACGTGTCGACTTATATTTGAAAAGCCTCATTGCCGCATTCTACCTTTGGTTTAGTATATTTTTTTTTAAGAATAATATGGAGACTTGGATAGTTGGTTTGTATAAGTAACAGAATTGGGGTTACTGTGTCTTTTAGTAGTGCAGAATACAATGAGGTTCCCGAGAAACTTCTTTCCGTGAGTCATTACACTATAGAATAAACGTATTTTATAAAAAAATCACCTTATTGAAATATTATTACTTTTATAGAGTTTCCATCGTGTATATTGTCATATGGTATTTTTTAAAGCGTATTCACAATAAGATAAGATTCAGACGTCTTAAGATAAAATAAAACTATAATTTCAAATGTAAAAACCAACAGACGCGAGCTGAGTTCGTTAGAAAAACATTTATTTTAATGGGCTAAACGTGCTTCGGTCGTGCGTATTAAGGTCCTTTAAAAATACTCCTATTCTTAAACCCCGGGAAAACTTATGTCTGTATCGCTTTGGTGTTGCAAGAGAAATATTTAAAATATTTTATCAAATTGATTCATAAACTTTCATCACCGAAATGGAAAGTAGATTTTGTTTGATGTAAAGAACTAAACATAAAACAATAAATCTATTTATTTTATCTCCTTTTACATGCAACAGAATAAGATACTAGAGACGGAATAGTCTAAATATTCACATTTGTCAATCTCTCTTAACAGACTGGCGATGAGGCTGATAGAAATATCTCTGTTATTTACCAAAAATAACAAGTTTTTACAAAAATTACAATAAAATTATTAAAGTAATGAATAATAATTAAATACTACTTTTAATATATTAACCTAATATTTGTTATCAAGGTATAAAATAAATTTCTTTCATTATATTCTTTATATTAATCGTAATTTATTAAAATAAAAACCAAATGAGAAAAGTGAACCGAACAATATCATATTTTATCTATTTATAATATTTTCCCATTTAAGAAAACTAGTAATATTTTATAAGACCATGCTTATGTAATTTATTACAAAGTTCAGTGAAAATTGAAATAATATATTACTTATGTTTTGATCGGGGTATTCTATTGTGGTTCGGGTTATACGATTAGATACGGATCAGATGGATCAATGTTAAATAGCGATTTTAGGTTGCATTACACTATGATAGTCACAAGCTTCAAGCCTTTATTATAATAAAAAAAATGAGATAAAAATTACCACTCAATTTTTATTTTTGTATTTGAAATATATCAACAGCTTAAACTTTTAACTTAACCTAATATCCAAAAAAAAAACAAAATATAGAAAAACACGTTTTTCGCGGAAAACTGAAGTTTTAACTCTTATTAAATAACCACAGGTATTCCATCGAAAATTAAGTTGCATATTTTGAAAAATAAAGCAAAATGAATATTATGTCCTTAAATATAAAATTGCTTGCGTATTAACAAACCATACAATTTAATGGTGTATTATATTTATAATTAACTAGCAGACCCGTTCACGCGTTGCTGTGACTATTGTTTTTGATATATTACATTGTAGTGAACTATTCAAGGGGTAACCTTCAGAGTACATCTTTCATGAAAACCATAATGTTTTCTTACAGTCGATATTAAGCAAAAAACAAAACAAAATAATTATAATTATTTTTTAAATTTTATCCAAATTTATAACACTATATGTATATTACAAAATTTTTAGTAAATAACTTGGAACACTAAACTTACGAATAAGGTGGGTAGGGTAGATACCTCATTTGTAATTACTCAATTCAGTCAATAGATACCGCCATCTTTTAGAATTGTTAGGAGCTACCTGCAAAATAATAAACAAAAAATTTGCAATAAAATAATATTGCGACTATGAATTGAGTTGAAAATTATTCTATCTTTTAAGTTAGGTCAAATTGTACGTGGTGTGTAAATTTATTAAAATCGGTTAAGTAGTTAAGGCGTTCATCGTGGACAAACAACGTGACACGTGATTTATATATATTAAGCATTCTGGTGGATTTTTTTTTATCATTTAATATTTTAAATAATATGATAGATAAATCCTAAAATTATCCTTTTTTTAATATGTTACTTTATCATTTTAATAAGATGTCTAATCTATATAATATAAGTTAAACTCAAAACATTTAAATTTTAAAAGATAAATCATGAAAAATGAAAAAAAAAATACATTTTTATAATAAATACAACAATTTTTATACAACTCGGCAGACTTCGTTCTGTCAAATAGATTTGGAATGTGGCAGTTTATATTTCGACCTTAAGATGTTTTTGCTCTGCTGACCCTCACATATAGCCCTATCATTATGGTGACGGTTCTGTTCAGGAGAATTAAAGAAAAAGGTCAGCTCGGATGACCTAAGTATCTTCGCTTCCACGAACTTTGGCCACCCTTTTGAGACGCACTAAAAACCCCGACTGGGAAGTCTTCTAGAGGGCTTCAAACTAAGAGGGGAACATAAGGTTCAAACCTGATTGAAAAATAATCTAAAGGGATAGTGGGAACGTAAAGGTGACAAATATTTACAAAGTGGGTGCTTCAATGACAAAACGTGGAGAAATTTAATTATTTATTACTATTATTATTAACATAAGGTTAATAACCGATGAAATAAAGAAAAATGAAATAAAACGTATATAAGTATTTTCAGTAATTGATCGGGGAATCACTGGCAATGTTTGACAAAAATCTCCTGCTAATAAAATCATTGCACCACCAAATAGGTTATGATTGCTCCATAGATCTTGTAAGGTTCTATTTAAAGCCTCCAAAGATTTTTTAAGTGCCATAGTGCATTCATCCCAAACAATCAATTCACATTGCTGCAAAACCTTTGCCATTGCAGAGTTCTTCGAAATGTTGCAAATTGGAGTTTCGTTGCTTTGCATGTTTAATGGCAATTTTAGTGCTGAATGAGCTGTTCTACCACCTTCAAGCAAAGTTGCTGCGATTCCCGACGAAGCAAGTGCAAGCGCAATTTCATTTTGTGAGCGAATTGTTGCTAATATCAATAAAATCAAAAAAGTTTTTCCTGTACCACCAGGTGCATCTAAGAAGTAAATCCCTCCTCTTTTATCATTTATTACTTTCATAAGTGTATCAAATACATACCCTGTTGTTCATTGAATAGTGGAAGGTTTGTTTGAATTAATTCTTTCAAAGTATTGAGATCATACAGTTTTTCTCGGTGCAACTCTTGGTTAAAAGCATCATGCATTGGACGATTGGACGCGGCCAGGCCTAATTGAAATAATAGTTTGTTTGACATCATCAAGCACATGTCCTCAATTGAAATCAATACTTCATTGTAAATTTCTTCGCTTATTTGTATATTTGGATTTCCCCTTCTAATCCGTATTTGATACAAAATATCATCACACATATTATCTTTGTACTTGATCCACAAATCCTTTGGGTTTGATGGGAAGCATATAGATATGATTATAGAAAACAATGTTCCTATTTGATGAGCTTGTGATGATATTACAGCACCATTGTGAGTTTGATTCCAATGAGCACCATTTTCTAGCAATCGCAAACGTTGGCAAGCTTCTCTGTATGATCCACACAAATCACCATTAACAGTTCGTACATGTTGGAACGATGTTGGGCCACGTACATTGACTAATAGCAGTCGTAAATAAAAACATTCATCATTGCTTGGATGTACTGAATAAATTCGACCAATCGCATCGGTAGAAAATACATCTGGGTATCCTGTAACTGGTTTTCCTTGTTTCCGTCGTATAAATCTCCTTGAGGATTGATTCCAAGTATAATATTTTGGCATTTCAGAATATAACAATGTTTGAGCAAAAGCATCGTTTTGGCATGTCTCAAAAAACTGGTTAATGTAGTAGATGGTGGCTGTACAGCTCTATCTACTGCGTTCTGTGCTGTAAAATATACTCTTTGTCCATTTTCTAAATGCACAGCTAAATGAACAACAGTAGGGTGTCTCTCATGAATAGGAAAAGAAAATATTCGCCAAACTGCTTTATTACTACTAACATAGCGACCCATTTGGTATTGGGTAACTTCATCATTGGAATTCTCTGCATTAATACCAATCACAGCCATATCCCTAGCCATAGCCCTTTGGTTACATATTTGCAAATGTATTTAATAGATTTTACTGAATGGCAAGATTCAACGTTGATGTGTGCTTTGAAGGTCTTTGATAAAATGGGTGAATATGGAACAATCCAGCGATTATCTATTTCAATATCTTGTTGATTTAATTTGACAATAGTTGATCTTTCATTTTTGCTGTCGATCGGCGACGATACAAAGGATAACTGTCAATACCATGTTTTTGATAACTACCTCATGCAATCCAGGATCTACTTCTACATTAGGGATTTCAGCTGTTATTACTGCATCAACTTCATTTGACTTTATCTTGTCAATTAACCAAATCAAAATATGTGCATGTGGCAATCCCCGTTTCTGCCACTCCACAGAATGCATCCTGCGGCGTGTCTCTCCAAACACATAATGTTTCTAATGAAATCCATTAAAGATTTCAACTTTTATATAAAGACTCTGGCTGTGTCTATTTCTATCCAGTGTGGATTGCATGTAAATGTGATTAACAAATCTGCTGTATCATAATGACAAACATATGACATGGCATTTTGAGCATATTCATGCATATGTCGAGGGCTTACGATGTATGTTGCTGGAAGAATAGTTATTCGACTAAGATTCTGTGCATTACCATCAGTATTAATCGCATCTCGAAGGTGAATATACTCTTCAGATCTGAGTTTTGTCTGATTCAACCTGATGAATGTTAATCTCTCCGTTTCAATTTTAACATACATGTCTACAACATACTTGTGATATAATCGCCGACGTTTGAGTATGTGATTGTCATCATTAGGCGGTAGGAATAATAGTTCATTGAACTGACTTTTTTGTTGGTTTTAGAACCTGAAAATAGATTTTTGTTTTCATAACATTGAAAATAAAAAAAAAATTATATAGTGACTGATAATATATCTCCTTGCTAAACTAATATTGTTTATTACCTGTAATGGGATTTATCATCTTGTTTGAGAAATCATAGCCATCTTCACCTTGCCAAAATATAATGAGATATTGCAATGCGTCATATGAGCGGTGTGTTTCCTTTATACGTTGTAATTGATCATTCCGACGATGTAAAACAATATCAAGGGATTCCAAGTTTTCTCCAACTACTACGATGGCAACTTCATCAATAGTTGGTGCATTAAAACGTCTTGCATGTTGGCCAACAGGTGTTTTATCAGCTCTGATTACAATTTTGTGATTATCAGATGGCATCAGATCCAGTGCACAAACAACATAATCCATTGATTGTACTCATGAAATAAAGTTTGTAATTGTTCTACAATAGACCTCTTTACTGAATTGTTATTTGAACAACGCATATCAATTTCTTGTGGTAAATTGCCAATGAAATAAATTTGCAGAAATTTGTAATTGCTATCTGATGCTGGTAACAGTGAACCTGCGCTATGATATAGTTCGCCTTGTATCTGTAAATTAAAAAAAATGATTTTTGTCAAATATGAATAATATTTGTTCGTAAAAAGTATATCTGTCTCCTAATTTGAATCCCCAATTTATAATTGATATGCTTAGGTATGTCAATATGTAATAATTAGTTGTAACTAATATCCATCATCAAATAATTATATTGTGTTTCAAAATAATAAAAGTATTGCTAATACTGAATCACCAAATAATATTATGAATAAGTAATATATTTCTTGGGGATTAAGGAACTGAAGGTTAATGACACACCTTTACTTAATTAACAGGAAATTTTGTTCACTAAAATAATAATGATTAACTTCTATAATACCTACCTTAAAATTTGGCATGAAATTTTCCCGAACTACGTTTGTTGCCCCAAAT
Organism: Melinaea marsaeus rileyi; assembly: GCA_918358865.1. Lineage (NCBI taxonomy): Eukaryota > Metazoa > Arthropoda > Insecta > Lepidoptera > Nymphalidae > Melinaea > Melinaea marsaeus. Next base: position 24,933,953 of record OU911089.1, read on the forward strand.
GACGTCATTTGAAAGCAATTGTTATATTGTTGGATATTTAACAAAAAGTGTATGGAATCTGGTTCTATTCCTGAAACCAAAGAGTACAATGGCTCTGGTGGTAGATCCAATGGTATCAATTTCACTTTCCCATTTGCGCAACACAATCCATTGGCTTCATTTGCCTTACAATGAGAGCAAACCAAGTTCATAGATTCAATAGTAAAACATTGGTGGTTACTGTAGTCAATTGACAAATCATAATTGAAAGCAGCTCGATTCAAACTTTCGAGATTATTGATTGAATCTCTCGCTCTCGCTTCCCGCGTTCGTGATATACGAATTCTTTCACGTTCTTTTCGGTCGTCACGTTCTTGTGCAGTATGATAAGATCGGTAATTAGTTTGGTTTGTAGCATTTCGAGTTCTTCTACCTAAATTACTTCGTCTTATAGGAGGCATATCGAATATACTCACCTAAATTATGTCACATGCAATAATTATTAATCACAGGTATTAAAACACTTTGCACAAAACACGATATAAAACAATCAAAATTAATTATTAAATATTATAAACGCTTTTTAACGCGGTTTGTTTGACAGATGCAATGACGTGAAAACTGATGACAATTTATGTCGCATTCCAAAACTAAAACAAAAGAAAGAATATTCCAAGGCCAATCAAATCTATAGCTCTTAAATTTTTTGACTTTTCAATTTGGTCGGGTTCACGATATTATCACTTTTGCGTGAACCTGCACATACATATATTTGATTGAATTTGAACTTTGTGGAGAGACGATAAAGCGCGAATTGACTCTTCGACGTTAGCAACATACCTAAATTGTTTAGATAACAATGAGTGCCTGTAATTTAATATAAACTTTATTGAATAACAATACAGTTCAAATTGGCTCTACATTTAGTTATTTATTCTATATTTAAAATATTTGTATAGGAAAAAGAAAAGGGCTCTTTTAGGGTTTTCCTGGAAATTATTCGAATTTTTCTCGCCGTCAGAACCATCCTTGGGCTTCAAGGAATATTTAAAAAAAAGAATTGTTAAGATTGGTCCATGCGTTGTTGAGTTGTGCGCTTACCAACACATTTTGCGATTCATTTTTATATAATAGATTGCATAGCATTAATGAAAGAATTATTTAGTTTAATTATTTGTTAAGTTATCACGCTACTGCTAATAAGAATGTTATCCCTTTAGACCTTACTTACACTGGAGTCTTTTAAAATATTATTTGAACTTCCAAAGATTTTTGATATGCAAAACATCTTTAAAAATGAATGTCACTTTCTCGAATTAAATACTTAGATTACATTTATATTTTTACCTAACTTGTTATTTCTAACCTCTGATACCTCACCCCACTTCCTTCTTTATTTTGCCTCTCAAAAGATATTTTTATTTTTATATTGAATTAGTTGCAATGAAAAGTATCGTATGTAGACAATCTAATATTGGACCATAATTATATAAAGTATTGTTTAGATGCGCCCACTATCATTAAGAGTATTATAGTAATAATTTATAACGCAACTGAAAATATGTATACAATAATTTAATTAAGCACAAGAATGTTTTAAATAATAAAACAAACGTCAATAAGACAATGGTAATTTTAAATCATCCAAAAATATCCAAATAACTCACAAAAAAAAGTTTTTGAAACAGAACTAACGTAAAAATAATTCAGAAATAATTAAAAACTTTAATGATTCAAATAAAATAAACTGGAAACTAAAGAAACCAATTATAAAAATAAATGCTAACTAAAACTAATACCTTGTGGTACAAATTTCCAATTTATGATTATGATGATAATGATGATGAGAAAGTCGGACAGACAATGTCAGACAGACAGTAAAGAAATACGTTCCAAAATTTTATATATTTTCCGTTTTCCATACTCAAATATTGATCACTACAAAAAAGTGCAAATGTTTATATAATCATGCAATCTGTCAAAACCTCTCATACGGACAAATACTGGATTGAATTTGGGTAAAGCTTTTTGTAAAATTGATATCAATTACTTTGTAAGGAAATAAATATATTGAATGATTAGTAATCTATTATATAAAAATGAATCGCAAAATGTGTTGGTAAGCGCACAACTCAACAACGCATGGACCAATCTTAACAATTCTTTTTTTTAAATATTCCTTGAAGCCCAAGGATGGTTCTGACGGCGAGAAAAATTCGAATAATTTCCAGGAAAACCCTAAAAGAGCCCTTTTCTTTTTCCTATACAAATATTTTAAATATAGAATAAATAACTAAATGTAGAGCCAATTTGAACTGTATTGTTATTCAATAAAGTTTATATTAAATTACAGGCACTCATTGTTATCTAAACAATTTAGGTATGTTGCTAACGTCGAAGAGTCAATTCGCGCTTTATCGTCTCTCCACAAAGTTCAAATTCAATCAAATATATGTATGTGCAGGTTCACGCAAAAGTGATAATATCGTGAACCCGACCAAATTGAAAAGTCAAAAAATTTAAGAGCTATAGATTTGATTGGCCTTGGAATATTCTTTCTTTTGTTTTAGTTTTGGAATGCGACATAAATTGTCATCAGTTTTCACGTCATTGCATCTGTCAAACAAACCGCGTTAAAAAGCGTTTATAATATTTAATAATTAATTTTGATTGTTTTATATCGTGTTTTGTGCAAAGTGTTTTAATACCTGTGATTAATAATTATTGCATGTGACATAATTTAGGTGAGTATATTCGATATGCCTCCTATAAGACGAAGTAATTTAGGTAGAAGAACTCGAAATGCTACAAACCAAACTAATTACCGATCTTATCATACTGCACAAGAACGTGACGACCGAAAAGAACGTGAAAGAATTCGTATATCACGAACGCGGGAAGCGAGAGCGAGAGATTCAATCAATAATCTCGAAAGTTTGAATCGAGCTGCTTTCAATTATGATTTGTCAATTGACTACAGTAACCACCAATGTTTTACTATTGAATCTATGAACTTGGTTTGCTCTCATTGTAAGGCAAATGAAGCCAATGGATTGTGTTGCGCAAATGGGAAAGTGAAATTGATACCATTGGATCTACCACCAGAGCCATTGTACTCTTTGGTTTCAGGAATAGAACCAGATTCCATACACTTTTTGTTAAATATCCAACAATATAACAATTGCTTTCAAATGACGTCATTTGGGGCAACAAACGTAGTTCGGGAAAATTTCATGCCAAATTTTAAGGTAGGTATTATAGAAGTTAATCATTATTATTTTAGTGAACAAAATTTCCTGTTAATTAAGTAAAGGTGTGTCATTAACCTTCAGTTCCTTAATCCCCAAGAAATATATTACTTATTCATAATATTATTTGGTGATTCAGTATTAGCAATACTTTTATTATTTTGAAACACAATATAATTATTTGATGATGGATATTAGTTACAACTAATTATTACATATTGACATACCTAAGCATATCAATTATAAATTGGGGATTCAAATTAGGAGACAGATATACTTTTTACGAACAAATATTATTCATATTTGACAAAAATCATTTTTTTTAATTTACAGATACAAGGCGAACTATATCATAGCGCAGGTTCACTGTTACCAGCATCAGATAGCAATTACAAATTTCTGCAAATTTATTTCATTGGCAATTTACCACAAGAAATTGATATGCGTTGTTCAAATAACAATTCAGTAAAGAGGTCTATTGTAGAACAATTACAAACTTTATTTCATGAGTACAATCAATGGATTATGTTGTTTGTGCACTGGATCTGATGCCATCTGATAATCACAAAATTGTAATCAGAGCTGATAAAACACCTGTTGGCCAACATGCAAGACGTTTTAATGCACCAACTATTGATGAAGTTGCCATCGTAGTAGTTGGAGAAAACTTGGAATCCCTTGATATTGTTTTACATCGTCGGAATGATCAATTACAACGTATAAAGGAAACACACCGCTCATATGACGCATTGCAATATCTCATTATATTTTGGCAAGGTGAAGATGGCTATGATTTCTCAAACAAGATGATAAATCCCATTACAGGTAATAAACAATATTAGTTTAGCAAGGAGATATATTATCAGTCACTATATAATTTTTTTTTTATTTTCAATGTTATGAAAACAAAAATCTATTTTCAGGTTCTAAAACCAACAAAAAAGTCAGTTCAATGAACTATTATTCCTACCGCCTAATGATGACAATCACATACTCAAACGTCGGCGATTATATCACATGTATGTTGTAGACATGTATGTTAAAATTGAAACGGAGAGATTAACATTCATCAGGTTGAATCAGACAAAACTCAGATCTGAAGAGTATATTCACCTTCGAGATGCGATTAATACTGATGGTAATGCACAGAATCTTAGTCGAATAACTATTCTTCCAGCAACATACATCGTAAGCCCTCGACATATTCATGCATATGCTCAAAATGCCATGTCATATGTTTGTCATTATGATACAGCAGATTTGTTAATCACATTTACATGCAATCCACACTGGATAGAAATAGACACAGCCAGAGTCTTTATATAAAAGTTGAAATCTTTAATGGATTTCATTAGAAACATTATGTGTTTGGAGAGACACGCCGCAGGATGCATTCTGTGGAGTGGCAGAAACGGGGATTGCCACATGCACATATTTTGATTTGGTTAATTGACAAGATAAAGTCAAATGAAGTTGATGCAGTAATAACAGCTGAAATCCCTAATGTAGAAGTAGATCCTGGATTGCATGAGGTAGTTATCAAAAACATGGTATTGACAGTTATCCTTTGTATCGTCGCCGATCGACAGCAAAAATGAAAGATCAACTATTGTCAAATTAAATCAACAAGATATTGAAATAGATAATCGCTGGATTGTTCCATATTCACCCATTTTATCAAAGACCTTCAAAGCACACATCAACGTTGAATCTTGCCATTCAGTAAAATCTATTAAATACATTTGCAAATATGTAACCAAAGGGCTATGGCTAGGGATATGGCTGTGATTGGTATTAATGCAGAGAATTCCAATGATGAAGTTACCCAATACCAAATGGGTCGCTATGTTAGTAGTAATAAAGCAGTTTGGCGAATATTTTCTTTTCCTATTCATGAGAGACACCCTACTGTTGTTCATTTAGCTGTGCATTTAGAAAATGGACAAAGAGTATATTTTACAGCACAGAACGCAGTAGATAGAGCTGTACAGCCACCATCTACTACATTAACCAGTTTTTTGAGACATGCCAAAACGATGCTTTTGCTCAAACATTGTTATATTCTGAAATGCCAAAATATTATACTTGGAATCAATCCTCAAGGAGATTTATACGACGGAAACAAGGAAAACCAGTTACAGGATACCCAGATGTATTTTCTACCGATGCGATTGGTCGAATTTATTCAGTACATCCAAGCAATGATGAATGTTTTTATTTACGACTGCTATTAGTCAATGTACGTGGCCCAACATCGTTCCAACATGTACGAACTGTTAATGGTGATTTGTGTGGATCATACAGAGAAGCTTGCCAACGTTTGCGATTGCTAGAAAATGGTGCTCATTGGAATCAAACTCACAATGGTGCTGTAATATCATCACAAGCTCATCAAATAGGAACATTGTTTTCTATAATCATATCTATATGCTTCCCATCAAACCCAAAGGATTTGTGGATCAAGTACAAAGATAATATGTGTGATGATATTTTGTATCAAATACGGATTAGAAGGGGAAATCCAAATATACAAATAAGCGAAGAAATTTACAATGAAGTATTGATTTCAATTGAGGACATGTGCTTGATGATGTCAAACAAACTATTATTTCAATTAGGCCTGGCCGCGTCCAATCGTCCAATGCATGATGCTTTTAACCAAGAGTTGCACCGAGAAAAACTGTATGATCTCAATACTTTGAAAGAATTAATTCAAACAAACCTTCCACTATTCAATGAACAACAGGGTATGTATTTGATACACTTATGAAAGTAATAAATGATAAAAGAGGAGGGATTTACTTCTTAGATGCACCTGGTGGTACAGGAAAAACTTTTTTGATTTTATTGATATTAGCAACAATTCGCTCACAAAATGAAATTGCGCTTGCACTTGCTTCGTCGGGAATCGCAGCAACTTTGCTTGAAGGTGGTAGAACAGCTCATTCAGCACTAAAATTGCCATTAAACATGCAAAGCAACGAAACTCCAATTTGCAACATTTCGAAGAACTCTGCAATGGCAAAGGTTTTGCAGCAATGTGAATTGATTGTTTGGGATGAATGCACTATGGCACTTAAAAAATCTTTGGAGGCTTTAAATAGAACCTTACAAGATCTATGGAGCAATCATAACCTATTTGGTGGTGCAATGATTTTATTAGCAGGAGATTTTTGTCAAACATTGCCAGTGATTCCCCGATCAATTACTGAAAATACTTATATACGTTTTATTTCATTTTTCTTTATTTCATCGGTTATTAACCTTATGTTAATAATAATAGTAATAAATAATTAAATTTCTCCACGTTTTGTCATTGAAGCACCCACTTTGTAAATATTTGTCACCTTTACGTTCCCACTATCCCTTTAGATTATTTTTCAATCAGGTTTGAACCTTATGTTCCCCTCTTAGTTTGAAGCCCTCTAGAAGACTTCCCAGTCGGGGTTTTTAGTGCGTCTCAAAAGGGTGGCCAAAGTTCGTGGAAGCGAAGATACTTAGGTCATCCGAGCTGACCTTTTTCTTTAATTCTCCTGAACAGAACCGTCACCATAATGATAGGGCTATATGTGAGGGTCAGCAGAGCAAAAACATCTTAAGGTCGAAATATAAACTGCCACATTCCAAATCTATTTGACAGAACGAAGTCTGCCGAGTTGTATAAAAATTGTTGTATTTATTATAAAAATGTATTTTTTTTTTCATTTTTCATGATTTATCTTTTAAAATTTAAATGTTTTGAGTTTAACTTATATTATATAGATTAGACATCTTATTAAAATGATAAAGTAACATATTAAAAAAAGGATAATTTTAGGATTTATCTATCATATTATTTAAAATATTAAATGATAAAAAAAAATCCACCAGAATGCTTAATATATATAAATCACGTGTCACGTTGTTTGTCCACGATGAACGCCTTAACTACTTAACCGATTTTAATAAATTTACACACCACGTACAATTTGACCTAACTTAAAAGATAGAATAATTTTCAACTCAATTCATAGTCGCAATATTATTTTATTGCAAATTTTTTGTTTATTATTTTGCAGGTAGCTCCTAACAATTCTAAAAGATGGCGGTATCTATTGACTGAATTGAGTAATTACAAATGAGGTATCTACCCTACCCACCTTATTCGTAAGTTTAGTGTTCCAAGTTATTTACTAAAAATTTTGTAATATACATATAGTGTTATAAATTTGGATAAAATTTAAAAAATAATTATAATTATTTTGTTTTGTTTTTTGCTTAATATCGACTGTAAGAAAACATTATGGTTTTCATGAAAGATGTACTCTGAAGGTTACCCCTTGAATAGTTCACTACAATGTAATATATCAAAAACAATAGTCACAGCAACGCGTGAACGGGTCTGCTAGTAATAAATATAAATATTTTGCGGCGGTTTCACCACATGGGAATTTGGAAGTAGACTCCAGTATCTTTCATTATGGGCGTTAAGTAAGTTTTTATAATGAATTTAGTACCAAAAAATTAAAAGTCACTTGTTTTGAAAACCATTTTTGATCGTCATGATATTTCGATGAAAAAACCACTCGAACTTCGAATTCGATACGATTTTTAATAGACTAAGGCAATTTTGGATATTATGATGTAATTCCTGGAAAAAAATATGTATATTATCTGCATATGCAATTTTATTTAATATCATATATACATGCTATGGTATTTTTGTAGTACAAAATAACTATATTTAGATATTAATAATATTATAAGATATAGTTTCTATTTACCAGACGATGTTTTAACTTTTGAACCCTGACTAGATATTAAAACAGCCTTCAAATAACTCACCATCCAACCGTTATCTGTTTTAATTGAAGAGACCTTTTCTAAATCAGGATTATATCGAGCGTCGGTCAGTTTGGGTAAATTTCAATCATTCAATGTCTGCGAACAACATTGAACGAAGTTTGATAACAGATTTATTAATTTATTCCAAATCAAATAAAAATGCAGAAGTACAGCAGCATTTTTTTCGGGAATATATTTTAAATAGTAATAGAAATAGGAAGGTAATGTTTTTACAATTGCGTTTCAACATTACCTTTATTCTACTTGGTCTAGGTGCACACAATTGCCCCCGCCAAGTCAAACAAAAAGGCACGGCCGTACTATCCTTTCTTAAAGTGATTCGGGCCATTTTTAAACCAACCTACTTCTAAAAATCTATAAAGTTAAAACTTCCTGTAACCAAAAGGGTATTTCAGTGGGTATACCTGTCTATGGGAGTAGTTAGCCATGTATTTTTTCACAATTGATACCTTGTTAGTTTTATTAATACACTTTTTTGAACTCTACTAATATTACTTTTTTTAAATCTCATTAAATAGAGTGATTTAGCAAAGGCACCGGTCAATATGATTTAATTTCGAAATAAAAGAATTCTATATCTTTCCTGGGATATTAAAATATATCTATACAAAATTTCATCAAATTTTGTACGGTGCTTTCGATGTGAAGGTTTCACTGAGAGGTATGAATTTGACTTTTATTCTAGTGTAGTAAGTAAGCAATTTTATATGATTTCAAATATTTTTTATAAAGTATGTATATGCTGCAACAAGAATAATATTCATTTATCATCATAAAACTTACTGATTTGAGGCTGAAATTAGTAATCTATCTACAATCCAACATGTCTGACTCTGCATAAACCTTATAAGCATATATACTAGAGAATTGTAGCCTTTAAATGCGCTTCAATTTATATATATTACATAAATATATTCATTAGAAATTATGTTATCAAATAAATTTCAGTCTGTATACATATTCTTACCTAGAAAATTATAACATGCCTAATCCGTATTCGACATATGATATATGATATATCTGATTGAAGATACGATGTGTCAACAAGATGGATTATTGTGTTTTCTTGTTTAAATACCAGTTAAGTTTTGTTAAGATTAGAATAAGTTATTTTATTGTATAAAAGTTTTTATACTCGTATAACTTTTACACATTCTACATACTTTTAAAAATATTGATATCTTCCGTTTAAAATGACATTTATAAACTTATTTATTTATATATTTCTAGCTTTGTATGTATGTATGTACATATTTATGTACGTTTATGTATGTATATAGTTTATATTTGATATCTTTATATAGATATCTAGTATTTTACGTATTTTCTTGCACGTTTTTTGTTTGACTGGTAGAAAATGCTTTATCGTTAAACCCACCCTTTGTACCTTGTTGTGCAATAAAGAATTTAAATAAATAAATAAATTCTAGTCCTATGACTCAGGTAAGCTAAATAATAATAAATGTGATGGAGATACATAATTAAAATTTTATTTATGATATACAATAATACAAAACAAGTAAAAATTGTATATCAAATTAAGAATAAAAAATAAAACGAATTTGCTTTTTGTCAACTGACTGGTTGTTTTTTTTGTTCACTTAGAAATTAATAACTTGACAAACTATACAGGTTAAAATTTAGGTACTTCACTTCCTATTACACCTTTCTGTATTATATACAACTGCGTTGTTAAATAATGTTAAGCTGTTTTGCTTAGATGTTTGGTTCGTCTTCGATTTTTACCTATTCCAAAAAAGGGTATCACATTTTGTGTAAAAAACTAAATCATTTGTTGTTGCCACAAAAGGTCAAGAATATCGCAAAAGATTTTTAATTTTTATGGGAGACGGCTGTTTTAACATCTACAAAAACCGGACGTCTACTCTCTTGGAGAATGTGTTTTAGTTGAATTACTATTGGTATATACTTTATTTTTTCTAGCTTAGCCGCTTGTTATAGCACGCTTAGGATGATATACGGCAGCCCTATTATGAGCCGAGAGAGCACGACAATGCCCCAGGCCGGACAATGATATTTAATTTCCTGACAATTCTGTACAGGCTTCCCCGTTATCACTTCCAAGATGTTATGTACGAGTAATTAGTTCTTTTATAAAACATTATACTGTAATTGTAATATTTATTTAAAATTATAATCAATAGTCCTTGTAAATATGAGAAAACTGTATTATGAACTAGTATTGTTATGATCTTTTATTTTATAGTCTTCTTTTAGCACTTTGCTTTATTGTATTCAAATTTATATATCATATATCTATCACGACTATCAAAATTCAATACTGTAACAGCGAACATTTTGAAATTGATATTACAATGTATTTGTAATTCCTTAAATTTTTCAATTTTCCATTATGAAACATTTACTTACAAGTTTTATTGCAATCATCATTATGTCAGTCCCATGAAACCTACAGGTAAAATATGTTGTAATTATTCTGAAAACCTAATTCTAAAATTCGATCTATAGCACTCAAGGAAAGCTTTTAAAGAATCGATACTAAATTGTAGAAAAGGCATTTCACAATCACAATCTAACAAAACTCTTTTCTTGCGTTTCCTTTAGTCAATATTTATAATGATAATATAGGCAGTAAATGAAACTTAATATTATCCATAATTTCTACAACAACCAATGAAATAAATTATATTTTTGCTCCTTTCCAATCCGTTCCGAACCGAAACCAATATGTTTATGTTAAAATCGATAGGATTTCACCTAGATTTACCTCTATTTTTTACAGTGGAACTCATTTACAACTTTCATTTGTATGTGTACATTGTCTGGTAATTTGTATGATAGTTCAAACTATAGTATTATATAATTACTCCAACTACGTTTGTGTAAAAGAAACATAACAACTTTATACGTTCACAATATTAACTTATTACAAATCTAAGCCTAGAAAGAAACAATAATAAAAAATAAAAAACCTTTAATGTTAAAATAATATATTCATGAATTGTTTGTAATATAAAATCACGATATATTTCGGGTAATACAAAGAAATAAGTAAAATATTTTTTATCTATTTACAACTCCGAGAAGAATGTATGAGCATCTTGTATAGCAAAAACCATGCAAATATCTGTAATTGGATTGAATTTACTAAACATAACACGGTTAATCCATGAAATTAAAATAAAGACAGAAAACTTTTATAGAAACTTCATTTTGGAAGAAAACAATAAATATATTTTGGTCCCGTGATTAGTTTTGTGGTTAAGCATGTAACGTGTTATAAAATCAAACTGCTTATTTCAGTATGATCCATGTTATCAAGCAAATAAAATAAAGATATACAACAATCTTAATTATACATATATACAAATAAAATCATATTATACATAATTTCAATAGTTCAACTATTAATTTTCTCTATAATATACCAGTATATGCCATTTTATAATGTTATTGTCAAAAGGTTTATGATAAAAATAAAACCTTTAGAAGACAAGATTTTTTATAAATATTTTTAATTTATAAATCTTTAAAGTGCATGTTCACATTACTTTGTTATTTGTTATAACTGTTACAACTTATTTAGCTTCTTTTAAAGTAAAGGTGGGTTATGGTAAATTTAATTGCTTATAAATCCCTCATCGATTTAACAACCAAGTCACTATAAAATTCAAACGAAAACCATTTTAATTTATATTAATCCAGCTCGAAATGGGTCAAAATATCTTAGAGAACTAAACCAGAACGCTTCACGGATGACGGTCTTAAAGCGATGCCAAGTTAATAATGTTCTACATCGTACATGACATTCAGTTACAAGATCACACATAAGCCTTTATTACATTTACAGCTTTAGATGGTATTACGTTTTATCACATATAACGTTAACGTTATCATAAAGAACAAAAAACCTGTTTTCAATACTTTTATTTTAGAAAGAAGTGGTTAATATTTTAATGTTATTTAAGGGTCTATGAAAACGAATCTTGTATTGCTACGTACATTGAATTTAATGAAGGGAGACTCGTAAACTAAGTCTTCATTGTAATTAAAACTTCTTCTCCCATTTACAAAACCCTTCTCACTTCTATTACGCACCAATATGAAGCACGTATCCGAATCCCACATTTGAATAAGTTATGGCATCCTCATATTCTCTTACTACGCTTAATCCTGATGAATTTGTGTTACTTATTATAAGAACAGTACAATTCTTAAATATCTAGTTATGAAAATTAAGCTTACACCTATAAAATGAATTTAAATAATTTGTTAGGGGTTAATACGAAAATAATCATAAAAGAGTGATAAAAATTTGCTGAATGTTATGCATATATTTTTTTTTTATGTTAGACTAGGGCAAAATATTTTTTTTAATTATTTAATTAATTTTTTTATTCATTTATTAAAAAAATTCTTAAAACTACATGGTATGACATATCAAATTTGAATTGAATTTATTGAATTTTGAAAACTACAATTTCCATTTGAAATCAAATTGCAAGTGATACCCATCGTCTTCGAGCTCTTGCAACATCCGGGGAATTGCAACAGCGTTGCCGGCCTTAGAGGTGAGAGTATCCGTATTTCTTGAAGACACTCATGTCACATCGATTCTAAAATACTGCCGAAGGAAGTTCATTCCACATCTTAGTTTTATATGGAGAAAAGATCCTTGAAAACGACAAGGTAGAAGTTCGCCACGGATTCAGGTGGTACAGATGGTATTGCAGACGACGATGTGCGGTGATGAAATTTGGCGGCAGGCCATAGAAGACGCACAAAGAGCCCACGTCTCTACGCAATGGCAAGGAGTCCAGCCGTTCATAGAGCACTAGGTCCTCGACAACCCAAACGCCTCTCCATTGTGTGCGGTCAAAAGGTAGAAATCAAGTCAAATCTTTGGCCAGGTTTTAAATACTGCCTCGTATTAATCACTCCCAACTTCATTGAGGCTAACTTGACCTCACTTTCCAGGTGACCACGAAACTGATGTCGCTCAAATGTCAAGAATACTGGGTATTCTGACTCTTAGCGAGGCATAGACGAGAGTGCTCTTGAAGAGCAGTGGTACGACAAATGGGGTAAACGCTCAAACTTGTGGGATTAAGCTAAACGAAGTTCAGTTCATCCCTTCTGAGTACATTCTGAGTACATTCCCAGGGAGGTGTCTATAGAAGACACAAGTTTCTTTTTGTGCTCGTCGACGTTTTTCCGAGAATTATTTTATTTATCAAATCCAAATTGCCGACCATTGAGACTTTTTCAACTGGTAATCCTCGAGGTACGTTAGGAGCTGTTAATAGATGATGCGCTTCAAAACTGGATAGAAGCTAGGGGGAAGAGCTATCACTTTTTTTAGGGATTGAGAAAGGCGCTCAGGGGTATATATTCGTAGAACCTTTGGGAAAATGCCATTCTGACGACTGAATTTATGAACGTCAAAAGAAAATATATATTTTAGGATGACTTTTTTTCCATAAAACTATTTCCGGCATTGAGCTTTGACACCACGGGATAGTAGACGGTGTCTTCTCTTGGTCATCCAAGTCAAGTTTGAGACAAAAAGGGTTCCCAAAAGATCGGCTTTTGCTTTTGCTATGTAGGCCACAGAACCATTCGTAGTGTGCAATGTTTCCCAGAGTGGCTTTGGAAATCGCCCAGAATTTTCACATACATTGACAGCTGATCCCCAACTTTGACGACATGCTTGAACTTTGCTTCGGTAGACGAGTGTGTCTCGACCAATCGGAAATCTCCCCGCGCATTCGGTGGGACGTGACCGTAGCCAATCGGATTTTGGATCTCCGGCTTGGTCAAAGCCGGTACCCTCCCGGGGTATACTTTTTGGAGGCAACGCTTTTGTGTTTGGCAGGTGTGGGGATTGTGCTTACGGATTCTCTCACTCGCCAACGACAGATAATCCTTTGAATTTGGTCACTACATGTTGATCTTCCGTGTTAAGGAAATTGTCCGCCGGTAGCTCCCACTATTCTAATTTAAAAAATACGTTTCTTGGTTTAAAAATACCCTATATTTACCGATAATATTGGGTTCTATTAGTGATCTTATTTGAATTTGTATCAAACATTATTTTCTTATTTATTACAATACTCTCTTAACATACGTTTCTTAGATATAAATCGTTATATCTAAGAAACGTATCTAATTTCCAATTTCTTTAATAGCAGATTACAAAGTTGGTATCTAATAATGTAACTATAAATATATATATATATATATATATATATATATATATTATTCAATACTAAAAATACCTGTCTGCGAGGTTCAAACTTTGTCATTAATTAGATGGAAAATATTAACTCTTTGAAACACGCTGCTTGTGATAGTTCCAAAGTAAAAGAAGTTAAATAAAAGAAAATACATGTTAAATGTACCTTAAGTAACATTAATTACTGTAAGCTCCACAACATTTATATAATTGGAAAGACTGTCTTTGAGAAGCACTTGACCATTCTAACTACATACTTTACTTTTAATAACTTGTATATTTTAGTCAAACAATCCAGAAATAAAAATTAAAATTTTGTGATCTTTGTGAAAAATTTTCAACTTTATTTCTGAATAACCAAATTTTTTCATTTAACGATGAGAAATTTGAAATACACAACATATGAATATATTGTGATGGGATCCATTAATTATTTACACCTTTAACTGTTACCTATCAGTACATATAGTTATACATTTATTGATTAATATAAATTATACAAGGTTGTACTTACTTAAAATTAATAACAAGTAACTTATTGTTTTACTTTATGGCAAGTAGTCAGTTTTACAGGATGTTATTAGAAAAGCGCGCTATAATGTCGTACGCGGTCACGTAGACGAGTCAAAAAATCTTGTACAATAATATGTTTTTGGATTATGTTATGACACAAGCCTCTTTTAGATTGATGCTAGTTTAAAGATAAATATTCAAATCAAAAAAACATGTATTTAGAGTTTTATTTATAGTAAATATTAGTCTAAATGAGCAATGTGAGCACTATATATATATATATATATATATATATATATATATATATATACAAGGTTTCAAACATTCCTTGATTACTTCGTAATTTTGATATAAAGGAATAATTAAATGTTTATTAAAAGATTTTAAACATATATAATTGTACCAAAAAAGAGTTAAACACTTTCTAGATTCGAGTAATTATCATACCTGAATACCATACCATACCTCATTATATAAATCGGAATGTTTAATTCTTGTCTTCTCCTATCCTTGTGCCTTATTGTATCTATCCCTGTTACTGAAAATTTACAACGGTATTGCAACTGCTCATGTTGAATAGTTAATTAAATTTAAAATAACTTATTTCAGATATTCTTTTTAATGTAAGAATAAATTATTTTCATCGACCCTCAAAAGGCCTTGAAAGCCTCTTACCATGCAACAATATCAGATCGGGACTTTTAGTTTCAATCGATATATTCCTTATCAACTTTATGTTCTGATGTTTACTTCAAAATACTAAACCATACTGAATGACAATGAATGAATTATTAGCCTCTTTGATGATTTAATCCCTAGTCTGTGTTCAGAGAGTTCCAAAATCCTTTGTTTGTGCAAATGGCCGATTATATTGTTTATATATTATAACCCATAAAACATTTCGAAGGTAAAATAAACAATTTTTGTCACAAATTATATTTAACAGTACGAAATGTTCGATATTTATAACATTGGTTTTAAATATAAATAAACATGTTTTTTTATAAAGGAGAATATTCAATAAATTTAGTTTGTATGATATTAAACTACATATAATATAATATAAAAACGTCAAAGTAAAAACGATGTGCTTTTAAAAACATGCCCAAATAAGACGTAACTGAAGAAAGAATTATAAAACTCAACATCAGCGTGTAGAAGCAAGCGGTGATAATAAAGATTGAAAACCAGCGTCATGTAGTAATTTGAATATCGCAGTATTACCGTCACCGAGATAGTCTTCATTAAAATCTCAAAAAGTTATGCAAGTTATGTTTGATAGTACCGGAAAACAAGTTAGCACTGCGTTTTAATGATATACTGTAAAGGACAATGTTCATCTAAATTATATATACAACATATCTAACTAATTTAATAACACACTGGATCATAAATTATTGATTAAGACTGCTTCGTGAATAACTTGTTATTTTTTATAATATGAACGTAGAAGATAAAAAACGATTACTGTTGGTTTATTCTTAGTAAATATAGCTACATATACTCACGGACTTTTTGTTGATTTCTTTTTAATTATACAATTCTATAATACATTATTCTAATCTATCTTCTACCCATACTTGTTTATTACCAATGTTTGATATAACCAGCACACTAAAATACTTTTTCAAGTTTAAAAATGTAAACTTTTAAAGTTTACATTTTTTTTTATGGAAGAGGAGGGCAAACGAGCTGGCGGGTCACAGATGAATTTGTTTCTGTAAAAAACATATAATTTTATTCAACCACTTTGTCGTCCTAATTAATAGGTACGAGGATGGTCATGCAGAATTACAACTTTCTAGTATTAAGAGTCAGAACTAGGTTACAAATATTTGGACGGAGGATGGACATACTAGTACGGAATCTACTACACTACGGCACTCTGAAAACTGTAAAAAATATATTATAACTACCTTATGGACATAGAACTGTCATACATGAAAGTTGTGCAAGAAGTGATATCATTTTCACCAACCCCCCATGTCGTACCGATTTAGAAATACCGCCGAAAGAAGGTCGTTCCACAATTCAGTAGTATGTGGAAACATCCTTGAATACCGCACAGTAGAGGAAGCCAAGCACCCAGATGGTACGGATGGTGTTTCAGGCGATGATGTGCTGTCCGTTAATGAAATTCGGCGGCAGACTTCAGATGAAATATATTTTCGGAACACTCCCTTTTGTAAATGCGATAGAAGACGCATAAAAAGGCCACGTCTCTACAAAATGCCAGAAAGTCCAGCCGTTTACAAAGCATTGGGTCCCCAACAATCCAAATGGCTCTCCGTTGTACGCGATCAAAAGATAGAAGGTGATATTTGGGTGATCTGGATCAGAGGTGACAACAGTACTCAATGTGATGTGATGATATTACATGAGAAAAAAGAAATTATCAAAACAGTGAATGTTTAAAACATACTTATTTTTCATATATTTTTCAAAACTGTACTCAATCTTATTATAAGTGATCAGTCGGTTATAAGCGCTTAACTATGTAATTAGTTATTAGCTACTTGTGTAAAAAATGTTTAAATATAGCATGTCACAGCAGGAAAACAATTCTGCTGGTATGTTTTTATTTTAATAGTAACAGCGTTGGAGATACTACATGTTCTAGAACTAAAAGGTAAAGTGAGCTTTCCAAAATACTTTCTTCCATGAGCCTCCAAAATATGGAATATATTTCGTTATTTTTAAGAATTTCATAAATTGTTCATATTGAAATAACATTCTTATTAACGTCTTTGTGGTCACATACATATTAATCTCTTCAGAAAAAATTAAAAGTAAAAATTTTAATGCAACCTAACAAACGTCAGCGTTAGAAATACTTTTATTTCTCTGGTGTTATAAGAGATCCTGGGTTCCCTATTTTATAAAATTTGATTTTACATATCCAGAGATTCATAGACTGAAAAGCAGATGTTGTTGGTTGAAAAGAACTATAACATATAACAATAAAGCTACCCGTGTTTCATCACAATTTATGTGCAACGGGATAAGGTTCGAGAAAACAAGGTACTAGAGACGGAATAGTGTAATGTATCTGAATATTCACCTTTGTCAGTCTATCTCAATAAACTGACGATTAGACTGATACACACAAATCTATTACCAAAAATAACAACATTAGTTATTATTTTGATAATACAATCAATATTCTTTGTTATGCTATAATATATCTTACTTTATATTTGTTTGATTGATTGATTGTGTAATTAATAAAAATAAACACCAAAATAATATAGAGAATCGTAGCCAACCAAATCAAATATCTATCATTTTATCTTAATTATTTTAAGAAAGTTATATTCGATATAGGTTATCTAGATATTTGTGAGTAGATGAAACTTAAAATAGTTTTCATATATTATATGTTAAGTTTAGCAAATCCGCTTTCTTATGTTTACACGTAACATTTTATTGTCTTTCGTGTTATACGCTCTCAAGCTCCCTCATGTCATGTCAGGAGACAATTTATTGTGGTCAGTTTAAGTGACAAGAATTGATTAAAATTTTCACATATTTCAAGCTACTAAACTAAAGCTAAAAAGAACAAAATTCTTTTTTGCATTTTTAAATATCCCGAAATCTTTTTTTTTTTTTAATTTTACCGTTTGTAAAAAAAAGAAAATTATATTTGGTAAAGTTCCGTAATAATATAAAAAAGATGTCGCACCATTAATGCAAGAAATATTTAGTTTATTTTTTAGGCCACCTCTCCCGTTATTCTTAATTAGAATATTATAAATATTATTTTATTAACAACTCTGACTGAAATTTATTGTAATATTTTTATAACACCAATGTCTTGATTTGCAAAACACCCTAGAACATTCATTTTATTTTCTCTTAATAAATACTTCTATTACTCATATATTTATACCAAACTGGTTTATTCCAGCAACTGAAATCCTCTTCCTCTTTTCTTTAAAAAAATATATAATTATTAGTTTCGTTATAATACTATAATATTATAGCCCCATTTTTGTTTTCCCGTGAATTTGCTGCAGCAATAAACATAGATGTGTGCCTAAAATTTTGTGTATTTGCGTATTTATAATATATATAATATATAACTCAGTATTTCAGTATGAAATGAAATTAACAATTGCAAGATATGTTAAAGTTACAGATATAAATACTCTTATAGATCGTGTACAAACGATCATTTGAACATGGTCACAAAAGATATATATCTTCTAATGGGGTTGTTTGTATTCAACAAAGTTTATATAAACATCAATAAAGATTTATTTAAGAAGCTAAAATGTATAACGTTGTTGCGGCAGCAGTAGCGGCGGCGGCTACGTCGGCAGTAACCAAGACCTTTTAATTTTCGGAAGGAAAAACAGCAGGCTTAGCAGATGTGGAAACCGAATTAATTAGATTTATATTTTATAAAATCGACATTCATATATCTTATAAAATTTTTAATTGGATTTAATAAAATTTTTAATTAGATTTTAAAGTAAACGATAAAAAAATAGGAATATCGCAGACTTCTATTTGGATTTCTGTTTATCAAATATTTATGCACGTTTATGAAAATATAATTAGGAAGAAGAAAAATAAGGCAAAACACTGCTTCAGGATTGGAATGAAACTGATAAAAAGATACGGGTTTGTTAAGACAATAAGCCTATCATAAATCTTTTCTTACTTCAAAACTTAACCTAGAACGGTCAGTCTAATGTATATCAGTATGCAATATGAATTTATGAGGGTTCCAAACGCGCCCTAATTTGAAAAAAAAACACAACAAACTCAGTCGGGTTTTTTTTTATATGATCACCGTTTCATAAATGTCAGTACATTATTACGAGTAAGTAAGAAATTTTTTTTATTTATATTTTAACTGCTTCCTTCTTCTTTGTCCCTAGTTACCGGACGATGTATTTAATTTATGAACCTTGAAAATGGATATTTGAATTTCCGTCGAATATATAAACCACCAACCATTAACTTTTATAAATGGGTAGATATTTTCCAACATAATTGTATTGACCGTCGGTCAGTTTGGATAAATTTGGAGGATTCAATTGTGGTTTACGAACCATGTGGTTTGTAAACGAAGTTTCATAAAAGATTTATAAATTTATTGTAAGTCAAATAAAATTGCGGGAGTATTGCAACTGTTATCCGGCATAACAGCATTTTAAATACAAATGAAAATGGAGAGGTAATGTCTTTACAATTACTTTTCAACGTTTACCTTCCTTTTTCTTAGTGAAATCATTTTGTGAATGCTACTTCGTTTGAAATAGTAACGAACACGATACAATGTTATTAGTTAATATTCTTGTTAGCTTATTTAACAAATAATATGCATTAAAAACATATATTTATTCTGTACAATATTTAAAATTCTATAAAATAGTTTCGGCGTGGAAAACACTTTAAACGTGGAAATAAATGAATAATATACTCGTATTTTGAATTCGAAAGCCTTAGATTACTATGTTTCAAACAATTACAAGTTTATTTGTTTCAGCAATTCAAATTTGAAACAAAATAATTAGCTTCTCCTTGTTGGCGATTAATTTATTTAAATGATTTTAAACTAGGAACAAGTTTTCCATACAGATATAAGTAAAAATAATACATATGTCTTTTATTATATAACCTTAAAAATATGTCACAAATAATTTGATGTTTGTAAATTATTTTCATATAATAAATTATTTTAGGTTTTTATTATTTCGTAGAAAGATCAGGTGCTTGTGTAATGAGGAATTCATTACTGTTTACTGTTGACAATCCTTTGTTTTTATAATATAATATTAAAACTTTCAATGCGGTCTCACGAAACTTGTCTGTAATAATAAATACTTAACCGTGTAAAATGTATACAAAACAATTATTCTGCTCGTGGCTCGGACATACATACAAAATATATTAATTTTGTTTTTTTTAACAATTTATTATGTCACAAGTCTTTACGTTTTCAACGATTTGTGATACTATACTGACTTTAAGAAAGATAAACTTATCTTGTAATATGATATAATACTTATTTACTATGTGTGTCTATTTGTTTAAACAACCACCACAAGTAATAAAAGATTTCACTCCAAAATCCAAAAAAGCCTTTATAAGATAATGAGCATTGTTCAGATGAGAATAAAGTTCTCTTATTTATTTATTAATTTTATTATTATCATTATTCCAGACAATGTTAATTACATATAAAGTTATAATAGTTATGTTGGGAATTTGAGGTTCCTTATAAGATACGGTCTGCAAGAAGATTTGAAACGTCACGTCACGCAAAAAACGTGACAACGTTGAATTAATTACAGAGAATGTTGTAAATAAGACCTGGAACGAAATTATTTCTACGAATCACCCTATTAATTATTCTATAATATACCAATATCATATTCCCTAATATCATTATTGAAAATCCTACGTCAAAAGATTTATGGAAAAACTCAATCTCAATCTCAATCGGATCTTGTAAAGAGAAAAGTTTTCTTTATATATTTATGTGTTTGATGTTTTACCCTGTACAGTCCGCTGTAACGACAAGTATATTGCAGTGTGTTTAATTTCAAAGTGAACTGCTACTTAACTTGGTTATTTGACTTATTTATCTAGTAGTAGTATTAAAGTTATTTTAATTAAAGTTGTGTTAATTAAACTGAGATATTTTTACATTTCAAATATTAAATATTTTAATTTACATAAATCTAGTTCGAAGTATGCCAAAACATCTTAAAGGAATAAACCTGAAAACGCGAAGAGAAGCAATGTCGTGGAAACGTGCTTTCAATGTTTTATTATAATGTTTGAAAAATACATAAATACGGCTTAAAAAAAGCTATAGAAATTTACCACATTCGATTGGTTGCTTCAGAGCGTAGCATTTATTTAAAAAATAACTGAAGACAACTTATATTTCACAACAATTTGTTGCAAACTTTACGTACAAACTGATAAAATATCTTTATATAATATTAGTATATGCACAATTCGTTAGCTTAGTCTTAACAGTTTTCCATTTTGTTTGTCAAATAGCGGATTACAAAAAATACTTATTTTAACGTGATCGTTTGTATAAAACTACAAACACATTCATAATACCAAAATACTTGTCTGCGAAGATCAAATTATGTGTTATTAATGAAGGACGGCCATTTCCTCTTTGAAATAGTGCCGCCGAAGCACTGGAGATAGTGCCGACGTAAAAGAAGTTACATAAAAAGAAAATACGTTCTAAATGTACTGTAAATAACATTAATTACTTCTAGTTTCACAGTCTTAATATAATTTGAAAAGGTGCCTTTGAGAAATAGTTGGTCATGAAAGTTACTATACTTGTTAATAATAATAATATAATTATATTGTTTTATTCCTAATCATTGAGTCTGTAACTTTTACATTTATTGACTAATATAAAGTAAAGCTGGTTGGGTTTATTTAAAATTAGTAATAACTTATCGTTATGATTTATAACATGAAGTCAGTTTTATAGCACGATATTAAAAAAGTCGTCTGCGCGGTCACGTAACCATCGAGTCAAGGGTCGGCTAGAGTCTTCGAAGCTTGCACAATAATATGTTCGAGGCTAACGCGACACTTTTAGTTATATTTGCTATTAAAGAAATATCTTTCTAGAAGTGAATTATACCCTTAGTACGAGTATATATTTATATTAATAAAAAAAATTATAAAAATTAAGAAAAGAAGGAGAAGTACATGTGTCCTGTATCCTGCAAATGGCACATTTTGGTAGCATGGGTGAGAAATAGTTGTCGTTTGCTAGCATTGCGTCTGTTTTAAAAAAACAGTTTCATAAGTTTCAAAATTGTTGTCTTGCTTCGCAAATAAATACGTTCTATTTTTAAATTCTTCATCTGAACAACTCCTATAAGAGAAAAATGTGCAGTGATTCGATTACAATTACAAAAAAATATAGATATAGATAAGATAAAATAAGATAAGATAAATATATAACAACTAACTGTGAAACGACTGATATCTCATGTCAAAATTTGGTGTGGTTTTTCAATAGGTACAGTAGTTTTTGTGTTTTTGAGGCGTGCCCAAACCAACAGAACATTTATATATTCATTACTTATATATATACATTATTTATAGATTACAACTTCAGCATTGGAGTTTCAAATCGATGTGACAACCCGTCCCTTTTTCTTTATTGTCGCACGGGAAACTTGCTATTCGGGATAAAAAAAATGGTTAAATTCCAGATCGATATCTGTTTGTGTGCAAATTTCTATAAAATGTAAGTAAATTATCAAAACATGATTACAAATCGATTCAGTTCAATCCTAAAGGAACAAAACAGTATTCCAGAAGAAGCAGGTTTGAGTTTTACCTGTGTTGATATTTATGATTTCATTCATACTTCACTTCATATCACTTAAAAAAATTAAATTTATTATGTAGGTGAGGAATTGATATGTTTAAATATTTATTTCATTGTGGTTTTATATCTCAATAAACACATAAAAGATAAAGTAAAAACTAAGCTATTTTATAAATGTATTTTCAACCTAAAAATAAGAATCCACCCGTAACTCTAAAACATTTAACTTAGAATTTATAGTTTCATTTTATTATTACGATATCTTGTTTTCTATATTAATAATTTTGTCGAGGGCACGGTAGACTCGAATGAAAGTTTATAATAAAATACAAAAAAATCATGATTTCGAGTCGACAACATAAAACCGCACAATTCGAATTGCCGAGTATTTTTTTAAATCATAATGGTACAGACAGATAAATCGCAATCACCATATTGGCCACTCTAAAGAAATTTCACAGACACCGGAAGCCATCTTGACTTATTTAAGACCGATTTACACGTATCAGTGATGTCATAATTACAAAAAAAATTGTATAGCAAGTTCATTATCATACACAGATCTATATGTGGTCCTTAGATCATTTCTTGGTACGGAGTGTAGTGCCCAACGTCCGGCTAGCACAAGACCTTCGACCCAACTCCTTTTGCACTACAACTACTTGGGGATCTAGAAAAGTACCTGGCACGGCCACCTGGCACGCGCAAAGTGGTTGCCGTTTTCCAAAGTGATTCTGGGAAACTCTTGCCAGACGTCCCTATCGCTATTGACTCTCTGACCCACACAGCAATAGAGAAAGTCGAACTCTTGGGCACTCTTTTTGCCTTAAACTCGACTTTGGATGACCAAAGTAAGACACCGTCTACCATCCCGCGGTGTCAGAACTCAATGGCGGAAATATTTGTTCGGAAAAAAGTCTCTATTTTCCTTGTACATTCAGACTTTTGCGTATGAATGGTGTGAACTGAACCTCGCGTCGTTTAGTTTAGTCCCCAAAAGACAAAAGTTTGCGCTTTTACCACATAAACAATCTATTTGTTTCGTGTTTCGAAGAGCAATTTAATCTGATGCCTACCGCCGATTTTCACCACCGCACAGCGCGTCACCTCTTGCAATACCATACACACCACTTGGATGCGTGGCAATCCACTGTTACAAGTGGTTTTCAAGAAAATTTCTTCCACATATCACTAAAATGTGTACCGAACTTCCTTCAGCGGTATTGCCGAATCGATACGACTTGGTTACTTTTAAAAACGCAAACATTCGCACCTTCACCACCTCCAAGGCCTGCAACAATTCCCTCTTGTTCTTGCGATTCCCCGCATATTGCAAGGGTTCATGGGCAACGGTGATTTATTGTCATCGGTCACCCTCATATCTATTTGCCCTTCTATTACAAAAAAAATGTAAATTAAATAAATAAATGGTTATAGTATTGTGTTGGTGCTTCTGACTCTGTCACTCACGATTCAAACGTTACCATAATAGAAGTATTACCTTGAATGAGCTATTCAATATACAAGCCTCAGTTTAAAATGATTACAGAGGTTATAGTAAATAATAACTGTAAAAAAGAATGTGCACATAAAAAAATATATACTAAAATAAAACTTAATAAAATAACTGTCTTACATTGCTGTAGTTCTACAAATTTCTAAATATTTCATAGGCCTTGGTGTTGAAATCTGTTGATATTAATTCAAGTTTGTGCATAATAATATTATCTTGTATAGCGTATAATATCTGTATAAGTAATTATCAATTATCCTTTATTCTTGACAAAAAGACGAATTTTAATTATCGTTGTATTTTATATTTTAACTCCGGTAAATCATTCCACGATATTCGAACAGTCACGAAGAATAAGTCGGCTCTAAAACTAGATTTATGAAAAGAGTAAGTAATAAAGGAATAGTAGATGAAATGATGTTTCATATGTTTGTGGTGGTCTTTTAATTTTTTTGTCGATAACTCTCACTGTTTGTCAAATAGACCAGTACAGGTGACTTTTTTTTAAGTTTCGAATTTTTAGAATGAAGTGAAGATCGTAAAATGAATGATGAGCTAAAATAATAAAAACATCTTTTTCTACTAACTTACCAGAAATGTTGTCGTTACCGAATGAAATATATAAACACGGTTGTGGTACCTATAATATTATGATTATCGAATTACAGTATACATTATAATATTTATACATATATATTTAAAAAAATATCTCACTGTTATTTCTTGTTGTTCTTCTTGTTATATGTAAAATTATTTTTAAACCAGTTTATATACAAGAATTCGGCGATAAATCCCTGACCGAACATTAAAACTTAGTTCCACAATGAACATCGTTAATTATTTGCGAATTAATTAGCAACTATAATCAAATGAGTTATAAAATAATTGTAGTTGTTCACAAATCTTTACATATAATAATTTGGTTAGTCAAGGATAATACTGCGCCATTATCCTTGACTAACCAATTTATTAAATTTATTAATTTTATCTATTTATATTAATCATTATTAATTAACGTGAAATTTTGTTGAGTTAACTGCTGTATTGCGGGTTTGTTTACTAGATGTTTATCTATACATCTATACTAGATGGTTTATGCACGAGTATTAAAATAATGGCGTCAGAGAGCTTTAAAAATATTAAGTGTACTTCCTCATAGTACCACTTCATAGTAAAAATGATTTTTATTCAAGTAAAAATATTGCGTTGTTTAAAAAAACAATTGCACTGAATGTTGCGAATGTTGAAAACAAAGCCAAAGTTTATACTTCAACATACATTCTACTTATGTAAAGTCAGATTCAAGGTTTTTGACTCCCAAGAGTAGATCCATAGAGAAGAAACGCTAAGAAATTCCATAGATATATATTTTTAAAGTGTTTGATATTGAGCCACAGTCACAATAGATAAATGAGAACAAATAAGAATTCAAATAAAAAGAAATCCAAATGAAATTTTTGAATAACTAACGAAACGCACGCAACAACTAGTCTCATATTAACAAGGGATTAAAGAACTCAATATTTTAACATATACGATAATAGTTCGTATATAATAACTTAATTCAGAACTAAAAACACTTATTTATAACTAACAAGCACTAAAATAAACTTTCTGTTTTTTTTGTATTCGATTTATAGCCTAGCATTTTCCTTTTATAGTTAATTCAAAATATTTTAAGACTTGTAAAGAGATAAGAGTAAAAGATACTTAACAAAAAATCGGTTAACTATCAATGACAACCATTTCATAGTTTAATATATATCTCTTAACAGGTCATAACGCTGCCTTACGTGAGAGTGCCTGCATAAGAGTTACACGGTTGAATGGTACAAATTCCATCATCATTTCATCGACGGACGCTACAAAAACCAGCGAGCACGTCGTGACGATGATTAGAACCGCGTTAGACGTGAAAAACACGAGCGCAAAAGTGGACCGAATAAAGAAAGTTAAAAACCAAAAAGTTATTATCACCTGCAATACCAAGGATGACCTTCAGCTGGTAAGGGAGAAAATCAAAACAACCAATACCCTAAAAACCGAGTCCGCAAAAACAACAAATCCACTAATTATCATTAAAGACGTCATGGCTTATCACACAGACGCAGAGCTTGTGGCACATATTCTGGCCCAGAACAAGCAGGTGCTGGAAGGCGTGGAGACAAATGAGCGGGTAATTAGAGTCAGATACAGGAAGCGTGCGCGCAACAACCTAGTATGCCACCCAGTCTTGGAAGTTTCCCCCAAAATTCACAAAAACATGCTTGAGGCTG
Organism: Melinaea marsaeus rileyi; assembly: GCA_918358865.1. Lineage (NCBI taxonomy): Eukaryota > Metazoa > Arthropoda > Insecta > Lepidoptera > Nymphalidae > Melinaea > Melinaea marsaeus. The sequence continues at coordinate 24,960,879 of OU911089.1, forward strand.
AGAAGCTCTACATAGACCTCCAGAGAAGACCAGTGGCGGACCACTCACCACTTGTCCAATGTGCCAGATGCCTCGGTTTTGGCCACACAAAAACAATTTGCCAGGAAGCGGAAGAGAGGTGCAACTTCTGCGGAGCAGCCCACTCCTGGGAAAAGTGCCCTAGCCGTAAGGAGAACAAGCCGCCAAACTGTTTTAACTGCCAAAAAATAAAGAGATCTCTAGGCGCACCACTGGTAGAAACAAACCACATAGCATACAGCAATGTATGCCCTGAACGCCAGAAATGGGACGCAATAGCAAGAGCCAGAGTCTCCTACCTCTGCTAAAGATGACACAAGAGCTCCTCAAACAACAGCAGCCCAAACCAACCAATCCCAAAATAGTATCAAAATTATCCAAGTCAACCTCCAGAGATCGAAGCTAGCAACCGCCGAATTGATGCAGGTGGCAGATTCAGAGGGAATTTCGATAGCACTAGTCCAAGAACCTTATGTGGGAAAGACGGGTGTCCTAAAACAACATCCAGGCACCACAATAATCCAGTGCACTCTGAATCGCAGAAAACCGAACAAAGCGGCGGTCGTCATCTTTGGCGATAAAATCGCAGTCACCCACGATCCACAAATGGTCACGGAAACCGAAGTACCAGCAACAATAACAACAGGAAAGACGAACATTGGCCTAATATCACTCTACCTAGAGGGGAATGAAGCCATCAGCCCCTACATCGTCAGGTGCAAGACCATTATGAGCAAATTCACCACAAACAACATCATAGTGGGAGGTGACATAAATGCCTGGAGCAACTGGTGGGGAAGTTCATCGGAAAACGACAGAGGCATAGAATACAACGCCTTCCTCGACGAGATGGACCTCCACATCCTAAACAAAGGCAACACACCAACGTTTGAGACGAACAGAAGAGGTAAACTCTATACAAGTATAGTGGACGTCACAGCGTGCAGCAAACCACTGTTGGGGAAAATTAACAACTGGAGAGTGAGTCGAAACCAGATAAATTCGGATCACAACGCCATCACCTTCTACCTCCAATTGGAAAGGGCTCCGAAACCATTGAAGCCCATCACCACCAGGAGATACAACACAAAAAAGGCCAAATGGCGAGAACTCAGAAAAATTTTCAACAACAGATTGGAAAACGAGAATTTGACTCCACATACAATAACAGCCATAGAAAAACCAGTAGACCTGGAAACCGTCTCAAACACCTACATTGACTGCATCAAAGAGGCTTGTGAAAAATCAATACCCTCTGCAAATACATACAAGGGAAACCCCATACCGCCATGGTGGACACCAGCCCTGCAACAGCTCAAACAAGAAGTCTTAAGAAAAAAGCGCAGAATCCGCAACGCCGCTGCCTGTAGAATATTACAGGTGGTAACCGAATATCAAGAGGCAAAACAACTGTACAACATCACAGCAGAGGAGGCCCAAACAGCGAGTTGGAAAAAGTTTTGTGCAACACAGGACAGAGAAACCATGTGGGACGGAATATACCGAGTGATCCGGAAAACAGCTAGGAGACAAGATGACACCCTATTGAGAGACGCTGCGGGAAACACCCTTACCCCATACGAATCAGCGGAACTCCTAGCTCAAACTTTTTATCCGGATGACGATGAGAAGACCGACACCCCACATCATCAACTAATAAGAAATACTGTCCAGCCCTCAAATCCCACATCATCGGAATACCCATATGCAGACGACCCACCCTTCACATTAGCCGAACTGAACTTAGTCTTGGCGGAACTAAACCCAAAAAAGGCCCCAGGTCTGGATGGATTCACGGCGGATATCTGTATAGAAGCCATCACAGCGAACAGGGAGGTGTTCTTGGCGATTGCGAACAAATGCATGACACTGGAATACTTTCCTACTCAATGGAAAAAGGCACATGTGATGATCCTCAGAAAACCAGGAAAAGAGGACTATACTAAACCAAAATCATACCGACCAATAGGCCTACTCTCAATACTAGGCAAAATACTAGAGAAAATGATGATAGGCCGAATACAGTGGCACGTTTTTCCAACACTTAACAACATGCAGTACGGGTTCATGCCAAGAAAGAGTACAGAAGATGCACTCTATGTCCTAACGGAACACCTCAGGGGAGAGATAAGCAAGAAGAACATTGCCATAGTAATCTCACTGGACATAGAAGGAGCATTTGACAACGCATGGTGGCCATCACTCAAAAAACAACTGGTAGATAAAAAATGCCCTAAGAACTTATTCGGGATGGTAGGCTCCTATCTTCAAGATAGAAGCGTCCAAGTACATTACGCCAGGGCATCGAGCGAGAAAAAAACAACAAAAGGATGCGTCCAAGGATCCATAGGAGGACCAACCTTCTGGAACCTGATTCTGGACTCGCTCCTACAGCACCTGACCGCCCAAGGAGTAAGATGCCAGGCGTTTGCAGACGACGTGGTCTTAACATTCTCCGGCCCCTCAATCCATGAGCTGGAGCGTCAAGCCAACGAGACCCTTGATATTGTACATGACTGGGGGCAGAAGAACAAGCTAAGTTTTGCACCACACAAGACCTTCGCAATGATGCTAACAAAGAAACTGAAAGTATCAAACCCCCAAATTTACATGGACGGTAAAGAAATTGCCTTGGTTGACGAAATAAAGATACTAGGATTAACCATCAACAAAACCCTGACATTCAAATCACATGTGGCCGCAATATGCAAGAAAGCGGCGGACATCTACAAACAGCTAGCATGTGCGGCAAAGGTAACTTGGGGATTAAACTCAGAAATAATAAGAACAATATACGTGGCGGTGATAGAACCGATACTGACATATGCAGCATGCGCATGGGCCCAAGCGACGGAATACGCAGCCCTAACACCTAAATTGACTCCAGATTACGAACTAGTTCCGCTGTCATATGCCAAGAGGAAAATCCGAGAGGAGAGCATACTCAAATGGCAGGACAGATATGACAACTCAACTACAGGTTCAGTCACGAAGCATTTCCTACCAGAGGTGAACAAATTATACCGAACGGTAAGGAATACAATTCTGAACCAAGTTCACATACAGTTGTTGACGGGACATGGAGGAATTGCTGAGTACCTGCACAGATTCAAGTTAATAACTGACCCCGGATGCGAGTGTGACCCCCACGAAATAGAGTCTGTGTGGCATCTGATCTTGGACTGTCCTCGCTTCCAAAGGGCGAGAATGGACCTGGAACAAAGTTTCAACACCAATCTAACAATGGAATTACTACCCAAACTTCTGGACGACCCAAAAACCAAAAAACCTTTTTTGGACTACGCTGAAAAAATCATGCGCACAGCAGCCAAAAGGCATAAGGACACAACACCACCGCAAACTAGAGAAAACACCCGCACTACCGCACTAATAATTCCAAGACAGGTACCAACACCTAAAACAACCCTCCCTGCTACCAAAAATCACAGAGAGACAGTAGCAAGACTGCTAGAGAATGGAGTAGTCGGTCCACCTGGCATCAAGACCAGAAGTGTGGTAGTATTCATGAACACACCACATGAAAGACTGGGTATCAGCTTCTGCTGCAAAATGGGCCCAAACAACATAGAGATGTCCCCGGGACTAGCGGCATTGATGAAAGGCAGTCCCACAAAAAGCAAATTAAAACGGAAAAAGCTCGAGGCAATGAGCGTGATTTTAATAGCAAACCAGAAATGTCGTCTATACCGCAAAGACAACAAAACGGTACTTATTTTCGAAGACGAAGAAATATTAACACAGTTTGCAAGAGCAAGCTCACTACTTAACATCATAGCTGAGGTCAGCGAGCCCCAAGATCCGGCTCGAATAATCAGCGTGGATACAATGACAGCCGGATATTACAAAGGCGAAGTTGCAGACCACCTGGGTATAGTTGTAGCCTCCAAAATTCACCAACTCGTGGCTTATGAGAATAGAGGCGAAGATCTCAGCTATTTAAAACCCAAACCAACAAAACCCCAACAAAACCCGGCAGTTCTAGACACCGACTATAGAAACCTGGCAAATCCAAGTGGCTCGGAGAAAGTGCAGAAAAAACATGAGGAGGAGAGAGATGCCAAAAACCAAACAGCAAGAAAATCTCCGAAGGAAAGCATCATCACCTCTATCATTAAAGCAGTCAGCATAGCCTCGAACCAGACCCTTAGGAAAAATCCTATAAAAGAACAGCCAGTAGGAAAACAAACATACAAATCAAAACCAAAAACGACGAAAAAACCAACGAAAGCAGCAAAAGGCCCCGCCGAACTCCCAAAATACCTACCAGTAGTCAGACCACGGGACCACATGATAAATGCCTTCATAGAGTACACCGCCATACTTAAGGCAACAAGAGCGAAAAAGATCGAAGAGTGCCAAAAAATCCTGGAAGCACGTCACAGCAAACTCAAAGACCTATTAGATGAAAGGATAAAGACTGCGAAGGCAACAATTTATAACAACCAGACCGCGGAAGTGATCGAGGGAGAAGAGGCAGAGCAGCACATGGCTGCATTCAGTGAGACAATTGGCATGGTTGAACTTGATTTAGAAAAAACAGAAACATCAGGAGTAGTCACTTACCGAACCCCGACGACTGATCCAATAGTGGTAACCACAAAGAACACTAAGATATGGCTAGACGACAAAATACTCGAAAGAGCGGACAAATTGTCAGAAACATGCCAACAATGGGAGTTACCACTAATAAAGATGATATACGGAGTACCAGGATGCGGTAAGACTACATGGATAATTAACAACTTCAACTCCCAAGACGACCATATAGTCACTACCACTAAAGAGGCTAAACTAGAACTAGCATTAAAAATCTCCGAAAAAGAGGGGGCTGACGCCGCGCGCAGAGTAAGCACACTGGCTTCGATCCTAACAAACGGATTACCGAAAGAAAACAAGGGGAAATGCCAAAGGCTTATAGTCGATGAAGCATTGATGAACCACTTCGGATCCATCGTGATGGCCCTGCAAATCACCGAAGCCACAGAACTGCTACTCATTGGTGACGTAAATCAGCTTCCTTATATTGAAAGAGAAAACTTGTTCGAAGTCTACTACCACCGCCCAGACTTTATAACAACTGCCATCATAACACAACTTATGTGCTCAAACAGATGCCCGAGGGATGTAGTCTACGCCCTTAGAAAAGTATATGACGGTATATATTCCTCGAGCAGCATAGCAAGATCTATGAACATAAAATCCCTTACAGGTGAAAAGATCCCCATTGACCAACCAAATACCCTATACCTGACCTTCACTCAAGAAGAGAAGCTAACATTGGAAGAAAAAGGGTACGGAAAAGGGAAGGGATCCAAAACACTCACCGTTCATGAGGCACAAGGTTTGTGTTATGAAAGCACAATAGTAGTAAAAAGAACCGGAAAGAGCCTCCCACTCCATGACAGCGTACCTCATGCGCTAGTAGCCATTTCCCGACACACCAGGACGTTTGTCTACTACACGGACCATCAAGAAGATGCGCTGGCGAGGTTCATCAAAGACAGCATTGTTAATACGGACAAGACAATAAATGATTACAACTTGAAATTAGCAATACACAACCAAGACCAGAAGGTCATAACAAAATTAACCAATTGAATAGAATATTTATTTATGTATTTATTAAAGTAATTCTTGTGCCTGAATACACAGGCAAAAATCTCAAAAAAAAAAGAAATCAAAATAATAATTATAAAACAAATTAAAAATGGCATGGACTACAAGTCTATGGTAAATTTATAATAATAATAAAAAAAAAAAAAAAAAAAAAAAGAAAATGGTACAAATTAATGCCTATAGACTAGTGAACAACTAAGAGAAACTGATTAAATTACTATTTAAGCAGTTTCTCACTCTCAACACAAGCAGACTTTCAACAATATCATTGTCCTCGTTAAATAACTGTTTAAATGAACTTGTGAATGAATCAATCTGAACGACCTCAATTGTATTGACTCCTTAACATCCTTGGGGATAAACATGTGCATTATATTTTGAATATCATAAATTAAGTATTTTAACACTTTTACTATTCTTATAAATACAATTGTTTTTATGTTTGAAATAATTAGAGGCAATTTTATTAAAAATGAAAAAAGTCAAAATTTAATTTTTTTTTTATTCTATAAAAATATTAATGAAATATTGGAATACACTTATATTTGTTAATAATAGATTTTCTAGAGTGACTATATCCTACATCATTATCAAAAAAGTACAAACTAATATTCGAACCATAAATATGAAAGAAGGTTGACCTTCTTTAGGTTGACCTAAAGAACAAAGGCTTTTATTGTAATTAAATTACTTTTAACCCAAGTTCCAGAAGCCTTGCTCCCAATAAACGTTTCGCTGTTTTTGTGTTTATTATGTTTTGATTAAGTTACGTCCCGCATTACAACTTATATAAAGTTCTTATATAAAGTAATTGCATTAGGTCCAATCTATACTCAAGACGTTCCAATTAGTTGTGACCAATTCACCGAGTAGTTGCCGGTTCCTTGAAACTCTGCTCTTTAAGTTTCCTGTAGTAATGTTATATATTATCTATATTATTGGAAATCTATTCTACCCATATTATATATTAAAAGATGATAAAATTAAACTGAAATGAAACTATAAGAAGTACTGCGTAGTTATTAAGAAGTTATAATATCAAAATAATCTCAAATTTAAATTTTGTAAAATATAAAAATGAACAACTTGTTCGCAGTTTAGAACGCAATTTGACTAGTAATTAATTAGTAATGTAAATTAAAACTCTCTTAACAACATATCATAACAAATAAATAGATTTGATTGGTTGGTGAGTTGGTGGTTTCAGTCGACATGTAGATTATTTACCCTAGAGATTTAAATTCAGAAATATTATTTTACTTAGCTAATATGAGAATTCGATTTTTTACTGAACCGTACTAATTTTAACAAAATACTTAGTTTTAAAAACGTTTTTTTTGTATTTGAGGCCATTTATAGACGAAGGTTGTATAAACTCTATAAAAGAACATACCAAACGACTTTTTCATCGGTATATCGGTCTCGCTTTTTTATTCTCAACATTTGTTTTATAGTTAAGATGCTCCTTTATTAACCGCGATGCTAGGTCATAAACAACAAATAGTTAAGGAAAATTATAGTTACCCGGTCCAGAATGTTAACGTTTCTTTACTTTATTAATACCATCACTTAATAAATCAAAATCTAAAACTAAAACAAATCGAAAATCAAAAATCCTTAAACTGATCCCTTAAATGATAATCCATATCTTTAAAAAGAGTCTCATCACTAATTAGCGGCGAAATAAACAACAGTTACAACGACAGTGGAAAAAGCAGCGACTCTCTTCTTCAAATCCTTTATACGAAACAGCCGCAACAAAAATAAATACAAAAACTAAAGTGAATATAATCGAGATAAAAATTGTTCATTGTTTAATCTATTAATGTATAAGTATTTTTAATACGATGCTACAATTTGTGATTCATAGCTGAATGTAAAAAAATATGTAAAACTCTTTTAATGATGTATTACGTTCGTATTATTACCGTAACATAATGAACATGATATACACGTACATGTGTATAACATTCCTTTACAGTGTCCTTATACCTGTGAATTGGTTATTAATTTTATTAAAGGAGAAAAATTATTTTAATTTTACAAGTGTACTCAGAAGGTAATAAGCAACTTGGAACTTATTGTCTTGGAGTTTGGAGTACACTTTGAATGTATTGTACATATTGTAAAAGCAAAGCAAAATCTAATGAAATAAAACCATACATTATTTCCATCTTCTCATAAGAATATTATATTTTTTAATTAAACCCGATATGTGACTTCATAAGTCATCTAGTCTAATAAGATAATGACTCAAAGAAACTTTTTAGACTCTAAGCCACTGGATTTAGAAACTCCTAATGGAGAGGCTGATATTCGGAGCGTTATAAAAGAATCTATTTTTAATATATATTTGCATAGTACATTCTCTATAAGGAATTTGGTTTTTAAAAACTCAATTCACTTAAACATACTCCTTGAGAATATAGCAGATGTATTTTAACTGTAAATATTCTATTTTATGTCACCAGTACATTTGACCTTCCGCTGCAGTATCGAAATTTGCGGTTGAATTCAGTGCGGTTCCGATACTGTGAAAAATATTTGTATTTGAATAACAATCTCTATCCGGATAAAGTTGATAAAGGAAATAAAGTAAGAAAACCTAAGCTATTATGAATTATAATATGTATAAACTAAGCCACGGTGGAATAGTGAAATAGTGAAGCGTAATAGGTAATGCTATCTTTTTCGTAACTAAATTAACTTATTAAAATTAACAGAGTAATTAAAACCACAGATTCTGTCATACGAATACCTATAGTAACTCAATTAAACATCTGAAAATTGATATTTTATTTTATTGATATATTATGTTATGCGTTTTTTTTATATATCTATTACGCTTATAAAAACACTGAGTCAAAACTAGTACTATGTAAAATGTTAATACTGGTAAAATCAGGGGTCCCCCGACCGCATATTTTTTTTTCTGATATTTCCATCTATGTATCAGATACATTGTTTCTTGTACCTATCATTCATTTTTAAATAAAATTAAATACCACTTTTCAGAATGTAACTCCCCCCAATCCTAACATTTCACAAACAAACACAATTAAGGTATGAGAGTATTAAGGAAAATAATAGTTTTTTCAAACCATATTTCTTAAAGATCTATCTAAGGATACTCACTATTCAAAGCAGCAAGCCTAAAATGATTTTACTACTTTGCCAGTGTGACTAACATGTATGTCCATGCAGAATTACAGCATTCTAGCACTAAGAGTATCGGAAGTAGGCTACAGACAGACGGACAGACAGACATGACGAAACTAGAACAAAATTTCATTGATATTTATTACCTATAATAAAGATCTAAAACATTCAAAGATATTTTCATAACATTTTATACTCTCAGGTTTAAGTTACAGTTAGTGAATCCAAACCTACAACAAAACAATACTCCTATATAAAAAATCCTTTAATAATAAGTGAAAAACTATAATATTATGTTTTTATTTCACTAACCTTACTCAATGCACCTCCGGGATCAGACGTTTCTCTGCAACAAGCTCAATCTAATTTGTGGTGACAACACGTCGTTGGTTACACAACATTTCGAATAAGTCCTGCACCTGCGAGAACGTGCAAATAAAACATATAGTTTCTATTATTTTCTTTAGCTGTTTATAATATTTTTATTTTTCTGTTGTTTTGTCCTAAAATATTATGTTATTATTTAATTATAAAATACTTAAAGTAGTTATTGTAAAAAAATTGATTAAATAATGTAGATACACACATGTTTTTTTATTTAAGATATTTTTTTGATTTTTTGGTGAACACGAATAAAGTTGTTGTTGTATTAACAATCATTGTACGAGTATCTATTACTAAAAAACTAAATTTAGGGAAATTTTTATAACTTATTTTTTTATTAAATAAAATGATATTATTGTTATTCTTTACTTTCCTTAAATTAACTACTAAATTAATTAAAATAAAATTAATTAAGTCTCTGATTGCCATGAGTTTCATATTCTTAGTAACAGTATAGCTAAAACTAAATAACTATTTCTTCATGTTCATTATAGCTGCAAACAATGTGTCTCTGAACAGTTAGTACCTTATAAATCCGGCAGTGCGTTTTCTGCTTCCGACACAACCATATATCACTTTTATTAGATTTAATAACTACAGCCACAGAAAAAGGAAAAAAAATGTTAACTTTCAAATATATAACTAAAGATACTAAACTATTTAGAATAGCATACCAATGCTTTAGTTGTTTATGTCTCATATTCTGAAATTTATGCTTTAACATATTCTCCAAATAAAAAGTAACTTTAATTTTTTTTAATACTTTTATAAATAAACATAGATATGAAATGCCAGGAGTTAATTTAAAACTGTTGAAGTTTATTAACAACTCCAAAGTTGACGTTATCAAAGTTACTCCAAGCTGGAAGTTATTTACAGGTATGATTTTGAAATTCAGCACATTATTAACATGCAATTTCATTGTTCTACAGCCGGCGCAGCTAAAGGTCACTTCAAATCGAAATTGCGGCCTCTTTGACTAACACTTTTGGAAACATTTATTTACTTTGTATCAAAATTTTCGGGGCTAATGATTAAGGACTTGCCGACTCACATCCATATTAATTTCTGTGCATATAAATGTATTATTGAAATTATGTTTTACACAACTTTCTTAACGCGTTAATTCCGAATAATGATTACTTAAGGGTATTTAAATACAGTTTAGGCGACCTTACTCAACAAATATGTATATATTTTTTGTGTCATCATCCCCCGAAAATTATGATTTCAATACTGCTTCAAAATTGACATTGTTGTTAAATTTTGTGCTTTTAATGTTATTTTTATAAATTAAATTATATTATTAATTAGTATTATAGAAATGCAGAAATGGTAGCGAAATTTCGTGAACTTCTACAAGAAAAATATTAAATCTTTTGCAACGTTGTATGATCGGTGTACTTTCCTTCTAACATACAATACATGCTTCAATCTCCATTTTATTCAATCCATAATTTTACCTATTCTAGGAACTTTAGGTAAAAGACAGCTTAACTTCCTTTGTAATTTGCAAGTCACTAAAGAGAATGGATTTGTCGATTTGACTCACTTTCCTTAAGATAAGAGAGACAATGCTTTTTATATAAAATTAGTTTTATATTATATATAAATGAAAATTGATTTCAAAAATATATGAAATGACTTAAAATTATAAACTTAGCTTAATTTCATTGAATAATATACAAAATTTTGCTTCTACTATGGTAAGAAAATCTTGTTGTTGGAATATTATATTTTTTATTAAATTTGATAAGTTATCTAGGCCAATTAGATTATTACTCAAAGAAACTTTTTAATAGAAAAAATACTTCTTCCTTTACGTAACTTTAACCAACTGGGTTTAGAAATTCTAAATGCTAATTTGCTTTACAACAACTCAATTTCCCTCAAACACACTCTCTTAGGGTTAGCAGATGTATATTGACAGTAAATATTTATTTTATATAAGCAGTTCATATGACTTCCCGCTGCAATATCGAAGTTTGCGGTTGAATTCACAGATCCCGGTTTCGATACTGTGACAAATAATACTATGTAGAATATTCCAGATGATATCATTAAAGGAAATAAAGTGAAAACTAAGAAGCCACAGTGGAGAAGTGAAATAGTACGAAATAGTATTAACTGTAATATGTAACGCTATCTCTTTTATAACTATATTAATATTTATTTTATACATTGCTTATACTATTACACTTATATAAGCACTAAGCCAAAATTAATATTAAGCGAATCGTTATTAAAATTATGTACATTTTGAGATACTAAAATATGTATAAAGTACATCTTCTTAAACTTAATAAATCCTTTCGCATTTGATAGCACATTTATTGAGGAAGATCAAAGACTAAATTTATATTACGATAATAACAAACAACATACATTCTATATTATAAAACTACAGTAAATATGTCGATAATGCTCTTTGTTGTCTCGAACACCCTTCCGTAGACTCCGCTGACGAAGTCGTTAAAAATATTTAGTCCAAAAACACACCCTTTTTTTTATAATCATTCAGTCATACGTCATAGTATGTGATAATTAATTTATAAATATTTTCAGCAAGTTGATTAAAATGTATATAAATAAAACGTAATAATCTTAATATTTATATTGAATTTATATCGAAGCATGACATTGTTATTGTTTTACTGTTTTATTCTGTAGATTTCAGTATTTATTCACTGTAAATGAAAAATACTAAAGTCGCATCCTATATGGCAGTGTCGATTTCATATTCGGGTATCATAGCAACATCATCAAAGGCACATGTGTAATCTATTCAATCAAAAGAATCCTTGAAAGAGGGTTATTAATATCTATGGGAGATGACGTTAACAAATTTTGTATGGATCGGAATGTCTGAAAACAATTTTCTATTAAATTTCAAAAACGATAAATTTTTTTACATTTAACTTAAATTAGTATTTTAATTGTACCAAGATTTATCTTTTATGACCACACCTACTAGTTGTAACGGAGAAACAACCACACAATTAGGAGCTGTCGGTTAATAAAGTTCTTCATTATTTTGGAAAGAAGAGTGGTAATGGCGATAGGTTTGTAGTTAGCTGGGTCCGAGCTAGCACTGGAATCAACTCAGAAGCACATGCTCGTAGGCGCCAATGGGGAAATTTCATCCGGCCCACTCAACTTATCAACGTCCAAGGAAACTTTTGAGAATGTAAGAGATTTATGCCGAATTTTTTTTTTTCGGCTATTGAGCTTTGATACCGGGCGACGGTAGGCAATATCTTACCTAGGTTGTCCAATGTCGAGTTTTAGGCCTAAAGAGTGCCAAAGAGATCGGTTTTCTCTGTTGCCTGTTTCTTGTATGGGCAAAAGAGTCAATTCCCATGTTTAATGGCGATAGGGACGGCTGACAAAAGTTTCACAACATTTCCTTAGATAGCGCTCAAAATTAGGGCGTGCCGGGCGGGTAAATGGTACCTTGAAAGCTGATCCTCAATTTTGCTTAATATACAATATTCTTGTACTATTCTTGTACGGTATTTATTTTACGCAAACGAGCTTTACGGGCTATTATAACTTAAAAGCTAGTGATTCCCTGAGATGTTCTTAAAGAAATTGGTATTCTTGGAGTCGCTTGTAAATACATATTTAATAACATATTATTTATACGCCAAAACTTAAATACATAAAAAACAATGACAAATAATTGCAAACAAAAAAATAGAATAAATAAAAACAAACATATAACGCCTAAATGTCGTTTTCAAAAATTTAACAATCCTCTTATGGGTTTCAGTATATGCATACATAATAAGATTCCACAAGATATCTTAGATCTTCCTTAAATTTAAATCTGAAATTACAAGTGTTTTTTTAAATAAATCATGTTATTGCATCCAAATTTTTTAGTGTATCGAAATATGGGAACATAAATTGTTGACTCATTTGCATGGTAGATAACATAAGGTATACATCTAAACTTGAGGTAACGGTAGAGTTTCTTGCTGGCTCTTCTCAGTAGAGCAGCATTTTTAAGCCTATGGTAGTTTACTCATGGACTGACAACACTAACCTTTTTTATTGTAATAAATGACGATTAAAAAGTGCTTCTAAACGTCTACTAAAATAAAGATATTTTGCATTTGAATGTCAAAACACAGGTTTTATGAGATATATTATACAACATAACATAATGTAACTTTATTATAATGCTGGTTGCATATTAAATTCCCTAGTTGTCTGCAGTCTACGTTCAAAATTATTATAAAGGCTTAAAATACAACTGCACGTTGCGGCTGCTGTTTCACTTATAAATTAAGTTAAATTTATATTTTGAAATCGATGAAATTTCATATTGTTTATATTATGGTTAAATTTTAAAAACTTCAGTTGTTATTATGAAATTTTGCTTCATCGTTATATTTTAATGAGATATATTATCATTTTAAATTATTTATAATTTTATTTTAACTTAAATTTGTATTTAGTTATTTTATATTGAATGTTTAGAATCACTGTTTATGATAACAAAAACGATCAATATTATATAGAATGCCAAACTCATCAAGGCATCACTTTCATTAATGTCTTTTTAATAATAATATTATTTTCAAAGTGTAAAATTTAACATAATAAGCATGTCTTTTCTGCAATAGACCAGATTATGCAAAAGGCTAACGCACTAAGCATACTAAATTGACCCCAGACGATTATCAGAATACTCATCTGAGAATATCAACGTTGATATGTTGATACCTTATTCTGATGAATATCATTCAGATACAATACAGAAAGGAACTCTGTATAAAGTCGATGTTTTTATATTTCAGAAACATTTTTATAAAAAAATTTAATATCAGTTTTTAAGTCTTTTATATCCCTAAAACAATTCAATAATATATTCTTCGAATATAAATATATAATAGAAAAAAAAATACAATTAAGTTGATCAAAAAAATGAACCTGAAAATTATGCTACACATTTTTACAGTTAACATAAAGAAAAAAGGAAAAATTGTTCTTTAGTCTCTAAAGTCACTTCATCACAAGTACCTAATCAAGATTAATACACAAACAGAAAGTAAAATCCCGAAACTTTTTGTCTCTCCCTTCTTCGTAATGCAATTTATATCTCTCTCTTCTCTATGTATAAATATTTATATTTTTTTACGTTTTCTTTTCATTAAGATAATTATAGTTATTCCGTTTTAGAAAGCTTCTAAGAACATAATTTTCGTCTACTAACACACTCCGTAAATTATAATATATTTTTTATTTAGTGATGTTAAAGGTACAACAAAAAATACTTGCTTTGATTCTCTATGATGATTCTAATTATGAGTTTGAAACTAAAATATTATATTTTTATTCCAGTTATCGTATTTAATGCTCCTCCGGGACATATTTCACTGCAACAAGCTTAATCCAATTTGTGGCGACAACACATTGTTTGCTGCACAGCATTCGAACAAGAGAACAATCTGCGAGAGATTTAAGTGTGTGTAATATAACCAATAGTTTTCATTGTTTTCTGTAGTATTTTATTTATCGTTAATCATTCTTACCCTTCTATTGTTTTATCGTGACATATTATTTTAGTGGATACTTTTGATTTTATAAAGAGTTTTAATTAATAATTAATATTCAGCCCTCTAATACCTATTATAATCCTGGTTTTACTTTAGAAAAATCGGTAACTTTTTGATTAGAACTACGAATTTACTCTTCGGTAAGACTTATTCTATGTTGACAAATCAGAGCTTATTAAATTTTTTATGTAATGTTAACCTTAAAATACTTTGAACCGTTTGAAACAGAGATATCGATAATCAAGCGTAACCGATAACGATTATCGATTAATTATTTTGACGCAAAGCCAATACTAGTATACCTCTCACCCTACGGCAACAGCATTATCAGCTAGCACTCTGAAGCGATCTATGTCAAACTTATTGATCCTAAGACTATGTAACGTGTTTCATTAAAATTGAGTTTGTACATATAATTATTTAAGATAATCTTTATTTTTATAACTCGACATATTTCTATGATAGGTTGAAATTGTACTTCATCTTCATCATCTTACTGCCCTTAGCCCATTTTGGGGTCTGCACAGTATGTTTTTCTTTCCATAATCTCCTGTTACTCGTCATCTCTGTACACACTCTCTTCTTCTCCATATCGTCTTTCACGCAATCCATCCATCGTTTCTTCGGCCGTCCTCTACCTGTCCATCCCTCCACTACCATACCTAGCAATCTTTTGATCACATGCCTTTTATCCTCTCCCTCCTCATAGCAAGCACATACCATGACAGACGGCTACCTGTAATTTTTTCTGTCACTGGCGCTACTCCTAAGCTTCCCCTAATATACTCATTTCTTATTCTATCTCTTCTTGTCACCCCACACATCCATCTTAACATTCGCATCTCCGTTACATGCAAACACTTTTCGTCCATCACCTTCATCGCCCAGCACTCAGATCCATAACATACATACATAACGACAGGTCTAATGATGTTTAATGATGATAGGTTGTAATTGTACTTACTAACTAAAAATTATATCCAGACAACTTTTTTATACTGAGTAAACTTTTTATTTATTTATGTATCTTCAAAAAAGGTACAATTTACTTAACTCACGTATAATGAATAATACTCAAAAATTTCGATTTACAAAAAAATTACCTAGAAAGTAACGTAAAGATAATTTTTCGTAGTCTAAAAAAAGCCTATAAACTTCTTTGTTACTAAAAAGTAAAGAATCTCTTATTTCCTTAACTTCTTTCTTTACTTTCATCTTTACATCCACCTGCTAAATAATTTGTTTGACTTTCCTTAAAAGTTAGGTTATAATAGATGAAATTAAATATTTCACCAAACCACATTTAAAACCTTTTAATTACGTCATTTTTTGATTTTGTTAAGTCTTTTTATAAGAATAAGCTCCAAATTATTAAAATCTAAGATATGCCCATCATTGATTTCCAATACGCATTAAAATAGTAATAAACAAAGCATTTAAATATATAAATTGTAATTTTTAGTTTTAGCTCATTTAAATTATTATCAAGTGAATGGAACTAATACAGTCTAATAATTGCATAGCATTTTCAAGTTGCCATGAACTTTGTATTTTAAGTAATATCTTTCTTTTATTCACAAAGTGAGAACTCGTTTTCTAATAAATGAAATAATTCAGGTTAGGGTAAATAATGTTTATCTTCCTTGGTTTGATATAATTTAAGATTATTGAACAAATAGAAGGTAGGATTAAAGTTTAACAAATAGTTATAAAATATATCGTTGCACTTTGGCAACATACATAAAGTTCAAAAGATACTACCCGCCTATACGTTTGTATTGTTCTTTCAGTGTAGCTCTCCCACTTTTAATCTGGAGATGTCGAAGAAACACAATACTTGTAGAATATCTTCGGTTAATTCTAGCTCTACTTTTAATCACGATTGAAAAAAGGGGTTTGAACCTTTAAAAAACGATCATTACACATATGTTTCTTGAGATATTTATGTTAAATGTATATTTATGCTAGACATATATAGTACTACGATATTGTCGCACGGGTAATTAATTATGTGAAGTTACTTGAAGCGTGAATAAGTCATAGGCATGTTGCAAAATCTAGAGAATTGTAACTCTTAATACATCAAGTGGCATAAAAACAGGACTCGATTGACCATGGCACTAAATATTCACATTACACTTCCAGCTTCATAACACTGTACGTATGGGCTATAAAACCAATATTTTATAAATATGTTTATAATTTTGAACAAATATAAGTTTGAAGTTATATATTTCACTGATTATTACAGAGACCATACAATACATACCATAATTGTGTAGACACGTTACAAATGAAAGTTTTTGTAGAGCATGTGTGAGTGAAAGCTATAAACAAAAAAAGCAATGACTTGCATCAGTGCAGCTTTTAGACGAGTAGTTATCATGCTATCTGCAAATGCAAATTTACGCTTTGTACTTTGGAAAATTACAAACAACATTTTCCATACAATTGCATTCTTTGCTACAGTCAGCGAAGGTAATGGCCACTTCAAATCGAAACTGAGCGGCCCTTTTCACTAACGCTGTTGTAAAGATTTTTTGATTTTTATTTCATAGTTGCAATTTTAGAGCACGTTAATATTAAATGTAATTGTAGCTTAAAGTTAAGAACAAAGCTACCGATCGGCCGAGCTACTTCCATACAGATAATAAAATTTTACTTCAATATACTTTTTAAAATATTTGATAAATAAATTATTAGTATAAAACAATCAAATATTATAGTTTTGTTTTAAATTGTACATTTTCCGATCGAATAATATTAATAATTATGGATAGTAATCTTGTAACCACTATATTTTACTTCGATTTCTTTTCAACTTTTTTAAAATCAGTGAAGAGCTCAGCTGAAGCTGATCATCATCATTACAGTCATTACATTGAAATTATTGAAATAATCATACAAGCGCAATAAGTAAAAAAATAAAGCAATAAACAGACATAAAAAACTATTGTTGTGTTACTAAATATTAAACATAATTATATGTATATAAAAAGTAGTGTCCAACGAAAAAAACGTACTACTTTTACAGCGTGTTTTTGTGCAAATAAAACAGCTCGTTTTAAAATAAACAATTTACTTTATAGGATTGGGAGGATGGATGATTGGGTATTTGAAATAAATATTGCTTTTGTGTTTGATTGCTATATTGATTTATATAGTGATAGTTACACATATAGATTGAAGTTGTTATATTTTGACGTAGATTAGAATAGGAATCAGTGATTGAGGATATAGAGAGTGGCAATAAATGGTAATAATAGATTGATGTATTGAATTATTGCAGATAAAACGTGGTGAAAAGAAATTATCAGACATCAACACAAAAAAGAATAGAATACTTGATGTATACTTTTGTTTATAAATTTTATTTTTATATTTTAGTTTTTTTAATAACAAATCTATTATTTATAAAGTATCTATTTTCTAAAAACTATAATTAACAAAATAATTATTATAAGTACCTAAATTAGAACAGCGCACATTAATCATGACGCTAAAATTAATTCATATTTATCAAATTGACGTTTAATTACATTGTCAATTACTTTCAGTTGAATATAATTTCAACCAAATAAATACAATAGAAACAATATTAATACTGATTGAATTGATTACTAAATATGGTAGGATTGAAAAATTAAAATCGAGTTATATGATTCGTTTATTTATGTAGGAGACAAACAAATGAGTTATTTAATATATAAAATATAAATATTGTGTAACATCGTACTTAAACCTAAACTGAATAGTTCACACCGCGGTATCGACAATAACCTTGGAGGAGATTGAAATAATCTTAAAAATTCAGATGGACTTACGCGAGTACCGATAATATTTAATCGAATTCATGACTTGCGAAGGTTAATAGAAAAAAAACGTAATTTTTTAGAACATTTTTTATACCATTATTCAAAAGCATCTTATGAAAATTTTTCTCTTACTGATCTTTGCAGGATTATCTATATTTATCAGAATATTTCACTTTAAGACAGAGTATCTAAACATCCTAACACTTCTTAGTTAATGGATTTTGATTTCAATTCCCACTGTTTAGCATGTGATAGAGAAATTAGTATCAACAATACCAACCCACACACCCATACACACCATTTGTACTTTATTCATATGTATATACATATTGATGTACAGACAATGTATATAATATTATTTTGAACAGTCTTTCGCTTCATTGATATACTCATATCTTAATGATGCTGAAACATAATATTGGCATTAAGAAGAAGCACACGGCCGTCGTGTCTAGTTAGCTTGTATTATCAATAATATTTTCAAAAATGTTAAAATCAGAAAGTATACAAATTTCTGAATTATAAATCATTTATAATATCTATATTATTATATCAAATTTATGAAGGTTTAAAATAAATCGTTACCATATTATTATTATTATTATTATTATTATTATTATTATTATTATTATTATTATTATTATTATTATTATTATTATTATTATTATTATTATTATTATTATTATTATTATTATTATTATTATTATTATTATTATTATTATTATTATTATTATTATTATTATTATTATTATTATTATTATTATTATTATTATTATTATTATTATTATTATTATTATTATTATTATTATTATTATTATTATTATTATTATTATTATTATTATTATTATTATTATTATTATTATTATTATTATTATTATTATTATTATTATGTTATCGGAACATATTTTCTTCATTTTATAAAAAGTATATATAATGTTTAAAAATTATTTACAGAGAGTGTCTTTTATTAAAACTATATAAATAAGTATAACATAAAACAACCTTTCTCAACAGCACTTTGCATTTAAATTTCTTAAGCTAAAATTGAAAATTGTACATACATACATACATACATACATCACTATAATGTTAAAATATAATTTAAGTTGTGGTTGGTACATAATTATTTAAATGACTTAACTTAAATATTAGAAAGACATAATATTCTTATTTATGTTAACTATTACAGGAAATATATAAATAACATAAATAAACATTATTACTATAAATTCACGGTACGCAACATTTTAATATCATAGATTTCTGTTTTTTATTAACAATCCTAAGACCATTGTATCCTCTACAATTAGTTTTTATGATCATTTCCAGTTGAATATTTGTTTGGGAGTACACTAATAATATAATACCTGTGAAATGTTGTTACACAAATTCGAAAATGTACTTTTTTGTAAAACTAATAGATAATTTTAAACTTTACATCTTAAGTATAATATGCATACAAGTTGAATACAAACTTAAATTATACAAAATATTGACATTACCTTACTGTATTTTATAATAAGAAGTTCGCTATTTTCAATATTAGAAACATTTTATACATTTCTCCATGGGGTGAAACCGTATTCAGTAATAGTAATATATAAATATGTTTCAATATACTGCACTCACCCTACGTCACAATTAGATACCTTATTGATTCTTTCTGTGCCTTCTTTAACATGTTTATATGTTAAAATCTATCTGTATTAGGCAATCATAATAAAACAGTATTAATAAATTTGATCAAATAATGAAGACGTTAGGATTATGCCATATCATTTTAAAAACAAAAAACTGCCAAACATTTCTCAACGCCTATTCACCTTCTTGTGAACAATACCAAAAAAAAGAGACAGTTGACTACATATTTACTTACAGAGATTTCGAAATCAAAATTAATATATCTAAAGAAGATATATTTTTATACGGAAAAGGTTACACCAAACAATTAAACATGTAACAACTACAAAACCACAAAAACAAAGTAACAGATAAGAAAAGACTTTCAGGAAAAAGTGATAAGTAGATGTGTATGAATAGATGCACGTAATAACTTAAAATGAATACTTATAGATGAACAAATGAAGAAAATTTGATGACATAAAAAGTTCAAGGGACATTTTCAACCTGTTTTTTATCCATAAAAAAGTAAAAAAAAATAGAATATATACAAAATTTACTTTGATTAAATTTATAAAAATACGTCGAGTGCAGCATCATGCTTCATAGATTTGAGGTTAGTTGTGAGGTACATTGATTTTTATTATAACTTCTGTTCATATTAAATTTATGTTTAAAGATTTATCTTTACAGTACCCAAAATATTAAATTAACGCGGAATCCACTTTGTACATTCCGGCAAATTATAAACACTTTATGTAAAAATACTCGCTGTTTTAAAAATTCACCGCCTTTTCCACCATGTGTCTGACAATTAGATGTTCACATTATTCAATTAGAGGCTCTTGTGAACGCTTATAAATGTCAATTAATTTATTACAGCGATGGAAATGTGTACGTACGTACGCTGTTGCCAACGCTACGTTCACGTGCTCTTCACTTGGATACAGTGAACCAATTATAATTGACGAAACCATTACTTTGTTAATGAACTAAGCAATATTGTTATCTAATTATTTTTGACTTCAATTATATAATAAAGTGTGTTAAGGGTTTTTAAGTTTATATTAGGAAATAACATATAAGTTTAGATTATGATAGAGTCATTGACGTTGTATATTAGTTAACTGTCTAAGCAAGCCTTTTAAAGAATGATACGTACGATACGTGCACGTAAGTGTCGAATAATGAATAATTAAAGTTTTATTATCAATTAAGGCTAAAGATGCCTTAACAAATATATTTTTATTGTATCATAAGATAACACGTGAATACTTAAAAACCGGGATTTTAACACTTCATCATGAAATACGAAAACAAAACTGAATTTTGTGAGCTGTTTGTTCTATAAATTCTTTTGCAAACTTGTATTGGACGGCACCCATTCATCTGGACACTCATACGTACTTCCCTTCTAACATACAATGTATGTTTACTTTCCCTCTTCACTTTATTCACCTCGCATTTTACCTATTCTACGAACTTCAGATAAAAATTTGCTTCCATTGTAAGGCTCTAAAGATAATCAACGAATTTGTCTTTTTGGCTCAGACTTTCCTTAAGATCGGAGAAGACATTGCTTTTCTTCAAAATTAGTTTTGATAATATAATACGAGTGGCTTTGCGCGGCAATAGATGAAAATTGATTTCGAAAATAGATGAAATAGCTTGAAATAATAGATAAAGCTTAATTTATACTAATAACAACATATTGTTATTATTAGTATAAAAAATAATATTACTTGTGCATTAATAAGAAGATAGCTTAATCTTGTCGTAGGAATATTATATTTTTTAATTAAAGCCGATGTGTCTTTATAAGTCATTAAGTCGGATGTTATGATTCAAAGAAAGTTTTTAATAGAAAATTACAACTTACTTTACAGAATTTTAACTGGGTTCAGAAATTTTGAATGCAGCGAATGATATTTAGAACGCTATGGAAGAATTTGTTTTAAATATATACCTCCATAGTCAATCCTTCATAAGGAATTTGGTTTGCAAAAACTCAATTCACTTAAACACACTCCCTGAAAGCATAGCAGAGATTTGCAGAATTGGACAGTATTTATTTTATTTTATATAAGCACTTAACATGACCTCCCGCTGCAGTATCTCAATTTACGGTTGAATTCACAAAACTCGATTTCGATACTGTGACAAATCTTTGTAAATAGAATATTCCCGATAAAGTCGGTAAAGGAAATAAAGTGCAAATCGATATTATTAAGAAATTAAATATAGAGAAGCTGAGAAGCCACAGTGGAGTAGTGTAGTAGAACGTTATATATTTATAAATAAAGTTACATATACACACTAAGATAAAATTAATGTTGAATAAAATATTAAAACTGTTGCTAAAATAAAATACATTTTGAAATACTTAAATATGTGTATTTATAATAATTTCCTATCTTCGCAACCATATATACTAACTGATTTAAAAACTCTTTTTGCACATTTATTGAAGAAAATTCGAGACAAAATTACTTAACGATAATCACAAACAATATATTTCCTCTATATTTACAATACAGTATTATACTCTTTGTTCTGATGTAATATACAACATATTACTTACATTACATTACATTATACTTTGTTGTTATTCATGTATATTGAATAATGTGAACCTACAAACAAACTAAATAATCTTTCAATTTAATAATAAAATAACGAAACGTTGTTTTAAGTGATTACTTAAAGCAACTTAATAATTATAAATACAAATAAGATAACATTTGATTTTAAAGTCAAGGGATTGTCTAAAACAAACTAAACCTAAAAAACTACCGAACTTTTGAAGGAAGTTAATTAGAATTATTGTTTAGAAATCCATCCAATACAATATATCCGTATATTTCAAGTTCAATATAATCGCTATCTGTTTAGGAAATAATAAAAAAAAAACATTAATTAATTATAATTGTTTTAGGCAGAACAGCAGAAAATATTCCAGCTAATTTATCGCCACCCTTTTTTAACCCTTGACAACATTGTGAAGAAATAGGAATGGAGACATAAAGATGTCTTCTATCCCCCATTGTTGTATTTTGTAACTTGAATATGCTCGTTATAGTAGACTGGTTTTCAAACCCAGCTGGAGCTATACAAAATGCAAGCAACAGTGGCGGCTTTTGCTTAGAAACTTAATATATTTTCGTTCAGCTTCCGTGCTTATTATTTGTAGGATTAAATAGTTTATTTACACTACACGGTTGGAATATTTGTATGAGTAAGATATTTTCATATCTCGTACTGTGTAATGTTCATTTGATAGGATAGTTATAGAATAAGGATTTTTTATTAAAAGGTAGTTCAGAAGTTAAAGCAAATATCATTTCAATCAATCAATTCAATCATTTGACTATGAATTATAATTATTAATCATTTCTGTTTAAATATGATTGATTTTAAACAAAATTGACAACCCGGAACGAATGTATAGAAAACTCATGAAACTTGACGTAAGATGGTCCCTAGATATAACTTAACATACTGAAAAATAAAATATACAACAAATCCCTCAAAAGCCAAAATAAGCATAATTTTGTTATTAAAATTATTAACATTGAACGTAAGATTAGGTTTTGCTTTTTAATTTCCTAGAGAGCATAAAAACTTCTTTGTTAGTAAAAAGTAAACAATCTCTTATTTCCCCAACGTCTGTTTTTTTACTCTCATCGTAACCTACTAAATATTTTGTTTGGCTTTTCATAAGAGCTAGGTAATATTTAATTTCACGAAACCGTATTTAAAAGCTTTCAGTTACGTCGTCTTTCGATTTTGTAAAGAATATTTAGTGTAATACACTAAGCTTCACATTTTCCAAATTTAATCATTGAATTTCAATTCGTACCATAACAATAAAGCACAAAACGTTTAGATAATTTGTAATTTTAGTTTTAGCAAAATTATAAATTTCAATGTTGATCTCAATTGACATATAGAACCCTCAGTTGTCTGTTTTACTTTCTGAAACTTTGACAAATATTCCCCAAATAACAAATAACTTCGTAATTT
This sequence comes from Melinaea marsaeus rileyi, assembly GCA_918358865.1. Taxonomy (NCBI): domain Eukaryota; kingdom Metazoa; phylum Arthropoda; class Insecta; order Lepidoptera; family Nymphalidae; genus Melinaea; species Melinaea marsaeus. Next base: position 24,985,099 of record OU911089.1, read on the forward strand.
ATGTTAATACCTTTATGAATAAACATAGATATGAAGTGCCAGGAGTTAATTTTAAATTCTTGAAGTTGTTAGTAAAGTTAACCTTATCAAAGTTACTCTTAGCTAAAAGTCATTTATTCACAGGTATGGTTTTGATATTTAACAAATTACTTAATTTACAAATATACCAGGTTTTCATCATTTGCAAATGAGATTATAATAGTAAAACAATTTAATGCCATAATATTGTATTTTACATCATAACATATTATAACCTTATGGTTGCATATTTCGAAATTGGTGAAATAAGTAAGTAAGTAAGACAAAGTAAGACTTAAAGATGAAGCTCGTACATACCGCTTACTATTTATTACTAATATACTTAATTTTTCCAACTAATTAATCAAAAAATATTTTCCAAACTAATAAAAAATAAACAAATAGAAATTTAAAACACAATCTACAAATACGTTAATAGGAGATACCTATTCTTATGAAATAATTGAAACTACTTAATTTTTTTGTGTGGTCCGATCAGTCCCAAGACTCAAACGAGAAAGGACTTATTATTCCTAGGAGCAACCCTCCAAACCAACAAACTGAATTATGAACAAGTGGTGCACCCTAGCGCGTCTGTTTAACAATAAAATTTTATGTTTATTTAAAATGCAATGATCAGGTGAGGTCAATCTATAGAGGCGGCGACATATATAATAACATTTAATTTTATTATATTTTTTATTATTATTATATTACTTTACTTTTATTTTATTTTTTAGATTATTTTTATGTTTATTATATATCAATTACATAGTGACTTCAATCGTGACGATTCATTTTTATCCCCATTTTTCTTGCCTGAGGCATTAAATATGATGAGAGTTTAGACAGTATCCTCTTTTTAGCCGATAGTCTCAATTCTTATTTCTCAAATTTCCAACAAAATTTTAATATTACCCACATAAATGCTCAGATTATTCCTGTACATTACCCCGACTAAATATCTGCCTTTCGAAATATAAATATACATTCTATATTGGTCTCTGAGTTCCTAACTTGAGCCATGTTTGTCTTCTACTCCTACTCCTTGCCCGACTGATACGTAACGATCATATAGATCGAAATGGTAGTGAGGTCCCACATTCCTTTCTCTATTGTCGATTCTTCAGATACCCAGGCCTGTGGAAAAGCAGAGTATATTTTTATTGAGTGGATCTCTCCCTCACCAACTTACAGTCACACAGTCACATTTTGCTGCAATTGATGATGCAAATAAATTATAAAAATATAAAATTTCTGCTTGTCATACTCAGGGTATTCCTGATTTCTTTCTAGATCAGTTCTCTTAAAGTGATGTCAAAAAGAACTGTATGGCTATCAAATCCGATGCTGTTGGGTTTCACTGCATTAGTAGTAAAATGATCATACTTCTATTGTAGCTCCCTGTATAACTTCCATCTTTATTAAAGACCGTCGTCGTAAATCGTTACCGAAATGTTATGTAATGTTCAATCCCTCTCCTCCTTCTTACCTCAAAGAATGTTTATTTTTTTAAATAAGTCGCGTGAACGTTGCCTTTTCTCTGAGTATAACTTAACTTTATAAATTAATTCTCACTCGTTCTGTTTTTACACAAATTCCTTCACAGTTTATGCTGCTCGTCTATGAAACTCTTTGCAAGGACAAAGGCGAGGATAAGGATTCATAAATTGTGTACAGACCCAAGCAGCGTTTGAAATTAAAGTCATTCACTTACCTCTTCCTAACACCCTATTTTTCCTCCTCAAATATATAAATTTAATTAGTATATTATTACGACTTTTATTCTAATCCTGTATGTATGTAAATAAATGTATATGAATATAAGTATATATACAAGTATAGTATATTTACAAGTATATATATTATTTTATTGTATATTATCATTTTTAAATATATTATGTATGTTTTATTGTATGCGTGTATATCATATGTATTTATGTATGTATGTATGTATGTATGTAGGTATGTATGTATATGTGTACGTATTTTCTCTAGTACAGTAACTATATCCACGCTTATACCTCATGTCCTCTACCTAAAGGTAGCCTAGAAGAGATTGCTCTTTTATAGTTAGTTTAGTTTAGTTATAGAGTATCAATGACTTATGTGTAATGTGTTTATACTGTTTTTCCGAGTTGACGAGTTGATTAAATAATGCTTTTAACATGATATCGGCTTGCTACAGTTATTTTTTATAATAAAGTTTAAATATCTAGTGATATATTTTTATTTACGGTCGCAGATTTCAGATTGATTATATTAGGTATGCATAAATAAGCATTGTTTTTATTCTTATTTTTTATTTTTTCATCATCCTTATTCCTTACTTGAACGATACGGACGTCTTACGACGCGTCTCCTCATTGGCCTCTCATGATAGACACGTATCAAAAGCAATACAAAATCCCCGGGGATGTTTGTGTTTCGTAGCTTAACAAGTATTACGAACTAATCAGGAATAAATTTATAGTTAATTTATACGCTGTAAAAGTAGGAGCGAGAGGTATAACATCAAAACCTCTCTACAACTTATTTAAGGCGGCTTTCTTCGACGGCGGTGGTTCTAACGATATTTGGTTAGGTAGGGAGAGGAGCGTGAACAGTGAAGGTGAACGTGTATGCGCATAGTAAAGGGGCCCCTTAAACTTATACCTGGGTCTTGCGACCCAGACTTGCCAATTGACAATGCCTGGGACTTGCAGTCCCAGGCATTGTTTGCGCTTCTTTTCTTGCAACGGGATGGGCCCGGCACCCGCACGGTGAATCTATGCAATGCTAAGAAGTTTCATCTCACAAAGAAATATTTTTAAAGTATTTGATTTAAAAAAAAATCCGTTCCCGCAGGGGGACACGCGTGGGTAGACCTCGTGTGTAACTCGTTTAAAATATAACTCACTACCGAAGAATAACACATGATGCCGTTGTTTACATCCAAAATTTTCAAGCAAATAGCGGTTTTTATTTTTTTTCTCCGAAAAGGTATCTTTTTTGGAAATACTTTTGGTACTTAAATTTAGAGTAAAAAATAATCTTTCTACTAAAAATATTTGCGAGGAGCGAATGTTTACCAGAAAAAAGTTGCCGTGATTTTACCTACCTTAATCTTTCAAGCTAAAAGTGGTTTTTATTTTTTTTCTCGGAAACGGTACCTTTTACGGAAAAACTTTTGGTACCAAAATTTATAATAAAAAATAATCTTTCTATTAAAAATAGCTGTGATGTAAGAATGTTTACCAGAAAAAAGTTATGAGTTTTTTTCTAAAAATTTTCGGTTTTTTTTACCCCCACCCCTAAGTAATTGAAGTTAGGTTTTCGGTTTATCTACATTAGTTATAGGTATTTATCAAAGACATCATATAATATAAACGCGATTGATTTTCTTTGTATAGGGAAAAAGTTATGGTCGAAAAACTGAAATCGGAAAAAGTGAGGCACTAGCGCCCCCTGTGGCCGGATTTCTCTGGTTAACGAACTTGACCTTCATTTTTGGATGGTTGATTTTTGTGCAAAGTTTGAAAGCGTTCCGAGCTAAACTGCGGCCGCTATCGTGCTGACAAAAGTCGAATCTGGACGCACGCACGCATATATATATATATATATATATATATATATATACATATATGTATATAAACTTTTTGACCAATGGTCATTTCGGACTCAGGGGGTCATAAGAAGACCTGTGAAGAAATTTTTCCAAAATTCGAAAGTCGGGTACAAATGAATTCTTCGAGGTCTATCCAATACTCCTTATGTTCACAGAAAGATGAAAAAAAGAGCAGTTAAATATTGTAGCCATATTATAATTTGAACGAATATAGTTTAAGAATTGTAAAGCGTTTTCAACGATTGCTTAAAATGATTATATTTCCGAGTAAAATGGAACCTGAACAAATAATATGAAGTGTGGTTGTAAGTGAAGTATCATGAAAATATATCGTAGCACTTTGGCAACATAAATACTATTCAATATTTAAATAAGTTTCTGGTAAATTTTTCATACTTTATAAAACGATCATTATTTATGAACCTATCTTGACATATTAAACTCAAAAAGTATATTTATATCAGATATGTAGTACTAGGGCGATGTTGCACAGTAAATTAATCATGTGAAGCTCATTTTATGACATCACGTTTTCTGTTGCGGAATTGTTTACAAAATTTACATGAATAAATCATAGGCATTTTACAAAGTCGGGGCATGGCAACTCGTAATACATCATGTAGCATAAAGAAATTAGGCGCGGTTACTCGGGAGACTAAATATCCACATTATACTTTCAGTTTTATAACATTATACGCAATGGCCTGTTAAACTGGTATATTTTAAATAGGTGAATAAATTTGAACTTTTATTATAAGAATGGAGTTTTATATGTGACTGATTATTGCCGAGACCATTTAATATACATTATATGTTGAATTGTCTCTGAAATAATCTTCAATGTACAGACACGTGACAAAAGAAAGTTTTTGTAGAGCATGTGTGTATGAACAACAAAGCAAGGACTTACATCAGTGCAGCTTTTAGCCAAGTAGTTTGCGCGCTATCCACAAATGCAAATTTACGCTTTGCGTTTTGGAAAAATAAAAGCGACGTTTTCCATGCATTGTGTTCTCCTGTACAGTGACGCAGGTAAAGGCCACTTGAAATCAAAATTGTGCAGCCTCCTTAACTAACACTTCAGTAACTATCTATTTTGTTTGTTTTTAACAATTATTCTTTGAGGGGCTATTGTTTTTAAGTATGTATGTATGTATGTAGGTAAATATTAATTAGACCTTTTAATTCAATACAAACACAAGCCAAATTAATTCAGATTCAGATTAAATTTATCAAATTTCATATTTCTTTTTGTTAAACTATATATTATCCGACCTAAAAGTAACAAATAATTATGGATAGTAATCTTGTACCCACTATATCGAAGAGTTGCAAGTTGAATTATGTTACTGCGATCTATTATCTAGATTTTTCTAAACACTGAAAAACTCAGTCGTATCTGTATAAGATATGAAACAGAAAGATTTTAGTTACACTACGTAGAAACAATTTGGAAGTGAATTAAATGCTATTTAGATTCACGTGGTGCTGAAATTTTGCTCATAACGAGTGGGATAACAAAAATCCGTGCCCGCAGGTGGACACGCGTGGGTAGACCTCGTGTGTAACTCATTTAAAATATAACTCACTACCTAAGAATAATACATGATGCCGTTGCTTACATCAAAAATTTTCAAGCAAAAAGCGGTTTTAATTTTTTTTCTCGGAAAAGGTATCTTTTTTGGAAATACTTTTGGTACTTAAATTTAGAGTAAAAAATAACCTTTCTATTAAAAATATTTGCGAGGAGGGAATGTTTACTAGAAAAAAGTTGCCGTGGTTTTACCTACCTAAAATTTACAAGCTAAAAGTGGTTTTTATTTTTTTTCTCGGAAACGGTACCTTTTACGGAAAAACTTTTGGTACCTAAATTTAGAGTAAAAAATAATCTTTCTATTAAAAATACTTGTGATGCAAGAATGTTTACCAGAAAAAAGTTATAATTTTTTTTTCAAAAAATTTCGGTTTTTTTACCCCCACCCCTAAGTTATTGAAGTTAGGTTTTCGGTTTATCTACATTAGTTATAGGTATTTATCAAAGACATCATATAATATGAACGCGATTGATCTCCTTTGTATAGGGACAAAGTTATGGTCGAAAAACTGAAATCAGAAAAAGTGAGGCCCTAGCGCCCTGTGACCGGATTTCTCTGGTTAACGAACTTGACCTTCATTTTTGGATGGTTGATTTTTGTGCAAAGTTTGAAAGCGATCCGAGCGAAACTGCGGCCGCTATCGTGCTGACAAAAGTCGAATCTGGACGCACGCACGCATATATATATATATATATATATATATAAACTTTTTGACCAATGGTCATTTCGGACTCAGGCGGTCATAAGAAGACCTCCTGTGAAGAAATTTTTCCAAAATTCGAAAGTAGGGGACAAATGAATGGGCAGACCGAATTCTTCGAGGTCTACCCAAAAGTAAATGATCGAACGACTTGTAACAAAAATCTCCTACAATGGCTCTTTGAAAGCGTTTATTTCGGTATTCCATAGTAGGGGCTCCTTCAAACATTTTTAATGTTCTTGATTTGTTTTCGTCATATTCGATTCTTAATTATTTTATTTTAAATTATATTTAACTGTTAAAGGTATTAAATATGATAATTAATTGAGAATGAGAATTCACTGGAGTATCTTGCAAATATTAACACCTAGTAGGTAGAGTTAGAATAATATGACACAAATAGGTTCTTTGACTCTGATATCTTAATATATTTTACAGGTTCCTGTCTTCTATGTTTCACGATTAAGTCCATCACCACACTTTGTCTTTCGGCGAGTCCTAACGACTCTTTGAAAGAATAATGGCTTCTCGTAAATAACTACTTTTACAGTTAAAAATATTCTTTGTATAGTACTTTCTTTCTCCGAAATATTTTACAAAATATGCAAATCTTTTTGAAATAATTTGAAGAAATATTAAAACATTTTACTCAGAAACACAATCATGATGTTGTTTTATTGATGATAATGATATTGTTTTAGGATGATTTAGGTTGATGACAAAGGCGGTCTCGTCGAAGCGATGTCTCCAAGAAAACCTTTGTTGAGATAATGAGGAGATGGAGTTGGTGCGGCAGGTACTCTAAAATAAACTACAAGGGCTACAATTTAATACTACACATATATATAAGAAATATATATAGTAACATTTTTACAATGTACTCAATGTAGTGTGTATTTAGTTTCTACATAGATAACCAATAATTTTTTAATCGTTTTTCGTTATAAATTCGCGTTATAAATTCTCTCAACGGATTCGGATGTAGTTTGTTAGTCATTAGCATACAGGTAAAAGAAAGTAAAGATTATTGAAGAAATAGAATTAATGAAAATGAAAAAAGGGGACGCTTCCTTGAGTAATACCTGCTGTAAGAGAATAGAACGCAGTACATTTACCGTCAATGTATGTTGATGAAGGACGTACAGATAAGAACCGAACTACTACTAATACTACTTCTTTCGATACCTTTATAATACTTAGAACCGCAAGAAGCAGATCAAATTATACGTTACTGAAGGCGTGGCCGAAATCAAGAAGAATAAAAACAGTAACTGAACTGTTAGATAATTTTTGTCGGATATCATCACACATTTTGATCAGTACTGTTGTAGTACAGTGTCCGGTTCTAAAGCCTGATTGGAAAAAGGATAGAATATTATTTTGTGTAACGAAAATACTGAGTTGTTTAATAATTATGCATTCTGGAGTAGAAAAAAAGAATGGAGATAGACCAAAAAAGCAGATAAGTAGTAGGTTTAAAAATTTTAGGAATAGGGACAACAAAAGCTTTTCTCATTTCTTTAGGAAAAATGGAAGAAAAAAAGAAAAGTTACAGAGATAACAAAGGATAGTAATATCACAATATAACAATATAACACTTACGTTCTAATTAAAAATATAATACGGGACTCGTTGGGAATCGAAATTGTGTCGACCGGCTTAACTACAACATTCAACCCGGTACCTTAAACACGACACTAATTTTGTATAAAGATAATTTACGAGTTACTTAGTTCACAAACACTTTTACCATTACAATATTATATTGTTAAGCATCATCAATCACTAAACCAGTAAATACTTATAATTAACATCGTTATTACTACCTCAGATATCTTGTTAGTAGGTTGAAGAAGAGGATTAGTCAGACGGGATCATAAGTTTTTTGGATTTTAATATATATCTTTTCATCGAATAAATAGCTTTAAAAATATTTTTAATTATGAATGCTTAATATAAAAAATATAAGATAAATAATTAAATTTATATTATTATATAACTTTTATAACACGATATTTATTGCAATACAAATTTGATATATTTCAATAGTATAACCGTAAGATATTAATTTTAATATTTTTTGTAATTAGATAACTAGAACAGTCTTTCTTTTAGCACAGCCGTTAAAATTCTGATGAAACTTTAGTCAGTAAAAGGTTTATCTACGAGTATTAATAAATCGATGAAAATATAAAAAATATTTTATAAATTATTTTTAAACTAGTTTTTAATGAACTAATAAATATTATACTTTCGTATTCATTTCGTTCATTAACTTGACAATGAACACGTCGTTGACGAATAATTAGATTGTTGTATCTTCTAAGCACAATAACGAAACCCTCTTCCAAAATATTAAGTCACAAGACAACCGCCACATCACATAAATTTTCTTAGTTATTTATTTGCCTAACTTCTAAGTGTCACTCACAATTTGACTTTTAGTTTAAAAACGTTCTCAGTACAGTTTTAATTAGCCAAGGGCTCGTAAATATTCTTATATTTAGTATTTGTAAGCAGATGCATTTTTATCTTCATATATTATAAAGAAATTAAAAACAACAGAAGGAACCATTGTTACAATATATCTACATTTGTAAGTAAATATTTTTATAACATCTGACATTGTGCATATCTTATTATAAATTAAACTAAAATTTTAAGTTTATGTTTTCAACTGTGAATATATTTTTAATTGTAATTATTCACTGTCATTATTGGACATGACAAACAAACAAACAATTTTCCGTCTAATTAACGCTGACTTTACATTGTGTCAAATAGATCACTGTGCCTAATTGCCTCAAAATGATATTTCGCTACTGATATCATGTACGATTACTATTATTTGTTTGTCCACGTGTGTGTGTGTGTGTGAAATTATTAGACATGTGTTACTATTATTGGCTAATTAACAAGTAACATTTAATTCAACTCCTGTTTACAATCAAGATCACAAAATAATGTTATGGTATCAACGTTACAAGGGACCAAAAACATAAGCCATCCCACCAGTATTAGATAGATAAATAATGAATCTTAAAGTTGGTCAAAGAATATCTATAACTCTATCTATAACTAAATAAATGTATCAAGGCTTTATTATTCCAGAAATGATATTATTTAAGGAATATATTGTGCAGAATTCATTATGATTTTGAAGATAACTAGACAGTGACCTATTCTGAATAGGTCACGCTAACGTTAATATCACCACATACCATGCATTTATATGTAGTTATGTATTACTCAATAAACATATGTTACTCATTTATACTAAAAAAAAGTTTGTTTTTATATTAAAAAAAAAGATAAAACGAAATATTTCCATATCATAGAAAAATATTAACATCGCTAGACAATTATAATTTTCTATTAATATTATGTTGAAATTTTCTCATTTGAGGAAATTATTTTAAGAAACATACATTTTACATCTACATTTTATTTATTTTAAATTTTAAATAATAATACAATTAATTACACAGGAATTAATTCCGTTAACAAAAATCAATATTGTCTCAATATTTTGATAGGTGATACAATTATACTGTAACTAATTTGAAATATTTATATTATTTATTTATCTTCACGGCATATCCTTTGCGGGGTAGCCAGAGACGACGGAGCGCTAAACGCTACGGTCCCTGCATACCTTCGCCTCGACCACAGATATCAACCTCTTCATAAATGCCCTCCGGGGGGTCCTCCTGCTTTTTATGTAACCTTCCTCCAGTATCATAGATATTGTGTTTTCGAAGGTCACTTGAGGTCTCCCCCTTTCTCTCTTACCGCTCACTTTTTCTGTATAAATCTTTTTACAATTCTTTCATCACTCATTAGTTCGACGTGGCCAAACCACCTAAGAACATTATTCTTCATTCTCACTGCGACATCTTCGCTAGTACCTGCCATTCTGTGGATCTCTTCATTGCGGATTCGGTCAGCTAGACTGACTTCGCATATTCTGCGAAGAGATCGCATCTCCACAGCATTCATCTTTCTTAAATTCTTCTTCTGTATTACCTTCGTTGGGCTGCCGTATAACAGCGTCGGTAGAAAAACCGCATTGTGTACAGCCAAACGAGCAGCTACGCTGACTTTTCGCCGTCTCAACAATGCAGCAAAGCACCATTAACTCTATTACCGGTAGCAATACACCATTCCACATCCATTTCGTATTTTCCGTATCTACTAAACATACTTCCCAAATATACCTCTTCATTCACTTGTTCTATCATCTTACTAATCACGTTCATCTTACATTCTGTTCTTTCTTCATTTTTTTCAAATATCAGAACCTTCGTCTTATCTACATTCAGGTTACCATTATTTTCACATTCATTTTTCAGAGTGGTGACCAATGCCTGCAAATATTTATAATAAATAACAACTGAGCTGCTTTTTTGAAACGAAATTAAAAAGATTTAAGTAAAACAATCCTAACCAGGTTTAAATTAGTTAAATCTAACCGAGTTGAAAATAAACATTTAAGTCCTATAAAACGTATCATGATGCAACCGCGTTTAGTTCGTTGATAAATTTTTAAACATCGATCAGTTTATTGCTTCTCAATCTTTTATTATGAATGAAAAGTCTTTATTATCAGATTTATTTTCACAATATTAGCTTTTAACAACAATATACATTTCATCTCGCTACTATCTAATAAAATGTAAATATTATGTTATGTTATTTATTATATCTGGATTACAAAGTATATCCAAAAACATACATCAACTCATTATAACAGTAGTATCACAGTCAATGGAATTATGTAAAACATGTTTCTAAATATCAACTAAAGATTTTTAGTAGATAAATAGTATTTAAAAAATCTGTCAACTTCAAGTTTTTATTATTAATTATCTGTGCTCGATCCACTTCGGCGATCACCCGAGGGGTTTGCTGCATAAGTAATTAAAAAGCTACGTACTTACTACCATTTGTTAGTGTCATAAACACCATGTATTTGGATAACTATAGCTAATTTATTTCCTTAACATTGAGAGAAATATAATATTTCAAGTATAGAAGATCCAGACCAGAGGTGACAACAGTACTCCATGTGTGGTACATCAATAAAATATAGATGATATTATAAGAGCAAAAAGAAATTATCAAAATGGTGAATGTTTAAAACATACTTATTTTTCATATTTTCCTAAAATTTACTCAACCTTATTATAAATAATCGGTAGGTAATAAGCGTTTAACTGTTTATTTACTTATTTAGCTACTTGATGTGTAATTTTTTTTTAAATATAGCATGTCACAGCAGGAAAACGATTTTCCTGTTATATTTGTATTCTAATAGTAACAGCGTTGGAGATACTATATATTCTAGTACTAAAAGGTAAAGTAAGCATTCTAAAATACTTTCTTCCATGAGTCTCCAAATTATGGAATATATTTCGTTATTTCTAAAAATTTCATAAATTGTTCATAGTGAAATAACATTATTATATTATTAGCGTCTTTATGGTTACATACATGTTAACATCTTCAAATAATTTTAAAAGTAAAAATTTTAATGCAACTTAACACACGTCAGCTAAATTCGTTAGAAATGTTTTTATTTCTCTGGGGTTTCAAAAGATCACGGGTGCTCTATTTTATAAAATTTGATTTTACATATCAAGAGATTTACAGAATGTAGAGATATTGTTGTTTGAAAAGAACTATAACATATAACAATAAATCTACCCGTGTTTCATCACGACTTATGTGCAACGGGAGAAAACAAGTTACTAGAGACGGAATAGTGTAATGTCAATCTATCTCAATAAACTGGCGATGAGAATGATACACACAATTCTATTACCAAAACTAACAACATTATTTATTATAGTGATAATACAATATTCTTTGTTATGCTATAATATATCTAAGTTTACGTTTGATTGATTGGTTGTGTAATTAATAAAAATAAACACCAAAATAAAACAGAGAATCGTAGCCAACCAAATCAAATATCTATCATTTTACTTGTCGTAAATATTTCAAGAAAGTAATATTCGATATAGGTTATCTAGTTATCTATGAGTAGATGAAACTTAAAATAGTTTTCATTTGTGGAAATTTTTAATCTTAAATAAAACCATAATTGAGAAATTTATATGTTAAGTTTAGCAAATCCGCTTTCTTATGTTTACACGTAACATTTCATTATCTTTCGTGTTATACGCTCTCAAGCTCCCTCGTGTCATATCAGGCGGCACAATATATTGTGGTCATCTTAAGTTCCAAGAATTTTCTAAAATTTCCACATTCCAAACTTTAATTGTTTTTTAGTTCTTATAAAAAATAAAGTTAAAAAGAACATTTAATTCTTTTTTGCATTTTAAAATCCCGAAATCTTCTATTTTTAAAACTTTACTGTTTGTAAAAAAAAAGAAAATTATATTTGGTAGAATAATAAACAAATGATTTTATTAAGGTCAAAGTGGAAAATTTATATTTTTTTATGAAAAACTAGCACTTTTAGACAACTAAGGCACTCAACCGAGAATCAGTTTGCATGTATAAGGAAAATATGAGGCAACAAGAAATGTCGAAATACTGAATATTCATTATTATTCATCTTTCTAAATATAAAAAAAAGTTTCCGTAATAAAATAAAAAAGATTTCGCACCATTAATGCAAGAATTATTTAGTTTATTTTTAATGCCACCTCTCGTGTTATTCTTAATTAGAATATTATACATAATATTTTCTTAACAACTCTGACTGAAATTTATTGTAATATTTTTATAACACTTTCATTTTATTTTCTCTTAATAAATACTTCTATTACTGATATATTTATACCTAACTTGTTGTTTCTGGCAACTGAAATCCTCTTTACTTTAAAAAATATAATTATTAGTTTCGTTATAATATTATAGGCCAATTTTTGTTTTGCCGTGAATTTGCTGCAGTAATAAACATAGATGTACTACAATTTTATGTATTTGTGTATTTTTAAAATGTAGATAATATTTAACTTAGTATTTCAGTATGAAATATATGAACAATTACAAGACATGTTACAGTTACAACAGATATAAATATTCTTATAGATCGTGTACAAACGATCATTTGGACATGGTCACAAAATATATATATCTTCTAATGGGGTTGTTTGTATTCAACAAAGTTTTTATAAACATCAATAAAGATCTATGAAAGAAGCTATCATTTATATCGTTGTTGCGGCAGCAGTAGCGGTGGCGGCTACGTCAGCAGTAACCACTACGTTTTAATTTTCGGAAGGAAAAACAGCAGGCGGAGCAGATGCGAAAACCGAATTAATTAGATTTTATATTTTATAAATTCGATATTAATATATCTTATAAAATTTTTAATTTGATTTTATAAAATCTTTTCTTATTTCAAAACTTAAAACCTAGAACGATCAGTCTAATGTATATCAGTATGCAATATGAATTCATGAGGTTCCAAACCCGCCCTTATTTGAAAAAAAAACACACAACAAATTCAGCCGGGTTTTTCTTATTGTGATCACTGTTTCATAAATGTCAATACATTATTACGAGTAATTAAGGAAGTTTTTTATTTACATTTTTACTGCGTCCTTCTTTTTTGTCCCTAGTTACCGGACGATGTACTCAATTTATGAACCTTGAAATGGATATTTGAACTTCCGTCGAATGTATAAACCACCAATCTTTAACTTTTTAAATGGGTAGATATTTTCCAAAATAATTGTATTGACCGTCGGTCAGTTTGGATAAATTTGGAGGATTCAATTGTGGTTTATGAACCATGTGGTTCATAAACGAAGTCTCATAAAAGATTTATTAATTTATTGTAAGTCAAATAAAATTGCGGGAGTATTGCAACTGTTATCCGGCATAACAGCATTTTAAATACAAATCAAAATGGAGAGGTAATGTCTTTACAATTACTTTTCAACGTTTACCTTCTTTTTTCTTGGTGTAATTATTTTGTGAGTGCTACTTTGTTTGAAATAGTAATGAACTCGACACAATGTTTATTAGTTAATATTTTTGTTAGCTTATTTAACAAATAATATGCATTAAAAATATAATTATTCTGTACAATGTTTAAAATTCTGTAATATGGTTTCGACGTGGAAAACACTGGAAACGTGGAAATAAATTAATAATATACTCGTAATTTAATTCAAAAGCAATCGATTATTATGTTTCAAACAATTACAAGTTTATTTGTTTCATCAATTCAAATTTGAAACAAAATAATTAGCTTCTTCTTGTTGGCGATCAACCTATTTAAAAAATTTCAAACTAAGAACTGGTTTCTATGTAATAAGTGGTATATAACCTGAAAAAAAGTCACAAATTATATTAGATTTTTGGAAATTATTTTCATATAATAAATAATTTCTTAAGGTGCTTGTGTAATGAGGAATTCATAACTGTTTACTGTTGACAATTTTTTGTTTTTATAATATAATATTAAAACTTTCAATGCGGTCTCACGAAACTTGTCTGTAATAATAAATACTTAACCGTGTAAAATGTATACAAAACAATTATTCTGCTCGTGGCTCGGACATACGTACAAAATATATTAATTTTGTTGTTTTTAACAATTTATTATGTCACAAGTCTTTACGTTTTCAACGATTTGTGATACTATACTGACTTTAAGAAGGATAAACTTATCTTGTAATATGATACAATACTTATTTACTATGTGTATCTATTTGTATGAACAACCACCAAAAGTAATAAAAGATTTCAATCAATGTAATAATAAATCAAATATTTATTCCGCTTCTTAATCTTAAATTATCTACAGAAATTACCGTATATTTATAGTAAAATTATTCCTCGTAGGAGCTTTCATTACAATTGTCTAATCAACGAATTTCAGAGTATATACATAACTCAACCTAGAATATGATGACATGTCTAAATCTCTACTTGAGATGTCATATATGTTATCGGTGATAGCAAAAACGATTTGTCAGCAAGATTGATTGTCGCGTTTCCTTATAGAAAATCCAAAAAAGCCTTTATAAGATAATGAGCATTGTTCAGATGATAATAAATTTCTCTTATTAGTTATTAATTTTATTATTATTATTATTCCAGACAATTTTAATTACATATAAAGTTATAATAGTTATGTTGGGAATTTGAGGTTCCTTATAAGATACGGTCTGCAAGAAGATTTGAAGCAATCACGCAAAAAACGTGACAACCTTCAATTAATTATAGAGAATGTTGTAAATAAGACCTTGAAGGAAATTATTTCTACGAATCACCCTATTAATTATTCTATAATACACCAATATATCATATTCCCTAATATCGTTATTGAAAATCCTACGTCTAAAGATTTATGGAAAAGTTCAATACCGGATCTTGTAAGAAGAAAAGGTTTTCTTTATACATTTATGTGTTTGATGTTTTAAACTGTACATTGCGCTGTAATGACAAGTATATTGCAGTGTATTTAATTTCAAAGTGAACTGCTACTTAACTTGGTTATTTGAAATAACTTTAAAAACTTATTTACCTAGTAGTAGTATTAAACTTATTTTAATTAAAGTTGTGTTGATTAAACTGAGAGATTTTAAAAATTCAAATATTAACTATTTTAATTTAAACGAATCTAGTTCGAAATATGCCAAAACATCTTAAAGGAATAAACGTGAACGCTTCACGAAAGATGGTCTCAATTCGATGCAAAGTTATTATTTTTCTACATCGTACCTGACATTTAGTTCCAAGATCACTCACAGGCCTTTATTACTTTTACAGCTTTATATGGCAACGTCTTATCATATAGTTATTTGTTCATAAGATTATTAATTATTATTTAATCATTGATGTATTTAATTCTATTGGTTAGAGTTAATAATTCTAATGTAATGAAAACTATCACATATGTCTTTTTTCTTGTTTTATTTTCCTTTATTTACTTTCTTAGTTATTAATTAATTAAGTAAGTAAGTAAGTTATTAAATCTTAAGTTAACCTTAAGCCTTAAGTTACTAAAACTGACCCAGATACTGACTATAGAAGAAGGGAAACGGTATCAAGCAACAATACTACAATAGTGCTTAATTACTGATTGAAAACGCGAAGAGAAGCAATGTCGTGGAAACGTGTTTTCAATACTTTATTATGATGTTTTAAAAAAACATAATTACGGCTTAAAAAATGCGACAGGAATTTACCGCATCTGATTGGTTGCTTCAAAGCGTAGAATTTGTTTAAAGAATAACTGAAGACAACTTATATTTCATAACAATTTGTTGCAAACTTTACGTACAAACTGATTAAATACCTCTATATAATATTAGTATATGCACAATTCGTCAGCTTAGTCTTAACAGTTTTTCATTTTGTTTGTCAAATAGTGGATTACAAAAAATACTTATTTTAACGCGATCGTTTGTATAAAACTATGAACACATACATAATACCAAAAATACTTGTCTGCGAAGTTAAAATTATGTGTTATTAATGAAGGACAGCCATTGCCTCTTTGAAATCACAGCACTTGAGATAGTGCCGACGTAAAAGAAGTTACATAAAAAGAAAATACATTCTAAATGTACTATAAATAACATTAATTACTTCTAGTTTCACAGTCTTAATATAATTTGAAAAGATGCCTTTGAGAGACAGTTGGTCATGAAAGTAATATACTATGCTTGTTAATAATAATAACAATATAATAATATTGTTTTACTCTTTATCTTTGAGTCTGTAACTTTTACATTTATTGACTAATATAAAGTAAACCTGGTTGGGTTTATTTAAAATAAATAACTTATCGTTATTATTTGTAGCCTGACTTTAGTTTTATAGAACGATATTATAAAAGTCGTCTGCGCGGTCACGTAACCATCGAGTCAAGGGTCGGCAAGAGTCTTCGAAGCTTGCAGAATAATATGTTCGAGGCTAACGCGACATCTTTTGGTTATATTTAATATTAAAGAAATATGTTTCTAGAAGTGAGTTATAGTTATAGTATTTATATTAATATTAATAATACAAAAGCTAAAATTAACGAAGAGAAGGAGAAAAAGAAGTACATAAACAGGATATAAGATAGCGCTATATATCATAAGATATGATATATAGCGCCCGTATCCTGCATGTGGCACATTTTGGTGGCGAGAGTGAGAAATATCTAGAGATAGATAGAGAGAGAATACTATGCAACGATTTTAAAAAAAATAATGGATACTATCAAGGAAAAGTGGCGAGGAAAATTGACAATGGGTGTGTTGCTCTTGCAAGACAACGCGCCGGTTCACAAGAGCAGGATTGCAATGGCTGCTCTGCACACGTATGACTTTTTTTTATTCCCCAATTTTAAAAAAGACTTAAGGGGAAGGAAATTTTCCGACGACAATGAGGTAAGGGAGGCAATTTCGGCTCATTTTGACGGAAAAATAAAACATATTTTTATAGTGGTTTAGAAAAATTAATTCATAGGTCCAATAAACGTATTGAGCTTAAGGGTTAAGGCTTATTGAAAAGGAAAAATCGTTTTGTTGTTTTATTTTATTTAGATCCCTTTCATTCCACGAACTTTTGGACCTCCCCTCGTATCTCATGTCAAAATTTGGTGTGGTTTTTCAATCGGTACAGTAGTTTTTGTATTTTTGAGGCGTACCCAAACCATCAGAACTTTTATATATACATTACTTATATATATACATTATTTTTAGATTACAACTTCAGCATTGGAGTTTCAAATCAATGTGAAAATTCGTCCCTTTTTCTTTATTGTCGCACATGAAACTTACTATTCGGGATTTAAAAAATGGTTTAATTCCAGTTCGATATCTGTTTGTATGTAAATTTTTATAAAATAAAAGTAAATCAACACATGGTTATAAATCGATTCAGTTAAATCCTAAAGGAACAAAACATTATCCCAGAAGAAGCAGATTTAAGTTTTGCCTGTGTTAATAAATCATTCATACTAGATCATTAAAAGAATTTAAAATTTTTAGGTAGGTAAGGAATCGATATGTTTCAATATTTATTTCATTGTGGTTTTATATCTTAATAAATACATAAAAGATAAAGCAAAAACTAAGCTAGTTGATATTAATTCATATGAAATATCAATATGAAATACTGATATAATGTAATGTAATGTAATGTAATGTAATGTAATGTAAGACAGTTATTTTATTAAGTTTTATTTTAGTATATATTTTTTATGTGCACATTCTTTACTATGATTATTTTTTACTATGACCTCAGTAGTCATTTTAAACTGAGGCTTGTATATTGATAATATATATCTCTTAACGCGTCATAACGCTGCCTTACGTAAGAGTGCCTGCATAAGAGTTACACGGTTCAATGGTACAAATTAAAGCCCATAAACTAGTGAAGAACAAAGAGAAACTGATTAAATTACTATTTAAGCAGTTTCTCAGTTTCAACTCGAGCAGACTTTCAACAATATCATTGTCCTCGTTGAATAACTGTTTAAATGAACTTATGAATGAATCTGAACTACCTCAATTGTATTGACGACTTTAACATCGTCGGGGATAAACATGTGAATTATATGAATGTGAATGTGAATTATATGAAATAGAATATCACAAATTAAGTATTTTTACTATTCTTATAAATACAATTGTTTTTATAAATGCAGTAAAGCTTACAATTTTACCTGAAAATAAGAGGCAATTTTGTTAAAAATTCAAAATTCAAAAAGTCAAAATTAAAATTTATTTTATTCTATAAAATTATTAATGATATATTGGAATACACTTATATTTATTAATAATAAATTTTCTATAGAGACTATATCCTACATCATTATCAGACAAGTACAAATTAATATTCGAACCATAAACATGAAAGAAGGTCCACCAAAAGAACAAAGGCTTTTATAGTAATTAAATTACTGTTAACCCAAGTTCTAGAAGCCTTGCTCCCAATAAACTTCTCGCTGTTTTTGTGTTTATTATGTTTTGATTGAGTTACGTCCGGCATTATAGCTTAAATAAAGTTCAAATCACTTACATAACATATACGTACCTACATATTACGTAATTGCATTGGGTCCAATCTATACTCAAGACGTTCCAATTAGTTGTGACCAATTCACCGAGTAGTTGCCTGTTCCTTGAAACTCTGCTCTTTAAGTTTCCTGTAGTAATGTTATATATTATCTATATTATTGGAAATCTATTCTACCCATATTATATATTAAAAGATGATAAAATAAAACTGAAATGAAACTATAAGAAGTACTGCGTAGTTATTAAGAAGTTATAATATCAAAATAATCTCAAATTTAAATTTTAGTAAAATATAAAAATGAACAACTTGTTCGCAGTTTAGAACGCAATATGATTAGTAATTAATTAGTAATGCAAATTAAAACTCTCTTAACAACATATCATAACAAATAAATAGATTTGATTGGTTGGTGAGTTGGTGGTTTCAGTCGACATGTAGATTTACACTGTAGAGATTTAAATTCAGAAATATTATTTTATTTAGCTAATACGAGAATTCCATTTTCTACTGAACCGTGCTAATCTTAACAAAATACTTAGTTTTAAAAACGTTTTTTTTTTTTATTTCAGGTCATTTATAGACGAAGGTTAAGGTTTATTCTCACCTTTTTTTTTTTCTAGTTAAGATGCTCCTTTATTAACCGCGGTGGTAGGTCATAAACAACAAATAGTTAAGGAAAATTATAGTTACCCGGTCCAGAATGTTAACGTTTCTTTACTTAATTAATACCATCACTTAATAAATCAAAATCTAAAACTAAAACAAATCGAAAATAAAAAAACTTAAAACCGATCCCTTAAACGATAATCTATATCTTTAAAAAGACTCTCATCACTAATTAGCTGCGAAATACAACAACAGTTACAACGACAGTGGAAAAAGCAGCGACTCCCATCTTCAAATCCTTTATACGAAACAGCCGCAACAAAAATAAATACAAACACTAAAGTGAATATAATCGAGATAAACATTTTTCATAGTTTAATCTATTAATATATAAGTATTTTTAATACGAAGCTACAATTTGTGATTCATGGCTGAATGTAAGAAAAATGTAAAAATGTATAACTCTTTTAATGAGTTATTACGTTTGTGTTATTATCGTAACATAATAAACATGATATAAACGTACATGTGTATTACATTCCTTTACAGTGTATTTTTACCTGTGAATTGGTTATTAATTTTATTAAAGGAAAATAATTATTTTAATTTTACAAGTGTACTCAGAACGTAATAAGCAACTTGAAACTTATTGTCTTGGAATATTGTTTTAAACACTTTGCATCTATTGTACATATTGTACAAGCAAAGCAAAATCTAATGAAATAAAACCATACATTATTTCCATCTTCTCATAAGAATATTATATTTTTTAATTAAACCCGATATATGACTTCATAAGTCATCTAGTCTAATAAGATTATGACTCAAAGAAACTTTTTAGACTCTAATCCACAGGATTTAGAAGCTCCGAATGGAGGCGATGATATTCAGTGAGTTATGAAAGAATCTATTTTGAATATACGAGTATATTTGCATAGTACCTCCTCTATAAGAAAATTGGTTTACAAAAACTCAATTCACTTAAACATACTTCTTGAGAATACAGCAGATGTATTTTAACTGTAAATATTTTATATTATATCACATTTGACCTATATTATATCACATTTGACCTTCCGCTGCAGTATCGAAATTTGCGGTTGAATTCAGTGCGGTTCCGATACTGTGAAAAATATTTGTATTTGAATAACAAGTATTTGAATCTCTATAAAGTTGATGAAGGAAATAAAGTAAGAACACCTATATTATTATGAATATATATAAACTGAAAAGCGACAGTGATATAGTGAAATGGTGAAGCGTAATATGTAATGCTATCTTTTTATATATAATACTATATTAACACAGAGTAAATAAAACCACAGATTCTGTCATTCAAATATAGTAACTCAATTAAACATGGATATTTTATTTTATTGATATATTATGTTATGCGTTTTGGTATATATATATATATATTACGCTTATATAAACAGTGAGCCAAAATAAGATATAGCAAATTTTTTAAAACTGGTAAAATAAGGGACCCCCGACCGCACCTTTTTTTCTTCAGATATTTCCATGTATGCCTGGAGTAAATAGCTTCTTGTACCTATTATTCATTTTTAAATAATATTATATACAATTTGTCACAATGTAACTCTCCCCAATCCTAACATTTCACAAACAAATACCTTAATCGAAAATAATAGTTTTTTCAAAACATATTTTTTAAAGACCTATCTAAGGATACTCACTATTCAAAGGAGCAAGCCTAAAATGATTTTACTACTTTGCCAGTGTGACTAACATGTATGTCCAAGCAGAATTACAGCTTTCTAGCACTAAGAGTATCGGAAGTAGACTACAGACAGATGGACAGACAGACATGACGAAACTAGAACAAAATTTCATTGATATTTATTACCTAAATATAGATCTAAGACATTTAAAGACATTGTCATAACATTTTATACTGTCAGGATTTAGTTACAGTTAGTGAATCCAAACCTACAACAAAACAAAACTTCTATGAAATATATTTTTTATAATAAGTGTCAAACTATATTAATATGTTCTTATTCCACTTATCTTACTCAATGCACCTCCGGGATTAGACGTTTCTCTGCAACAAGCTCAATCTAATTTGTGGTGACAACGCGTTGTTTGCTACACAACATTTCGAATAAGACCTGCACCTGCGAGAACGTGCAAATAAAACATATAGTTACCATTATTTTCTTAGCTGTTTATAATATTTTTATTTTTCTGTTGTTTAGTCCTAAATATTTTGTTATTATTTACTTATAAAATACTTAAAGTAGTTATTGTAAAAAAGTAATAAATAATGTAGATCCACACTTTTTTTTTAATTTAAGACATTTTTTTGAGTTTTTCGTAAACACGAATAAAGTTAAGTAACCTAAACTATTTAAATAAAAATTTGTTGCCGCAACTATAATAAAAGTATTACTTTTAGCTTTTATATTGTGATAAGAATGATTGTAATTATCACTAAAAAGCTAAATTATACTTATAAAATATAGTTTCCTTAAATTAACTACTAAATAAAAAACATTAAAATAAATACAAATAATTGTAATAATAGTCTCTGATTGCCATGAGTTTCATATTCTTAGTAATAGAATAGCTAAAAATATATTTTTTTTTTCATGTTCATTATAGCTGCAAACAATGTGTGCCTGAACAGATAGTACCTTATAAATCAGGTAGTGCTTTTTCTGCTTCCGACACAACTATATATCACTTTTATTAGATTTAATAACTACAGCCACAGAAAGAGGAAAAATAATGTTAACTTTCAAAAATATAACTAAAGATACTAAAGTATTTAGAATAGCATAACAATGTTTTAGTTGTCTATGTCTCATATTCTGAAAATTAAGCTTTAACATATTCAACAAATAACAAGTAACTTTGTTTTTTTTTAAATACTTTTAAAAATAAACATAGATATGAAATGCCAGGAGTTAATTTAAAACTGTTGAAGTTTATTAACAACTCCAACGGATTCCGTTTGAATGATATTAGCTCTTATTTTTAGCTAAAATTATCCTTAACCTTGACTGGTTAAGGATAATTTTTCTTACTTTAAAGAATGTTAATTATTTATAAACATGTCTTGACAAATTTAAGTCAAAATGTATTTTTACTCCTTATATGTTGTCACAGCAAATTACTGATGTGAGGCTCATTTTATGATATCACTTTTTCCGTAGCGGTATTGTTGATAAAACATGAATAAATCATACGAGTAGGCCTATTATAAAGTCGAGGCATGGTAACTCGTAATACATCAAGTGACATAAAGAAACAGAACGCGAGTGCCTCGGAGACTGTATATCTACATTAGATTAATGAGCTTAATTGATTATTGCAGAAATCATCTAATAAATAATCTGTAGTTAGTAACCTTTAAAGTGCAGACATGTGACAAAAGAAAGTAAAGCACGTCTGAACAATAAACCAAAATGTGTGTTTGTATGAAAAACATAACAGTTACTTGCATAAGTGCTATTTTCAGAAGTAGTTATCGTGATATTCGCAAATATAAATTTACACTTTGCTTTTTGGAAAATTAATAGCAACATTTTCCATGCAATTTCATTGTTCTACAGCCGGCGCAGGTAAAGGTCACTTCAAATCGAAATTGCGGCCTCTTTGACTAACACTTTTGAAAACATTTATTTATTTTGTATTAAAATTTTCGAGGTTGTTTTTTTTAAATTCTTATTGTAGCTAATGATTAAGGACAGTTGCCCGCCCGAATATTATGATTTCAATACTGCTTCAAAATTGACATTGTTGTTCAATTTTATTCTTTTATTGTTACCATTACGTATTAAATTTTATTATTAATTAGTATTATAAAATACGGAAATGGTAGCGAAATTTTTTGAACTTCGACAAGAAATAAAAACAAATTCTTTTGCAACGTTGTATGATCTGTGTACTTCCCACATACAATACATGCTTCAATCTCCATTTTATTCAATCCATAATTTTACCTATTCTAGAAACTTTAGAACTTCCTTTGTAATTTGTAAGTTACTAAAGAGAATGGATTTGTCGATTTGACTCACTTTCCTTAAGATAGGAGAGACAATGCTGTTTATATAAAATTAGTTTTATATTATATAATACGAGACGGTATGGATGAAAATAAATGAAAACTGATTTCGAAAATAAATGAAATGACTTGAAATTATAAACAGAGCTTAATTTCATTGAATAATATACAAAATTTTGCTTCTACTATGGTAAAAAAATATGGTCGTTGGAATATTATATTTTTTATTTAAACCTGATAAGTCATCTAGGCCAATTAGATTATTACTCAAAGAAACTTTTTAATAGAAATAATACTTATTCCTTTACGTAATTTTACCAACTAGGTTCAAAAATTAATAAAAACAAACATATAACGCCTAAATGTTGTCTTCAAAAACTTAACAATCCCTTTATGGGTTTCAATGTATGCATACTTAATAAAATTCCTCAAGATATCTCAGATCTACCGTTCTTAAATTTAAATCTAAAATTAAAAGTATTTTTTTAAATAAATCATATTATTTAGCATTCAAATTTTATTGTGGATCGAAATATGTGAAACTTAAATTGTGGACTCATTTGCATGGTAGATAACATAACGTATACATCTAACATTGAGGTAACGGTAGAGTTTCTGGCGGGCTCTTCTCAGCAGAGCAGCATTTTTAATGCGATGGTAGTTTACTCATGGACTGAAAACACTAACCTTTTTTATTGAACTAAATTATGTTTATAAAGTGCTTCTAAATGTCTACTAAAATAAGGATATTTTGCATTTGAATGTCAAAACACAGGTTTTATGAGATATATTGTACAACATAACATAATGTAACTTTATTATAATACTGGTTGCATATTAAATTCCCTAGTTGTCTACGTTCAAAATTATTATAACGACTTCAAATACCACTGCACGTTGCGGCTACTGTTTCACTTATAAATTAAGTTAAATTTATATTATGATATCTGTGAAATTTTATACCGTTCATACTATGGTTAAATTTTAAAAACTTCAGTTGTTATTATCAAATTTCTCTTCGTGGTTATATTTTAATGAGATATATTATCATTTTAAATTATTTATAATTGTATTTTAAGTTAAATCTGTATTAAGTTATTTTATATTACATATTTAGAATCAGTGTATATGATGACAGAGACGATTAATATTATATAGAATGCTAAACTCATCACGGCATCAGTTTCATTAATGTTTTTTTCATAATAGTATTATTTACAAAGTGTCAAACTTAATATAATAAGTATGTCTTTTTCTGCAATAGACCAGATTATGCAACAGGCCATAAAGCGCTAAGTATACTAACCTGACCCCAGATGATTATCAGAACACTCTTCTGAGAGTATCAACATTGATATGCTGATACTCTATTCTGATGAATATCATTTAGATACAATACAGAAAGGAACTCCATTTAAAGTCGATGTTTTTATATTTCAGAAATATTTTTATAAAAATTTCGAATATCAGTTTTTACGTCTTTTATATCCCTAAAACAATTCAATAACATATTCTTCGAATATAAATATATAATAGAAAAAAAAATACAATTAAGTTGACCAAAAAAATGAACCTGAAAATTATGCTACACATTTTTACAGTTAACATAAAGAAAAATGACAAAATTGTTCTTTAGTCTCTAAAGTTACTTCATCGCAAGTACCTAATCAAGATTAATACACAAACAGACAGTAAAATCCCGAACCTTTTTGTCTCTCCCTTCTTCGTAATGCAATTTATATCTCTCTGTTCTCTAAATATAAAAATTTATATTATTTTATAATACGTTTTCTTTTCATTAAGATAATTATAGTTATTCCATTTTAGAAAGCTTCTAAGAATATAATTTTCCTCTACTAACACTCTCCGTAAATAATAATATATTTTTTATTTAGTGATGTTAATAGTACAATAAAAAATACTTGCTTTGATTCTACAGAGTTCTAATTATGAGTCTGAAACCGAAATAAAATATTTTTATTCCAGTTATCGTATTTAATGCTCCTCCGGGACATATTTCACTGCAACAAGCTTAATCCAATTTGTGGCGACAACACATTGTTTGCTGCACAGCATTCGAACAAGAGAACAATCTGCGAGAGATTTAAGTGTCTTCAAATATATCCAATAGTTTACATTATTGTGTAGTATTTTATTTATCTCTAATCATTTGTACCCTTCTATTGTTTTACCTGACATACTATGTTAGTGGATACTTTTGATTTTATAAATACTTTTAATTAATAATTAATCTTTAGCCCGCTAATACCTATTATAAACCTGGTATTACTTAAGGACAAACAGTAACTTTTTCTTATTCTATGTTGAGAAATCAGCGCTTTTAAAATTTCTTATGAAATGTAAAATACTTTGTACCATTTGAAACAGAGATATCGATAAAAAGGCGTAAACGATATCGATTATCGATTAATTATTTTGACGCGAAGCCAATACTAGTATATCTCACACCCTACGGCAACAGCATTATCAGCTCGCACTCTGAAGCGATCTATGTCAAACTTATTGACCCTAAGACTACGTAACGTGTTTCATTAAAATTTAGTTTGTACATGTAATTATTTAAGATAATCTTTATTTATATTCACAGGCGTAGAATTGCTAGCCTCTCAGTATTCTATAGGATACATTTTGGTGAGTGTGCGCAGGAATTACATGATTTAATTCCTTTGTCCTCCTTCCATCACAGGACGTTCTGACGCACGGCAGATATCCATCCTTACGTTGTGGACATTCCCCCTGTCCGAACAAAGCGCTTTGCTTCGTCTTTTTTAGTTCGTACAGCGAAGGACTGGAACAGCTTGCCTGCGTCGGTATTTCCGTCCCAATACGATGTGGGTGCCTTCAAGAGAAGAGTGAATAGGTTACTGGGTTAATGCGCCTTACCATCTATGACTACATTTCC
Organism: Melinaea marsaeus rileyi; assembly: GCA_918358865.1. NCBI lineage: Eukaryota > Metazoa > Arthropoda > Insecta > Lepidoptera > Nymphalidae > Melinaea > Melinaea marsaeus. Next base: position 25,011,580 of record OU911089.1, read on the forward strand.
ACTTTCCATCAGGTGGAATGTAGTCAAGCACTAGTCCAGATGGTATAAAAAAAAAATATATATATAACTCGACATATTTCTGTAATAAGTTGAAATTGTACTAAAAAGCGCAAAATTATATCCAGACTATTTTAAACTGAGTATACTTCTTTATTTATTTAAATATTACTAATACACTTATAACACATATTTAACTTTACTGCTAAAACCAAAAAACATTTAAGTACTCTAATATATGTATCAATTATAAGTGTACATAACATTCACAGAGTTCCATACAAGTTTAGTTTAAGAGCTTATAAAGTAAATTTAATTAAAATAATATACATGAACAACTCGGTTATCAAGATTTAGATCTTATAAACAGACTGAACACACACACAAGTTACATTGTGAAACTGGGCAGTACATTATATATCACCATGTAATGATAATTGATTAGGTACGTTTTATATCCAATATTCAATTTTTTCCAATATATTTTTTACAATAATAACTTCTTGTATTGTATGTATATAAAATAAATATTAACCACCCAGTTCTTTTTGAATACTTGACAAATAGACTTCCAATTTTGTAAGACTTTTGTTTCTGGCCTCCAATCAAATACGCTAAATTATTTTTTAATTTAATAAGGAAATAACCATTTAAAGCAACTTAATAATTACAAATAAGATGACATTTGACTTCAACGAAATAAACCACACTCTACAACAAAATCGTTGCCTTTTTAGGAAATAATACAAATATACATTTAATAGTTACAAAGAGATTTTCCGTAATAATTTATGTGATTATAATTATTATAAATTATTATAAATTATTTAGATACGCAAATTCGTAATATATCTATAAAAAAGGTACAATACACTTAACTTACCTATAGTTCAATATCTGAAAATGTAAATTAGCAAAACTACCTAGAAAGCAACGTAGAGATATTTTAACCTTAAGTCTAAAAAAGTCTATAAACTTATTCGTAACTAAAAAGTAAATAATCTCTTATTTCTCTAACTTCTTTCTTTATTTTCATCTTTACATTCACCTACTAAATATTTTGTTTGTCTTTTCTTAAGAGCTAGATAATATTTAATTTCACCAAGCCATATTTAAAACCTTTTAATTACGTCATCTTTTGATTTTGTTAAGTCTTTTTATTAGACTAAGCTCCAAATTATCCAAATTTAAGATATCCCCATCGTTGATTTCCAATACGCATTAAAACAGTAATAAACAAAGCATTTAAATATATAAATTATTACCAACTGATTAAAACTAATACATTAAAAATAATTCCATTATATATTAAAGTTGATATACGCTTCGTATTTTTAGTAATATCTTTCTTTTATTTACAAATAAAATATTTCAGGTTAGTGTAAATAATTTTTATCTAAATTACTTTGATTTAATTTTAGATTATATATCCAGGTAGAATTAAACTTTAACAAATACGCTGTAGTGGTTATAAAAATATATTGTCGCACTTTGGCAACATACATAAAGTTCAAGAGATACTATCCGCCTATCACGTTGTTATTGTTCTTTCAGTGTAGCTCTCCCACTTTTAATCTGGAGATGTCGAAGATACACACAATGCTTTTGGGATACGTTCAGTTGATACTAGCTCTTCTTTTAATCAAGGTTAAAAATAGGTTTTAGAAACTTTAAAGAAAGATCATACTATATAAACATTCTTTGAGATATTTGAGTTAAAAAGTATATTTATGCCAGATATATGTAGTACTAGGACATTTCGTACAAGGAATTAATCATGTGAAGCTCATTTTATGACATCGCGTTTTCTACTACATATGAGTAACAATCGTTAATAAATTATAGGCATATTGCAAAATCCGGAGATTTGGAACTCTTAATAGGTCAAGTGACATAAAGAAACAGGATGCGGTAGTCCATGAGATTAAATATCCACATTACACTTCCAGCTTCATAACAATATACGCAATAGGCTTTAAAACTGGTATTTTATAAATATGTTTATAAATTTTAAAGTGTGAAATTTTATACTTCACCGATTGTTACAAAGACCATACAATACATACCTTAAATGTTACAAAAGAAAGTTTTTGTAGAATATGTGTGAGTGAAAACTATGAACAAACGGAGACTTGCATCAGTGCAGCTTTTATGAAGTAGTTATCATGCTATCCGCAAATGTAAATATACACTTTGTATTTTGGAAAATTACAAACGATATTTTCCATGCAATTGTACTCTTTGCTACAGTCAGGGCAAGTAAAGGCCACTTCAAATCTAAACTCAGCGGTAAAAATGCTTTTGTAAATATTTATTTTGTTTTTTATTTAATAATAACAATTGTCGAGGCTGTTAATATTAATTATAATTGTAGCTTAAAGTTAAGGACAGAGTCACCGACCGACCGAGCTACTTCCATACTATTAATATAATTGTATGTCAATTACGTCTTTTTACTTCAATATACATATTTAAACCTTTGCCAAATTAATTATTAGTAATTTGTATTATGCTATCTTACATTGAACCAAGACCACACAAAATTTCATTAAAATCCCTCCTATAATTTCAATATATAGCTATTACAACTCAAAACAATCGTCTCGTTATTGGTAAAATGTTAAAATATTTTGAAGTAGAAAGTGTTACATACTGGGACCCACTACAATAACCTATGAACCAAATTTCATCAAATCATTACATTAAAATAATGAAACAAGCACAATAAGTAAAAATAAACCAATAAACAGACATAAAAAAACTATTGTTGTAACAATATGTTGTTAATAATATAATTTAAAATATAAAAAAATATATATGTTATATAAAAAGTAGTTTCCAACGATAAAAACGTTTTACTTTTACAGCGTGTTTTTGTGCAAATAAACATAGCTAGTTTTAAAATAAGATTTTTAGAAAAATTTTCGAAGACAAGTTTATGTTACTCCTGAAGATTTCACCCGACTTCCAGATAAAATATCTATGGATTTTGAAGAAACGAATTACTGGATCTATTTCTCGTCAGACACAATGACTTGTTTCATTTGCAAAAAAGACGGTCACGTAGCCTCTAAATGCCCGGAAAATATCAACGACACGTATCTTCTTAACCGAAAAACACTGGACACTACGGAGACACCAATTTTCAAGCGTCCACACCCACCCACTGCATCTTCAACTACAACTGACTTCATGGAGTCCGTAACAACAAAAGAAAATAGCAACGAAAACAGTGACGAGGACTCTGATGATAAGTCTTCCCAGTCCAGCTTAGACGAAGCTTACAAACCCAAGAGTGGAAAGAAACTCAAAAGAACACATCACGATCTGGCATCAATCGACTGGGACCACGTGGAAAACATTACAACTATCTCCGGTAAAACGTACCCACTATCCGGAAAACAAGTTAAAGAGTATCTCATACACACATATGGAGTTAAGGACATATCAGAAATCACTTACAGTTACACAGAAGAAATTGGTGCCTTGATTGAAATGTTTAATGACTTAATACCGATCATCTCATATCGCAGTGTTAAAAACAGACTCTCACGTATCGTAGGTAAACTAAAGCTCTTATCTCGTAAGCAAAATTCTAAATAAATAAGTCACTTTTAGGTAAGTACTACTCTATTTGTTGTGGGATTTAATGGTCTTGACTATAGGATTTAAACTTAATATTATTCAATGGAACTGCCAAAGTTTGGTACCAAAATTAAGTGAATTGGATTCATACCTACATAATGAAAAAATACATATATGCGTTCTTTCTGAAACTTGGCTACAATGCGAACACCAAATTAATTTTAACGATTACTTTGTCTTTAGAAAAGATCGAGCAGATGGATATGCAGGCTTAGCTATTCTGGTTCACCAATCTATAAATTGCCGACTTAAAACTCTCCCAAGTAATTATAATAATATTGACGTTTTGTGCCTTGAAATACTTAATAGTAAAAAACTTCAATATATCATAGGGGTCTATTCTCCCAAAAATGTCACAGTGAACGTAGGGGATTACAAGGAGCTTTTCAGCTACTTTTCTGAGAAAACTCTAATAGTCAGAGACTTCAATGCGCATCACACGGCTTGGTCATACACAACTGACACACGGGGTAGACTTTTATCGGACATTAGCATAAATCGTAATTACGTATTTCTTAACAATGGAGACTTTACCCGTAGCGCTAAGCTTAATGATAGTATAATATGCACATCACCTGATATATCTTTTTGTAGTGCCGATCTCTCACTCGACTTTGATTGGAACGTCACTAACGAATCTCTTGGCACTGATCACCTCATTATTTCTATTAAAACGTTAGACAATACTCAAAATAGCCCCGAATTAAGAAGGAACGTCAAAAAGGCCAATTGGATAGAGTACACACAACACATAGAATCTGCATGTGAGGCAGTAGATTACGGAAATGATGTACAAAGTAACTACGATAAACTCATAGAGGTAATTGAGGAAAGTGCTAGCAAAAATATCCCTTATATTAAAACCGGTTTTAACCCTAACAAATTTAAACCAAAACCATGGTGGAATCCTGATTTATCGAAGGCAGTAGCTGAGAGACGATTATCTCTTAAGAACTTTAGAAAATTACGCACGGTCGAAAACTATTTAATTTATAGAGAAAAAGTAGTTATTGCTCGAAAATTGATAAAACTTGCTAAAAGGAATTCTTGGCAAAAGTTTTGTGACAGCATAGACGGCAACATGCCCAGTTGTGAGGTCTGGAGGAAACTTAGATGGCTTAAAGGTTACCGAAATCCTAAACATTATTTACCAGAAAGTGCCGCAGTCTCCTTTGTAACAGAACTCACTCCTGACAGTGTTTCCTTCCAACCCCTACATTCCAATATTGATGGTTCCAACCCTTTGTTTTTCACATTTTCAGAACTTCTTCTGGCTCTTAAAAGAGTAGATACTTCGGCTGGTTTAGATACTATTACTTATTCTATGATTAGTCATTTACCAGATAACGCAAAAAAATATCTCCTGCACATATTTAATACAATTTATAAAAAAGGCGAGATACCAGACCAGTGGCGTAGGATCAAACTTATTGCCATACCTAAAAGAAACACTGATAAGTATCGTCCTATCTCACTCGTCAACTGCCTTTGTAAAACTTTTAATTTAATGATTACTCGTCGTCTTGAACATCATTTCGAAAGCAACAAATTATTTAATGGTAGCACGTTGGGTTTCCGCCGTGGACTTTCTTGTCAAGACAATCTTAACAGGTTTATTGTAGATACAGAGATTGCTTTTATACAGAAGAAATACGTTTTGGGCGCGTATGTAGACATAAGTAACGCTTATAATGATTTGGCAATTGAACCTCTTATTACCTCTTTACTTGAATTTTAGGTCGATCCGCTCATATGTAGATACATTAGGGAATTTTTAAAAGAAAGAATTCTGATATATAGACTACGGGATGGTACAGAAATAACAAGAATAAGCCGACAAGGTTTAGCTCAAGGTGACCCAATGTCACCCATTTTATTCAATATAGTCACAATTAAATTATGCAACACACTTGTTAAGACAGTCAAGGTCTCACAATATGCCGATGACTTCGCTTTTTACTGTATTAATCAAAGTATTGATTCTTGTGCTAGTGCCATTCAATCAAGTCTTAACATCTTAATAACAATGTTACAGGAAATAGGATTAGAAATATCTCTCTCTAAGACTAATGTGTGCATCTTAACTAGGAAATATAAAGTACCTTCTATTAATATACAAATAAATAATACCGATATTAAGCTTACAAATTGTACAAAGTTTCTGGGTGTATGGGTAGACAGTCGGCTGAACTGGACCCGACATGTTTTAGAAACTGCTCAAAAATGCATTGCATTCGTCAATATCCTTAGTTCCATAAGTAGTTCAAAGTGGGGTGTCCATCCAACTCACTTAAGAAGACTATATTTAACACTGGTGCGATCTCGACTCGATTATGGAAGTATTATTTACGGTAAAGCCAACTCTAGGCTCCTACAGAGATTGGACGTTATTCAAAACCAATGTCTTCGGCTTTGTGGTAGCTTTATTCGGGACACCCCAATTTTTGCAATGGAAAGCGAACTATGTATTCCACCCTTAAGTCTTAGAAGGATATATCTAAGTGACAGATACTTTCTGAAACTTTCTTCCAGAACATCCGACTATTTGAAAAAACAACTAGAAGCATTAGACAAGACTTTAAATTTAGGTTCAAGATATTGGCGCAAAAACCAGCTTCCACTTCTGCTTCAGAGTTTCAGGAGGTTTTCAAACTTACCTATGTCAAAATTTGAGATTTTGCCCCAATTTCTGCTTTCCTTTGATATTAAAACATTCCCCTGGGATAATATTATTGGGCATAGAGTGAACACTATTAATGAATCTAAAGCTCAACTACCCATTCACGATCTTAAGCAACATACCGAAAATATGATAGACCTACAGTTTTCAGACTACATTAAAATTTACACCGACGGGTCCAAAACAGGAGACGGTTCTAGTTGCGCTTTTTACGATGTAGCTGCGGATTTTGGGGCCAAATTTCTTATTGAAAATTCAGATATACCCATCATGGGAGTTGAACTGACAGCAATTAATGAAGCAATACATTACGTAGAGTCGACAACATACCATAAAATTGTAATCTTTACAGACTCTAAGAGTAGTCTGCAACATTTGTTGAAATGTGCTAGGGGCGGTTGTTCAGTAGAAATGAAGCTTACCTTATTATTAAATGTATCTATAGATTGATACGTAACGGGGTTGAAGTTCGTCTACAATGGGTTCCTTCACACGTGGGCGTCAGGGGTAACGAGGTAGCAGACTTACTGGCATCCAAAGCTCTACAGAACGGCGTACCTCTCGACATTGTACCGCACTATACTGACCATCTTCCAAAAATAAAAAACGACAATTATATTAAATTTAAATCTTATTTTAATGAGTGCTCTCAAAACAAAGGCCACTGGTACAGAACCATTGTAGACGAACCACCACGCGAACCTTGGTTTGCCTCAAGAAACCTCAACAGAAAATATTTAACTATTTGCTTCCGAACCCGTACTTACCACATCCCACTTAACAAGTTCAACTTCATCATAAAAAAAAGAGACGATCCAAACTGTAAGCGATGTGAAAGAGAAGAGGACCTCCTACACTTAGTTCTTGAGTGTTTAATCAACGAACAATCTAGGTTAGATTTCTTAAATGAAACTCGATGCTCTAAGGGTGAGTTTCTCTTCTTTTTCCATGAAATCTTAAGTTCAAGTTTCACTGCCGAACATAGTGGTAGATTTGTAAGTTTCATCATAGACTCATTGAATCTTAGATCTGACTATTATAAAAGTACTCATTTAGTTGTAAGCCCAACTGTTAACGTAACACCTAGAGTATAAGCAATATTGTTATTAATTTTAAGTCGACTTAATCACTTGATGTATGACTTATAAAATAAAAAATATTAAAAAAAAAAAAAAAAAAGTTATAGGATTGGGATTGTGATAACGATTGGATATTTGTCATAAATATTGCTATGTTTGATTGCTATATTGATTTATATAGTGATAGTTACATATTTATAGGATTGAAATTGTTACATTTTGATATAGATTAGAATAGGAATCAGAGATTGAGGATATAGAGAGTGGCAATAAATGGTAATAATAGATTGATGTATTGAATTACTGCAGATAAAACGTAGTGAAAATAAATTATCAGACATCAACACAAAAGAAGAGTAGAATACTCGATGTATTCTTTTGTTTATAAATTTTATTTTGTTATTTTAGTTTTTTTAATAACAAATCTATTATTTATAAATTATCTATTTTCTAAAAACTATATAAGATAAAATAATTATTATAAGTTAGAAAAGCGAACCTAAATTAGATCAGCGAACATTAATCATGACGATAAAATTAATTCATATTTAGTAAATTGACGTTTAATTACATTGTCAATTACTTTCAGTTAAATATTATTTCAACCAAATAATTACAATAGAAACAATATTAATACTGATTGAATTGATTACTGAATATGATAGGATTGAAAAATTTAAATCGAGTTATATGATTCGTTTATTTATGAAGGAGACAAACAAATGAGTTATATAATATATAAAATATATATATTGTGTAACATCGTACTTAAAGGTACACTGAATAGTTCACACCGCGGCATCGACAATAACCTTGGAAGAGATTGAAATTATCTTTAAAATTCAGACAGATTTAATCAAAATCATGCTTTGCGCAGGTTAATAGCAAAAATACGTTATTTTTAGAGCGTCTTTTTGTACCATTATTCAAAAGCATTTTATGAAAATTTATCTCTTACTGATTTTTGCAGGATTATCTATACTTCTATCTTAAAGAATATTTTACTTTATTATGAATATTTTACTTTATTACAGAGTATCTAAACATCCTACCACTTCTTCGTTGAAGGATTTTGATTTCAATACACACTGTGTAGCATGTGATAGAGAAATTAGTATTAATTATATTACCCATACACACCATTTGTACTTTATTTATATGTATACATATTGATGAATATAATATTATTTTGAATAGTCTTTCGCTTCATTGATATACTCATATTATAATGATGCTGAAACATAATATTGACAATAAGAAGCCCGCGCTCTCGTGTCTAGTTAGCTTGTATTACGAATAATATTTTTAAAAGTGTCAAAATCAGAAAGTATACAAATTTCTGAAGTATAAATCATTTATAATATCTATATTATTATATCAAATTTACGAAGGTTTAAAATAAATCGTTACAAAAACATATTCTCTTCTATTTTGCATTTAAATTAGTTAAGCTGAAATTGAAAATAGTAGAAAAAATTCAACAAATCGTTAACGTTGCCGAGATTAATTCACTGATAAATTTTAAATCATAATGATTATTTGTTAGATATTATTGATATTTAAAGATTACTTTCTCCTGCTCCTCCTGCTCCTGCTCCAAGATTTGTATCTAATTTTTTTTTAAATCTACATCACTAAAATGTTAAAATAAGATTTAAGTTGGGGATGGTAAATAATTATTTAAAGTACTTAACTTAAATATTAGAATGACATAATTTTCTTATGTATGTTTACTATTATAAGAAATATATAAATAACATAAATAAACATTATTACTATAAATTCACGGTATGCAACATTTTAATATCATAGATTAAAAAAAAATCTGTTTTTTCTTCTAACAACTATGTTACTCCTGAATACTGATTTATACCTACATATCCTAATACCATTCTATCCTCTGCAATTAGATTTTATGATCCCTTCCAGTTGAATATTTGTTTGGAATTACAGTAATAATATAATACCTATGAAATATTGTTACACAAATTCGAAAATGTATTTTTTTTTATTAAACTAATAGATAATTTATATCTTAAGTATAATTTGCATACGAGTTGAATACAAACATAAATTATACAAAATATTGACATTACGGTACTGTATTTTATAAAAAAAAGGCCGCTATTTTCAATATTAGAAACATTTTATACTGTTCTGCATGGAGTGAAACTGTATTCAGAAATAGTAACATATAAATATGTTTTAATATACAGCACTCACCCTACGTCGTTATTAGATACCTTATATTGATTCTTTCTCTGCCTTCTTTAACATGTTTATATGTTAAAATGTATCTGTATTAGGCAATCATAATAAAACAGTATTAATAAATTTGATCAAATAATGAAGACGTTAGGATTATGCCATATAATTTTAGAAATAAAAAACTGCCAAACATTTCTCAACGCCAATTCACCTTCTTGTGAACAACACGAAAAAAAAAAACAGGTCATATTTACTTACAGAGATTTCGAAATCAAAACTAATATAAATAAAGAAGATATATTTTTATACGGAAAAGGTTACACCACTCAATTAAACATGTAACAACTACTTAACCACAAAAACAAAGTAACAGATAAGAAAAGATTTTCAGGAAAAAAGTGTAAATTAGATGTGTATAAATAGATACACGTAATAACTTTAAATAAATACTTATAGATGAACAAAAGAAGAAAATTTGATGACATAAAAAGTTCAAGGGACATTTTCAACCTGTTTTTTATTCATAAAAAAGTAAAAAAAAATAGAATATATACAAAATTTACTTTGATTAAATTTATAAAAATACGTCGAGTGCAGCATCATGCTTCATAGATTTGAGGTTAGTTGTGAGGTACATTGATTTTTTTTATAACTTCTGTTCATATTAAATTTATGTTTAAAATTTATCTTGACAGTACCCAAAATATTAAAATAATAAGTTAAAAATAACAAAAAGGAAAGAAAAATAAGCAAAACAAAATCTTTTTCTTGGTTTTACCTATTATTAAACACGTCGAATCCACTTTGTACATTCCGGCACATTAAAAACACTTTATGTAAAAATACTCGCTGTTTTAAAAATTCATCGCCTTTCCCACCATGTGCCTGACAATTGGATGTTCACATTATCCAATTAGAGGCTCTTGTGAACGCTTATAAATGTCAATTAATTTATTACAGCGATGGAAGTGTGTACGTACGTACCCCGTTCGCAACGCTACGTTCACGTGCTCTTCACTTGGATACAGTGAACCAATTATAATTAACGAAACCATTACTCTGTTAATGAACTCACAATATTGCTAGGTCTAATTATTTTTGACTTCAATTAGATAATAAAGTGTGATTAGGGTTTTTACTTTATATTAGGAAATAACATATAAGTTTAGATTATGATAGTGTCATTGACGTTGTATATTAGTTAACTGTCTAAGCAAGCCTTTTAAAGAATGATTGCACGCAAGTGTCGAATAATGAATAATTATTTTTTTATTATCAATTAAGATGCCTTAACAAATATATTTTTATTGTATCATAAGATATCACGTGAATTCTTAAAAACCGGAATTTTAACAATTCATCATGAAATGCGAAAACAAAACAAAATTTTGTGAGCTGTTTCTTCTATAAATTCTTTTGCAATCTTTTATTGGACACTGATACGTACTTCCCTTCTAACATACAATGTATGTTTACTTTCCCTCTTCACTTTATTCACCTCATATTTAACTTATTCTACGAACTTTAGATAAAAAATAGCTTCCATTGTAAGGCGCTAAAGACAATCAATGAATTTGTCTATTTGGCTCAGACTTTCCTTAAGATCGGAGAAGACATTGCTTTTCTACAAAATTAGTTTTGTTAATATCATACGAGTGGCTTTGCACGGCAATAGATGAAAATTGATTTTGAAAATAGATGAAATAGCTTGAAATTATAGATAAAGCTTATTTTGTACTAATAACAACATATTGTTATTATTAGTAGAAATAATAATATTGCTTGTGCAGTAATAAAAAGATAGCTTAGTCTTGTCGTAGGAATATTATATTTTTTAATTAAAGCCGATGTGTCTTTATAAGTAATTTAGTCGGATAAGGTTATGATTCAAACATAGACTTTTTAATAGAAAATTACAACTTACTTTACACAATTTTAACTGGGTTCAGAATTGTTGAATGCAGCGAATGATATTCGGAGCGATATGGGAGGAACTGTTTTGAATATGTACCTCCATAGTAAATCCTTTATAAGGAATTTGGTTTGCAAAAACTCAATTCAAACACACTCCCTGAAAGCGTATAGGTTTGCAGAATTTGACAGTATTTATTTTATTTTATATAAGCACTTAACATGACCTCCCGCTGCAGTATCTCAATTTACGGTTGAATTCACAGAACCCGGTTTCAATACTGTGACAAATCTTTGTATATAGAATATTCCCGATGAAGTCGGTAAAGGAAATAAAGTGAAAATCGATATTATTAAGAAATTAAATATAAATAAGCTGAGAAGCCATGTTGGAGTAGTGTAGTAGAACGATATATATTTATAAATAAAGTTACATTTGCACACTAAGATAAAATTAATGTTGAGTAAAATTTTAAAATTGTTGCTAAAATTAAATACATTTTGAAATACTGAAATATGTATATTTATAATAATTTCCTATCTTCTCAACCACATATGCTAATTGATTTAAAAACTCTTTTTGCACTTAGCACATTTATTGAAGAAAATTCGAGACAAAATTACATTACGGTAATCACAAACAATTTATTTCCTATATATTTACAATACAGCATCATACTCTTTGTTGCTTCGAATAGATCAGTAGCTCTGAACTAATATTCCGAATGTGTCTTTAACATCCTTCACTGGCCTACGCTGACGGAGTCGTTATATATATTTAGTCCAAAAAAACAACGAGTTATTTATTTCTATTTAAAATCATTAAACCATACGCCATACTATATATTAATTAATTAATTAGTATTTTCAGCAACTAGTTCAAAATTTACATTGTTAAATAACGAAAAACAAACAATAACGAGTTTTGCAAGTTTTACAATTACATTAATCACAGAACAAAGTGCACCCCGATTCTGAACTTTTATCTCTTGAACATAGAAAGTATTGTATCTTGTAGGTATCAAACTCAGAGACATCGGTAAACAAGCATAGGCGATATCAATTATCAACTAAGTTGATGCTTAGCCGATAATAACATCTCTCTTAAACTACAGCGACAGTATTACCAGTTTATAGCTTGCACTCTGAAACGATCTATGTCTAACTTATTGACACTACGACGTGTTTTATTAACATGTGTATGTACTTGTAAATGTTAAAGATACTCGACATATTTCTATAATATGTTAAAATCGTACTTACAAACGAAAAAATATATAAACATACAATAATATTAAACTGAATATTCTTTATTTATTTATTTAATATGAGGTTGATCATATCAGTTAAGAGTATACAAACATTCACATAGTGCCACGCAAACTTAATTTACGGACGTTGAAGGCAAATTAAAAGAAAGTAAAACTGACTTAAAACTGATAAAACTGACTTTTCCTCTTTATTAATAAATGTTATAATTTTCGGATAACCTATTTTTTTTATTCTTCTTCATGTTGTCTAGTCACATGACATTTTCCCGAGCAGACCGAATACACACAAATTTTCTTTATATGAGACAATCAGTTTCTTAACCTTCAAGTACATTTTTCGAAAAAAAATATGTTTTTTTCTAAAATAATAATTTGTTGTACAGACAGTACAAGAAATTATTATTTCAAAACATATTCTTTCCATATGTGTACAAAATGTATGCTAATCCATCCACTTCTTTGTGCACGCTTGACAAACAAATATCCAACTTCAAATGACTTGTGTTTTGAACCTACAAACAAACAAACTAAATAATCTTCCAATTTAATAATGAAATAACAAAACGTTGTTTTAAGTGATTACTTAAAGCAACTTAACAATGATTTTAAAGTCAAGGGATTATCTAAAACAAAGTAAACCTAAAAACTACCGAACTTATGAAGAAATTTAATTAGAATTATTGTTTAGTAATCCATCCAATACAATATATCCGTATATTTCAAGTTAAAAATAATCGTTATCTGTTAAGGAAATAATAAAAAAAAAAAAAATAATCATAATTATTTTAGGCAGAACAGAAGAAAATATTCAAGCTAATTTAACGCCATAATTTTTCAACCCTTGACAACATTATGGAGAAATAGGAACGGAGACATAAAGATGTCTTCTATCCCCCATTGTCGTGTTTGGTAACTTGAATATGCTCGTTATTCATAAACCAGTCCACGGTTTTCAAACTCAGCCAGAATAGTACAAAATGCAAGCAACAGTGGCGGCTTTCGCTTAGAAACTTGATATATTTCGTTCTTCAGATTCCGTGCTTATTATTTGTAGGATTAAATGGTTTATTTACACTACACAGTTGGAATATTTGTATGACTCAGATATTTTCACGTCTCGTACTGTGTAAGATTCACTTGACAAGAACAAGGATATATTAGTAGGTAGTTGATAAGTTAACGCAAATAATATACTACTCATTTGATTATGAATTATGATTATTAATGATTTTTGCATTATTGTTCCAATATGATTGATTTTAAACAAAATTGACAACACAGTAACGAATGTATAGAACGCTCATAGAACTTGACGTAAGATGGTCCCTTGATATAACATTACATACTGAAAAATAAAATATACAACAAATCCTTCGAAAGTCAAAATAATCATAATTTTGTTAGTGAAATTATTAACATTGAACGTAAGATTAGATTTTGCTTTTCAATTTCCTAAGAAAGCTTAAAAATTTCTTTGTTAGTAAAAAGAAAACAATATCTTATTTCCCCAACGTCTGTTTTTTTACTTTCGTCGTAACCTACTAAATATTTTGTTTGGCTTTTCTTAAGAGCTAGGTAATATTTAATTTCACGAAACCATATTTAAAAGGTTTCAGTTACGTCGTCTTTCGATTTTGTAAAGAGTTTTTAGTGTAATACACACAGCTCCACATTTTCCAAATTTAAGACAATTCCATCATTGAATTTCAATTCGTATCATAACAGTAATGCAAAAAGCGTTTATATAATTTGTAATTTTAGTTTTAGCAAAATTATATCAATAAATTTTTAATATTTACTAATAAATTATAATAATACTTAAAAAGTAATATCATTTTGTATTCAATTTGCCAAACACATCGTATTTTAGTAATATCTTTGAGTATTACAAGTGGTGCTAACCTATTTATTATATATTTCAATATTGATCTCAATTGAAATATAGAACCCTCAGTTGTGTTTTACTTTCTGAAACTTTGATAAATATTCTCCAAATAATACGTAACTTCGTAATTTATGTTAATACCTTTATGAATAAACATAGATATGAAGTGCCAGGAGTTAATTTTAAACTCTTGAAGTTGTTAATAAACCTTATCAAAGTTACTCTTAGCTAAAAGTTATTTATTCACAGGTATGGTTTTGATATTTAACAAATTATTTAATTTATAAATATACCAGGTTTCCATAATTTGCAAATGTATTTTACATCATAACATATTATAACCTTATGGTTGCATATTTCGAAATTGGTGAAATTTAATTCTGCTGATACTGCGGTTATGTTATAACATTCTCAGTTATTATGGTTTTAAACTCTAATGAGGCATCAAGGCATGAGTTTTGTTAGTGCTTGTTTGAAATAACAGTAATATTATCTATGTTAATAATATTTAATATTATAAGCATGTCTATCTCTACAATAGACCAGATTAAGACCAAAGCCCGTAAGGCGAATAGCATACTAAATTTACCTCAGACGATTATAAGAATATACTTCTGATCTAATATATTGATATCATTTAGATATGTTAAACAAATCGACCGAAATCTATTTGAAACCTGTACTTAATTTTAAGTCCTTTTATATCTCTCAAACAATACAATATTTAATATACATATTCCCCGAACATTAATTAATATTGAGTCTATGAATAAAAAAAAATGCTACTAAGGTGACCGCAAAATAAACCTGAAAATTACAATTAAAATGCAGAAAGAATATAAATTTATTCTTTAGTATTTAATTATTTTATCAAAAGTACGTAATAAAGATCAATACACGAACATACAGTACAATCGATATATATATATATATATAATATATATATATATATATATATATATATAATATATACATATCTTTCGTTTACTAACTAATTATAATTAGAATCAAAAGAAATATTCTTTTAATGCTAATCATGATTCCAAAACTAAATTAACATCTTTTTATTTTGGTTATGGTATTTCGTGTCCCTCCGGGATCAGATGTATTTCTCTGCAACAAGCTCAATCCAATTTGTGCCGAGAACGTAGTGTTTGCTACACATCATTTCGAACAAGACTCACATCTGCGGGAGAGCAAATAAAATAAATAATTTATATTACATTCTGGAGTATTAGTAATTATTTAAATATATTGCTTAACCCCGAAATATTGGTACTCTTGATTTTATACCTAATCGGCAAATAATTTTAAGTAATTATTATTAAAAGAAAGCAGATTAATAAAAGCAAATAATATTAAGTTTCTAATCTATTGCAAAAGAAATTGTCACAAGTATGATGCAGTATGACTTTGGCAAGGCGCAACCGATTTGCACAACAGACAACGGATAACCTAAACAATTAGAAATAGAAACATCTTATAAAAAACGTTCTTAACTGTTTTATGACGAACTCACGTTTTATTTTATTCTATATTGTATCAAAAGTAAAAATCTGTTACTATATATTTATAGCTTATAATTTTTTGAGACGGGTCGAAACATACATTTATAATAATAATTAAAGGAAGATATAAATTTTATGTTTTTTTTAAATATTTTCTTTTCAGTACTTATTTTCTTAAAGACAATATTTACACGCAATATTTAACTAAGATCTTTTACCTTTTTGACTATCATGACGCGTATGAAACTTCTAAAGCTATTGATTGTATCTTTTGTATCAACAATATTTAATAGTATTTTAAAATGACACACTGGAACTCATGTTAGTGTAGTTGGTGTTAAATTCAACGAGAGCGTTAAAGAAACTAGAAACTTTTTTTAAGAAACTTTTTTTTATAATAAAGTTTAAATACTTGCAATATACTTTTATTTATTGCAGTAGATTTCCAGTTGATCATATTAATTTTTATTTTTAATTTTTATTTCTTCATCATATGAGAAAATATTTTTAGAATACTGGTTGTTATATTCACAGGAAGACGAAAAAAAGAACAGTTAAATATTGTAGCCATATTATAATTTTAAATAATATAGTTTACGAATTGTAAAGCGTTTCAAACTATTGCTTAAGATGATTATACGAGTATTTCCGAGTAAAATGAAACCTGAACAAATAATATCAAGTGTGGTTGTGAGTGAAGTATCATGAAAATATATCGTAGCACTTTGGCAACATAAATAAAGTTCAAGAGACACAATCCAACTATCATATTTCTATTGCCATGCTTACCCTTTTATCTCGTGTACTGAAACCGCCTTGTTCTTTCATTGTATCTGGTCCATTTTCAATCTGAAGATGTCAAATAAAAGCACAATACTGAAATACGTTCGGTTAATACTACCTTATATTTAAATAATTTTCTGGAAAATTTTTGATACTTTATAAAACGATCATTATTTATGAACCTATCTTGACATATTTAACTCAAAAAGAATATTTATACCAGATATGTAGTACTAGGGCGATGTTGCACAGCAAATTAATCATGTGAAGCTCATTTTATGACATCACGTTCTATGTTGCGAAATTGTTTACAAAATTTACATGAATAAATCATAGGCATTTCACAAAGTCGGGGCATGGCAACTCGTAATACATCAAGTAGCATAAAGAAATAGGGCGCGGTTAATCGGGAGACTAAATATCCACATTATACTTACAGCTCTATAACATTATACGCAATGGCCTGTTAAACTGGTATATTTTAAATAAGTGAATAAATTTTAACTTTTATTATAAGAATGGAGTTTTATATGTGACTGATTATTGCAGAGACCATTCAATATACATTATATGTTGAATGGTCTCTGAAATAATCTTCAATGTACAGACACGTGACAAAAGAAAGTTTTTGTAGAGCATGTGTGTATGAACAACAAAGCAAGGACTTACATCAGTGCAGCTTTTAGCCAAGTAGTTATCGCGCCACAAATGCAAATTTACGCTTTGCGTTTTGGAAAAATAAAAGCGACATTTTCAATGCAATTGTGTTCTCCTGTACAGTGACGCAGGTAATGACCACTTGAAATCAAAATTGTGCAGCCCTCTTAACTAACACTTCAGTAACTATCTATTTTGTTTGTTTTTAACAATTTTTCTTAGAGGGGCTATTGTTTTTAGGTATGTATGTAGGTAAGGTAGACTTGGTGACCTACTTCCATACTAATATTATAAACTTATATTAATTAGGAATTTTAATTCAATACAAAAAGAAGCCAAATTAATTCAGATTCAGATTAAATTTATCAAATTTCATATTTCTTTTTGTTAAATTATATATTATCCGACCTAAAAGTAACAAATGATTATGGATAATAATCTTGTACCCACTATATCGAAGATTTGAAGGTTGAATTATGTTACTGCGATCTATTATCTAGATTTTTCTAAACACTGAAAAACTCAGTTGGAGTCGTATCTGTATAAAATATTAAACAGAAAGATTTTAGTTAAACTACGTAGAAACAATTTGGAAGTGAATTAAATGCTATTAAGATTCACGTGGTGCTGAAATTTTGCTCATAACGGGTGGATAACAAAAGTAAATGATCGAACGACTTGTAACAAATATCTCCTACAATGGCTCTTTGAAAGCGTTTATTTCGGTATTCCATAATAGGGGCTCCTTCAAACATTTTTAATGTTCTTGATTTGTTTTCGTCATATTCGATTCTTAATTATTTTATTTTAAATTATGTTTAACTGTTAAAGGTATTAAATATGATAATTAATAGAGAATGAGAATTCACTGGAGTATCTTGTAAATATTAACACCTAGTAGGTAGAGTTAGAATAATATGACACAAATAGGTTCTTTGAGTATACACTCAAGTTCATTACAAGGTCTGATATCTTAATATATTTTACAGGTTCCTGTCTTCTATGTTTCACGATTAAGTCCACCACACCACCACACTTTAAGTCTTTCGGCGAGTCCTTACGACTCTTTGAAAGAATAATGGCTTCTCGTAAATAACTACTTTTACAGTTAAAAATATTCTTTGTATAGTACTGAAGAATTCTTTCTTTCTTCGAAATGTTTTACAAATTATGCAAATCTTTTTGAAATAATTCGTAGAAATATGAAAACATTTTACTCAGAAACACACTCATGATGTTGTTTTATTCATGACGATCTTATTGTTTTAGGATGATTTAGGTTGATGATAAAGGCGGTCTCGTCGAAGCGATGTCTCCCAGAAAACCCTTGGTGAGATAATGAGGAGTAAGTGCGGCAGGCACTCTTAAATAAACTGCAAGGGCTACAATTTATCTACACATAGATATAAGAAATATATATGGTAATATTCTAACAATGTACTCTATTTAGTTTCTATATAGATAACTAATAATTTTTTAATCGCTTTTCAAAAATGGCGTATAAATTCTCTCAACGGAATCGGATGTAGTTTGTAAGTCATTAGCATACAGTTAAAAGAAAGTAAAGATTATTCAAGAAATAGAATTAATGAATTTGAAAAAAGAGGACGCTTTCTTGAGTAATACCTGTAATAAGAGGATAGAACGCAGTACATTTACCGTCAACACCTACTTGTTGTTGACGCAACTTAGAACCGCAAACAGCAGATCAAATTATACGTTACTGAAGGCGTTGCTGAAATCAAGAGGAATAAAAACAGTAACTGATCTGTTAGATAATTTTTGTCAGATATCATCGCACACTTTGCTGCTGTTGTAGTACTGTGTCCGGTTCTAAAGCCTGATTGGAAAAAGGATAGAAAATTATTTTGTGTAACGAAAATACTGAGTTGTTTAATAATTATGCGTTCTGGAGCATTAGAAGAAAATAAAGAAAAGTTACAGAGATAACAAAGGATAGTAATATCACAATATAATAATATAACACTAACTACTTGCTAATTATTTTTAAAGTAAACTTAAAATTACATTCTAATTAAAAATATAATACGTTACTCGTTGGGGATCGAAATAGTGTCGACCGGCTTAACTACAACATTCAAGCCGGCACCTTAAACACGACACGAATTTTGTGTAAAGATAATTTACGAATTACTAAAAATTAATCGTTAAAAATAAAAAAATAACTTTATAAATTACTTTTAGACTAGTTTTTAATGAACTAATAAATATTATACTTTCGTATTCATTTCATTCCCTAACTTGACAATGAAAAGGTCGTTGAAGAATAATTAGATTGTGTATCTTCAAAGTACAATGGCGAAACCCTCTTCCAAAATATTCAGTCACACGACAACCGGTACATCACATCAATTTTCTTAGTTAATTATTTGTCTAACTTCTAAGTATCATTCACAATTTGACTTTTAGTTTAATTAGGTTTTCAGTACAGTTTTAATTAACCAAGGGCTCATTAATATTCTTATATGTAATAAATGCATTTTAATCCTCATATAGTCTATAGAAAGTTAAAATAATAGAAGGAACCTTTGTTACAATATAACTACATTTGTAAGTAAATATTTTTATAACATCTCACATTGTGCATATCTTATTGTATATAAATAAAACTAAAATTTTCATTGTAAACATTCAACTATAAATATATTTTCAATTGTAATTACCATTGTCATTATTGGACATTACAAACAAACAAACAATTTTCCGTCTAATTAGCGCTGACTTTACATTGTTTCATATAGATCACTGCCTAATTGCCTAAATATCATATTACCCTACTGATATCATGTACGTTTACTATTGTTTGTTTGTCGAAGTGTGTGTGCGTGTGTGCGTGCGTGCGTGCGTGCGTGCGTGCGTGCGTGCGTGTGTGCGTGTGCGCGTGTGTGTAATTATTAGACGTATGTTACTATTATTGGCTAATGTACAAGAAATATTTAATTCAATTCCTATTTACGATCAAGATCACAAAATAATGTTATGATTTCCATGTAACCAGGGACCAATCACATAAACCATCCCAGTAGTGAATCTTAAAGTTAGTAAAAAATCTCTATAACTCTACTCAATAAATGTATCAAGACATTATTATTCCAGAAATGATATAATTTAAGGAATATATTGTGCAGAATTAATTATGATTTTGAAGATAACTAGACTGAGACCTATTTTGAATAGGTCACGCTAACGTTAATATCACCACATACCATCCATTTATGTGTAGTTATGTTTTACTCAATAAACATATGTTACTTATTTATACTTTAAAAAACCGTTTTTAAATAAAAACAAATAAAAAGTATGTAATTCCTTATCATATAGAAATATTAACATCGCTAAATAATTATGATTCTCTATTAATATTATGTTAAAACTTTCTCATTTAGGAAAATTAATTTTAAGAAATATACATCTACAATTTTTATTTTAAAGTTTAAAATTTTAATTCAATTAATTATACAGGAGTTAATTCCGTTAACGAAAATCAATAATGTCTTAATATTTTGATAGGTAATACAGTTGAACTGTAATTATTTTATGAAATATTTATAATAAATAACAATTGAGCTGCTTTTTTTAAACGACATTAAACAGTTGTAAATAAACCCTAACCAGCGTCAAATTAGTTAAATCTAACTGAATCAAAAATAAACACTTAAAACCTATAAAATGGTAACGATGTAACCGCGTTTAGTACGGTGATGAATTTTTAAACAACAATCAATTTATGATTTCGAAGGCTTTTATTATGAATTAAATGTCTTTTTTTACAGATTTATTTTCTCAATATTAGCTTTTATTGTATCAATACAATGTATAAAGCATTTAAACATTTCACAAAAGTTTTAACAATTTTTAACAACAATATACATTTGATCTCGCTACTATTATGTAAAATGTAAACATTATGTTACGTTACACTATTTATTTAAAATATGTGGATTAAAAAGTATATCCAAAAACGTACATCAACTCATTATTACAGTAGTATTACAGTCAATGGAATTATGTAAAACATGTTTCTTAATATCAAATAAAGATATTTAGTAGATAAATAGTATTTTAAAAAATCAGTCAACTTCAATTTTTTATCATTAATTACCTATCTGTGCTCAATCCACTTCGGCGATCACCCGAGGGGTTTGTTGCATAAGTAATTAAAAAGCTACCCACTTACTAACATTTGCTAGTGTAATAAACACCATGTATTTGAATAATTATAACAAATTTATTTCCTTTACATTGAGAGAAATATTATAATTTTTGTATAGAATATCGAGAGCATAAACATATGTTTATAAGTATTGTTACTCAAATCCTTTTAAGTTTTTAAAATAAATAAAGAATAAATATTTTTAAACAAATACATATATTTTTAATCTAACACATAACATAACATATTTGGCATTCCATTTTTCAAACAAACATCGAATGTAAAACTAAACAATATCGAAATAATTTATATTTGAACAAATAACTGTAAACAAACAAACATGTCAGTACTAAATTTAACAAGATCTAACTAATGTTCAAACACAAAGATTATAATTAAACCAAAGAAGTGACAAAGTTATTAAGATCAAGTACTTAATAAAAACATCGTATTAAAGTTTTTGTCTACCCTCAATTAGTCAGAAAAAAGATTAAAAAGTAACAGTTTTTTTCTATGTAAAGACACGTGTGTAAAGGGATTTTCTTACCCATAACCAAAAAAGAACACGGGTTTAATTCGAAATATAACTCGCTATTTCATAATGTATCACTCACCAGGATAACGTTTTATGGTATTTAATTTATAAGATATTTAAATAACTGATGAAAGTTGAAGATTTTTTCGAATATAATATATATTTTTTACATTTTATCCATTGGAAGAAACTTAATTCAAAAGGACATAAAAATATGTTTCAATATAAAGTAACCAACCGCCCTCGGTCGTTACTATTTACTTTCTATGGAATCTTTCTGTGTCGTTTCTTTAACATATTTATGTGTTAAGAACTTATCTATTTTGTGTTATAATAAAATTAAAAAAAAAAATATGATCATGCATTTTATTGTTTTGCAGTTTGTTACCTTTTTCACGAATATATTTATACGACTATGAGTTAATGTTTATCCATTAACGTCTTGTTTATTACGTCACTTCATCAAGTATTACTAAATGATTATATAGTAATATTAACCTTTTTCCTCTTAACATGTAAGAAATACGGAAAATACAACCCATAAAAAAACTGCGGAAATCCAGTGCATAAATTCAACTACTACTTGAGACTGAAATCAAAAATAAAATAATATATAAAAGTAGGTCTGGAATTGTATTTGGTACGTGCTAAAATTTATCCTATAAAACAAATATATCAGTATGCAACATATTGAAATAATAATTTAAAAAAATAAAACAACAGAATAATAAATAAGTAAAAAAATTTGTTGGTGATATTTTATTACACGCCAAATCCATTTTGTACATTCAGGACAACCATATATATGGCAATTTTTATGAAAAATAATCTCTATTTTAAAGATTTAAAGATATTTTCACCATGTGCCTGAAAATTGGATGTTCACATTATTCATGAACTGTGATGAACGCTTATAAATATCAATTAATTTATCACCGCATGGAAGTATGTACCTTCATACCCTTCACTTGGATATAGTAAGCCAATTATAATTAACGATACTATGTACTTTATTAACGAACTAACGACATTGCTAGGTGTAATAAAATTTTTAGGCTTTCATTTCAGATAAAAAGAGCTGGATTTTAGATATATATTTGGATATATATTAGTCAAATATAAAATATTGTTTTAGTACATATGATTGTACTGGCTTATTCTTTCCCGCTTCGCCGGGCACACTATAAGTTTGAATGTGAACTTAGGTTGCTATGGCAACCTTTGTCATATTATCCCTTGTCATTTTTTTACTATTATTTTTTCTTATTTAAGAGGAGGGCAAACGAGCTGGCGGGTCACAGATGACTTATTCTCACCGTCGCCCATGAACTCTTGCAATATCCGAGGATTTACAAGAGTGTTGCCGGCCTTGTAGGTAGGAGTAGACGCCTTTTTTGAAGGTACCCATGTCGTACCGATCTGGAAATAACGCCGAAGGAAGTTCGTTCCACAGGCGAGTGGAACGTGGAAAAAAGGTCCTTGAGGACCGCACAGTGGAGGATCGCCACGCATCCAGGTGGTAGGGATGGTAGAGAAGTCGATGGCGCGCTGTGCGGTGATGAAATTCGGCGGCAGGCATCAGATCGAATATTTCTTCGGAACACTCCCCGTTGTAAATGCGGTAGAAGACGCACAAAGAAGCCACGTCTCTACGCAATGCCAAAGAGTCCAGCCGTTCGCAGAGCACCGGGTCCCCGACAATTCGAACGGCTCTCCGTTGTACGCGGTCAAATGGTAGAAGCTGATATTGGGTTGAGCCGGACCAGAGATGAGAACAGTACTCTATGTGTGGCCGGACCTGCGTCTTATAGAGCGCAAGTCTTTGGCCAGGTTTAAAGTACTGCCTCGCTCTATTGATCACTCCCAATTTCTTCGAGGCCAACTTGGCCTTGCTCTCTAGATGACCACGAAACTGATAGTCGCTCGAATTGTCGAGACCCAGTATTCTGATACTTGGCGAGGCAATGAGGGGAGTGCTCTCGAAGAGCGGTGATACGACAAATGGGGTTTTCTTAGTGGTAAACGTGCAAAGCTGCGTCTTCTTGGGATTGAATTGAACGTGGTTCAGTTCAACCCACTCAGAGACCATCCCCAAGGAAGTCTCTATAGAAGACACAAGTTTCTTTCGGCACTCGTCAACGTTTTCCCGAGAGAGACCTGCACGGCCGGAATATACCGCATCCCCAGTGCTGTCATCCGCATAACAATGTATGTTGGAGATATCCAAAATATCATTCATGTGCAGGAGGAACAGAGTTGGGGATAGCACGCAGCCTTGGGGTACACCAGCGTTCACGGGCTTGGGGTCCGAGCAAAAACCTGTATGCTCCGCCCAGTGAGGAAGCTGGTGATCCACTGGCATAAACTCTCGGGAAGCCCATAGGAAGGTAGCTTCGAAAGTAGCTCCTTGTGCCATACACGATTGAAGGCTCTCGCCATATCCAGACTAACTGTCAGACCCTCTCCCTTGCTTTCAATAACAGCTGACCAACGGTGCGTAAGATATAACAGAGGATCACCAGCCGATCGACCACGGCGAAAGCCATATTGCCGGTCATTGACCAACTGGTGATCCATGTTATCGTAACCGTTGCTATGGTGACCATTGCTATAGTAACTCTTACCCCCGCGTTAAGTGTTTAGCTCCTACAGGTTTCAAACTTGGCGAAATGCAAAAAGTTGAAATCCGTTGGGATAGGAATTCCGTAAAATTCCTTCTTGGTGGACGTCTACGGTACAAAAGAAGTACAGATCGGACAGATAGTTTTCGTGATAAGTCAGTAAGTGGTAAATCGCTTATATATATGATGATGACGTCGTTTATTAGATAACTGTCTAAACGCGCTATTTACAGAACGAAAGTATTATTATCAATTAAGTAAATATATTTTTATTGTGTCACAAGTCATCACTCAAATATTTAAAGTCCAAGCTTTACTACTTCCTCATGAAATGTGAAAATGGTAGAAAAAAATTCATTTTGTGTGCTGCTTCTTGCAAATTTTTTTTGCAATCTTGTATTGGACAGCAGCCATTCGTTGGAATACGTACTTCCCTTCTAACATACATGTTAACTTTCACTCTTCACTTTATTTCGTTCAAATTTTACTTATTCAATGAACTCTAATAAAAAGATAGCTTTACTTCCTTCGTAATTTATACGGTACTAGAAAATTAATAATTTTGTCTATTTAGATCACATTTCCCTTAAGATCTTAGAAAATATTGCTTTTTGATGTGTCACTTTTTAAGTCATCTAGTCGGATAAGATAATGATTCAATGAAATTTCAAAACATCTTCTTTCGATATATAACTTTAATTAACTTCGTTCGGAAATTCTGAATGCAGCAGATATATACCTCCAAAATACATAATATACTCGTATAAAGAATTTGGTTTGTAAAATCTCAATACACTTAAACAAACTCCCTGAAAGCAAAGCAGAGGTTTGCAGAATTTGAAAGTAAATATTTTATTTTATATAAGCACTTCATATGACCTCCTGTTGCGGTATCGAAATTTATGGTTGAATTCACAGAACCCGGTTTCGATACTGTGACAAATCTTTTTATATAGAATACTCCCGATTAAGTGAGTAAAGGAAATAAAGTGACTATTTGTATTATTAAGAATTTAAATATAGGTAGACTAAGCAGAAACCGTGGAGTGGTGAAGTAGTAGAGCGTAAAAAGCAACGCTCTCTTTTTAACTATGTTTTATTTTATATCGTTACGCTTTTACAAATATATGTATTTTATTATAATAAATTCTTATCTTCTCAATAATTATTTCGAATCTCTCAATATCTCTAAATAATTTCGAATTCTAACAATTTAACAGATAATATGCAGAGTATTAATCTAGGATATTTTTATAGACTATATTATAAGTTTTTCCATCGGATGCAAATATGTGTAAGTTCCGGGAATAAGATAAACTTGCGAACAAGCCACATATAGTTGACCATGAGAGAAGCATGGCTTTTCTAAAGACACTCCCGCTACCTGTAATGTTTGCCCGTGTGCTTTGTTTACAGTAATAACAAAGCTAGGTTTGATGGGAAACTGAATCTAAAAAAAACTATCCTATATTACTTGTAATACCTCCAAAAGTACGTTTACCAAGTTTCATAATGATCGGTTGAGTTGATTTCGTGTGAAAGCGTAACAAATAAACTTACATTCGCATTTATAATATTAGTAGGGATTTTATATTTCATGTTTAGAAACATTCTCTATGTTAAGAAAAACGATAAATATTACACAGAATACTAAACCTATCAGTTTGTTTTTTTAAATAATATTATTATTTTCAATTTGTCAATAATATTTCTTATATAAAGCATGTATATTTCTATAATAAACCAGAAAAAAGAAAAGCAACGAGGTGATAAGCATGCTTAATTAACCCCAGTCATTTATTGAATATTCCCCTGATAGTACCTTGATTTTATTTCAATATAATCTAGAAATTCTTTCTGTATTTATTTAACACTAAGTGTTTGAAAACATATTTTACAAGGACTAAAATATGATTTTAAAATAATTTTTATTTTTATAACATTTTGAATAATTATAAAAGGTTAAGAATAAGTGAGAAACTTCTTTTCATTCTAATTATGAGTGCAAACTAAAATATTTTTTTTCATTCCACGGTTAGTATTCAATGCACCTCCGGGATCAGACATATTTATCCGCAACAAGCTGAATCCAATTTGTGGCGACAACACATTGTTTGCTACATAGCATCCCGAACATGACTCGCAGATGCGAGAGAATGCAAATATAAACCAATAGCTTCCATTATTTTCTGGAGTTTTGGTAATCAGTTAAATCTTTCTATTCTTTTACCTTGACATATTATGTTAATGGATACTTTTGATTTACAAATAATATATTAAGTTATTTAAAAGTATAAATACTAGGGGCACCAACAGACCGTCAATTTCGACTCGGTGACATTTTTCAAACATTTTTGAAACCATCAACTAATGTGTGTCTTTTTGACTGCAAAAATTCATAATTTTCCGTCAAGTAGTTTTCGAGCCTATTCGCTATTTTCACTTTCATAAGTAATAAGACTTCTAAAACTGTTTCTTATTTTTGATCAACAAAATGTAATTTATTTCATTTATTGTATTATAAAACTCACACTGGAACTCGAATTTAGTATAGTTGGTGTAAAGTTCTGCGAAAGCATTGTTAAAAAAAACTATTTTATATATTAAAAAGGAACTTAGTTCAACATAGTATGAAGCTTAAACTACACATTAATTATTGCTATATTAAAATGATTCACAATTATTGTATATTTGAGCTTTTAATATACATGTATTTAAAATGGATTACATACGAAATTATTTATCCATGTAACCATTTATAATTTATTATACTTCTATTAAGGTATTAAGGTTATAGTAAAATAACTATCAAATTACAAACGGGTGAAGTATTAATATATTTTTTTATATATATTATCGATAATCATCATATAATGAATACTATTTCTTAAATAGTAACGTATACGTTCAGTCTGTTTATATAAACAGCACGTTCAACAGATGAAAATTATATTAAAACTATTTATTGCGAAAATATATTTTAATACTTAAATTTCTGTACTGAAGTCACACAGTACAATAACCTTCAAGTTCCATTTTTCACAGAAACTGCGATGTTTTCTGTATGTGCATAAATTGAAAACAAACCCATCCAGTTCTTTGTACGCAATTGACAAACCGCCATCTAAAAACTAAATTCTGAACAACTACCTAAATTATCTCTTAATATATATGATAATAACATAACCATACAATGCAAATTGATAATTACAAATAAAAATAAGATAACATTTTATATCCAAAACAAACCAAATCTAAGTACACGTAATTCAGGTTTTAACTTCAAATCTCTATCCAATCGTAAATAAAGTTCAAAATTGTTACCTATTTAGGAAATAAAAGAAATATGAATTTATTAAAATTTCTTCACGCTACAATCAACAGAGATTATTCAACAAGCTAATTTGTCGGAGATTTTTCGAAGTCACTTTTAAAGTCTCTAAATTTAAATAAGATATTACAGTCACATTATAAAATTTAAAATGTTGTAATACTACGACATAAAACAATGACAAAAGCACAATTTCTTTGTTGTCAGCGAAATTAAACATGAAATTATTATATTTATTTAAAGAAACCTTTACAACATTGTAAAGAAATAGGGATGGAGACACAAAGATGTCTTCAATGTCTCATTGTCGTATTTGCAACTTGATTGTGCTCGTTACAATATTACAAAATGCAAGTAAAAGCGGCTGCTACATTTAAGAACTTAATACAGTTATATTATTTTGTTCATCAGCTTCTGTGCTTATTAGTAGGATTAAAGATTTATTTACACGTATAGTTGGAATATTTGTATGAGTAAGGTATTTTCATGCATGTAAGATTAATTATTAATTAATTTTTAGTACTATGTAAGATTAATTTGACAGGCTATTTTTAGAACTTTTTTTTATTTAAATATTAATATTTGATAAGATATTAATTCGGACAATATTGTTTCAATTTAGAATAAAACACCTGAATACAATATGTTAAAAACAGGGCATTATTATAAAACACGGCAATTAATTAATAAAACGCTTACAGATCTTGGAGTAAGATGGTCTCTAGTTATGTTACGTTTCATTCATACGTCATACATTTACTGAATTAATTTTACCGATTAGTACATAGTACAGCTTATAAATATGCATATTTTTCTTATTTATATTATCAGCCTTATTTATAATTATTTAGATAATGACTTCCGTAATATGTATTTTCAAAAAGCTACAATAAACTTAATTCGCCTAAACATAGCTCAATCTCTGAAATTTTATTTGTACAAATTTTGCTTGTAAAATCATTAATATTGTATAGAAGACAAGATATTATTTTTTAATTTCCTAAAGCCTAGGAAAGCCTAAGACCTCTCTACTATTAAAAATTAAAGAATCTCTTATTTCCCAGACGTCTTTTTTACTTTCATCTTTACTTACTAAATATTTTGTTTGGCTTTTCTTAACAGCCAGGAAATATTTAATTTCAATTGAACTAAATTTGTATGCTTCCTTAGCTTAGCTTAGATTTTCGAGAGTTAATTTTGTAATACTATTATAGGACTTATTTAAATTACCGATTATTGTATGTTCATTGTAGGTTAAGCAAAATTATATTATTGAATTTTTTATTGATTTAATCACTGAATTAAAAATAATACAACATAAATAATTCATAATGTTCAAACTGAAACGCACATCGTGTTTTATTAATATATTTGAGTAATGCAGGTCTTACTAAACTATTTAGCATAACAATTGTAATCATGTACATATAATCCTCACTGGTAAATATTAAACTTTCTGAAACTTTGACAAATATTCTCCAAATAACAAGTAACTTTGTGATTTATGTTATTACCTTTATGAATAAACATAGATATGAAGTACCAGGAGTTAATTTTATACTGTTGAAGTTGTTAATAAATTTAACGTTATCAAAGTTGCTCTTAGCTAAAAGTTATTTAATTACAGGTATAGTTTTGATATTTAAATATTTAAGATCTAAATATTTCAAATTGTCGTCACTTACGATTATGATTATAAAAGTTATTTTAATAACAAGTTAATACTTGTATAAATTAAATCCAAAAGCTTCTTTCAAACAATAATTTGCAAATATTGATATTGTTTTGTCAAAACATAGTGCTGATTAAATTATACTATTAAACTACATGAGCTTACCCTATTTTCTGCCAACTTAGCGTTTATGAACTTAGAAATATTTTGATTAACATATTTAAAATAAAATATTACTGATATTTTGTCGCAATTATTCTTTACAAAAATATGTGTATTCACAATATAATAAAATCACAGTAACTTTTGGAGGTATCCAAATTATATAGATTTAAAAGAACATTACCGTTATGACGACCCGATTTTCCTCTCCTTTCTTTTATTACAAAGTTATAACTCGTGTTGTAAGGAATGACATAGTCCAGTAAGAGTAAATAATTTGTATTTATTCTGGGTTCTTTTAATTCATATTTAATTTCCTAGTAAAGTAATATAGGAACAAATGTGCTGAAATTGTCATGAAAGTATAGCGTCGCACTTTGGCAACATAAATAAAGTTCAAGAGACACTATCCGGCTATCATATTTCTATTGTGATGAACTCTTTCTACTCGCGTACCGTCACCGTCTTGTTCTTTCATTGTATCTGTCCCACTTTCAGTCCAGAGATGTCGAATAAAAGCACAATACTACTAAAATAGTTTTGGTTAATACTAGCTCTTCTTTTAATGAAGATTGAGGAATGCTTTTGTTAATTTAACGAACGATCACTAGATAACACTTTTTAACTTAAATATATTCAATAATTAAAATTATATGTATAAACATTCTATATATATATACAATTCTAATTATAGCTATAAACATTTCCGGATGTACTTTAGTTAAAAAGTACTCTTATGCCTCGATATTTAATGCTCATTATACGACACCGCATTTTCTGTTCCGTAATTATTTACAAACGCTTTTTCACGCTCATTCACTAGTAGTCTACTACTACTACTACTACATAGACCCAACTACGATTCCGGGGCATGATAAAGTGTAGTATATCAAGTGACATAAAGAAACAGGGCGCGGGTGCCCGGGAGGCTAAATATCCACACTATTCGTAATAGCTTATTGCCTGATTAACTTGAATAAATATCAGAGGCCATCCAATATATAATCTACAGTAACCTTCAATATACAGACAGGTGACAAAAGAAAGTTTTTGTAAAGCATGTTAACAACAAAGCAGGGACTTGCATCAGTGCTGCTTTTAGACGAGTAGTTATCGTGCTATCTGCAAATGTAAATTTAAGCTTTGCATTTTAAAAAAATTAATTGCTTTCTGCTGTACCTACAGTCGGCGCAAATAATGGCCACTTGAAATCCAATTTGTGCACCTCCTTTTACTAACGCTTTTGTAAATTTTTATTTATTTATTTATTTTAACAGTTTTCGAGGCCTTTATTAATAAATGTAGCTGCAGGTTAAGGACAGAATGACCGACCTACTTCCATACAAATTTTAGTACATATGATTGTATTATTGAAATTCTGTTTACTTAAAGTCTGAGATAACAACCCTTTATCACAATTTACAATGTTGTTATTTTTTTTCATTTAATGTTATATTACGGATAAAATTTATATTATTATTTTAAAAAAAATATAGTTTAAAACAATACATTTCAAATGCATAATCGTAAGATATTAATTTTAATGTTTTATTCTAACTAGCTCACTACCATAGCCGGTAAAATTCCACTAAAGCGTTAGGCAGTAAAAGGTATATTACTTTTAAATATATGTAGTAGTCACGTCAGTTTAAAATTAAAATTGTTTATTCTAATATCATTCAAAATTTACTAGATTTTAACGCATTAAAAACATTGTACTTCCGTATTAATTTTGTTCCCTAACTTGAAAATGAAAACGTCGTTGAAGTATAATTAGATTGTTGTATCTTCTAAGCGCAATTACGAAACTTTCTTCCAAAATATTAAGTAACAAGACAACCGCAAAATCACCATAATTTATTTGCTCAACTTCAAAGTATCTGTCATAAATAGGCTTTTAAGTATCAAGGACTCCAAATTGTTATTAAAGTTCCTTTTAAGAAATATTCATCTATCTAGTATTTCTAAGACAATAAATTGTGTATCCGACTTTGTCGTAAATCGTTAAATCTATAAAAAATACAAGTAAGCATTTGTACGAAACTAATACAACATATATTACTAAAGTGATATATATTTTATAATTAATAAATAATCAGATTGAAATATTTTCTATTAGTTAGATTACATAATTTTTGAGTTCTTTATAGTCGTCTATTGCATTATTGCTTAATACAATTCGTATTTTTAAAAACAATAACCGTAACTTGTGATCTGTTTTCAATCAATTTTATAAAATGGATCCATGGCCTAAATACAAATGAATAATTATTAATGTGTTTAAGGATTTTTTGTGGGTAGGTTCTAAAAAGTATAGAGGACTTTTTTGTGCTCCCCGTGTAATATCTTATTTTAATTTGTTATACTTCTGCTATATTTAAATAAATTATGTTACTGTCTACTAGTATCTACTATTACATAATAAATCTTAAATGTGGAATAGAAGAAAAATGTTATTGATTCACGGTGTCCCTGATAATAAAAATGAAAATTTAACACCCACGGGATTAAAGTTCTTGTCTAATCATTTGAAAATGCCTGATCTTCATCTTGAAAATATTAGTGAATGTCATCACTTAGGCACTATGGTGTCAGATAAACCAAGACTCATACTTTTAAGTACAAAGAATGTCTACAAGAAAAAAGGTTTTGTTCTCTAAAACCAATCTTAAAAATTCAAGACATACTCGTACTTGTTACCATTTCTGACTAAGTCAAGACACGAGGCGTGTGTCGCTGCAAGATATGTGTGTAATGTGTAAGGCGTGTGTAGCTGCGTTTCGGATTTGACATATCCTGGACAAAGAATGGATTCTTTATTGTTATTGGGTCAGATGGTAGGCGCAAAAGATAACATCAATTTCGGAGCTCAACAATCTCTGCAATGTTTGTGATGCCTAGGATCTCACAGCAGCGGCTGCTCCAACTCTCATGTCGGCTGAGTTGAAGATTAGACAACCTCACATGTAGTTAAAGTTAAAAAAAGTATAACAGGGCCCGAAAGACAATTTAAAATACACAAATTGGCTTAAAATGGGATGGGGACGGGGACTCGGGAACTGTATCCTAGAAATTGCACGTTAGAGAAACTTTTAGATAGTATTTAATTTGAAAATGTAAGAAATTACTTTCTTGCGGTAACTGATATTTGACTTAAATAAATCATTTTAAAGAATTAAAATAACAATATATTTATAAATCTGGTTTTATATTATGTTTTGAAAAATAAATTATGAATAGAAGAAAAATGTTGGTTCAACTTTAGTTACGTAATTTCTGTTCGGTTTATTCAGAAAATATATGTTGCATTTGACTGTGAATAGAAAATTTATTTAAATTCAAATATACGTTATAGAGGTACATACGAGTACAACGTTGTTACATGTATATAAAATATTTTAAAGACACATAATCATTTCAAATTCAAAATATAGTGTATGTATGTACATTATTATTTTGTCTTAAATTAAATATAGCTTGAAAATTGTATATTACAATGATTGGCTATATTTTATTTACACTGAATATTAATTATTAAAGTATTATTATTATTTGAAGATAAATTAGGCAGCAGCATATTCTGAATCTGTTACTCTAATATTTATATTACACGTACCTACATCCTAAATGGATGTTGGTATGAGTCAATAAAAATGTGTTAATCATTTATACTTAAAATTATAATTCAATTCCATGTCATAGATAGAGTTAAAATCAACATCTTATGAATCATATTTATTATTCTCCAGTATTGTAACAATAAAACTGCTCTTTTATGTAGTAAATAATTATTTAATAATTCTGATTGTTTATCTTAAATATTAAAATACAATGTTTTTTTTTAGGAAAATTATTTTAAGATAAATATTAATAACAAAAATAGATGGACGTAATGCAATATTAAAATATCATAGATTAATAAAAATATGATCGATTTTCGCGTTCTACACATATTTTAATCCCGAATACTGATTTATACATATCCCAAAACCCGTGCCCTATTCATAAGGGAATTGAAGTATCCTCTTCAAGCCTCTTTTATGATCCCTTTTGGTTTAACATTTGTTTGGGGTACAGTAATGATATAATACTTAACGACTTAGTTACACAAATTCGAAAAAGTACTTATTTGTTACTCCTAGTAGATAGTCTATCTTAAATATTTTTCCTCATAAAGTTTAATAAGTAAGTCCGATCAGACACGTGTTAAATACTTTAAAATAATATTATTAAAAAAATGTCAATAAAATATGTAAAGTCATACTACTATATAAAATGTTATAGTTGTTAAAATTTAATTTAAATTAATGTTTATCTGTTACTTGTGAAACGACCATTAATTATTATTTTTAAACACACTGAAAAGAAAAATAAGTAAAAGTAAATAAGTAACTACTTATTTACTTTTACTTATTTTTAACTCTTTCAGGCTTAACTAAGCCTGAAAGAGTTAAATAAGAACTTCAATCCTATAAAAAGTTCACGATAAAACCGCGTTTAGTTCAGTGATGAATTTTTAAACATTAATCAGTTTATTGCTTCGCAAGCTTTTATTAGAAATTTAATATTTCGTCGTCTAATTTATCTCCGGCCTATTAATTTTATTGTTTAAATTAACAGAAAATTTAACGTATTCACTTATTACTTAGTGCATAAAATTCTTACAAATACTTTAATTTATATTTAATATTACATACATAATAAAGTAGTTGGATTACCAGAATAGCAAAAAATCAATTTATTTCAAATACGTGTACTATATATATACAAGTAGTAAATAAACCTGGAATGGCGCCAGACAGTCTCGATCTGTCATCGAGGACGAACCAACGACACTTCAAGTAGACACCATCTACTCACTGAATATTTGGTGATTTTAAGATTTCAGCTGTTTGATGTTACCCCCGTAAGAAACACCATTAATAGATATTGTAACAACATCGATACAATTAATACGCATATAATTTGTATTAATACAAAAAATTTAACTTACCATAAAAAAAGGACAAAATAATTTCAAAAATATTTAACAGAAGAGATGCGATGTGAAGATTGAGATGTTTAAAAAAAATACTTAAAATAATAAATATATTATGTAAACGGGCTTAACTCAAATATTGTTTACTTTAAGCTTCTTCTATAATGTAAACACTTGGACAATATTTTATAATAATTAATAAAAGTTGACTGAAGTGAAAGGTGATTAATATCTTATACATTTTTACAATTGAAACGTACGGGTGATAAGGTATTCAAAATTAATAACATATAAATATGTTTTAATATAACGAAGTCACCTTTCCTCGATATTAGGTATCTTCTATTGATCCTTTCTCTATCAACAATAACAAAATTAGTTTAATGGGCATTTTCATTAAAATATTTATACAATAACTATGTATGATAATAGCGATATATACTCTCTTATCTGACCTCCTATCTCCTTTAAAGTAATCTCATTTTAGAAACAGAATTATATTTAAATATTTTAATTAACAATGACTGTATGACCTACATAATGTAAATTATTACATTGATTAGAAAAATATATTTAATAATCATTTAAGAATAAATGCTACTCCAATTACTTTATTAATTAATCAAACCTACGTTCCTACGGGTGAAAAACAAACTAGTGACATTCTATACTATATGTAACAATTTTGTTTATCTGTTTTTAAGGGACTTTTATTCAAGAAATACACGTCATCCCCATCGTAGCCAAACTAAGTAACTAGTCAATAAAAATGAGATGTATACAAAACTTACTTTGATTCCATTTATAAAAATAGGTCGAGCGAGTGTTGCATGATGATTCATAACATTCCATGCAATACCTTTATTTTTATGTTCACAACAAAATTTTGTGTAATGATTTATCTTTTAATAAAATAAGTTGTTTAGCATACTGTTGAAAAAATAAGTAAAAAAAATTAAAACCACAGAATTAATAAAATAAGCCAAAAACTTGTGGTTCTTAGTTTTTTATGTGTTTTATTAAAGTGCCAATCCACTTTTTTACATTCATATCTATTGCAAGTTTTATTTAAAAAGGTTGACGCATTTATAGATTCAAAGACTTTTTCAGCTGAAAATTTAATGTTTCTATTATTAATTAGAATACCTTATGAAGGTTTATTTATCACAGCGATAGAAGTGTATGTATGTACCGTCCACTGATAGTGAACTAATTATGATTAACGAAATCATGTACTTACGAGTAGTTAATGACCCGACAAAATTGTTCTTATTAATATATTTTGATAATAAAATATGATAAGGTTTTTAGTTTTGTATTAGGTCGTATATAATATTATTTTAGTAGATATGATTCCTATTAACGTTGTTTGAGACAACTGTCTAAGCAAGCTAATTCAAAATCATTATAAAAGTTAGGGTCGTATAATCATGTACCGTACAATTATCAATAAAAAAATATTGCTAACTACATTTTACCTATTCCACGAACGATAGTTAAAAGACAGCTTAACTTCATTTGTAATATGTAACGCTCTAAAGAAAACTAATGGTTTTTGGATTTGGCTTACAATTTCCTTAAAATCGGAGAAGACATATTACTTCTTCTTTAAAATTAGTTTTTAAAATTATACAAATGGGTTTGGAGTAAAAAGATGAAAATTTATTTGCTTAGACAATAATAAGAAAATACCTTAATCATGTCGTGGGATTATTGTATTTTTTAATTAAAGCCGATGTATGACTTTATAAGTTATTTAGTTGGATAAGACAATTAAATTTTTTTATTGAAAAAATCTTTACACAACTTTAATCCACTTGGTTCAGAAATTTTAAATGCAGCGGATAATATTGGGAGCGCTATGCGAGAATCTGTTTTGAATGTATATCTCCATAGTACACAGTCTATAAGAAATTTGGTTTGCAAAACTCTCAATACACTTAAAAACACACATTTTTACACTTTTTATATAAAACCACTGATTAATCCGTGTTGTAGGAGGTCAGAAACAGAGTACACCCAGACTTAACAATTATCTGTTGAGCATACTTAGTTAGAAAACATTGTGAAGCAATACATTGTTATAGTATTTTTATTCTATTTTGTATTTTTCAATATTTATTAATAGTAAATGATAAATATTGAAGTCGCATGCTTTTTGGCAATGTTTAATATTCTAGTATCATGGCAACATCATCTTTGGATAATGTTGCCTTGATACCGTGTTTCTTTAAACATGATAACATCTTTCTTCAAACATGTGTATTCAATTCAATCGCAAGAGTCCTTTAAAGAGGATTGTACAGGATACGTCAATATATATATAGAACATGACGATAAGAATTCTTTGTACAGATCGGAATGTCTGATAACGATATTTTATTTAACTCCGAAAATGATCTGATTTCTGACAAATATTGGTTATTTGGAATTGTTTTACATTATTGTTTATTATTTTATTTTAAACCATATTATTTTTTTATCCATAATTTCTATATATATATACTTATAAGTTATTACCGTGATTATGAAATAAACTATTTCTTGTATCTATCATTAATTTTTAAATAATTCTTTTGACCACTTTAAAGTATGTAACTCCCTCGGTCCTAAGGTAAAGTAGTCTGGAAGAAAACATTAAGAAGCGATAGGATCGCCTTATTGCAAATCCATAATCAGGTTTATACATTTTTTTTATATATTAAATGGTTGCAAAAAGGTTATCATTATTTATATTGAAAAATATATGAAAAAAATAATATTTAAAGTGAAAGTTTTGTCTAAAGTGTTAGAATTTATGTCTTTATTACTATGTTTTTATTTTCCACTACTGAAAATAAAAACATAAATTGATATAGTATAAAAACAACACAACGCCCTAAAATAATTGTAAAGAAAAGTTAAATATGTTTTCACCATGTGCCAGAAAATTGTATGTTCACATTATTCATGAACTCTGATGAACGCTTATAAATATCAATTAATTTATCACCGCATGGAAGTGTGTACCTTCATTCACTTGGATATAGTAAGCCAATTATAATTAACGATACCGTGTACTTTATTAATGAACTAACGACATTGCTAGGTGTAATAAAATTTTTTGGCTTCCATTTCAGATAAACAGAGCTGGATTTTAAATATTTATTTGGATATATATTATGTCAGATATAAAATATTGTTTTAGTACATATGATTGTACTAGCTTATTCTCTCCCGCTTCGCTGGGCACACTATTAGTTTGAATGTGAACTTAGGTTGCTATGGTAACCTTTTTCATATTATCCGTTGTTATCGTAACCGTTGCTATGGTGACCATTGCTTTAGTAACTCTTACCCCAGCGTTAAGTGTATAGCTCCTACAGATTTCAAACTTGGCGAAATGCAAAAAGTTGAAATCCGTTGGGATTGGAATTCCGTAAAATCCGTTCTTAGTGGACGTCTACGTCACAAAAGAAGTACAGATCGGACAGATAGTTTTGGAGATTTCGTGATGAGTCAGTAAGTGGTAAATCGCTTATATATATATATATAGATTATATTGACGTCGTTTATTAATTAACTGTCTAAACGCGCTATTTACAGAACGAAAGTATTATTATCAATTAAGTTAATATATTTTTATTGAGTCACAACACATCACGCGAATATTTAAAGTCCAAGCTTTACTACTTCCTCATGAAATGTGAAAATGGCAGAAAAAATCCATTTTGTGAGCTGCTTCTTGCAGATTTTTTTTTTTGCAATCTTGTATTGGACAGCAGCCATTCGTCGGAATACGTACGTCCCTTCTAACATACATGTTAACTTTCACTCTTCACTTTATTTCGTTAAAATTTTACTTATTCAATGAACTCTAATAAAAAGATCGCTTAACTTCCTTCGTAATTTATACGCTACTAAAGACAATTAATAAATTTGTCTATTTAGATCACATTCCTTTAAGATATTAGTAAATATTGCTTATTGATGTGGCACTTTTTAAATCATCTAGTCGGATAAAATAATGATTCAATGAAATTTCAATAGACAAAAATTTTTCGATATATAACTTTAATTAACTTCGTTCGGAAATTCTGAATGCAGCAGATATATACCTCCAAAATACATAATATACTTGTATAAAGAATTTGGTTTGTAAAATCTCAATACACTTAAACACACTCCCTAAAAGCAAAGCAGAGGTTTGCAGAATTTTAAAGTAAATATTTTATTTTATATAAGCACTTCATATGACCTCCTGTTGCGGTATCGAAATTTACGGTTGAATTCACAGAACTCGGTTTCGATACTGTGACAAATCTTTCTATATAGAATATTCCCGATAAAGTGAGTAAAGGAAATAAAGTGACTATTTGTATTATTAAGAATTTAAATATAGATAGACTAAGCAGCAACCGTGAAGTGGTGAAGTAGTAGAGCGTAAAATGCAACGCTCTCTTTTTAACTATATTTTATTTTATATGGTAACGCTTTTACAAATATATGTATTTTAATTTAATAAATTCTTATCTTCTCAATAATTATTTCGAATCTCTCAATATCTCTAAATAATTTCAAATTCTAACAATTTAAGAGATAATATGCAGAGTATTAACCTAGGATATTTTTATAGACTATATTATAAGTTTTTCCATCGGATGCATATACTCGTATGTGTAAATTCCGGGAATTAGATAAACTCGTGAACAGGCCACATATAGTTGACCATGAGAGAAGCATGGCTTTTCTAAAGGCACTTCCGCTACCTGTAATGTTTGCCTTGTACTTTGTTTACAGTAACAGCAAAGCTAAGCTTGATGGAAAACTGAATCTAAAAAAAAAAATATTTTTTTTATAAAACTTTCCTATATTACTTGTAATACCTCCAAAAGTACGTTTACCAAGTTTCATAATGATCGTTTGAGTTAATTTCGGGTGAACGCATAACAAACAAACTTACATTCGCATTTATAATAATAGTATGAATTTTATATTTCATCTTTAGAAACATTGTCTATGTTAAGAAAAACTATAAATATTACACATAATACTAAACCTATCCGTTTGTGTTTTAAGTAATATTATTATTTTCAATTTGTCAATAATGTTTAATATATAAAGCATATATATTTCTATAATAGACCAGAAAAAAGAAAAAGCAATGAGGCGATAAGCATGCTTAATTAACCCCAGACATTTATTAAATATTCCCCTGATAGTACCTTGATTTTATTTCAATATGATCTAGAAATTCTTTCTGTATTTATTTCAAACTAAGTGTTTGAAAACATATTTTACAAGGACTAAAATATGATTTTAAAATACTTTTTATTTTTATAACATTTCGAGTAATTATAAAAGGTTAAGAATAAGGGATTCTAAAGGTACAAAAAAAGACACTTCTTTTCATTCTAATTATGAGTGCAAACTAAAATATTTTTTTTTCATTCCACGGTTAGTATTCAATGCACCTCCGGGATCAGACATATTTATCCGCAACAAGCTGAATCCAATTTGTGGCGACAACACATTGTTTGCTGCACAGTATCCCGAACATGACTCGCAGATGCGAGAGAATGCAAATATAACCAATAGCTTCCATTATTTTCTGGAGTTCTGGTAATCAGTTAAATCTTTCTATTGTTTTACCTTGACATATTATGTTAATGGATAGTTTTGATTTACAAATAATATATTAAGTTAGAAAGAAGTATAAATACTAGGGGCGGCAACAGACCCTCAATATCGACTTGCTGACATTTCTCAAAAATTTTTAAAACCATCAACTAATGGGTGTCTTTTTGACAGCAATATTTCATAATTTTCCGTCAAATAATTTTCGAGACAATTCGTCGCAAATTTTAAAATCTTGTAGACAAAATGGAAAAATATAAAAGAACTCAAACTTTTTTTCCACTTTTATGATAAGTATACAACTTCTAAAGAAAGCTGTTTATATTTTCGATCAACAAAATTTTATTTCATGTTAATTCAATTCATTCATTGTATTGTAAAACTTCTCACTGGAACTCAAATTTAGTATAGTTGGTGTAAAGTTCTACGAAAGCATTGTTAAAAAAACGAAGCTTAAGCTACACATTAATTATTAAAATGATTCACAATTGTATATTTGAGCTTTTAGAATATATGTATTTAAAATGGATTACATACGAAATTATTTATCCATGTAACCATATTTAATTTAATATACTTCTATTAAGGTATTAAGGTTAGAGTAAAATAACTATCAAATTACAAACGGGTGAAGTATTAATGTCCGTTCTTTTCGCAATAAATAGTTTTAATATATATTTTTTATATATATTACCGGTTATCATCATATAATGAATACTATTTCTTAAATAGTAACGTCTATGTTCAGTCTGTTTATAGAAACATCACGTTCAACAGATGAAAATTATATTAATACTATTTATTGCGAAAATATATTTAAATACTTAAATTTCTTTACTGAAGTCACACAGTACAATAACCTTCAAGTTCCATTTTTCGCAGAAACTGC
Source organism: Melinaea marsaeus rileyi (assembly GCA_918358865.1). Classification (NCBI taxonomy): domain Eukaryota; kingdom Metazoa; phylum Arthropoda; class Insecta; order Lepidoptera; family Nymphalidae; genus Melinaea; species Melinaea marsaeus. Next base: position 25,053,182 of record OU911089.1, read on the forward strand.
GATGTTTTCTGTATGTGCATAAATTGAAAACAAACCCATCTAGTTCTTTGTACGCAATTGACAAACCGCCATCTAAGAACTTGATTCTGAACAACTACCTAAATTATCTCTTAATATATATAATAATAACAAAACCATACAATGCAAATTGATAATTACAAATAAAAATTACAAACCAAATATAAGTACACGTAATTCATGTTTCAACTTCAAATCTCTATCCAATCGTGAATAAAGTTCAAAATTGTTACCTATTTAGAAAATAAAAGAAATATGAATTTATTAAAATTGCTTCACGCTACAATCAACAGAAATTATTCAACAAGCTAATTTGTCGCAGATTTTTCGCAGTCACTTTTAAAGTCTCTAAATTTAAATAAGATATTACAGTCACATTATAAAATATAAAATGTTGTAATACTACGACATAAAACAATGACAAAAGCACAATTTCTTTGTTGACAGCGAAATTAAACATGAAATTATTATATTTATTTAAAGAAACCTTGACAACATTGTGAAGCAACAGGGATGGAGACGCAAAGATGTCTCCAATCTCTCTTTGTCTTATTTTGCAACTTGAGTGTGCTCGTTAGAATATTACAAAATGCAAGCAAGACCGACTGCTCCATTTAAGAACTTAATATTGTTATATTATTTTGTTCTTCAGCTTCTGTGCTTATTAGTAGGATTAAAAAATATATTTACAAGTATGGTTGGAATATTTGTATGAGTAAGGTTTTTTCATATCTCGTACTTTGTAAGATTAATTTGACAGGATAGTTATAGAATATTTTTTTATTTAAAGGTAGTTGTTAAGATAACGCAAATAATAAGACAATACTCATTAGCCTATAGGCTAAGTTATAACTTATGATTATTAATTCGGAAAATATTGTTTCAATTAGAAAAAAACACCTAAATACAATTAATAAAACTCTTATAGATCTTGAAGTAAGATGGTCTCTACTTATGTTACGTTAAATTCATACGTCATACATTTACAAAATTAATTTTACCGATTAGTACATAGTACAGCTTATAAATATGCATTTGTTATTTATATTATTAGTTCAATTATCAATTATTCGTATAATCACATACTTAACATGTATCTTAAAAGCATGCACAATAAACTTAACTCACCCAGATATAGCTCAATCTCTGAAATTTAAATGTACAAATAATCATTCAATGATATTTTATTTCAATTGAACTACGTTTGAATAAGCAAGCATCATCAACATCATTTTCAAGAGTTAATTTGTTAGACTATTATAGGAGTATACTTATTTAAAATACTAATTACTTCATGTTAATTTAAGGATAAGTAAAAATATATCATTGAATTTTTACATTCCGTTTTAACCACTGCATTAAAAATAATACAACATTAATAATTATTTATATACATAACATGCAAACTGCTTGGCAGTTTGAATATTATGGCACATCGTGTTTTATTAATATCTTTGAGTAATACAGGCGTTATTAAACTATTTAGCATAACAATTGTGATCATGTACATATAATCCTCAGTTGTAAATATTAAACTTTCTGAAACTTTGACAAATATTCTCCAAATAACAAGTAACTTTAAAATTAATGTTATTACCTTTATGAATAAACATAGATATGAAGTACCGGGAGTTGGTTTTAAACTGTTGAAGTTGTTAATAAAGTTAACGATATCAAAATCGCTTTTAGCTAAAAGTTATTTAATTGGAGGTACAGTTTTGATATTTAAATATTTATTTAAGTTCTAAATATTTTAAGTTGTAGTTATGTAGGAATATAATTATAATGCCATAGTATAAAGTTAATGCTTGTATAAATTAAATCCCAAATTTTCTTTAAATAATGATTTGCAAATACTGATATTATTTTATCAAAACGTTTGATTGTATTAAACTATTATACTAAATGAGCTTATATTTTCTGCCAACTTAGTGCTTATGAACTTAAATTTTTTTCTTTACTAAAATATAACTAACTATACAGAATATAATAAAATCACAGTAACTTTTGGAGGTATCCAGATTTAAAAGAACATCACCGTCATTACGACCCGATTTTCCTCTCCTTTCTTTTATTACAAAGTTAATAACTCGTGTTGTAAGGAATGACATAGTCCAGTAAGAGTAAATTATTTGTATGTATTCTGGGTTCTTTTAATTCATATTTAATTTCCTAGTAAAATAAAACCGGAACAAATATGCTCAAATTGTCATAGCGTCGCACTTTGGCAACATAAATAAAGTTCAAGAGACACTATCCGGCTATCATATTTCTATTGTGATGAACTCTTTCTACTCGCGTACCGTCACCATCTTGTTCTTTCATTGTATCTGTCCCACTTTCAGTCCAGAGATGTCGAATAAAAGCACAATACTACTGAAATATTTTGGTTGCTACTAGGTTTCTTTTAATCAAGATTGAAGAATGTTTTTGTTAATTTAACGAACGATCATTAGATAACACTTTTTAACTTAAATATATTCTATAATTAAAATTATATGTATAAACATTCTATATATATACAATTCTAATTATATCTATAAACATTTCCGAATATACTTTAGTTAAGAAGTACTCTTATGCCCAGATATTTAGTGCTCATTATACGACACCGCATTTTCTGTTCCGTAATTATTTACAAACGCTTTTTCACGTTCAATCCCTAATAGTAGTAGTACATAGGCCCAACTACGACGTCGGGGCATGACAAATCATAGTATATCAAGTGACATAAAGAAACAGGGCGCGGGATCCCGGAAGGCTAAATATCCACACTATTCGTAATAGCTTATTGCCTGATTAACTTGAATGAATATCAGAGACCATCCAATATATAATCTATAGTAACCTTCAATATACAGACAGATGACAAAAGAAAGTTTTTGTAAAGCATGTGAACAACAAAGCAGGGACTTGCATCAGTGCTGCTTTTAGACGAGTAGTTATCGTGCTATCTGCAAATGTAAATTTAAGCTTTGCATTTTGAAAAAATTAATTGCATTCTGCTGTACCTACAGTCGGCACAAATAATGGCCACTTGAAATCCAATTTGTGCACCTCCTTTTACTAACGCTTTTGTAAATTTTTATTTATTTATTTATTTTAACAGTTACAATTTTTGAGGCCTTTATTTATAAATGTAGCTGCAAGTTAAGGACAGAGTGACCGACCTACTTCCATACAAATTTTAGTACATATGATTGTATTATTGAAATTCTGTTTACTTAAAGTCTGAGATAACAACCCTTTATCACAATTTACAATGTTGTTAATTTTTTTCATTTAATGTTATATTACGGTTAACATTTATATTATTATTTTTAAAAATATGTAGTTTAACACAATATAGTTCAAATGTATAATCGTAAGATATTAATTTTAATGTTTTATTCTAACTAACTACCATAGCCGGTAAAATTCCACTGAAGCCTTAAGCAGTAAAAGGTATATTACTTTTAAATATAGTAGTATGTATGTATGTAGTAGTCACGTCATTTTAAAATCAAAATTGTTTAATGTAATATAATTCAAAATTTACTAGATTTAATGCATTAAAAACATTGTACTTCCGTATTAATTTCGTTCCCTAACTTGAAAATGAAAACGTCGTTGAAGTATAATTAGATTGTTGTATCTTCTAAGCGCAATTACTCAACTTTCTTCCAAAATATTAAGTAACAAGACAACCGCAAAATCACCATAATTTATTTGCTCAACTTCAAAGTATCTGTCATAAATAGGCTTTTAAGTATCAAGGACTCTTAATTGTTATTAAAGTTCCTTTTAAGAAATATTCATCTATCTAGTATTTCTAAGACAATAAGTTGTGTATCCGACTTTGTCGTAAATCGCTAAATCTATAAAAAAATACAAGTTATCATTTGTACGAAACTAATACAACATATATTACTAAAGTGATATATATTTTATAATTAATAAATAATCACATTGAAATATTTTCTATTAGTTAGTTTACATAATTTTTGAGTTCTTTATAGTCGTCTATTGCATTATTGCTTAATACAATTCGTATTTTTAAAAACAATAACCGTAACTTGTGATCTGTTTTCAATCAATTTTATAATATGGATCCATGGCCTAAATACAAATGAATAATTATTTATGTGTTTAAGATTTTTTTGTGGGTAGGTTCTAAAAAGTATAGAGGACTTTTTTGTGCTCCCAGTGTAATATCTTATTTTAATTTGTTATACTTCTGCTATACTTAAATAAATTATGTTACTGTCTACTAGTATCCACTGTTACACAATAAATCTTAATTGTGGAGTCGAAGAAATATGTTATTGATTCACAGTCTCCCTGAAAACAAAAATGAATATTTAACATCCGCTGAAATAAAATTCTTGTCTAATCATTTGAAAATGTCTGATCTTCCTCTTGAAAATACAGGGTGGGCCAAAAATTTTTGCACTTTTGAAACATGTCTAGAAATAAAAGTACAAATGTTATTTTGTTTATGATTTATTTAACGTAATTATCATTTATTAAACTTTATTTTTTTAAAATGACATCTTCGAGATGTGCTCCGTCTCGTCGTTGGCACTCCTGCAATCGACTACGTAAACTTTGGAAAACTCGTTGACACATGCTGCGAGGAATCGCGGCTATTTCCTCGTGGATGTTTTCTTTTAATTGGGATATGGTCGTCGGTTTATTAAGGTATACTCGACTCTTCAGATATCCCCACAAGAAAAAATCGCAAGGTGTAAGGTCCGGGCTTCTGGGAGGCCATGGGATATCACCTCTGTGAGAAATCAATTTGTTAGGAAACATTTCTTTGATCACCGGTAAAGTCACGTTTCATGTATGGCATGTTGCTCCATCTTGTTGCATCCAAGTCCGGCTATTGTATCCTTCAAATTCATGCAACTGTGGTGTCAAAAATTCTCGCAACATTTTCACGTATTCCACTGTGTTCACAGTTACGTTATTTCCTTGATTATTTTCAAAGAAGTATGGACCGATTATGCCCTTTGCGGATATGGCAGCCCACACTGTCGTTTTTGGTGAATGAAGATGCTTTTGGTGTTTATAGTGAGGGTTTTCCGTGCTCCAATATCGACAATTATGTTTATTTACGTGACCATTAATGTGAAAATGGGCCTCGTCCGTAAACAATACATTCTCAAGGCTAGAGAATCGCTCCAGTATAGTGTCAGCAAATAACTTGCGTTGAATGTAATCGTTTGGTTTCATCTCCTGTATAATTTGAAGCTTATATGGGTGCAGTTTAAGGTCCAAATGCAAGATTCGCCACAGACTAGTTCTTGGTATACCAAGAGCCGCCGACCGCTTACGCGTAGATGATTCTGGATCGTCCCTTACAGAAATTTCAACCTCCCGAATGTTCTCTTCGCTTCTTCTTGAACGTGGTCGCCCAGTTTGTTTAATATTCGTTGTCTATCCCGTTTGCTCAAACTTTTTAACCCAAGCATTAATTAAATTAACACTTGGACACTCACTTACACGTTGCAATCCGTATTCAACTGTAAAGAGGCGTCGTACAGTAACGTAGGAATCGTTGTTTTTGTAAAATAGTTTTACGCAAAAAGCACGCTGTTGTCCCGTGAAGCGCTCTATCGTGACTAAAATTGCATTAAACGACGCACAATTCCCCGCCACTCGCGCGTTTCGGATTTCACATATCCTGGACAAAGAATGGATTCTTTATTGTTATTGGGTCAGATGGTAGGCGCAAAAGATAACATCAATTTCGGAGCTTAACAATTCCTGCAATGTATCTGATGCCTAAGATCTCACAGCAGCGGCTGCTCCACCTCTCATGTCAGCTGAGTTGAAGATTAGACAACCTCACATGTAGTTAAAGTTAAAAAAGGTATAACAGGGCCCGAAAGACAATTTAAAATACACAAATTGGCTTAAAATGGGATGGGGACGGGGACTCGGGAACGGTATCCTAGACATTGCACGTTAGAGAAACTTTTAGATAGTATTTTAATTTGAAAATGTAAGAAATTACTTTCTTGCGGTAACTGATATTTGACTTAAATAAATTATTTTAAAGAAATATAATGACAATATATTTATAAATCTGGTTTTATATTATGTTTTGAAAAATAAATTATGAATAGAAGAAAAATGTTGGTTCAACGTTAGTTACGTAATTTCTGTTCGGTTTATTCAGAAAATATATGTTGCATTTGACTGTGAATAGAAAATTTATTTAAATTCAAATATACGTTATAGAGGTACATACGAGTACCACGTTGTTACATGTATATAAAATATTTTAAAAACACAATCATTTCAAATTCAAAATATAGTGTATATGTACATTATTATTTTGTCATAAGTTAAATATACCTTGAAAATTGTATATTACAATGATTGGCTATACTTTATTTACACTGAATATATTAATTATTAAAATATTATTATTATGATTTGAAGATAAATTAGGCAGCAGATATTCTCAATCTGTTACTCTAATATTTATATTACACGTACCTACATCCTAAATGGATATTGGTATGAGTCAATAAAAATGTGTTAATCATTTATACTTACAATTATAATTACATTCCATGTCATACTCGTAGATAGAGTTAAAATCAACATCTTATGAATCATATTTATTATTCTCCAGTATTGTAACAATAAAATTGCACTTTTATGCAGTAAATAATTATTTAATAATTCTGATTGTTTTTCTAAAATATTAAATAAAATACAATATTTTTTTTAGGGATTATTTTAAGATAAATATAAATAACAAAAATAGATGGACGTTATGCAATATTAAAATATCATAGATTAATAAAAATATGATTGATTTTCTCGTTCTACAATTATCTTAATCCCGAATACTGATTTATACATATCCCAAAATCCGTGCCCTATTCATAAGGGAATTGAAGTATCCTCTTCAAGCCTCTTTTATGATCCCTTTTGGTTTAACATTTGTTTGGGGTACAGTAATGATATAATACTTAACGATTTAGTTACCTAAATTCAAAAATGTACTTATTTGTTACTCCTAGTAGATAGTCGATCTTAAACATTTTTCCTCATAAAGTTTAATAAGTAAGTCCGATTAGACACGTGTTAAATACGTTAAAATAATATTATTGAAAAAAAATGTACATTAAATACAGATACCTTTTAACTAAACATGTTAAAGAAGGCATAGAAAGAATCAATATAAGGTATCTAATAACGACGAAGGGTGAGTGCAGTATATTGAAACATATTTATATGTTACTATTTCTGAATACGGTTTCACCCCATGGAGAAATGTATAAAATGTTTCTAATATTGAAAATAGCGGACTTCTTATTATAAAATACAGTACGGTAATGTCAATATTTTGTAAAAATTGAGTTTGTATTCAACTCGTATGCAAGTTATACTTAAGATTTAAAGTTAATTTTAGCTTCAGGAGGAATATTGTTTAAAAGTATCTATTAGGTCTACAAAAAAGTACATGTTCGAATTTGTGTAACAACATTTCATAGGTATTATATTATTACTGTACTCCCAAACAAATATTTAACTGGAAAGGATCATAAAAACTAATTGCAGAGGATACAATGGTTTTAGGATATGTAGGTATAAATCAGTATTCAGGATTAACATAGTTGTTGAAACACAAAATAGATTTTTTTTTTTAATCTATAATATTTTACTATCGCATACCGACAATTTATAGTAATAATGTTTATTTATGTTATTTAAATATTTCTTATAACAGTTAACATACATATGAAAATTATGTCATTCTAATATTTAAATTAGGTAATTTAAATAATAATTTACCATCCCCAACTTAAATTATATTTTAACATTATAGTGATGTAGAATATTATTTTTTATTTTAGATACAAATCTTGGGCAAAAATAAGTAGGAGAAAGTAATCTTTAAATCTCAGTAATATCTAAAAAATTATAATTATGATTTCAAATTCATCAGTGAATCTCGGTTTTTGACATTAACGATTTATTGAATTTTTTCTATTATTTTCAATTTCGGCTTAACTAATTTAAATGCAAAATGCTGTTGAGAACGGTTGTTTTATGTAATACTTATATAGTTTTACTAAAAGACACTCTCTGTAAATAGTTTTTAAACATTAAATATTTTTTTAATAAAATGAAGAGAATATGATCTGGTAACGATTTATTTTATACCTTCATAAATTTGATATAATAATATAGATATTATAAATGAATTATAATTCAGAAATTTGTATACTTTCTGATTTTGACATTTTTGAAATATAAGCTAATAGCTAATATAAGCTACCTAGACACGAGAGCCGTGGGCTTCTTCTTAATGCCAATATTATGTTACAACATCATTAAGATATGAATATATCAATGAAGCGAAAGACTGTTCAAAATAATATTATATATATTGACTGTACATCATGTACATGTATACACATATGAATAAAATATAAATAGTATGTGTGGGTAATATTGTTAATACTATTATAATAATTTCTCTATCACGTGCTACACAGTGTGTATTGAAATCTAAATCTTTCAACGAAGAAGTGTTACGATGTTTAGATACTCTGTAATAAAGTAAAATATTCTGATAAATATAGATAATCCTGCAAAGAACAATAACAGGTAAATTTTCATCAGACGCTTTTGAATAATGATATAAAAAAATATTCCAAAATATTACGTTTTCTGCCATTAACCTTCGCAAGTCAGGATTTCGATTAAATGTTATCGGTACTCTCGTAAATCTATCTGAATTTTAAAGATTATTTCAATCTCTTCCAAGGTTATTGTCGATACCGCGATGTGAACTATTCAGTTTACGTTTAAGTACGTTACACAATATTTATTTTTTTATATATTATATAACTCATTTGTTTGTCTCCTACATAAATAAACGAATCATATAACTCGATTTTAATTTTTCAATCCTATCATATTCAGTAATCAATTCAATCAGTATTAATATTGTTTCTATTGTAATTAGTTGGTTTAAATTATATTTAACTGAAAGTAATTGACAATATAATTAAACGTCAATTTGATAAATATGAATTAATTCATGATTAATTTTCGCTGTTCTAATTTAGGTACTTATAATAAATATTTTATCTAATATAGTTTTTAGAAAATAAATACTTTATAAATAATAGATTTGTGATGATAAAAAAAACTAAAATGACAAAATAAAATTTATAAACAAAAGAATACATTAAGTATTCTACTCTTTTTTTGTGTAGATGTCTGATAATTTCTTTTCACTACATTTTATCTGCAATAATTCAATACATCAATCTATTATTACCATATATTGCCACTCCTCAATCTCTGATTCTTATTCTAATTTACATTAAAATCTAACAATTTCAATCTATATGTTTAACTATCACTATATAAATCAATACAGCAATCAAACTCGATAGCAATATTTCTGACAAATACATAGTCGTTATCACAATCGAAATCCTATAAAGTAACTTGTTTATTTTAAAACTAGCTGTTTTATTTGCACAAAAACACGCTGGTTAAGTAGCACGATTTTTTCGTTGGAAACTGCTTTTTATATAACATATTTTTTTAATATATTTTAAATTATATTTTTAACAATATATTGTTACAACAATAGTTGGGTAGACCTCGCAGAATTCGGTCTGCCCATTCATTTGTACCCGACTTTCGAATTTTGAAAAAATTTTTTCACAGGAGGTCTTCTTATGACCCCCTGAGTCCGAAATGACCATTGGTCAAAAAGTTTATATATATATATATATATATATATATATGCGTGCGTGCGTCCAGATTCGACTTTTGTCAGCACGATAGCGGCCGGAGTTTCACTCGGATCGCTTTCAAACTTTGCACAAAAATCAACTATCCAAAAATGAAGGTCAAGTTCGTTAACCAGAGAAATCCGGCCACGGGGGGCGCTAGGGCCTCACTTTTTCTGATTTCAGTTTTTCGACCATAACTTTTTTTCTATAGAAAGTAGATCAATCGCGTTCATATGATGTGGTTAATGAATACCTATAACTAATGTAAATAAACCGAAAACCTAACTTCAATAACTTAGTGGTGGGGGTAAAAAAACCGAAATTTTTTGGAAAAAAATTCATTCCTTTTTTCTGGTAAACATTCTTACATCACAAGTATTTTTAATAGAAAGGTTATTTTTTCTCTAAATTTAAGTACCAAAAGTTTTTCCGTAAAAGGTACCGTTTCCGAGAAAAAAAATAAAAACCACTTTTTGCTTGAAAATTTAAGGTAGGTAAAACCACGGCAACTTTTTTCTGGTAAATATTCCCTCCTCGCAAATATTTTTAATAGAAAGGTTATTTTTTACTCTAAATTTAAGTACCAAAAGTATTTCCAAAAAAAATACCTTTTCCGAGAAAAAAAATTAAATCTATTTTGCTTGAAATTTTTTAATGTAAACAACGGCATCATGTGTTATTCTTAGGTAATGAGTTATATTTTAAACGAGTTACACACGAGGTCTACCAACGCGTGTCCCCCTGCGGGCACGGATTTTTTTTATGTCTGTTTATTGGTTTATTTTTTATTTATTGCGCTTGTATGATTATTTTAATAATTTCAATGTAATGATTAAAATGATGATGATCAGCTTCAGCTGAGCTCTTCATTGCTTTTAAAAGTGTTGAAAAGAAATCGAACTAAAACATAGTAGGTACACGATTACTATACAAAATTATTAATATTATAATTGTTTTTTACTAATAATTAATTTAGCAAATGTTTAAATAAGTATGTTGAAGAAAAATTTTATTATCTGTATGGAAGTAGCTCGGCCGATCGGTAGCTTTGTGCTTAACTTTAAGGTACAATTACAATTAATATTAACGAGCTTGAAAATTATTAATTAAAAAACAAAAAAATCTTTACAACAGCGTTAGTGAAAAGGACCGCTCAGTTTCGATTTGAAGTGACCATTACCTTCGCTGACTGTAGCAAAGAATGCAATTGAATGGAAAATGTTGTTTGTAATTATTCAAAATACAAAGCGTAAATTTGCATTTGCAGATAGCATAATAACTACTCGTCCAAAAGCTGCACTGATGCAAGTCACTGCTTTGTTGTTCACAGCTTTCACTCACACATGCTCTACAAAAACTTTCATTTGTAACGTGTCTAAACAATTATTGTATGTATTGTATGGTCTCTGTAATAATCAGTGAAATACATAACTTTACACTTATATTTGTTCAAAATTATAAATATATTTATAAAATATTGGTTTTATAGCCCATACGTACAGTGTTATGAAGCTGGAAGTGTAATGTGAATATTTAATGCCATGGTCAATCGAGACCTGTTTCTTTATGCCACTTGATGTATTAAGAGTTACAATTCTCTAGATTTTGCAACATGCCTATGACTTATTCACGCTTCAAGTAACTTCACATAATTAATTCCCTGTGCGACAATATCGTAGTACTATATATGTCTGGCATAAATATACATTTAACATAAATATCTCAAGAAATGTTTATGTGTAATGATCGTTTTTTAAAGGTTCAAAACCTTTTTTCAATCGTGATTAAAAGTAGAGCTAGAATTAACCGAAGATATCCCACAAGTTTGTGTGTTTCTTCGACATCTCCAGATTAAAAGTGGGAGAGCTACACTGGAAGAACAATACAAACGTATAGGCGGGTAGTATCTTTTGAACTTTATGTGTGTTGCCAAAGTGCAACGATATATTTTATAACTATTTGTTAAACTTTAATTCTACCTTCTATTTGTTCAATAATCTTAAATTATATCAAACCAAGGAAGATAAACATTATTTACCCTAACCTGAATTATTTCATTTATTAGAAAACGAGTTCTCACTTTGTGAATAAAAGAAAGATATTACTTAAAATACAAAGTTCATGGCAACTTGAAAATGCTATGCAATTATTAGACTGTATTAGTTCCATTCACTTGATAATAATTTAAATGAGCTAAAACTAAAAATTACTATTTATATATTTAAATGCTTTGTTTATTACTATTTTAATGAGTATTGGAAATCAATGATGGGCATATCTTAGATTTGAATAATTTGGAGCTCAGTCTAATAAAAAGACTTAACATAATCAAAAGATGACGTAATTAAAAGGTTTTAAATGTGGTTTGGTGAAATATTTAATTTAATCTATAATAACCTAACTTTTAAGAAAAGCCAAACAAATTATTTAGTAGGTGGATGTAAAGATGAAAGTAAAAAAAGAAGTGAAATAAATAAGAGATTCTTTACTTTTTAGTAACAAAGAAATAGACTTTTTTAAACTACGAAAAATTATCCTTACGTTGCTTTCTAGGTATTTTTTTGTAAATCTAAATTTTGACTTTTTGAGTATTATTCAGGCGAGTTTAGTATATTGTACCTTTTTTTAAGATACATAAATAAATAAAAAGTATACTCGATATAAAAAAGTTGTCTGGATATAATTTTTAGTTTGTAAGTACAATTTCAACTTATCATAGAAATATGTCGAGTTATGTAAATAAAGATTATCCTATATAATTACATGTACAAACTCAATTTTAATGAAACACGTTACATAGTCTTAGGGTCAATAAGTTTGACACAGATCGTTTCAGAGTGCGAGCTGATAAAGCTGTTGTCGCAAGGTGAGAGACATGTTAGTATTGGTTTCGCGTCAAAATAATTAATCGATAGTCGATATCGTTCACGCCTGTTTATCGATATTTCTGTCACAAAAGGTACAAAAAATTTTAAGGTTTACATAAAAACATTTATAACCGGTGATTTCTCATCATAGAATAAATTTTACCGAAGCGTAAATTCGTAGTTCTCCTCAAAAAGTTACTGTTTTTCTTAATGTTAAACCAGGATTATATTAGGTATTAGCAGGTTATTATTAATTACTAGTTAAAAGTAAGTATAAAATCAAAAGCATCTACTAACATACGAGTAATATATCAGGGTAAAACAATAGAAGGCTAAAAATGATTAACGATAAATAAAAGACTACAGAATAATGAAAACTATTGGCTATATTTGCACACACTTAAATCTCTTGCAGATTGTTCTCTTGTTCGAATGCTGTGCAGCAAACAATGTGTTGTCGCCACAAATAGGATTAAGCTTGTTGTAGTGAAATATGTCCCGGAGGTGCATTAAATACGATAACTGGAATAAAAATATATTATTTTATTTTCAGACTCATAATTAGAACTCTGTAGAATCAAAAAAAGTATTTTTTGTTGTACCTTTAACATCACTAAATGAAAAATATATTATTATTTACGGAGAGTATTAGTAGAGGAAAATTATGTTCTCAGAAGCTTTCTAAAACGGAATAACTATAATTATATTAATGAAAAGAAAACGTAAAATAATATAAATATTTATATTTAGAGAAGAGAGAGATATAAATTGCATTACGAAGAAGGGAGAGACAAAAAGGTTCGGGACTTTATTGTCTGTTTGTGAATTAATCTTGATTAGGTACTTGCGATGAAGTAACTTTAGAGACTAAAGAACAATTTTTCATTTTTTCTTTTGACTGTAAAAATGTGGAGCATAATTTTCAGGTTTATTTTTTTTGGTCAACTTAATTCTATTTTTTTTTTCTATTATAAATTTATTGAATTGTTTTAGGGATATAAAAGACTTAAAAGCTGATATTCAACATTTTTGTAAAAATGTTTCTGAAATAAAAAAACATCAACTTTAAATAGAGTTCCTTTCTGTATTGTATCTAAATGATATTCTGATATCTTGGTACTCTCAGAAGAGTATTCTGATAATCGTCTGGAGTCAATTTAGTATACTTAGCGCTTTATGTCCTTTGCATAATCTTGTCTATTATAGAAATAGGCATGCATATTATATTAACTATTACACTTTGAAAATAAAATTATTACTAAAATTATTATTTAATATTATATTTCGAACCACTATTTAACTCTTTAATATCTATAATATTGAAATATTTATGTATTATATAGTAGGGTATAGTTCATAATAGTTTATATTATCTTATATAATTAGTATATGTATAGTTAATATGTACGTATATGTATTATTATATAACATATATATTATTTGGGTGTAAATATATATTTATATATATATATATATATATATATAATTTTTTTAACCTATTCATGCACCAACTACTGCAATTTTAATTTAAAATAAATGTCTTTATAGTTGTAGATTGCCTGTAAGAGATCACTCGAAGTGATAAGGCCGCCTTTGTATCAATTTAAGCAATAAATTTACTGTCATCTTTTATATGTATATTGTGTGCAATAAAGTGTAAATAAATAAATATAAATAATTAAAAATGATAATATGACTCATTAAAATATAACCACGAAGAGAAATTTAATAATAATAACTGAAGTTTTTAAAATTTAACCATAGTATGAACAGTATAAAATTTCACCGATTTCATAATATAAAATTAACTTAATTTATAAGAGAAACAGCAACCGCAACGTGCAGTTGTATTTTAAGTCGTTATAATAATTTTGAACGTAGACTGCAAACAACTAGGGAATTTAATATGCAACCAGTATTATAATAAAGTTACATTATGTTATGTTGTACAATATATTTCATAAAACCTGTGTTTTGACATTCAAATTCAAAATATCTTTATTTTAGTAGACATTTGGAAGAACATTTTAATCGTCATTTATTACAATAAAAAAGGTCAGTGTTATCAGTCCATGAGTAAACTACCATCGGTTTGAAATGCTGCTCTGCTGAGAAGAGCCAGCCAGAAACTCTACCGTTACCTCAATGTTAGATGTATACGTTATGTTATATACCATGCAAATGAGTCAACAATTTAAGTTCCACATATTTCGATCCACTAAAAAATTTTAATGATATAATATGATTTATTTCAAAAAACACTTTTAATTTTAGATTTAAATTTAAGATAGGTAGATCTAAAATATCTTGTGGAATTTCATTATGTATGTATATACTGAAACCCATAAAGGGATTGTTAACTCTTTGAAGACGTTATATGTTCGTTTTTATTTATTCTATTTTTGTTTGTAATTATTTATCACTGTTTTTTATGTATTATATTTAAGTTTTGGCGTATAAATAATATGTTATTAAATATGTATTTACAAGCGACTCCAAAATACCAATTTCTTTAAATCATCTTATAGGGATTCACTAGCTTGTAAGTTATAATAGCCCGCATAGCTCGTTTTAGTAAATACAGATTAAAGTTCGTCAGCACTACCCCATAATAATGTAACGTAAGACGAAATACTGAGAAAAAAACTAAAATAAGTCAAAAAATAAACTAATTGTTTAATTTAATAAACGTTTATACCACATTAATTGTTTAATTTTTTTTATTGCAAAAATGACCGAGCTGAGTCTGCGTGCGAGTGACTACGCTCCGGCTTTAGCTTATAACTGATACAGGGCATGGAACTATTTATACAACGTTCTGTGGTACCACTTGGTGGCAAATCGCGGCCTTTGTCTGATGCGTCTATCAGCGCTCCAGCAGCTGGCAAATGGTAGGCATATCAAGCTTGGGCTGATGCATTAGCCATTAAGGATCCAACTCTAGAGTTCTGAAGAGAAAATATAACCGTGCTTCCAGATTTTTCAAACAGCAAATCGCTAGAGAAAAGTACAAGAATATTGGCAAAATTGAGGATCAGCTTTCATGGTACCATTTACCTGGCCGGCACGCGCTAATTATGAGCGCTATCTAAGACCATTTTGTGAAACTTATGTGAGCCGTCTCTATCGCCATTAAACATGGGAATTGACTCTTTTGCCCATACAAGAAATAGGCAACAGAGAAAGCCGATCTCTGGGGCACTCTTTTTGCCTAAAACGCGACATTGGACAATTTAGGGAAGATATTGCCTACCGCGCGGTATCAAAGCTAAATGAGCGAAAAAAAATTTTGGCAAAAAATCTCTTTCATGCTCAAAAGTTTTCTTGGACATTGATAAGATGAGGGGGCCGGATGACATGTTCCCATTGGCGCCTACGAACATCTGCTTCTGAGTAGATTCCCGTGCTAGCTCGGACCCAGTTAACTACAGATCTATCGCTATTACCACTCTTCTTTTCAAAATATTGAAGAACTTTATTAGAAATTAACCGACAACTCCTAATTGTGTTGTTGTTTCTCCGTTCGACACTGCCAAAAAGGATGCGACTTTAGTATTTTTCATTTACAATGAGTAAATACTGAAATCTACAGAATAAAATAGTAAAACAATAACAATGTAATGCTTCCATATCTATTCAATATAAGTATTAAGATTATTACTTTGTATACTCAAGAGACAATATTTCGAGTCTGGGTGTACTTTGTTATTTGATTTATATTCTTGTAAAATGCGACAAATGTATTAGTTAGTTTATTTTTTTATTCAAAGAATGTACATTTTAATCGAGTTGCTGAAAATATTAATTAATTAATTATTATATACTATAATTACTGAATGATTATAAAAAAAACTGTGTGTGTTAAAAGCTGGATGATTATAAAAAAGGGTGTTCGAGACACGTTCGGAATAGTTCAGTGCTGATCTATTCTGGGCAACAAAGAGTATTAGCGGCATATTTACTTTAGTTTTATAATATAGAATGTGTACTGTTTGTCATTATCTTAATATTATTGTAATATATATTTAGTCTTTAATCTTCCTCAATAAATGTGTTATTTATTAAAAAGTTTCTTTGAGTCATAATATGTAATATTTATAAAAATAAATATAACATTAACTAACCTAGTTTGTAAGAAATATTGTTTGACTAACCCAAATGAGTCAATGGTCACTTAAATAAAAATATATTATTATTATTATTATTATATAATTGCACAAGCAGAACTTCGTATATTATTAAAAGAAGTTAAGCTCTGTGTATAATTTCAAGTTATTTCATCTATTTTCGAAATCAGTTCTCATTTACTTTCATCCAAACCCTCTCGTATTATATTATAAAAACTAATTTTATAAAAAAAAGCAACGTCTCTCTTATATATATCTTAAGGAAAGTGTGAGCCAAATCGACAAGTCCATTAATTCTCTTTAGTGCCTTACAAATTACAAAGGAGGTTAAGCTACCTTTTAACTAAAGTTTGTAGAATAGGTAAAATATGGATTGAATAAAGTGAAGAGTGAAGCATGTATTGTATGTTAGAAGGGAAGTAGAAGGAAGTAGTTTTTTTATAGAAATTTACAAAATTTCACTACCATTTTTACATTTTTATAATACGAATTAATAATAATATCCTAATAGTAACATTAAAATAACAGAATTGAAAAACCTTTACCTGCACCGGCCATTGAACAATGAAATTGCATGGAAAATGTTGCTATTAATTTTCCAAAAAGCAAAGCGTAAATTTATATTTGCGAATATCACGATAACTACTTCTGAAAATAGCACTTATGCTGCTATGTTTTTTCATACAAACACATACTTTGGTTTCAGGCGTGCTTTACTTTATTTTGTCACATGTCTGCACTTTAAAGGTTACTAACTATAGATTATATATTAGATGATTTCTGCAACAATCAATTAATCTCATTAATATAGTGTAGATATTCAGTCTCCGAGGCACCCGCGTTCTGTTTCTTTATGTCACTCAATGTATTACCAGTTACCATATCTCAACTTTATAATATGCCTATGATTTATTCATGTTTTGTCAGCAATGGAACGGAAAAAGTGACTTCATAAAACGAGCCTCACATCATTAATTTATTCTGAGAACAATGGAAAAAATGCATTTTGATTTAAATGTGTCAAAACATGTTTATAAATATTTAACATTCTTTAAAGTAAGAAAACTTTTCCTCAACCTTGACTATAAAAGCTATTATCATTCAAACGGAATCCAGTAGTATTGTGCTTTTATTCGACATCTTCAGATTAAAAGTGGGACAAATACAATGAAAGAACAAGGGAATAATAATACGCAAGTAGAATGGGTATGATAACCGGATAGCGGCTCGTGAACTTTATTTATGTTGAAAAAGTACGACGATATACTTTCATGAATACTCCAAGATATTTGTTCAAGTTGTTAGGAAATATAATATGATTTTAATGGAACCAACACAAAAATATTAACTCTTACCTGGAATAGTATATTTATTATAAAATGAGTTCCCAGTGTAATAAGAAGGAGAGGAAAATGAGGTTGTTGAGAAGGTAATGTTCATTATATAATACTAAAATAGTAGTAAAATGAGGTGCTTCTGCATGTTATAATGACTTATTACAATATATATACTACGATTATATTGCTAAAAGTATTACTAATACAAAATAATAGACACTGAGGTTTGTATCAAACATTTGGTGATGCACATTTGTTTTAGCAAGCATAACGTTCAACAATCTCTTATGTATTAACCTTTTAAGTAATTTCCTAAAATATATTTTATAAACGATATTTTTCAAATAAAATAAGTTGTAATGTAATTTAGTATCATATGATTATATTATAATTCATTCAGCAATGCGTTTTGAATATACAATATCATTATTTGGAGAAATTCATTGAATGAAACCCTTAGATTTTATTTACACAATTATGGCATAAATTGTATTACTATTATAATTTCGTGCAAAAATAAAAGAATCCTGAAATATTTAGAATGTTAATAATGTGCTGAATTTCAAAATCGTACCTGTAAATAACTTCCAGCTCGGAGTAACTTTGATTACGTCAACTTTGGAGTTGTTAATAAACTTCAACAGTTTAAAATTAACTCCTGGCAATTCATATCTATGTTTATTCATAAAAGTATTAAAAAAAAATCAAAGTTTCTTGTTATTTGGAAAATATGTTAAAGCATAAATTTCAAAATATTGGACATAAACAACTGAATCATTGTTATGCTATTATAAATAGTTTAGTATCTTTAGTTATATATTTGAAAGTTAACATTATTTTTCCTCTTTCTGTGGCTGTAGTTATTAAATCTAATAAAAGTTATAACTATAAATATATAAAGTTGTGTCGGAAGCCGAAAAAGCACTACCTGATTTATAAGGTACTATCTGTTCAGGCACACATTGTTTGCAGCTATAACGAACATGAACAAATAGTTATTTATTTTTAGCTATTGTATTATTAAGAATACAAAAATCATAGCAACCAGAGACACGATTATTACAACTATTTGTTTTTATTGTAATGTTTCTTATTTAGTAGTTAATTTAAGGGAACTATAGTATATTAACTATAGTATAGTATAGGGACTCAAAACCATGTGTGTACCTACATTATTTAATCTACTTTTTTAAAATAACTACTTTAAGTATTTTATAATTAAATAATAACATCATATTTTAGTACAAAACAACAGAAATGTATAAATATTATAAACAGCTAAGAATATAATGGAAACTTTATATGGATAATATATGGATGGATAATATATTTTATTTTCACGTTCTCGCAGGTGCAGGTCTTATTCGAAATGTTGTGTAGCAAACAACGCGTTGTCACCACAAATTAGATTGAGCTTGTTGCAGAGAAATGTCTAATCCCGGAGGTGTATTGAGTAAGATAAGTAAATAAGAACATATTAATATAGTTTGACACTTATTATAAAAGATTTATTTCATAGAAGTATTGTTTTGTTGTAGGTTTGGATTCACTAACTGTAACTAAATCCTGACAGTATAACATGTTATGACAATGTCTTTAAATGTTTTAGATCTATATTTAGGTAATAAATATCAATGAAATTTTGTTCTAGTTTCGTCATGTCTGTCTGTCCATCTGTCTGTAGCTTATTTCCGATACTCTTAGTGCTAGAATGCTGTAATTCTGCTTGGACATACATGTTAGTCACACTGGCAAAGTAGTAAAATCATTTTAGGCTTGCTCCTTTGAATAGTGAGTATCCTTAGATAGGTGTTTAAAAATATGTTTTGAAAAAACTATTATTTTCGATTAAAGTATTTGTTTGTGAAATGTTAGGATTGGGGAGAGTTACATTCTGACAAATGGTATATAATATTATTTAAAAATGAATAATAGGTACAAGAAGCTATTTATTCCAGACATACATGGAAATATCAGAAGAAAAAAAAATGTGCGGTCGGAGGATTACCTTATTTTACCAGTTTTAAAAAAATTACTACAACTAATTTTGGCTCACTGGTTATATAAGCGTAATAGATATATACCAAAACGCATAACATAATATATCAATAAAATAAAATATCCATGTTTAATTGAGTTACTATATTCGTATGACAGAATCTATGGTTTTATTTACTCTGTGTTAATATAGTATATAAAAAGATAGCATTACCTATTACGCTTCACCATTTTACTATATCACTGTCGCTTCTCAGTTTATGTATATTCATAATAATACTTTCCTTGTGTGTTCTTACTTTATTTCATTGTGTGGTGTTCTTACTTTATTTCCTTTATCAACTTTATCCGGATAGAGATTGTTATTCAAATACAAATATTTTTCACAGTATCGGAACCGCACTGAATTCAACCGCAAATTTCGAGACTGCAGCGGAAGGTCAAATGTACTGGTGATATAATATAGAATGTTTATAGTTAAAATACATCTGCTGTATCCTCAAGAAGTATGTTTATGTGAATTGAGTTTGTGTAAACCAATTTTCTTATAGAGGAGGTAACTCACTGAATATCATCCCCTCCATTCGGAGCTTCTAAATCCGGTGGAATAGAGTCTAAAAAGTTTCTTTGAGTCATTATCTTATTAGACTAGATGACTTATGAAGTCACATATCGGGTTTAATTAAAAAATATAATATTCTTATGAGAAGATGGAAATAATGTATGGTTTTATTTCATTAGATTTTGCTTTGCTTTTACAATATGTACAATAGATTCAAAGTGTACTCCATACTCCAAGACAATAAGTTCCAAGTTGCTTATTACGTTCTGAGTACACTTGTAAAATTAAAATATTTTTTTTCCTTTAATAAAATTAATAACCAATTCACATATACAAAGACACTGTAAAGGAATGTTATATAGATGTACGTGTATATCATGTTTATTATGTTACGGTAATAATATAAACGTAATACATCATTAAAAGAGTTTTACATATTTTTTTACATTCAGCCATGAATCACAAATTATAAGCTTCATAAGATAAATGAATGAAGAAGCAAGCATAAGATGTAGCATCGTATTAAAAATACTTATACATTAATAGATTAAACAATGAAAAATTTTTATCTCTATTATATTTACTTTAATTTTTGTATTTATTTTTGTAGCGGCTGTTTCGTAAAAAGGATTTGAAAGAAGAGAGTCGCTGCTTTTTCCATTGTCATTGTATGTCGCCGCTAATTAGCGATGAGACTCTTTTTAAAGATATGGATTATCGTTTAAGGGATCGGTTTTAAGATTTTTTATTTTTGATTTGTTTTAGTTTTAGATTTTGATTTATTAAGTGATGGTATTAATTAAGTAAAGAAACGTTAATATTCTGGACCGGGTAACTATAATTTTTCAATTATTATCCTCATGAAATATGTAAATACTTAAAATAAAAATCCATAAATACTTATTTATTATAGTATCAATTTGTTAACTCAATAAATGAAATACAATAAATTTAAAAATAATATTGACTGATTCCTGCAAGTAAAATTCTAAAACAGAAACAATTTTATAATTTATAAATAAAACTATAAATTATAGACTGTATTTCCTTAACTATTTGTTGCTTATGATCTAGCACCGCGGCTAATAAAGGAGGATCTTAAGTATAAAACAAAAGTTGAGAATAAAAAAGCGAGACCGATATACCGATGAAAAAGTCGTTTGGTATGTTCTTTTATAGAGTTTATACAACCTTCGTTTATTCGTTTAAATGGCTTATCAAATACAAAAAACGTTTTCAAAACTAAGTATTTTGTTAAGATTAGCACGGTTTAGTAGAAAATTGAATTTTCGTATTATCTATATATATAATAATTGTTTTCTGAATTGAAATCTCTACAGTGTAAATAATCTACATGTTGACCACCACCACCACCACCACCAACTAGATCACCAACTAACCAACCAATCAAATCCATTTATTTGTTATGATATGTTGTTAAGAGAGTTTTAATTTGCATTAATAACACAGGCACACAAAAAAAAAACATCATGAACCAGAGGGGAGACCCCATTATTCTTAGGTTTTTGGGATCGTTGAAACCGAATATGACAATAAAAACTAATTTTAAATGCCCGTTTTCCCGCTAGCACCCCCTTACTACCTCTTAAGGGGTGAAAATTGAAATTTTTGTATAAAATCAAGATAGATGTGTATTTCTACGTTTTTTGGGATGCTGAAACCGAAAATGATAACCTAAAAATAAATTCATGATCACTATCACCCCCTACCACCCCTTACAGGGGGTGAAAATTTCATTTTTCAGGCAAAATAGTAAGCTTTACTGCATTTATAAAATCAACTGTATTTATAAGAATAGTAAATACTTAATTTGTGTGATATTCTAAATATAATATATAATACGATTGAGGTAGTTCAGATTCATTCATTCATAACTTCATTTAAACAGTTATTCAACGAGGACAATGATATTGTTGAAAGTCTGCTCGTGTTGAAACTGAGAAACTGCTTAAATAGTAATTTAATCAGTTTCTCTATTTTCTTCACTAGTCTATGGGCTTTAATTTGTACCATTGAACCGTGTAACTCTTATGCAGGCACTCTTACGTAAGGCAGCGTTATGACGCGTTAAGAGATATATATTAAACTATGAAATGGTCGTCATTGATAGTTAACTGATTCTTTGTTAAGCATCTTTTACTCTTATCTCTTTACAAGTCTTAAAATGTTTTGAATTACCTATAAAAGGAAAATGCTAGGCTACAAATCTAATATAAAAAAACTGAAAGTTTATTTTAGTGCTTGTTAGTTATAAATAAGTGTTTTTAGTTCTGAATTAAGTTATTATATATGAACTATTATCTTATATGTTAAAATTTTGAGTTCCTTAATCTCTTGTAAATATGAGACTAGTTGTTGCGTGCGTTTCCTTAGTTATTCAAAAATTTAATTTGGATTTCTTTTTATTTGAATTCTTATTTGTTTTCATTTATCTCTTGCGACTGTGGCTCAATATTAAACACTTTAAAAATATATATCTATGGAATTTCTTAGCGGTTCTTCTCAATGGACGTACTCTTGGGAGTCAAACACCTTGAATCTGACTTTACATAAGTAGAATGTATGTTGAAATATAAACTTTGACTTTGTCTTCAACATTCGCAACATTCAGTGCATTGTTTTTTTAAACAATGTAATATTTTTAAAAATCATTTTTACTATGATGCAAGTAGTACACTTCATAAGTTTAAGGTTCTTTAATATTTTTAAAGCTCTCTGATGCCATTATTGTAATACTCGTGCATCAACCTAAACTTGATAAACATCTAGTAAACAAACTCTCAATACAGCGGTTAACTCAACAAAATTTCACGTTAATTATTATTGATTATATAAATAAATAAAATTCATAAAGTTAATAAATTGGTTAGTAAAGGATAATACTGCGCATTATATGTAAAGATTTGTGAACAACTACAATTAATTTATAACTCAGTTGCAGTTGTTGCTAATTAGTTCGCAAATAATTAACGATGTTCATTGTGGACTAACTTTTAATGTTCGGTCAGGGATTTACCGCCGAATTCTAGTATATAAACTGAATTAAAACTAATTTAACATATACAATAAGAAATAACAGTAAGATATTCTTTTTAATATATATGTATATATATTATAATATATACTGTAATTCGATAATCATAATATTATAGGTACCACAACCGTGTTTATATATTTGATTCGGTAACGACAACATTTCTGGTAAGTTAGTAAAAAAAGATGTTTTTATTATTTTAGCTCATCATTCATTTTACGATCTTCATTTCATTCTAAAAATTCGAAACTTAAAAAAAAGTCACCTATACTGGTCTATTTGACAAACAGTGAGAGTTATCGACAAAAAAATTTAAAGACCACCACAAACATATGAAACATCATTTCATCTACTATTCCTTTATTACTTACTCTTTTCATAGATCTAGTTTTACAGCCGACTTATTTTCCGTGACTGTTCGATTATCGTGAAATGATTTACCGGAGTTAAAATATAAAATACAACGATAATTAAAATTTGTCTTTTTGTCAAGAATAAAGGATAATTGATAATTACTTATATAGATATTACACGCTATACAAGATAATATTATTATTCACAAACTTGAATTAATGTCAACATATTACAACATCAAGGCCTATGAAATATTTAAAAAAAATTTAGAACTACAGCAATGTTAGGCAGTTATTTTATTAAGTTTTATTTTAGTATATATTTTTTATGCGCAAATCCTTTACTATGATTATTATTTATTATGACCTCAGTAGTCATTTTAAACTGAGGCTTGTATATTGACTAGCTCATTTAAGGTAATACTGCTATTATGATCACGTTTCAATCGTGAGTGACAGAGTCAGAAGCAACAACACTATAACTATTTATTTATTTTATTAATTTTTTTTTTTTGTGAAAGGAGTGCAAATAGGTTTGAGGGTCACCGAAGACAATAGATCACCGCTGCCCATAAATCCTTGCAATATGCGGGGCATCGCAAGGACAAGAGGGAATTGTTGCAGGCCTTGGAGATGGTGAAGGTGCGAGTGTTTGCGTTTTTAAAAGTAAATATGTCGTATCGATTCGGAAATATCGCCGAAAGATGTTCGTTACACATCTTAGTGGTATGTGGAAGAAAGTTTCTTGAAAACCACTTGTAACAATGTATTGCAACGTATCCAAGTGGTATGTAAGGTATTGCAAGCGGTGACGCGCTGTGCGGTGGTAAAAATCGGTGGTAGGCATCAGATCAAATTACTTTTCGAAACACTCCCCATTGTAGATAGAAGATGCACAAAGTGGCCACATCTCTACGCAATATCAGAAAATGTAGCATTCCACATAGCACTAGATTTCCGACAATTCGAACAGATCCCCAATGTATGCGATCAAAAGGTAGAAGCGAATATTGGGGTGATTCAGACCAGAGATGAGAACAGTACTCCACGTGTGACCTGTATTGCGCCTTATAGAGCGCAAGTCTTGTGTCAGGCTTGAAATACTGCCTCCCTCTCACTTGTCTTGCTTTGAGTGCTCTCAAAGAGCAGCGATACGACAAATAGATTTTTTATGTGGTAAAAGTAAACTTTTGACTTTTGGTAACTAAACTAAAGGACGAGAGGTTCAGTTCACACCATTCATACGCAAAAGTCTGAATGTACAAGGAAAATAGAGACTTTCGGATGGCTTTTTTCCTAAAAACTATTTCCGCTATTGAGTTCTGCAACCGCGGGTGGTGTCTTTCTTTGGTCATCCAAAGTCGAGTTTGAGGAAAAAAGAGTGCCCCAGAGATCGACTTTCTCTATTTTCGTGTGGGTCAGAGAGTCAATAGAGATAGGGATGGCTGGCAAGAGTTTCCCAGAATCACTTTGGAAAACGCCCAGATGTTGCGCGTGCCAGGTGAGTACCTTTCTAGATCCCCAAGTAGTTGTAGTGCAAAAGGCGTTGGGTCGAAGGTCTTGTGCTAGCCGGACGTTGGGCACTACACTCTGTACCAAGTAATGATCAGAGGACCACGTATAGATCTGTGTATGATAATGGACTTGCTGTACAATATTTTTTTGAATTGTGACTTCACTGATACGTGTAAATAAAACCACAATGAAATAATTATTGAAACATGTCGATTCCTCACCTACCTAAATAAATTTATTTTTTTAAATGATCTATTATGAATGATTTATTAACACAGGTAAGACTCAAACTTGCTTCTTCTGGGATAATATTTTTAGGATTTAACTGAATTGATTTATAACCATGTGTTGGTAATTTACGAATATTTTATAGAAATTTGCATACAAACAGATATCGATCTGGAATTTAACCATTATTTTAATCCCGAATAGTAAGTTTCCTGTGCGACAATAAAGAAAAAGGGACGAATTGTCACATTGATTTAAACTCCAATGCTGAAGTTGTAATCTATAAATAATGTATATATATAAGTAATGTATATATAAATGTTCTGTTGGTTTGGGTACGCCTCAAAAACTCAAAAACTACTATCCCGATTGAAAAACTACACTAAATTTTGACATGAGATATCACTCGTTTCAGAGTTGGTTGTTATATATTTATCTTATCTTATTTTATCTTATCTATATTTATTTTTTTGTAATTGTAATTGATGTAATACAATGTGTATTAGATCAATTACAATTACAAAAAATTCACTCTTATACAAGATGTTCAAAGAGTTTAAATATAGAATGTATATTTGCAAAGCAGGCAAACAAATTTGCAATTCGAACGTTTTAAACACATCGATTTTGTTTAGTTGTTTTTAAAACAGACGCAATACTAGCAAACGACAACTATTTCTCACCCACGCCACCAAAATGTGCCACATGCAGGATACGGGCGCTATATATCATATCTTATGATATATAGCGCTATCTTATATCCTGTTTATGTACTTCTTTTTCTTCTTCTCTTCTTTATTTTTAGCTTTTGTACTATTAATATAAATATAAATACTATAACCATAACTCACTTCTAGATTCATATTTCTTTAATACTAAATATAACCAAAATATGTCGCGTTAGCCTCGAACATATTATTCTGCAAGCTTTGAAGACTCTTGCCGACCCTTGACTCGATGGTTACGTGACCGCGCAGACGTCTTTTATAATATCGTTCTATAAAACTGAAGTTAGGCTACCAATTATAACGATAAGTTATTTATTACTAATTTTAAATAAATCTAACCAGGTTTACTTTATATAAGTCAATAAATGTAAAAGTTACAGACTCAAAGATAAAGAGTAAAACAATATAATTATATTGTTATTATTATTAACAAGCATAGTATATTACTTTCATGACCAACTGTTTCTCAAAGGCATCTTTTCAAATTATATTAAGACTGTGAAACTAGAAGTAATTAATGTTACTTACAGTACATTTAGAATGTATTTTTTTTTTATGTAACTTCTTTTACGTCGGCACTATCTCCAGTGCTTCGGCGGCACTATTTCAAAGAGGAAATGGCTGTCCTTCATTAATAACACATAATTTGATCTTCGCAGACAAGTATATTGGTATTATGAATGTGTTTATAATTTTATACAAACGATCACGTTAAAATAAGTATTTTTTGTAATCCGTAATATAATCCGTATAAATAATTATTTGACAAACAAAATGGAAAACTGTTAAGACTAAGTTAACGAATTGTGCATATACTAATATTATATAGAGATATTTTATCAGTTTGTATGTAAAGTTTGCAACAAATTGTTGTGAAATATAAGTTGTCTTCAGTTATTTTTGAAACAAATGCTACGCTCTGAAGCAACCAATCGAATGTGGTAAATTTCTATAGCTTTTTTTAAGCCGTATTTATGTATTTTTCAAACATTATAATAAAGCATTGAAAGCACGTTTCCACGACATTGCTTCTCTTCGCGTTTTCAGGTTTATTCCTTTAAGATGTTTTGGCATACTTCGAACTAGATTTATTTAAATTAAAATATTTAATATTTGAAATGTAAAAATATCTCAGTTTAATCAGCACAACTTTAATTAAAATAACTTTAATCCTACTACTAGATAAATAAGTTTTTAAAGTTATTTCAAATAACCAAGTTAAGTAGCAGTTCACTTTGAAAGTAACACACTGCAATATACTTGTCGTTACAGCGGACTGTACAGGGTAAAACATCAAACACATAAATATATAATATAAAGAAAACTTTTCTCCTTACAAGATCCGATATTGAATTTTTCCATAAATCTTTTGACGTAGGATTTTCAATAATGATATTAGGAAATACGAGACATTGGTATATTAAAGAATAATTAATTATGTGTTTCGTAGAAATAATTGCATTCAAAGTCCTATTTACAAAATTCTTTGTAATTCAACGTTATCACGTTTTTTGCGTGATTGCTAAAATTTTCTTGCAGACCGTATCTTAGAACGAAGCTCAAATTCCCAACATAACTATTATAACTTTATATCTAATTAACATTGTCTGGAATAATGATAATTATAAAATTAATAAATAAATAAGAGAACTTTATTCTCATCTCAACAATGCTCATTATCTTATAAAGGCTTTTTTGGACTTTCTATAATGAAACGCGACAATCAATCTTGCTGACAAATCGTTTTTGCTATCACTGATAACATATATGACATCTCGAGTAGAGATTTAGACATGTCATCATATTCTAGGTTGAGTTATGTATATACTCTGAAATTCGTTGATTAGACAATTGTAATGAAAGCTCCTACGAGGAATAATTTTACTATAAATAATTAGATGTATAATATTATGTAATTGCGGTAATATCTGTAGCTAATTTAAGATTAAGAAGCGGCATAAATATTTGATTTATTATTACATTGATTGAAATCTTTTATTACTTTTGGTGGTTGTTCATACAAATAGATACACATAGTAAATAAGTATTGTATCATATTACAAGATAAGTTTATCCTTCTTAAAGTCAGTATAGTATCACAAATCGTTGAAAACGTGAAGACTTGTGACACAATAAATTGTTAAAAACATCAAAATTAATATATTTTGTATGTATGTCCGAGTCACGAGCAAGAATAATTGTTTTGTATACTTTTTACACGGTTAAGTATTTATTATTATTACAGACAAGTTTCGTGAGACCGCATTGAAAGATTTAATATTATATTATAAAAACAAAAAATCGACAACAGTAAACAGTAATGAATTCCTCATTACAAAAGCACCTGATCTTTCTACGAAATAAAAAAAACCTTAAATAATTTATTATATGAAAATAATTTATAAAAATCAAATTAATTTGTGACATTTTTTTCAGGTTATATAATAAAAAATAAATGTATTATTTTTACTTATATTTGTATGGAAACCAGTTCTTAGTTTGAAATCTTTTAAATCGAATTAGATTGATCGCCAACAAGGAGAATCTAATTATTTTGTTTAAAATTTATATTCGTGAAACAAATGAACTTGTAATTGCTTGAAACATAGTAATCTAAGGCTTTCGAATGGAAATACGAGTATATTATTAATTTATTTCCACGTTTCCAGTGTTTTCCACGCCCAAACCATTTTACAGAATTTTAAACATTGTACAGAATAAATATATGTTTTTAATGCATATTATTTGTTAAATAAGCTAACAAGAATATTAACTAAAAACATTGTATCGAGTTCATCACTATTTCAAACAAAGTAGCACTCACAAAATGATTTCACTAAGAAAAAGGAAGGTAAACGTTGAAAAGTAATTGTAAAGACCTTACCTCTCCATTTTCATTTGTATTTAAAATGTTGTTATGCCGGATAACAGTTGCAATACTCCCGCAATTTTATTTGACTTACAATAAATTAATAAATCTTTTATGAAACTTCGTTTACGAACCACATGGTTCGTAAACCACAATTGAATCCTCCAAATTTATCCAAACTGACCGACGGTCAATACAATTATGTTGGAAAATATCTACCCATTTAAAAAAGTTAAAGGTTGGTGGTTTATATATTCGACAGAAATTCAAATATCCATTTTCAAGGTTCATAAATTAAGTTTCGTCCGATAACTAGGGACAAAAAAGGAGGATGCAGTTAAAATGTAAATAAAAAACTTCCTTAATTACTCGTAATAATGTACTGACATTTATTAAACAGTGATCACAGTAAAAAAAAACCCAGCTGAGTTTGTTCTGTATTTTTTTTTTTCAAATCAAGCGCGCTTGGAACCCTCATGGATTCTGTTGCATACTGATATATATTAGACTGACCGTTCTAGGTTAAGTTTTGAAGTAAGAATAGAAGAAGTCTGTATAAGTAAGAAAGTTTATTGTCTTATCAAACCCGTATCATTTATCAGTTTTATTTTAATCCGGAAGCAGTGTTTTGCTTTATTTTTTTCTTGATAAAACAATCTTCGTCATAATTATATTTTCATAAACGTGCATAAATATTTGATAAACAGAAATCCAAATAGAGGTCTGCGATATTCTTTTTTTTTATCGTTTACTTTAAAACCTAATTAAAAGTTTTATGAAATCCAATTAAACATTTTATAAGATATATGAATGTCGAATTTATAAAATATAAATCTAATTAATTCGGTTTCCGCATCTGCTCCGCCTGCTGTTTTTCCTTTCGAAAACTAAAACGTAGTGGTTACTGCTGACGTAGCCGCCGCCGCTACTGCTGCCACAACAACGTTATAAATTTTAGCTTCTTCAATAATTCTTTATTGATGTTTATATAAACTTTGTTGAATACAAACAACCCCATTAGAAGATATATATCTTTTGTGACCATGTTCAAATGATCGTTTGTACACGAACTATAAGAGTATTTATATCTGTTGTAACTTTAACATATCTTGTAATTCTTCATTTCATTTCATACTGAAATACTGGGTTATATATTATATATTAAAAGTACGCAAATACACAAAATGTTAGACATTCACCATGTTTATATTCACCAAATTCACGGGAAAACATTTTGGGCTATAATATTATAATGAAACTAATAATTATATTTTTTTTAAAGAAAAGAAGAAGAGCATTTCAGTTGCTGGAATAAACAAGTTAGGTATAAATATATGAGTAATAGAAGTATTTATTAAGAGAAAATACAATTAATGTTCAAGGGTGTTTTGTAAATCAAGACATTGGTGTTACAAAAATATTACAATAAATATCAGTCAGAGTTGTTAATAAAAAAATATGTATAATATTCTAATTAAGAATAACACGAGAGGTCGCCTAAAAAATAAACTAAATATTTTTTGCATTAATGGTGCGAAATCTTTTTTATATTATTAGGGAACCTTTTTTATATTTAGAAAGATGAATAATAATGAATATTCAGTATTTCGACATTTCTTGTTGCCTCATGTTTTCCTAATACATGCAAACTGATTCTCGGTTGAGTGCCTTAGTTGTCTAAAATTGCTAGTTTTTCATATAAAAATATAAATTTTCCACTTTGACCTTAACAAAATCAGTTTTGTTTATTATTCTACCAAATATAATTTTCTTTTTTTACAAACAGTAAAGTTTCAAAAATAGAAGATTTCGGGATTTTAAAAATGCAAAAAAGAATTAAATGTTCTTATTAACTTTATTTTTTATAAGAACTAAAAAACAATTTAAGTTTGAAATGTGGAAATTTTAGAAAATTCTTTGAACATAAGCTGACCACAATATATTGTGCCGCCTGACATGACATGAGGGAGCTTGAGAGCGTATAACACGAAAGATAATAAAATGTTACATGTAAACATAAGAAAGCGGATTTGCTAAATTTAACATATAAATTTTTAAATTATGGTTTTATTTAAGATTAAAAGTTTCCTCAAATGAAAACTATTTTAAGTTTCATCTACTCATAGATAACTAGATAACCTATATCGAATATTACTTCCTTGAAATGTTTAAGATAGATAAAATGATAGATATTTGATTTGGTTGGGTACGATTCTCTATTTTATTTTGGTGTTTATTTTTATTAATTACACAATCAATCAATCAAACGTAAACTTAGATATATTATAGCATAACAAAGAATATTGTATTATTACAATAATAACTAATGTTGTTATTTTTGGTAATAGAGTTGTGTGTATCGGTCTCATCGTCAGTTTATTGAGATAGACTGACATTACACTGTTCCGTCTCTAGTAACTTGTTTTCTTGAACCTTATCCCGTTGCACATAAATCGTGATGAAACACGGGTATCTTTGTTGTTATATGTCTTTATTCTTTACAACCAACGATATCTGCTTTGCAATCTGTAAATCTCTTGATATGTAAAATCAAATTTTATAAAATAGAGCACCCGTGATCTCTTGAAACCCCAGAGAAATAAAAGCATTTCTAACGAAGTTAGCTAATGTGCGTTAGGTTGCATTAAAATTTTTAAATGCTTTTATTTAACTTGACATGTATCGGATCAAATCTTGTAACGCGAAATTTTAATACTCAGACTCAATGAATTTCGATGAAAATTAGAGCACATTTTCGGCTCCGGTGACAATACAAGTAAATGGGGTTACCCGAAGAAAACATCCCCTTTTGACCCCTGTTTGCCACCCCTACGTGTTTTTAATCGTTTTTTTTCTTTCATTGTGTCGGTGAGGTTATGTCCAGTTGGAGAAGGAAGTGATATCTAACTTGAGAAGTTAAAAAAATTACAAAAAAAATTTTTACAAAAAACAGAAGACTAAAAAGTAAAAAAAAATTACAAAAAAAAATTAAAAAAAACAAAAGACGCGCCACGCTTTTTATTTATTTATTTTTTTACTTTTTAGTTCTTTTTTTACAAAGTTAAATAAAAGCATTTAAAAAAAAAATTTTTTTTCATTATGTATTTTTTGTAATTTTTTTTTAAATATTTTTTTGTAATTTTTTATTTTTTACTTTTTAGTCTTGTTTTTTTTATTTTTTTTTTGTAATTTTTTTTTTACTTTTTAGTCTTCTGTTTTTTGTAACTTTTTTTTTACTTGTAAAATTATCTGAAGATGTTAACATGTATGTGACCATAAAGACGTTAATAATAATGTTATTTCAATATGAACAATTTATGAAATTCTAAGAAATAACGAAATATATTCCATATTTTGGAGACTCATGGTAGAAAGTAATTTAGAAAGCTTACTTTACCTTTTAGTACTAGAATGTAACAGTATCTCCAACGCTGTTACTATTAAAATACAAATATATCAGGAAAATTGTTTTCCTGCTGTGACATGCTATATTTAAAAATAAATTACAGATTAAGTAGCTGAATAAGTAAATAAACAGTTAAGCGGTTATTACCTACCGATTATTTATAAGGTTGAGTAAATTTTTTAAATATATGAAAAATAAGTATGTTTTAAACATTCATTATTTTGATTTAATGGGTTATGGAGGTCTTGAATTAATTTTTAGTTATCATTTTCGATTTCAGCATCCCAAAAAACGTAGAAATACACATCAATCTTGATTTTATACAAAAATTTCAATTTCACCCCTTAAGAGGTAGTAAGGGGGTGCTAGCGGGAAAACGGGCATTTAAAATTAGTTTTTATTGTCATATTCGCTTTCAGCGATCCCAAAAACCTAGGAATAATGGGGTCTCCCCTCTGGTTCATGATTTTTTTTCTTTTGTGTGCCTGTGTTATCTTTACACAAAATTAGTGTCGTGTTTAAGGTGCCGGGTGGAATGTTGTAGTTAAGCCGGTCGACACTAGTTCGATCCCCAACGAGTCCCGTATTATATTTCTAATTAGAATTTAACTTGAAGTTTACTTTAAAAATAATTAGCAAGTAGTTAGTGTTATATTACTATATTGTGATATTACTATCCTTTGTTATTTTTGTAACTTTTCTTTGTTTTCTTCTAATTTTCCTAAAGAAATGAGAAAAGCTTTTGTTGTCCCCTTTGCTAAAATTTTTAATCCTACTACTTATTTGCATTTTCGGTCTATCTCCATTCTTTTTTCTGCTCCAGAACGCATAATTATTAAACAACTCAGTATTTTCGTTACACAAAATAATTTTCTATCCTTTTTCCATTTAGACTTTAGAACCGGACACAATACTACAACAGCACTGATCAAAGTGTGCGATGATATCCGACAAAAATTATCTAACAGTTCAGTTACTGTTTTTATTCCTCTTAATTTCAGCAACGCCTTCAGTAACGTATAATTTGATCTGCTTCTTGCGGTTCTAATTTCTCTAAAGGTTTCGAAAGAAGTAGTATTAGTAGTAGTTCTTATCTATACGGGCGTCAACAACAAGTATATGTTGACGGTAAATGTACTGCGTTACAGATATTACTCAAGGTCCCCTTTTTTCATTTTCATTAATTCTATTTATTCAATAATCTCCACTCTCTTTTGCTGTATGCTAATGACTTACAAACTACATCCGATTCCGTTGAGAGGATTTATAACGCCATTTATTTATGAAAAACGATTAAAAAATTATTTGTTATCTATGTAGAAACTAAAGACACACATTACATTGAGTACATTGTAGAAATGTTACCATATATATATCTTATATCTATGTGCAGTATTAAATTGTAGACCTTGTAGTTTATTTTATAGTATCTGCTGCACCAACTCCTCCTCATTATCTCACCAAGGGTTTTCTGGGAGACATAGCTTCGACGAGACCGCCTTTATCATCAACCTAAATCATCCTAAAACAATATCATCATCATCAATAAAACAACATCATGAGTGTGTTTCTGAGTAAAATGTTTTAATATTTCTTCGAATTATTTCAAACAGATTTGCATATTTTGTACAATTTTTCGGAGAAAAAGAGAATTCTTCAGTACTATACAAAGAATATTTCTAACAGTAAAAGTAGTTATTTACGAGAAGCCATTATTCTTTCAAAGAGTTGTTAGGACTCGCCGAAAGACCTAAACTGTGGTGATGGACTTAATCGTAAAACATAGAAGGAACCTGTAAAATACGTTAAGATATCAGACCTTGTAATGGACTTGAGTGTACGAGTATACTCCAAGAACCTATTTGTGTCATATTATTCTAACTCTACCTACTCTCATTCACTGGAGTATCTTGTAAATATTAACACCTTAATTATCACATTTAATACCTTTAACAGTTAAACATAATTTAAAATTAAATAATTAAGAATATGACCAAAACAAATCAAGAACATTAAAAATGTTTGAAGGAGCCCCTACTATGGAATACCGAAATAATAACGAATAACGCTTTCAAAGAACCATTTTAGAAAATTTTTGTTACAAGTCGTTCGATCATTTACTTTTGTTATCCTACCCGTTATGAGCAATATAATTTCAGCACCACGTGAATCTAAATAGCATTTAATTCACTTTCAAATTGTTTCTACTTAGTGTAACTAAAATCTTTCTGTTTCATATTTTATATAGATACTTTATTTGTTACTTTTAGGTCGGATAATATATAATTTAACAAAAAGTAATATGAAATTTGATAAATTTAGTCTTAATCTGAATTAATTTGGCTTATGTTTGTATTGAATTAAAAGGCCTAATTAATATAAATTTATAATATTAAAAAAAAAAGTATGGAAGTAGGTCACCAAGTCTATCTTTACCCTTACCTACATACATACCTAAAAACAATAGCCTCTCAAAGAATAATTTTTAAAAACAAACAAAATAGACAGTTACTGAAGTGTTAGTTAAGGGAGCTGCACAATTTTGATTTCAAGTGGCCATTACCTGCGTCACTGTACAGGAGAACACAATTGCATTGAAAATGTCGCTTTTATTTTTCCAAAACGCAAACCGTAAATTTACATTTGTGGATAGCGCGAAAACTACTTGGCTAAAAGCTGCACTGATGTAAGTCCTTGCTTTGTTGTTCATACACATATGCTCTACAAAAACTTTCTTTTGTCACGTGTCTGTACTTTGAAGATTATTTCAGAGACCATTCAACATATAATGTATATTGAATGGTCTCTGCAATAATCAGTCACATATAAAACTCCATTCTTATAATAAAAGTTCAAATTTATTCACATATTTAAAATATACCAGTTTAACAGGCCATTGCGTATAATGTTATAAAACTGAAAGTATAATGTGGATATTTAGTCTCCCGAGTAACCGCGCCCTATTTCTTTATGCTACTTGATGTATTACGAGTTACCATGCCCCGACTTTGTAAAATGTCTATGATTTATTCATGTAAATTTTGTAAACAAATCCGCAACAGAAAACGTGATGTCATAAAATGAGCTTCACATGATTAATTTGCTGTGCAACATCGCCCTAGTATATCGCCTATATCTGGTATAAATATACTTTTTGAGTTTAATATGTCAAGATAGGTTCATAAATGATGATCGTTTCATAAAGTATCAAAAAAATTCCAGAACCTTATTTAAATATTAGATAGTATTAATCGACCGTATTTCAGTATTGTGCTTTTATTTGACATCTTCAGATTGAAAATGGACCAGATAGAATGAAAGAACAAGGCGGCTTCAGTACACGAGATAAAAGGGTAAGCATCGCAATAGAAATATGATAGTTGGATTGTGTCTCTTGAACTTTATTTATGTTGCCAAAGTGCTACGATATATTTTCATGATACTTCACTCACAACCATACTTCATATTATTTGTTCAGGTTTCATTTTACTCGGAAATATAATCATTTTAAGCAATATATTTGAAACGCTTTACAATTGTTATACTATATTATTTAAAATTATAATATGGCTACAATATTTAACTCCTCTTTTTTTCGTCTTTCTGTGAATTTAATAACGAGTATTGTAAAAATATTTTCTCATGTGATGAAGAAATGAAAGTTAAAAATAAAAACTAATATGATCAATTGGAAATCTACAACAATAAATAAAAGTATATGCAAGTATTTAAACTTTATTATAAAAAAAGCTGTAGCTGGCCGATATCATGTTAAAAGCATTATTTACTTTAAAACATTTTAAACATAAGTCTAATTAAACTAAAGCAAGTATAAAAAAGCAATCTCTTCCAGGCTACATTTGGGTAGAGGACATGTATAAGCGTGGATATAGGTACTGTACTAGAGAGAATACGTAACTACATACAAACATATTCTACCTTCATAAATACAATAAAACATACATAT
Organism: Melinaea marsaeus rileyi; assembly: GCA_918358865.1. Taxonomy (NCBI): domain Eukaryota; kingdom Metazoa; phylum Arthropoda; class Insecta; order Lepidoptera; family Nymphalidae; genus Melinaea; species Melinaea marsaeus. The sequence goes on from OU911089.1 coordinate 25,089,973, forward strand.
ATTTATAAATTATAATAAACATAATAAAATTATATATATAAATATATATTAACATACATTTATTTAAATATATACAGGATTAGAAGTAATGTAGTATTATTGCTACTAATTAAATGTATATATTTGGCAATACGATAAGAAACCTTGTGTAAAAAAACTCTTCACTTTTAAATTCAAAGTCAGTTTATCACAAATATATCTTTATTTGTTTCCACAATAATTAAATCACCTTTTACACTTCTTACTGTATAACAATATGGTTCACCAACTTGTTTTAAACTAACACTGCCACTCTGGCTGCCAATACACTTCTTTTTATACCCTCAATTTACAATTACAAGTCTACTACTGACTAATACAATTTCATTTGAAAAGACAAACGGAAGTCAATACTTCTTTAATCAAAACAACGACACTTTACTTATACTCTAAAAGTACAATAAATCTTAACATATTTTAATAACATATTCAAGAATTATAATTAACAATTGTATGTGATACAAGTTTCCAAAATACATTTAATAGAATTTACAACACATTCTTATAAATACAAACAGATTTACGTACAAAATAGTCTTTATACAATCCAAATTAAAACATGAATTCTAAATGAGCTAACAATTAAAACATTTATTTTAAATAAGCTAACAATTCGTCCATCCTGATAATTTTACGCGTCCCCGCGAATAAAAATGTACATAATACAATGAACATATTGCACTGAATTATGCATAATAGTAGTTTTAGAGATTATTAATTACATTATCTAGGTTAATATTTTACAATTACGTAAAATATAAGATTACAATTATTGTCCACTTTGCACATCAAAATACAGTGAAACACAGTATACAAGTTCATTGTTGTATGCACATTGCACAATATTTGCTCATAGCAGTTTATTACCCTGTGCACTTTGCACTTAACAAAGTCAACTTGCTCAGAGCAGTTGTCTTTTTTTTTTATGCACTTTGCATTTAAAATATAAGCCTCGCTCATAGCAGCTTACAATAATGTGCACATTGCACTTCATATTCGCTCATAGCAAATTAATTAAACGTGCACATTGCACCATAGTTAATTATCTACGCCCACGCTCATAGCAGCATAGATAACAACTTGTCTATCTTGTATTCGCTCATAGCAAGCAGCATAAATTACAACTTATCTATTTCACACTTTTAAAAATATAACAAGTATACATTATTAATTTTATTCATCACTACTCTCACTACTAGAGAAGCCACTGCCCCCACTGCCTTTGTTATTAAAACACAGCCAAGGATGTATTTTGTCAACAGAAAATATACCCTTATAATTAGTTGTTCCTTTTTTAGTAATAGGAGTATCTGTTACCTCGTATCTATCGTGGTCAAAAATTTTTGTTATTCTGTAAGGTCCTGAACATTTCGGTAACAATTTTCTACTTTTACCTACAATATGTGTTGCTCTTTCAACCCTAACTAAATCCCCAACTTTATACTCTAACGGTTTTTTTCTTTTTTTGTCATATCTATGTTTCTGATTTTCCTGAGACTTTTTCGTATATTTATCTACTTTATTCCTAATCTCACGCAACCTATCTTCAGCAGTACTTACATTATTGTCGGTAAAATTATTAGAAATTATGTCATCATCTATTTCTGACACTAAACTACCTTCATTGGTCCCAGTAAGCCTAAGCCCAAACAAAACCTCGGAAGGATTTTTACCCGTACCTTTATTAATTGTATTGTTTAGTCCCCATTGAACCTGTAATAGGCTATCATCCCAAAGTCTTTCATCTTTACCGTGATTTTGTGAAGCTAAGGATTCTAAAATAGTTCGGTTATATCGTTCAACCTGGCCATTTGCTCTAGGTGATGCAACTGCATTCTTTATGTGATAAACTCCTACTTCGGTAATAAAATTTTTAAATTTTAAACTTGTAAATGAGGTGCCTCTGTCACTAATTAGTCGTTTCGGCAATCCAAACGTCCCAAAATAGTCTCTTAGTACGGTAATGGTTGAAGAGGACTTGGTATTTTTGACCGTTTTTAAAACAAAAAACTTTGTGAAAGATTCCACAATAACTAAAATGTAACAATTATTCTTTTTCGACTTTACAAATGGACCAACATGATCAACATGAATGGTAGGAAAGGGTGCAGTTTCCTTAGGAATGGGATGCAAGAAACCCTGTTTTTTACCAGCTGGCAACTTATTATGGGCACATTCTAAACAAGAGTTTACGTACTTTTTAATGAACTTACGCATGCGAGGAAACCAATAATGTTGTTTTATTTTATCTAATGTTTTGTCAAATGAAAAATGGCCTATTGCATCGTGATTTTTCTGAAGTATTTGCCACCTACATCCCTTTGGTACCACCCATCTCAATCCGTTGTCAGTTATTTTATAAACCCTCTCGCGTTTAAGTACAAAATTTTTACGTATCTCTATCAAGTCGTCAAATTGTTTGTCGGAAAGGATTTTTCTAATACGCTGTATTTCAGAATCCTCAGACTGTACAGTAGTTAACCAATCATCTGTAATTGTCATAATGTCTAAAGATTCAATAGCCTGAACTATCCCTACATTGTCCGTGGTTGGATTCCTACTCAACGCGTCAACGTGTATCATTCCTTTACCAGATTTATATACTACGTTACAATCGTATTCTTGAATTAAACTCCACCATCGTGCAACTCGTGGAATCATGTCTCGTTTTAGAAATGTTGCTCTAAGTGAATTACAGTCAGTTACGATGGTGAATTTTAAACCAAGCACATAAGTTCTGAACTTTACTAACGCGGCAATTACTGCAAGAGTCTCCAGCTCATATGATGAAAAGTGAGACTCCTCAGGTGAAGTTTGTCTACTATAATAAGCTACAGGTTGAAAAAGTCCACAGCTTTGTCTTTGTAATAAAACGCTACCTATGCTGTGTTTGCTGGCATCTGTGTGAATTTGCGTCTCCAAATTAGGATTATACAATGCCAAAACGGGTCTAGAGATAAGCGCATTTTTTAATTTATTAAATGCATTATCGTGACCTTGAGACCAAGACCAAACGGAATTCTTTTTCAGTAATTTCGTAAGAGGACGAGCTATTTCACCGATATTCTTAATAAATCGTCGAAAAAAACTAGCAAGGCCGATAAACTGTCGGACGTTATGCACATCTTTAGGCTTAGGAAATTGTTCTACGGATTTAATTTTATTATAACCCGGTCTTATCCCTTCAATGGATACTTCAAATCCTAAATAATCGACTTGAGTTTGAAAGAAATAACATTTTTGAAGTTTAAATGTTAGTCCTACCTCTCTAAGCCTTTGAAATACGATTTCCAATCTTTCGATTCCTTCATCGAACGAACTACTTGGTATTAAAATATCATCCATATAAGCCAATGCAATATTATAACGTAAATTGCCCAAGACCATATTTATAGTTCGCTGGAAAACAGCTGGCGCATTAGCCAATCCAAAAGGCATTCTATTAAACTCATACTGGCCATCAGGCGTAACAAACGAACTCTTATTCTTGCTTTCTTTATTTAATGGAATTTGATAGTAACCTGATGCCAAATCTAAAGCACAAAAATACTTATTCCCAGCTAAACGATCAATTTGGTCGTCAATACGAGGCAATGGGTAATGTTGCTTAATCGTTTTCCTATTTAAAGCACGATAGTCTATGCAAAGCCGTTTATCACCAGTTTTCTTTTTAATTAATAGAACAGGACTAGCATACGGAGATTTAGACTCTCTAATTATGCCGTATTTTAATAGTTCTTCAACGATAATTCTAATCTCTCCTCGTTCTAAATGACTTAACTTATATGGCCGATAAACGACTGGTTCCGTATCTTGTAATAAAATATCCATTTCCGTTATAGTTGTCTTCCCTAGTTCTGACATGTCTTTAGCAAAACAATCACGATACCGTTTCAAAGTATTTAATAATTTAAATTTCTGACTGTTATCTAAACCGTCATCCATATTTATGTCATCTAGTTTTAATTGATGATTAGTTCTACTTTTTGAATCCTTCTGTATAATATTAATGCATTGTACGTTATTATTAACTTGTATAGTATAACCGCGAGCTAATACTTGGCCCTCATTAAATTTAATTAATTTATTTTCGTAATTTAAAATAGTTAAATAACCACTACTATTTTTAATGTTATAAGTGCCAATTTCTACACTGTAGTTGAAGCGATAACCATTTTCAACGAAAATAACACCACTAAAATTTACATCTGTCATCACTTTCAAAGAAATGCTACCTTCACTCATAACTGTCTTGAAACATTTTAAACTTAATCGTGTATCATTCTTTATTTTTTTATCAGTTATCATCAAATTTTTATTAGATTTAAATACCCATATGTGGGGTTGCTCAGTAGCAGTCTGGCCAATGAGAATGTCATAGTTTAGATAATTGTCCGGAACAATAACGGCCTCTACGTAAATTTTAGCTTCGTCAATTATTAATGTAATAAGAGTTTTACCTAACGCGCTCACATATGTATTTCCGAAGCCTTTAAGGCATGGTAAGTTATTGACTTGCCATTTATCACGTTTTATAATTTCTTCCATAACAGATTCTTTTATTAAAGTACACTGACTACCAAAATCTACATACCCAGTCAATTGTACATTATTAACGTTTACATTCTTGATATATTTTTGGTCAACTCCAAAATATTTATTGTTTTCTAGTCACAATGTCTTAACTTCGACTTTATCTACCCAAATACTTCTATTACACAAAGGATGATCATGACCAATGCGTTTACACTTTTGGCATCTTATTAAAGGTTTTTTACACCCTGATACTACATGACCTGATTCATGACAGTTAAAACATTTTAAAACTCTAACCGAATCATTTTTATCTGTTTTCCGTAAAATTTCAGTAGATGAACATACCGGTTTTTTGTTGAATTTATCTAATCGATCATGTTTGACACCCCTCAAATAACCCAATAGTTTATTAGCATCATCAAAACCTACTGCTTCTGCTCCATACCGAACGGACCTGTCATCTATCCCATGAACTATGCAATCAATAGCATTTTTGCCAACTATATTACACCGATTCAAAGCTATTAACTTTTCGTAATAATACTCTTCCAAATCGTCCCCAAACTTTGCCCTTTTAGCTAACATTTCCGTAAGCAAATGACCATAATTTTCATATGATGGAAAAGCCGACTTGAGCTTATCGACCCACTCGTCCCACGTAAGCATTATGGATGGTTGTCCTTCATACCATTTTTTTGCCGTACCAACTACCTTTGGAAGAGCATAATGAGTTGTTTGCTTACTGTCCCAACCATAAATCTCAGAACATTCTTTAACTTTATTAAGCCAAGTATCAATTGTTTGGTTTTTCAACTTGGGATCAAATTCTGGAACCACATTGTTATTGGAAAATCTTTCTTTTATGTGTGGATTTATAGCCGATATAGATTGCAAAGACTCTTTGATACATTGAAGTAATTCATTATTAATAGTATCAATAACTGGAGGTCGAGGAGTCGCAAATGTACGTTCTTTACTGATGTCAAGGTTGACTGGACTACGTGACTTACCACCTTCTCTAGGAGGTGTTCGTAATCTGTGATGCCTTTGTGTACTACGAAAAGAATCTAACAGCCTACTAGACGGTTCACGTTCCGGCACATCCGCTGATGGCACACGTGTTATACGACGCTGGTATATAGGTATTATAACTGACCTGCTTCGACTTCTTGAACGTTCTACTACCCTTGGAGGCGATCTTCTGGTTATGCGCCGCTCGGAGCGATGTCTATCGGTATTTGAGACTGCTTGCAAACGTTCTCGTTGCCTTGAGCTTCGGGCACGTGTCCTGGATGGGCTGCGCCTCGAAGATGTTCCCCGAACAATGCTGCGATGCCTCTCGGTAGATCCTCGTCCATGTTTTGACCGACCGCTGGGCATCTTGACTTGATATTGTGCAACCAATACCACGTTTAATACCACGTTTCAATAATCTGAAATTAATAATACGACGATTAACTATCTCTTATAACATATGTCATATAACCAGTTCATAATAATCAATTTCAAAAAAGAAAAAAAAACTTATTTATGAGGGTAGTATTTTTTTTTTAGTCACTAATGTTAATTTTCGTTTTAAGCTAACTAAACACTGAAAACTCAATTATATCAAATATATGTCCAAAACTATTACGAAATAAGTAATATCTTCTATTTGATATTAAAAACTTCGCATCAGTCAATAGCCGTGCCCAAAATATATTTTAAAAATTAGCCCAATAATCTATTTATTTTTATTTTTATGAGGGTATAACACTGGGAAAAATAAAATAAAAATAACAATTCTAATATTACAACGTACCTTTTATGGGTTTAGGATCACACCAAGGCGGTAGTAATACAGCAGAATCCTTTGGCGTTATCCCACTTCTGAATTATAAAAAAACTCTTCACTTTTAAATTCAAAGTCAGTTTATCACAAATATATCTTTATTTGTTTCCACAATAATTAAATCACCTTTTACACTTCTTACTGTATAACAATATGGTTCACCAACTTGTTTTAAACTAACACTGCCACTCTGGCTGCCAATACACTTCTTTTTATACCCTCAATTTACAATTACAAGTCTACTACTGACTAATACAATTTCATTTGAAAAGACAAACGGAAGTCAATACTTCTCTAATCAAAACAACGACACTTTACTTATACTCTAAAAGTACAATAAATCTTAACATATTTTAATAACATATTCAAGAATTATAATTTACAATTGTTGAGCTGAGCGAAGCGAAGCTCTTACTGGTCAAAAGTGTGTTTCGATGTTCGCCTACTCCTCCTAAGCCATTTGAGCTAGAGCCTTAAAATTTTGTATATGCATTCAAGAACGTGTCTTACTCGTTTAGCAGTTCTTTGGTGACATTCGTGATTGTAGATTTTGATTACATGGTCAAAATGTGTCCCATAGATCAACATATATTTTTTTTACTTAGCAATTCTTTATAACATAACTTTGCTAAAATAATCAAGACAGGCGTCAAATTTTAATAAATAGATATTGCACAGGACCACTCACAAGGGCATTTTTTTGTACTTTTTAGTGACGTGTTTGACTGCTACTCGTAATTCTAATAACTTCAACGGTTATTTCTAATTGTTATACAAGTTCCACTTTCACTTAAACAGGTAATCTGATTCAGAATTCCCCCAATTGTGTGTTTAATCAACAAATTAAGGAAAACTTTTACGTCATTATTATTATATTTCAGTAAAGTTATATTTCCATTTTAACATTCATAAATCAGTCAGTGCGGTTTCGTAACTGTTGAGTTTCGCAGTAGTTAAATTTGATGTACTATAAAATTATACAAATTACGGCTTGCAAGAAAACAAAAGATGTTTTAAAGGATTAATACATTAATGTATTAATTATACCATTTATGTATAAATCGTGAAATAAAAGGTTTTAATTAGTTTCCTGTCCAGTTGCAGTACTTTCACATTATTACATTAGATACGGGACAAACCTTCTACGTCATTAGAACTTTGAATTTGATAGAATAGAAAATATTTTATGCAAAGAAGCCTACATCTAATATACATAACATATTATAAATATTTAAATATATTTGTTTATATATTTATATTAAAATTTAATTAATTTTCTCAGTTAATTTTATTGGGCATAAATATTGGTAAAATTATGAACTTAATTAAAAAAATAATTATAGTGGAAGAATTTTATTTACTTATGTAAAAAATCTCGATCGATTTCTCGACGTTTCACATTTCTTTATATTCCATAAATTTTTACAATTTGAAAAAAAGGCAGAATTGCTCTGCACAAATTAGAGCGGGCAAACATTTTCAAGACTTCAAAAGCCGTAAGATTCACCCAGATACATCAACAACACCTCTCCTTTTAACATTTTTCAAAGCTTGACATCACTCGTAAGTTTCACCACCAGATACAACAGCAGCGCTTCCTCTATCAGAGATATTAAAACTGATTTAATGTGAGAAATAAAGATCAAGGATTCTGTCGCAACTCGCGTACAATAAAACAGGAATTGAACCTCTGTGCTCATCAAAGGATATGCGGTTGAAAGGCGGAGAAAGATTCTTTTTACTGATGAAAAATTAAGGTCTAAAGGAATATATTTTCATTTGTAATAGAACTTATTCGGGCCCTGGTGCTGGAGGTACAATATGGAGCACGGAGCGGACTTTTCAAGCACCAAATTTTAGAGAGACATTTGAATTAAAATTTGATTAAGAAGTTAATTGTGCTGAGCGTAAGCGAAGCTCTTAACCGTTTAAGAGACCTTTTTTGTGTTTAGTTGTTTCCAGAATGCGACGAAATAATAAGCTAAAAATTTTCTCATGTATGTTGGAGCCGAACGCGGATGTTATAGCGAAAACAGATTGAAAAAACGTTTAGCCATTCAAAAGTTATCAAAAAAAAAATCACTCCTGTCATAGACAATACATTAGAGCTGCGCGCGCGAGCAATGTGCTGAGCTAGAAGGTGACAATTAGTCCTAATAAATCGACATTTTCTGTAGCTATTCAGATAAAAGGAGAGAAGCTCAGCTCAACACCCGCCGCGCACGGTTGGCGGATCCTAGGTGCATGTAACATTTCGTAATAAATGTCAAAAACTATTAATTCTCTCTAATTCGTATTCCATGTATTTACACCATAAAATATCCAATTACAGGCAGCAGAATTTATTGCCGAATTTAAATATCGTTCCACTAACCTTCATAAAATATTCAATAAATTATAATATTTTTATTATCACGGTAAAATATAAATAATTTGGAATACTTTTTCTATTAATATTTTGTGTTTGTTTTATACCATGAACCTGTAGGCATATTGCTAAGTAAACACGTGGATCTAATTTTTGAGAGTCATGGTCAAGTCATTGAAAGACGGTCGGGATTACTTAGAAACGCTCGGGATGTGGAACCATTTGTAGTAGGAGATACGTAAGATATTTTTGCAAATCACATAGAGAAAGGCAACGCAAAATTGTATGTGAGAGATCGCGGTGCAAACAATTCTGATCTGAAGAAGCACTATACTGACCTTTACTTTGGCAAACTAACTAACGACAAAATTAAAGAACTGACTCCTAATTATGTGTTTATTGCATGTGAACAACGTCACTCTTATGTTGTATATTTTAACTCTTACGAGGAACTGCAAGTGTTCGATCCGCTTACAGCAGAATGGTCGGGCGTTAATCTTGGGCAAAATTGACAAGCGCCGGAATTTGCAGTTATCATTAAAAAAGTTTTGAAAATTTCAAAAGTCAATTTGTTGCATGGAGAGCAGACTGACAAAACTAACGATTGCGTCACGTGCTGTTTGAAATATTTATCTGTTTTTTTATATTAATTTTTTTAATAATCTGTTACATTTGTTAAGAACCGTTGTTTTGTTAATTTGCATTGCTTTTTAGTTTAAGCACGCGAGTTTGAGATCGCTCAGCTCCACCCGCTTGCGCGGCCCTAGTATGTGATACAAGTTTCCAAAATACATTTAATAGAATTTACAACACATTCTTATAAATACAAACAGATTTACGTACAAAATAGTCTTTATACAATCCAAATTAAAACATGAATTCTAAATGAGCTAACAATTAAAACATTTATTTTAAATAAGCTAACAATTGTGGAGGAAAAATAGGGTGTTAATAAGCGGTAAGTGAATGAAGACAAAAATTATTGACTTTAATTTCAATGGCTGCTTGAGACTACACACATTACGAATCCTTATCTTCGCCCTTGCCCTTGCAAAGAGTTCTATCGACCAGCAGCTTGAACTGTGAAAGAATTTGTGTAAAAACAGAACGAGTGAGACTGAATTTATAAGGTTAGGTTATCCTCAGAGCGAAGGCAACGTTCATGTGACTTACTTAAAAAAAGTGAAACGTTCTTAGAGGTAAGAAGTGGTAGAGGGATTGAACATTACATAACATTTCGGTAACGGTATAATCTGAGTGTAAAGACGCTATGGAATAGTTATGGAAAGCCATAACTTTGGGAAACTGTTGGTATTTAAGGATTTATTACAGACGGAAGTTATAAAAGGAGCTACAATAGGAAGTATGATCATTTTACTACTAATGCAGTGAAACCCAACAGCATCGGATTTGATAGCCAGTTCTTTTTGACATCACTTTCAAAGAACTGACTTACAAAGAAATTAGGAATACCAGGAAAATGACAAGTAGAAATTTGATATATTTTTTTTACTTTATTCGCATCATCAATTACATGAAAATGTGACTGTCTGACTATAAGTTGGTGTGAGAGAAAACCACTTCAACAAAATTATACTCTGCTTTGCCGCAGGTCTGGGTATATGAAGAATAGATAATAAAGAAAGGAATGTGGGAACGAAGATAGATATCGACCTCACCACCATTCCGATCTATATGATCGTTACGTATCAGTCGGGCAAAGAGTTAGAGGTAAAAGACAAACATGGCTCAAGTCAGGAAATCAGAGACAGACAGGAATACTCTGAGCATTTATGTGGGTAATATTAAAATTCTGTGGGACGTTTGAGAAATAAGAATCGAGACTATAGGCTAAAGAGGATACTGTCTAAACTCTCATTATATTCAATGCCTCAGGCAAGAGTAATGGGGATAAAAATGAATCGTTACGATTGAAGTCAGTATGTAATTAGTATATAATAACCATAAAATATATAATATAATGAAATAAAATATTATATATGTCGCCGCCTCTATAGAGTGACGTCACTCGATCATTGCATTTTAAATAAACATAAAATTTAATTGTTAAACAGACGCGCTAGGGTGCATCACTTGTTCATAATTAAGTTCGTTGCTTTGGAGGGTTGCTCCTAGGAATAATAAGTCCTTTCTCGCTTGAGTCTTGGGACTGAGCGGACCACACAAAAAAGTTAAGTAGTTTCAATTATTTCATAAGAATAGGAATTTTGTGTTAACGTCCTTGTAGATTGTTCTTTGAATTTCCATTTGTTTATTTTTGATTAGATTTTTTTTTGTGTTTTTTAAATCAATCTAAATATATAAACAACAATTTATGTAAATAATATTATCAAAGTAACCTCGTAGTCAGACAAATGTCATAATAATTATGTAAATATAAAAGTTTTATATCATTTTAGTATAGCCGTAATTAATTTTTACTTTGTTTTATTCTGGGTTAAATTAAATTTCTGTTAAAACTTTAAAATAGTTTCTTTAACGCTCTCGTTGAATTTAACACCAACTACACTAATATGAGTTCCAGTGTGTCATTTTAAAATACTATTAAATATTGTTGATACAAAAGATACAATCAATAGCTTTAGAAGTTTCATACGTGTCATGATAGTCAAAAAAGTTAAAGATCTTAGTTAAATATTGTGTGTAAATATTGTCTTTAAGAAAATAAGTACTGCAAAGAAAATATTTAAAAAAAACATAAAATTTATATTTTCCTTTAATTATTATTATAAATGTGTGTTTCGACCCGTCTCAAAAAATTATAAGCTATAAATATATAGTAACAGATTTTTACTTTTGATATAATATAGAATAAAATAAAACGTGAGTTCGTCATAAAACAGTTAAGAACGTTTTTTATAAGATGTTTCTATTTCTAATTGTTTAGGTTATCCGTTGTCTGTTGTGCAAATCGGTTGCGCCTTGCCAAAGTCATACTGCATCATACTTGTGACAATTTCTTTTGCAATAGATTAGAAACTTAATATTATTTGCTTTTATTAATCTGCTTTCCTTTATTTAATTAAAATAATTTCCGATTAGGTATAAAATCAAGAGTACCAATATGTCCAGGTTAAGCAATAGATTTAAATAATTACTAATACTCCAGAATATAATGGAAATTATTTATTTTATTTGCTCTCCTGCAGATGTGAGTCTTGTTCGATATGATGTGTAGCAAACACTACGTTCTCGGCACAAATTGCATTGAGCTTGTTGCGGAGAAATACATTTGATCCCGGAGGTGCTTTAAATACCATAACTAAAATAAAAAGATGTTAATTTAGTTTTGGAATCATAATTAGCATTAAAAGAATATTTCTTTTGATTCCAATTATAATTAATTTTTGTTATACCTTTAAATTCTATACATATAAATATTTAATAACTTCTGATAAAATAATTAAATATTATTCTTTCCGCATTTTAATTGTAATCTTCAGGTTTAATTTGCGGTCAACTTAGTAACATTTTTTTTGATTGATGGACTCAATATTAATATTCGGGGAATATATATATTTTATATTGTATTGTTTTAGAGATATAAAAGGACTTAAAATTAAATAGACGTTTAAAATAGATTTTGAGCGATTTTTTAACAGATCTATGATATCAATATATTAGATCAGAAGAATATTCTTATAATCGTCTGAGGTTAATTTAGTATGCTATTCGCCTTATGGGCCTCTGTCTTAATCTGGTCCATTGTAGAGATAGACATGCTTATAATATTAAATATTATTAACATAGAAAATATTACTGTTATTTCAAACAAGCGCTAACAAAACTCATGCCTTGATGCCTCGTCAGAGTTTAAAACCATAATAACTGAGAATGTTATAACATAACCGCAGTATTAGCAGAATCAAATTTCACCAATTCCGAAATATGCAACCATAAGGTTATAATATGTTATGATGTAAAATACAATATTATGGCATTAAATTGTATTACAATTTTAATCTCATTTGCAAATGATAAAAACCTGGTATATTTGTAAATTAAATAATTTGTTAAATAAAACAAATAAACAACTTTTAGTTAACGAAATATATTAAGTTTCTAAGCGAAAGCCGCCACTGTTGATTGAATTTTGTACTATTCTGGATGAGATTGAAAACCACTCTACTATAACTAGCATATTCAAGTTACAAAACACGACAATGGGGGATAGAAGACATCTTTATGTCTCCATTCCTATTTCTCCACAATGTTGTCAAGTTTTGAAAAAGGATGGCTTTAAATTAGCTTGAATATTTTCTGCTATTTTTTATTATTTCCGAAACAGATAACAATTATTTTGAACTTGAAATATAGGCTATATTATATTGGATGGATTACTAAACAATAATCCTAATTAACTTCCTTCAGAAGTTCGGCAGTTTGTTAGGTTTAGTTTGTATTAGATAATCCCTTGACTTTAAAATCATTATTAAGTTGCTTTAAGTAATCACTTAAAACAACGTTTTGTTATTTCATTATTAAATTGAAAGATTATTTAGTTTGTTTGTTTGTAGGTTCAAAACACAAGTCATTTGAAGTTGGATATTTGTTTGTCAAGCAGGCACAAACAAAGAAGTGAATGGATTAGCATACATTTTGTACACATATTGAAAGAATTTGTTCTGAAATAATACTCTCTGTACAAGAAATTATTATTTTAGAAAGAAACATATTTTTTTCGAAAAATGTACTTGAAGAAACTGATTAACTCATATAAAGAAAATTTGTGTGTGTTTTCGGTCTGCTCTGAAAAATGTCATGTGACTAGACAACATGAAGAAGATTTAAAAAAGAGGAAAAGTTAAAGTTTTATATAAAACTTTCTTTTAATTTGCTTTCAAAGTCCATAAATTAAGTTTGGGTGGTACTTTGTGAATGTTTGTATACTTGGAATTGATATGATCGACGTCATATTAAATAAATAAATAAATATTCAGTTTAATATTATTGTGTGGATATATTTTTTCCTTTGTTAGTACAATTTTTACATATTATACAAATACAAGTGTATGTACATTTTAATAAAACACGTCGTAGTGTCAATAAGTTAGACATAGATCGTTTCAGAGTGTAAGCTATAAACTGGTAATACTGTCGCTGTAGTTTAAGAGAGATGTTAGTATCGGCTTCGCATCATCTTAGTTGATAATCGATATCACCTACGCTTGTTTACCGATGTCTCTGAGTTTGATACCTACAAGATACAATACTTTTTATGTTCAAGAGATAAAAGTTCAGAATCGGGGTGTACTTTGTTCTGTGATTAATATGATTGTAAAACTTGCAACATTCGTTATTGTTTGGTTTTCATTATTTAACAATGTAAATTTTAAACGAGTTGCTTAAAATATTAACTAATTAATTAAAATATAGTATGGCGTATGATTTAATGATTTTAAACAGAAATAAATAACTCGGTGTTTTTTTTGGACTAAATATATATAACATCTCCGTCAGCTAGGCCAGTGAAGGATGTTCAAGACACGTTCGTAATATTAGTTCAGATCTATTCGAAGCAACAAAGAGTAAATACTGTATTCTAAATATATAGGAAATATATTGTTTGTGATTTGTAGTAATGTAATTTTGTCTCGAATTTTCTTCAATAAATGTGCTAAGTGCAAAAGGAGTTTTTATATCAGTTAGTATATATGGTTAAGAAGATAGGAAATTATTATAATAATATGCATAGTTCAGTATTTCAAAGTGTATTTGATTTTAGCAACAGTTTTAATATTTTACTCAACATTAATTTTATCTTAGTGTGTATATAAGCGTAAAACATATATATTATATAATATAAATATATAACGTTCTACTACACTACTCTTCTGTGGCTTCTCAGTTTCTCTACATTTGATTTCTTAATAATAGATTTTCACTTTAATTCCTTTACCGAATTTATCGGGAATATTCTATATGCAAAGATTTGTTACAGTATCGAAACCGAGTTTTGTGAATTCAACCGTAAATTCGTAAATTGCGATACTGCAGCGGGAGGTCATGTTAAATGCTTATATAAAATAAAAGAAATACTGTCAAATTCTGCAAACCTCTGCTCATAGCAGAGCTCATAACACACTCCCTGAAAGCATACTTTCAGGGAGTGTGTTTAAGTTAATTGAGTTTTTGCAAACCAAATTCCTTATGAAGGATTTACTATGGAGGTACATATTCAAAATAGTTTCTCCCATAGCGCTCTGAATATCATTCGCTGTATTTAAAATTTCTGAACCCAGTTAAAATTCTGTAAAGTAAGTTGTAATTTTCTATTAAAGAGTTTCTTTGAATCATATCCTTATCCGACTAAATGACTTATAAAGACACATCGGCTTTAATTAAAAAATATAATATTCCTACGACAAGATTAAGATATCTTCTTGTTAACGCACAAGTAATATATTTATATTTATATTTTTTATACTAATAATAACAATATGTTGTTATTAGTATAAATTAAGCTTTATCTATAATTTCAAGACATTTCATCTATTTCATCTATTCTTTCATCTATTGCCGCGCAAAGCCACTCGTATTATACTATCGAAACTAATTTTGAAGATAAGCAAAGTCTTCTTCGATCTTAAGGAAAGTCTGAGCCGAAACGACAAATTCATTGATTGTCTTTAGCGCCTTACAATGGAAGCTATTTTTTATCTAAAGTTCGTAGAATAGGTAAAATGTGAGGAGAATAAAGTGAAGAGGGAAAGTAAACATACATTGTATGTTAGAAGGGAAGAACGTATCCAGATGAATGGGTGCCGTCCAATACAAGTTTGCAAAAGAATTCATAGAAGAAACAGCTCACAAAATTCAATTTTGTTTTCGAATTTCATGATAAAGTCTTAAAATCCCGGTTTTTAAGTATTCACGTAATATTTTATGATACAACAAAAAATATATTTGTTAAGGCATGTTGCCTTAGTTGATAATCAAACTTTGATTATTCATTATTCGACACTTACGTGCAATCATTCTTTAAAAGCCTTGCTTAGACAGTTCACTAATATACAACGTCAATGACACTATCATAATCTAAACTTATACGTTATAACCTAATATAAAGTTAAAAACCCTAATCACACTTTATTATCTAATTGAAGCCAAAAATAATTAGACCTAGTAATATTGTTGGTTTATTAACAGAGTAATGGTTTCGTTCATTATAATTGGTTCACTGTATCCAAGTGAAGAGCACGTGAACGTAGCGTTGCGAACAGAGTACGTACACACTTCCATCACTGTAATAAATTAATTGACATTTATAAGCGTTCACAAGAGCCTCTAATTGAATAATGTGAACCTCCAATTGTCAGGCACAGGGTGGGAAAGGCGATGAATTTTTAAAACAGCGAGTGTTACATAAAGTGTTTATAATTTGCCGGAATGTACAAAGTGAATTCGGCGTATAATAAAATAGGTAAAACCAAGAAAAAGGATATTTGCTTATTTTTCTTTTCTTTTCATTATTTTTAACTTATTATTTTAATATTTTGGGTAGTGTAAAGATAAATCTTTAAACAAATTTATTACATACCTAATAAAGTAGTTGGATTACCAAAATAGCAAAAAATCAATTTATTTCAAATACGTGTACTATATATACAGGTAGTAAATAAACCTCAAGTGGCGCTATACAGTCTCGATCTGTCATCGAGGACGAACCAATGACACTTCAAGTAGACACCATCTACTCACTGAATATTTGGTGATTTTAAGATTTCAGCTGTTTGATGTTACCCCCGTAATAAACACCATTTATAGATATTGTAACAACATCGAAACAATTTTAATTTTAGTGTTGTGTATAGTTATAATTAATACGCATTTAATTTGTATTAATAAATAAAATTTAATTTACCATAATAAAAAAGGAAAAAATAAATTCCAAAATCAAAAATATATAACAGAAGAGATGCGGGTATTTAAAAAAATACCTAAAATAATAAATATATTATGTAAACGGGCTTAACTCAAATATTATGTTTATAAATAATACAAAATATGATACAACTCAACAGTGTAAAGTGGCAGGAATCCTTTTCTAATGTATATCGGTTAGAGTGCGGGGTGAGACAGGGGGGCCTGAGCTCACCTGAGCTTTTCAACCTTTACATTGATCGTCTGATAGGTGAGCTCAATAAAAGCGGCGTAGGGTGTCATGTGGACGGTGTTAGTATTAATAACATTAGTTACGCCGATGATATGGTGTTGCTGAGCCCATCGATCAATGCGTTAAGAAAATTAGTAAAAATGTGTGAAACATATGGTGAGGCACAAGGACTCAAGTACAATGTAAAGAAAAGCGAAATCATGGTTTTTAAGGCTGGAACAAAGGGTTACACATCCATACCCAAAGTGTCGCTGTGCGGATTACCGGTTCGTAGGGTAACCAGTTTTAAGTACTTGGGTCATTGGCTAACAGAGAACTTGTGTGACAATAAGGATATCGATAGGGAGCGAAGGTCGCTGTCAGTTCGCTGTAACATGCTGGCTCGCAGATTTGCACGATGTACTGAACATGTGAAAATAACGCTATTTAAGACCTATTGCCAATCATTTTACACGTGTAATTTGTGGACAAATTACAGCTTGCGTGCTTACAGTGACCTCCGCATACAATATAATAATGCGCTCAGGATACTGTTGCGGCTGCCGTGGCGTTGCAGTGCCTCGCTGAAAGACGCATTAATGACTTCAAAGCTATTATGCTTAAGAGAAGCGCATCGTTACTAAAGCATTTCCGCGGCAGCCGTAATAGTATTTTAAAAATATTTGTTGATAGATGGGAGAGTCCAATGCTGCAACATTGGATTAAACTACATGTGTAAATAGCTGGCTTATTTAGTAATTACTGTTAGAGTTTGTTAATTTTTGATTTATAATACTAACACTAGTCTTTAAGAATAATTGTTACTAACAAAATATGGGCTTGTCCCGAAATAAACGTTTATTATAATTATTATTATTTATTATATAACGAAGTCACCCTTCCTCGTTATTAGGTATCTTCTATTGATCTTTTCTCTATCGTCTTTAATATGTTTATGTGTTGAAAATGTTTCTGTACCTGTATTATATAACCATGAAAAAACAAAATTAGTTTAATGGGAATTTTCATTAAAATATTTACACATTAACTATGTATGATATAGCGCTATATACTGCCTTATCTGGCCTCCTATTTCTTTTAAAGTAATTTTATTTTAGAAACAGAATTATATTTAAATATTTTAATTAACAATGACTGTATGACCTACTCAATGTAAATTATTACATTGATTAGAAAAATATATGTAATAATCATTTAAGACTAAAATGCTACTCCAATTACTTTATTAATTAATCAAACCGTCAGCGATCCTCCGGGTGAAAAACAAACTAGTTACATTCTATACTATATGTAACAATTGTTTTTAATCTGTTTTAGGGCCTTTTATTCAATAAGTACACGTCAGCCCCATCGTAGCCTAACTATATGACTAGTTAATCAACAAAAAACGAGAATGTATACAAAACTTACTTTGATTCCATTTATAAAAATACGTCGAGTGAGTATTGCATGATGGTTCATAACATTTCATGCAATATATTTATTTTTATGTTCTTCTAACCAGATCACAATAAAATTTTGTTTAATGATTTATCTTTTAATAAAATAAGTTGCATAGTCTTGAAAAAATACGTAAAAAAATTTTAACCACAGATTTAATAAAATAAGCCAAAAACTTGTGGTTCTTAGTTTTTTATGTGTTTTATTAAAGTGCTAATCCACTTTTTTACATTCATATCTATTGCATGTTTTATATAAAATTGTTGACGGATTTATAGATTCAAAGACTCTCTCAACTAAAAATTTTATGTTCATATTATTAATTAGAATACCTTATGAAGGTTTATTTATCACAGCGATAGAAGTGTATGTACGTACCGTCCACTGATAGTGAACTAATTATAATTAACGAAACCATGTACTTTGTTAATGACCCGACGAAATTGCTCTTATTAATATATTTTGATAATAAAATATGATAAGGTTTTTAGTTTTGTATTAGGTCGTATATAATATTATTTTAGTAGATATGATTCCTATTAACGTTGTTTGAGACAACTGTCTAAGCAAGCTAATTCAAAATCATCGTAAAAGTTAGGGTCGTATAATAATGTACCGTACAATTATCAATAAAAAAATATTGCTAACTACATTTTACCTATTCTACGAACGATACTTGAAAGACAGCTTAACTTCATTTGTAATTTGTAAGGCTCTAAAGAAAACTAATGGTTTTTGTATTTGGCTCACACACTTAAAAGCGGAGAAGACATTACTTCTTCTTTAAAATTAGTTTTTAATATTATACTAATGGGTTTGGAGTGAAAAAGATGAAAATTGATTTGCTTAGACAATAATAAGAAAATAACTCAATCATGTCGTGGGAATATTAAACTTTTAATAATTAAACCCGATGTATGACTTTATAAGTTATTTAGTTGGATAAGACAATTAAATTTTTTTATAGAAAAAATCTTTACACAACTTTAATCCACTTGGTTCAGAAATTTTAAATGCAGCGGATAATATTGGGAGCGCTATGCGAGAATCTGTTTTGAATATATACCTCCATAGTACACAGTCTATAAGGAATTTGGTTTGCAAAACTCTCAATACATTTAAAAACACACACATTTTTACACTTTTTATATAAAATCACTGATTAATCCGTGTTGTAGGAGGTTTTACAAGCATATAAGTCACAGAAACAGAGTACACCCAGACTTAAGAATTATCTAATGAGAATACTTATTTAGAAAACATTGTGAAGCAATACATTGTTATTATTGTATTTTTATTCTATTTTGTATATTTCAATGTTTATTCATAGTAAATGATAAATATTGAAGTCACATGCTTTTTGGCACTGTCGATTTAATATTCTAGTATCATGGCAACATCATCTTTGGATAATATTGCCATGATACCGTGTTTCTTTAAACACGATAACATCTTTCTTCAAACATGTGTATTCAATTCAATCGCAAGAGTCCTTTAAAGAGGATTGTACAGGATACGTCAATATATATATATAGGACATGAGGATAAGAATTATTTGTATAGATCGGAATGTCTGATAACGATTTTTTATTAAACTCCGAAAATGATCTTATTTCTGACAAATATAGGTTATTTGGAATTCTTTTACATTACTATGTACTTTTATATTATTTTATTTTAAACCATATTATTTTTTTATCCATAATTTCTATACATACGGACTTATATATATATATATATATATATATATATATATATGTATAAGTTTTACCGTGTTTATCAAATAAACTGTTTCTTGTGTCTATCACTAATTTAAGTAGTCTGGAAGAAAACAGTAAGAAGCGATAGGACCGCCTTATTACAAATCCATAATCAGATTTATACATTTTTTGTCAATTTTTTTTATATTAAATGGTTGCAAAAAGGTTATCATAACAACAAAATTTAAAGTGAAAGTTTTGTCTAAAGTGTTTGAAATCAGTATTGGAAAAATTTGCAATAAAAACAAATTGAAATAGTATAAAAACCACAGCGCCTTAAAATAATTGTAAAGTACAGTTAAATATATTACAAATCAAATTTTGTAATTGCACAGGTTTTATGATTTATTAAGCATTTTACAATATAACATAATACAACTCTATTGTAATAGTAGTTCCATATTATATTAAATAATTATTTTTACAATCTACCTACGTTCAAATTATTATAATGAATGAAAATTCCATTCAAGTTGCGACTGCTGTTTCACTTATTATATAAACTTAGAAGTTAAATTGAACTTACATATTGGGAAATTGAGTTATGTTGATACTACGGTTATATAATAACTTCAATATTATATATTGTTAGGAAATTTCTCATCGTGCTTTTATTGTAATGAGTCATTATTACTCTTCAAAGTTATCTATAACAGCAATGTTATTTTTACTTAAATCTGTCTTAAGTTATTTTATATAACATTGGGAATCACTGTTTATGATGACAAAGACTATTAATATTATGTAGAACGCCTAACTCAAGGCATCAGTTTCATTAATACTTATTTAAAATAACAGTATTATTTCAAAGTAATTTTCAATAATATTTAATGTAATAAGCATGTGGACTTCTAGAATAGCCCAGATTATGCAAGAGGCCATAAAGTGATAAGAATATAATATAAATAGACTCCAGATGATTATCAGAATATTCTTCTAAAAACACTTTAATAGCTATTTGTTTCTTTATACCTTTTCCACTTTGAATGTATACCAGTGATAACTTGTGGACGTCAAATAAAAGTGGCATTAGGGCCTATTCTGATATTCTGATGGCCTACTTTTTTTTTTAATTTCTAGTTTAAATTTTGTATATATCAGAATTTTTATTTAATTTTGATATATTTTTGTGTACATAAAATTAAATAATAGTTTCAAAAATCATCAATGCTTTTGTGAAACAATTTGTAAAAATGTTAACCTCAATTTTTAAATCTCTCTATACAATATTTAAAACAATACATAAATATATTTTTCATACATAAACATCGGGTTCATGCTTACAAAATAAAATTACAACTAAGTTGACCAAAAATGAAATCAAAAATTATAAAAAACGGTTTTTACAGTTAATATACAGAAAAACGTATTCTTTAGTCTCTAAAATCACTTCATCTCCAGTACGTAATGAAGATCAATACACAAACAGACAGAACAATCCAGAACTTTATAATGGTGTGATCATTCATCGAAATGAGATATGTATCTTTTCTCTGAATTGGAGTATCCTTAATGTTTTACGTTATTTCTTTTTGTTATTTACCGAATTTAAAGGTATTCAGTACTTCTTTTGATTCTAATTATAAATGCAAAACTAATTTACTATCTTTTTTATTCAAGTTACGGTATTCAATGCACCTCCGGGATCACACGTATTTCTCTGCTACAAGCTCAATCTGATTTGTGGCGACAGCACGTTGTTTGCTACACATCATCCCGAACAAGACTCACATCTGCGGGAGTGGAAATAAAATAAATAGTTTCACTCATATTCTGGAATCATTTATAATCAATAATGACCAATAGGTCATTATTGATTATAGATATTTCATTAATTTTTACTTCATCTTATTGAAAAATTATTGTAAGTTAATATTTTAAAAGAAAGCAGATTAAATAAAACAGAGAGAGATAGAGATTCTTTTTATTTCAATCTGTTTTTAGTTTTTAATGAACGCAAATAAAGTTAAGTAGCCGAATCTATTTAAATAAAAATTTATTGTCTCAAGTATGACGGAGTACCTCCTGAGCACGCCTCAACCGATTTGCGAAACAGACAATGGACAACCGAAACAACTAGAAATAAAAACATCTTAATAAAAAAAATACTTAACTATTTTATGACGAGCTCATAATTTTCTTCTGTACTAAATTGCAAATTTATAAGTTATTTTTTCATTTTTTTTTCATTAAATAATGGAATAAAAAATACATTTTTATTTATTTTCTTAAAGACAAAATGTACACACAATGTTTAAGAAAGATCTTTAATTTTTTTGACTACTGTGACAGGTATGAAACTAAAGCCGTTGTATCTTTTGAATGAAGAATATATATATTAATGTAGTGTAAAGTTCTACGATAGCATTGTTAATAAGTGTGATTTAAATATTTAAAACGCAATACAATTTCACAGTACGAAGCTTTAATTACTGATTATCCATTGCTATAATTACAACATAATATGAACATTTTATATTTGAAGTTTTGTATCGCTATTTAATACTTTTTAACAATATCTCTTTACTTATTGAAACATGTAAAACTAAATATGTATAGCTCAGAAGTAAAATCTATATGTTGTAACTATATTCTATTTTTAACTTATATTCATGTATGAAGTTCATTCGGTTTATTTATAGTATTTTAACGGCTTATGGGTACTGCGTTTTTACTGTTTTTCCGGATTGCCTAGCAGAGAATGCTTTTAAATAATTACCTACCTATCTTCTTTTTTCTGCTAGTAGCTGATGTTTTTCGGCGGGATATATTACAGATGACAAATAGCTCCTGGCAATTACTTTTAGTTAGGCACAGCTTTTGTTATTAATTAGAAATAAATTTTGGAATTTTGGAGGCTTTGAAGTCATTATATTATAAAGATAAAAAGAACACATGTTTAAAAATGTACTGCGTTTGAGCCCAGTGTTTAATCCATTAGTAGTAATCATCAATCAAAATCCATATCAAGATTTAGAAAAAAATATAGTTATTATAAGAGTACAACAAATTTGACGCTTTGGTATGACTTATTCCAAATTATTAAAACAGACGAAATTAATCTGAAATCGACATCGACAATCTGATTTTTAAACAAATCTTACATGACTTTCTGGTTCTCACAAGTATATTTCAGGGGTAGAAGTTAAAAAAACTGAAACAATATCGATTTAAACATAATTATACGTTTTATAAATATGTAAACAACAAAATAATAACATTTAAAAATAGCAATTCCTTATACCTATAAAAATTGTGCCGTCTGAAACAGGTATATGGATAAATAAGGTTAAGCAGTATCGATAATCGATTAATTGAGTTGATACCAAGCCGATACTCACATGTCTCTCGTCCTACGGCAACAGCATTATTATATTATAGCTTCAACTCTAAAATGATCTATTTTTCTTGACCCTACTACAAGCATATTCCTGGTGGCTTACTTTAAAATTTTGAAATTGTACATATAAGTATTTAATATGTTTTTTTAATAATCATTATTGTAATAAATAAATTATACATACATATATACAATCGCATTTCATTTAATATACTTATATTTACTTCGGTTATAAGATTAATAAATCAAAATATAAAACTACAAACGGGTGAAGTATTAATATTGTTATTTTTTAATATATAAGTTTTAACATAATTTTCATGGCTGTGTAGTACCGTGATTGTCACAAGTTTCTTAGTAATAAATACGATATAATGATTTCATAATAGTTGATTAAATTCATATTGTAATAATTACTTAAGATTTCTTTACCTTTAGAGACTCTACAAAATACTATTTTTGACTACTTCAATGAGCACTATCCACCTTCGAATCGTTATGCTCACAAGTATAAAGAAAACGGTTTTAAATTGAAAATGAGAAGGAAAAAAAGGGACCTCATAAAGAAACTTCGTAGGGCCAAAGCCATGGGCGACAACCAACTTAGTCACCAACTGTCTAGGGCATTAAGGTCAATTCTTAAATTAATACAAGGCATATCACAACAAATAACAAAAAACCGTGATAGCTTTGACCGGGCAAAACACGAAGTAGACTTTGATAGAAATCCTTTTAAGTACTCTAAAAACATTTTCAAAGACGAAAAAGGTAAACTCCTCTTGACCAACGAGCAAATTTTTGATTATTATAAAAGCACATACGAAGTGCCTAAAAATCAAAGGCTGTATGGGGATCCCAACGATCGAAAACCTGAGAGTCCATCCATAGATTTTCATGCCAACCCACCAACTTTGGAGGAAATCAATAAAATAATTAAAAAGAAACCATCTAAGTCAGCACCAGGTCCGGATGGTATCCCTTATATAGTTTATAAAAAATGTCCGTCGATTCATAAACATCTTTTGAATATATTCGATAAAATCTGGTCAAGAGGACAAACACCGGTAACATTCGGAAATGCTCTTTTTGTCCTCATTCCCAAAAGCGACAATGTCTCGGATCCTAGGGACACTAGACCGATAGCTCTAACAAATACAATATCAAAAATATTTTTTTCTTTTTTACAAACAAAAATGACACAATTCATGATAAATAATAAATATTTCGGGCCTTATCACCAGAAAGGGTTTTTGCCTGGCATTTCTGGATGCCTCGAACATAATACGTTACTATCGGAAAGCCTTAAAGATGCCAGAAATAGTGAAAGACAAATAACGGTATGTTGGATAGACTTAGAGAACGCTTTCGGGTCGGTACAACATGAACTGATGATGTTCGCGCTAAGATGGTATAACTTTCCTACGTTAGTAAGTGACATGATTGCATCATATTATTCAAAATTAAAATTTTCCATAATCACAAATGAAAATCATTTCAAACCATTAAATTACAACATAGGTTTATTTCAAGGTTGTTGTATTTCTCCAATTATATTTAACATAGTGATCAATATTTTAATAGATAAATTAATTAAAAACGAAAAGAAATGGGGTTATCGGTTTAAGTTTAACAATAAATACACAGAATCCATACTAGCATTCGCAGACGATCTCGCGATACTGACACGTAATCCAAAACAATGTCAGCTACTTTTAAATGTTGTGGAGGATTTCTGTGCTTGGACGGACGGATTGAGGACAAAACCCAATAAATGCTACAGTCTGTGTCTGGGTAGGCGGAACACCAGATATACCTCTTACGATCCGGGCCTTATAATAGGCGGTAAGTGCGTTACTGCTATTACCGACGCAGCTCCGTTCAAATTCTTAGGCAAAAAAATCGATTACCAAGGGCGTACTCCATCTTTAGATTTAATAGTCGATAGCTTTTTGAATGATCTTAAAAAGGTAGACAATCAGCCAATAAGTAACATCAAAAAGGCTTGGATATACGATAATTATTTAACATCACGTTTAAATTGGCCTTTCCTCGTTTACGATATTAATAAAACCCTTTTGTTAAAGTTAGATGCAAGCGTCATAAGGACATTGAAGTCATGGCTCGGGTTAGCGCATCCAGCGGACTCTTCTACCTTATTTAGAGACCGACATAATTTTGGGTTAAAATTAAAGAAACCATCGGAACTCTATAAACACCTAAGAGTGACCAAGAGACATATCATCTCAAAGTCGAATGATGATACTGTAACATCTCTCCCAAAAGATAAAATTGCCGCAGAGCTGGAGTCACGACTTCAATTCCATAAACAATTTATGATAGGTGCTCAAACAAATAAAGCAGGGCTAGGATCAAGTAGGAAAGAACCAGACATAGAAATAATAAAATCCTTTATTCGGCACGATGAAAATGATAATTACCGATTGCACGCGATGAGCCTAGAATTGCAAAACGAATGGGTGACCATAGGAGATTTTTGTATTCCATTAGCTTTACGATGGCGCACCCTGCTTCATGATTGGTCCCCAGCATTATTAAAATTTTATCTTAATGCATTCCAAATGACTCTCCCAGATCAAAGTAACTTAGTAAGATGGGGCAAAGCCACCGAAAAATCTTGCAACATCTGCGGGGAGGCAGTAGGAACCGCGAAACACTTGCTAGTAGGGTGTAGGGTACTATTAAATAGAGGTAAATACTCGCGTCGCCACGATAAAGTATTAGAAATCATACGAGAAGCGGTTAGTCTTTCTGTAGCAAGAGCGCAGAGGGGTATAACAACCACCAAAAAATCAGTAGAGTTCGTAAAGGCAGGTTCGTCCAAAAAATCTAAATTAAAACCTTATTCCATCTTGGACGCGTCTCCTGATTGGACTCTCATGATGGACACGTATAAAAGGCAATACAAAATCCCCGGGGATGTTTGTGTTTCGTCATCTAGGCCGGACTTATTCCTGTATTCAAAACAACTAAGGCGCGTTATACTTGTGGAGCTTACTGTACCCTGGGAAACAAACATACCCAAAGATCATACATTTAAGCTTAACAAGTATTACGAACTATGTAACGAACTGATCAGGAATAGATTTATAGTTAATTTGTACGCTGTAGAAGTAGGAGCGAGAGGTATAACAGCAAAATCTCTCTACAACTTATTTAAGGATCTCGGCCTTTCTAGAACGATCATCAGTTCATTTCTGGAACGTATTTCAAAGGCGGCTTTAGTAGGTTCTTACGATATTTGGTTAGGTAGGGAGAGGAGCGTAAACAGTGAAGGTGAGCGTGTATGCGCATAGTAAAGGGACCCCTTAAACCTACATCTGGGTCGCAAGTCCCAGGCATTGTTTGCGCTCCTCTTCTTGCAACGCGATGGGCCCGGCACCCGCACGGTGAATCCATGGAATGCTAAGAAGCTTCGTCTCGTCTAGTCCTTTTTTACTGGATCCATGACATTTCCTAAAAAAATATTTTATGTTTTATTCCGAGGCATATTCTGTATTTTGATAAATCGATCCAGTTCTTTGTAGGTAATTAACAAACCTTACGAGTATAAAACTTGATTCTGAAATACGACCTAAATTATCTTTTAATTTAATAATGATTAATAATTAATCTCATTTGTCGCCACCTGTAATAATAATAATAATAAGTTTATTTGCTCTCGCAATGCTTTACGATTACAAATCACACTTTATAATAGATTATATTACTATTTCTGGATACTAGGCCTCTAGGCCTAGTATCCAGAAATAGTATTCAGAAATTGTAAGTTTCCACGAATGTTTAGTTAAAAGTTAATTAATTGACTTACTTATTCTATTGTAAAAGTACCAAGGTAGCAAAAGAATTTATGAGAGAAGACGGAGTTGCACTTTTTATAAGAACATTTGTATTGTTTGTGTCATTTATCTTGCGTGAGGACATATGTTAAGTGGGAATTCTGTTTCATAATAATTAGTAAAATAAAAAGTTGGCTTACTGTAAGTACTTTACATAGATTTTATAATTTCTCTGTCAAGAATCTGAATGGCAGGCAAAAGCTTTCTTTTAAAACAGATCTTTGAGCACGTTCTAATTCAATATATATCTAATTTCAATGGTTTTTGAGGAAACCTCCCATGAAATAATATAATAAGTGATTAAAGATAAATATATTTTCTTTATGAGATTATTTTTTTTCAGTATTTAAGGTTTGTTAATATTTAACCATTGAGTCATAATATTTTAGCTCATTTGAACGTAATTTAAGACTTTAGTAATCAACACTATAAAAACCATATCATCTGCCAAAGTAACGATAGTTCCATTTTCAACTTTTAAATTTCAGATATCGTTTATATAAGCAAAAAAAGAGTTGAATAATACCTAAAGCATCAAGGTTTTAATAAAATCGGAATAGACTCACGCCTTAGCTAGATCCAGGAATATTGCAAGCGATTTTTTTTTTTGCACCTAAATTTGAAACTATTAATTAATTGTCTACTAGTTAATTTGTGAACAGCTTGGTCCGTACACCTACCAGCCCTAAAGCCGTATTGATTTAGGGATAAAAGTTTATTGTTTTCTAGATAAAATCAGTGTGGAGTTAATCAAACGCTAAAGTATTTTAGAAAGAGCTGTCTAAATTGAGATTTCCCTATAATTGTTTATGTTAAATCGATCACCAGATTTTAAAATTGGGATTGTGACAGACTTTTTAAAAGATGACGGAAAATTACCCATAGAAATTAAGAATATGATATAGATTAATTAGAATTTGGTATCGGGCCTTTTTTTGCATTTTGGTATGTCATTTGTATCTATTTTTAATAAACTTAATAAGTCCACTAGGGATCCAAGGCTTAATTATTCTTTCGGTTACTTTTGTTCGTTTCTGTATCGTCTACATATTAATTAAAAAAGGTAAAATGTGAAATCAATTGACTTAGCAGTGCGTAAGGTTTACATTCTAGTCATGTTTTGATCTCGTCTTTAATTCCGAGTAAGACTTCTTCAGAACTTATGTGGATCCGTTGAGTACCATCAACTTGTCGAAGATAAATATTACCGTATGAAATCCGTATTTGAATTTGTGAGTGTGAGTAAATTCACGGGTAATAGCGAAAAGTTTCTAGTACTAGATGGAATAATATCAGAAATGTAAGCGGATAATTTAATTCCATTTATATCTAAATGAATAGTAAAAGTAATAAGCGACTTACGCTTGTAGTCTTTAGTTATAAATAACATACTATTTTCACAAGATATTGTGATAACATTTCAAAAGCACAATTTATATAATTTATTGTGTTGGCTGCGAAATGAAGAATGGAATTATGATAATTATTTAAAGAAACCTTGACTTCACTATAAAGAAATAGGGATTAAGACATAAAACTGTCATCAATCTTTCATTGTCATATTTTGCGACTCAAGTGTTCTCGTTATGGTTCACTGGTTTTCAGATCTCCATCACAATATTGTAAAAGCACCTACTTTCATTCAGGAAATTATTATAATATAGTCGTATTGTTTAGTTTTGCAGCTTCCATACTATTATCATATCATATCATTGCATATTAGTAAAATTAAAAAGTTTATTTATACTAAACCGTTGAAATATTAGCATAAGTAAGATATTTTCATATCTTATAATGTTAATTTATTCAAAGGGTTACATTCAGAAAAACTTTCTGCAAATATTGATTTGGTTTTTTTTTCGGAATATGTATAAGATGTATAAGATGAATATAATTATTGTCGAAAAGTAAATCAAAAATAACCTGAATGTTTATTATATTTTACATCAGTAATTCTTTAATAAAATAATCGATTTATTGTATAAACAATATAATAAGATCATAGTAAAATTTTGAGGCATCTCATATTAAATGGTAATTCATATGTTATACAGGTTAAAAGGTGAATTTGCGTCGCAATGACCTTCTTTTCCTCTCCTTTCTTTTGTTACAAAGTGAGAACTAGTAATCTAATTAAAAAAATAGTAAATGTATAAATATGTCTTATGTATTCTTGGTTTGATTTTATTTTAGATTGTTGACGGAATAAAACTAGAGTGCCTGGAGTGGTCATGAAAATATATTGTCACACTTTGGCACTATACTCCTAAATAAAGATCAAAAGACACTATCCGGTTATCACATTTTTATTGTTCGTTCAGTGTCTGTTAGCACAGACAGGATAGATCCTGCCCTAGTCTATCCTAGTCTTGTCCTGACTTTTTTATAAACCGGAGATGACAAATCAAAACACAATACTAATATTACGTTTGTTTAATACTAGCTCTTTTTTTAATCAAAATTGACGAAATGTTTTTGATACTTTAACGAACGCTCAAACAATTATAAATAAACATTTCTTAAAATATTTAAGTTAAAAAGTATTTTTATACTAGTTACTGGGGCATTGTCACACAGCAAATTAATCATGTGAATCTCATTTTATGACATCACGTTTTCTGTTGCGGAATTGTTTACAAAGCGTGAATAAAGCATAGGCATATTACAAAGTCGGGACATGATAACTCGTAATACATCAAGTGGCATAAAGAAACAGGACGCGGGTGCCGGAGACTGAATATTCACTCTATACTTACGGCTTTATAACATTATACGCAATTAATTCTCAAAAATGTATTTTAGTTATATGTATTCAAATTTGAAGTTGCAGTTCTAAGTGTGAGTTTATATATTTCACTGAGTATTGCAGACTATCTGATACATACCTTAAAGGTACAGACAGATACGTAACAAAAGAATGTTTTTGTGGAGCATGTGTGAGCGAATGCTTTGTGCGAACAAAACAGGGACGTGCCTCAGTGCAGCTTTTAGAAGAGCAGTTATAGTGCTCTCCGCAAATGTAAATTTAAGCTTTGTATTTTGAAAAATTAAAAGCGACATTTTCCATGCAATTGCATTCATCTGTACAGGTAATGACCACTTCAAATCGAAATTGTACAGCGCCTTTTACTAAATATTTATTTTAATTTTCTTTTAACTCTTACAAATTGCGAGACTGTTGTTTTTGATATAATTACAGTTATAGTGTAGCTAAGGTTTAAGGACAGAGTCGTCAACCTAGTTCCATGCTAATAATATAATTATATATTAATTAGACCTTTTTACTTCAATATTAACATTTAGTACTTACTTACTTACTTACTTAATTACCTTCACGCCATATCCCTTGCGGGGTAGCCAGAGACGACGGAGCGCCAAACGCTACGGTCCCTGCATACCTCTTACGCCTCGGCCACAGACATCAACCTCTTCATACATGCCCTCCGGGGGATCCTCCTGCTTTTTACGTGACCTTCCTCCAGTATCATAGATACTGTTTTTTCGAAGGTCACTCGAGGCCTTCCCCTGTCTCTCTTACCATTCACTTTGCCTGTATAAATCTTTTTTACCATTCTTTCATCACTCATTCGCTCGACGTGCCCAAACCATCTGAGCACGTTCTTCTTCATTTTCACCGTGACATACTAATACCTGCTAATACCTGCCATTCTGTGGATCTCTTCATTGCGGATTCGGTCAGCTAAACTGACTCCGCATATTCTTCGAAGAGATCTCATCTCCACAGCACTCATCTTTTTTACATTCTTCTTCTGTGTTACCCACGTTTGGCTGCCGTATAACAGCGTCGGTAGCAAAACTGCACTATGTACAGCCAAACGTGCAGCTATGCTGACGTTTCGCCGTCTCAACAATGCAGACAAAGCACCGTTAACTCTGTTACCGGCAGCAATACGTCTTTCCACATCCATTTCGTATCTTCCGTGTCTGCTAAACATACTTCCAAAATATACCGCTTCATTCACTTGTTGTATTATCTTACCATTCACGTTGATCTTACATTCTGTTCTATCTTCATTTCTTTCAAATATCAGAACCTTCGTCTTATCTGCATTCAGGTTTAGACCATTATTTTCACACCCATCTTTCAGAGTGGTGACCAATGTCTGCAGATCGCATTCTGGTGATGCAATGAGCACTGCATCATCTGCGTATAGCAAGCAATTGACTTTAAGGTCACCTACTTTCACTCAGATGTCACTATCTTTCACGCCTTGGAGACAACTATCCAAACACAAATTGAACAACCAAGCTGACATAGCCCAACCTTGCTTAACACCCGATTGGATGTCAAACCTGGGCGACATGTCAGCTCCTACTCCCACACAGGCTGAGTGATCTCTGTAAAGAGACTTTACAGCCTGTAGCAAGGGTCCGCTCACATTGTATCGGGGCAGTATCTCCCATAATTTCTTCCTCACAACCCTGTCAAACGCCTTTTCCAAATCCACAAAAGCACAGAAAACCTTTTGGTTTAGGGCCAAAAACTTTTCCGTGATCATGCGGAGGGAAAAGATCTGATCTATACACCCTCCTCCAGGTCTAAAACGTCCTTGGACCTCCCATGTCAGCCTTTCAGATCTTTCTTGCATTCTTCTCGCTAATATCTTAATAAACTTTACCACCCAAGCTAATCAAACTGATAGCCCTATAGCTTGCACAGTCTATCTGTGAACTTTTGCCTTTATACAAAGGTACGATGACTGCACCTCGCCAATCACCTGGGACCTCCCCTGATTTCCAACATTAATTGCACAAAAACCAGAACAAGTCCCAGACGCGTGGCCCACCATATTTAATCATCTCGGCAGTAACTTCATCTGCTCTCGCAGCCTTACCACATTTCAGACTTCGAAACGCGCTCTCCACTTCTTCCAAACTGATTTCACCATCGGCTACATCCGGACTCAGCATTTCGCTGGTACTCAAGGCCGAGGCGTCCTCACATTCATACGTCTCCTTGTAGAATTCCGCCCACCGCTGCAAAAAGTGTGCTTGGTCTGTTAAGATTTCACCGTTCTTCCAAAGCACCCCTTTCATTCTACAGGTTACCGAACAACCCCGGGAATCACTAACTTCTCGCCAGAAAAGCTTCTTGTTTTCCCGGAAGTTGTTCGTCAACCTTTCATCCCTTTCTCTCTCAGAATTTTCACGCTTCATCTTTATAAGTGCTTTCGTTTTGTGCTTTTGCAGCTTGTACTCTCTTTTTCTTATCTCTCTCATACTTTTATCGTTACCCGAGGCTTTATAATCCAGCCATGCTTTCTTCTTTAACTCTAGAACGTCTTTTACTTCATCGTCCCACCATTCATCGCGCTTTTTACTAAAACCTCTTTTCCTTTTACCACATACCTCTGTCGCTACTTTCACGATAACATTCCTAAGGTTCTGCCAGCATACTTCAACACTTTCATTTCCAAAATCACAGCTTTCAAGCTTCTTAGAAACCCTTTCTTGATATTCCTCTCTGATCGGTGTATCTTGAAGCTTCCAGCTTCTTATGTGATAATTCGAGTCCAAGCCAGGACACGTCGTGCGGCTGCGCCAACCTGCAAACAGACCTCTTATTCTAGCAACGACTAGATAGTGGTCCGTTCCCAGATCAGCGCCCCTAAACACTCGCGTGTCCATAACTTAGCGCCGAATACGCTGATCCACTAGGAATAAATCAATCATACTTTTTTCTGCCGCTCGCTCCGATGTGTACATGTGAATTTGTTTGTGATCAAACATCGTATTTGCCACAAACAAATTTTTCTCCTTACAAAATTCCAAAATAAGCTTTCCCGCCTCATTTACTCTCTTATCACCGTACTTGCCTAGCACGCTTTCGTAACCACTTCGCGCGGTTCCAACCCATCCATTCATATCTCCACATACTATCAACTTTTCATTATCTCTGACACTGCTTAGAATATCCCTGACACTCTCCCAAAACTCCTCGAGCTCGCTCACTGGAGCTGAGGATACTGGCGCGTAAACGGCCAACGAGAATACTCTAGTTATCCCCAGCTTAAAGCGAACCCAAAGAAGCCTCGGGTTGATGGCCTTGTATTCTACCATTGCATTAATCATTCGAAAAGACAACAACACGCCTAAATCTTGGCAACCTCGCTCACCCTCTGGAACTCCAGCCCAGAAAGCGACCCGGTTGCCTGGCAAATCGGTCGTATCATTGCCTTTTCGCTTGGTCTCAGACACACAAATAACATCCAGATCCTTGTCATCCATCACATCTAATAATTCATTCATTTTCTGTTCCATTCCTCCTCTTACATTCCACGTAGCTATTTGTTGCTCCGTCCTCCACCTCCCGCCGCTCGGAACATGGCGTGTTGGTTGGCGGTCCCCAACGCACAACATTTAGTAAATTGAAGTAATTCGGTTTCGTTTTAAAATATTATATATTTTTTTATATTATAATATTTTATAATATCGGACAGTAGGTTATCATGTAATCACTATAATCACAATTGGCTGTAAATTCATAGAAATATTCCGAAGTAAACTGTTCAATAAATCATTACACTAAGTTTAAAAAAATAATCAAACAAACAAAACTATGATTGCAACAAACATTTTTTACAAAAATATTTAATCTACACTTTGTCAATTATTGATTATATTTTATTAAGAAGAAATAAAATCAATTGCGTCAAAAACTGCAAGGTACTGCCGGGCGAAAGTGTAGTCTCACAGCATAGGCTCCTCATCATGGAAATTAAACATGTAGTGCGTACAAATATGTTCAAGAAACGACCCCCATCTAAAATAAAATGGTATTTGTTAGAGAAGGAAGAATATGCGAGTAAATTTAAAAACAGAGTGACAGATAAAATTAGAAATATGAGTAATGCAGAAGAACAATCCTTGAACGATAGTTGGAACGAAATGGCGGGATGGATAAAAACTGTGGCAAAGGATGTATTAGGCGAAACGAAAGGAAAAGGTGTGATAAATAAAGAAACGTGGTGGTGGAATGAAGATGTGCAAAAGGTTCTGAAAGAGAAGAAAGATACGTTTAAGCAATGGCAGGAAGTACCGGATGATAATGGAAGTATGAAAGAGGAGATGAAAATGTTACATAAAAGATGTAAAAAGAGAGCGAAAGTAGCTGTAGCCATTGCTAGAGCTGAGGTGCAAGGGGAGTTATTTAGGTCCTTAGAGTTTCCTGCAGGTCAAAAGGAACTCTACCGGATAACAAAGCGTAGGGAGAAGAATGCTAGAGATGTCATACATGTAAAATGCATAAAAGATGATACTGGAAAGGTGTTGATGAGAGATGAGGATATAAAAAAGAGATGGAAGGTATATTTTGAAGAAGATGAATGAAGAAAATGATTGGAGTGGAGTTTAAAAAAACCAGCCCGTAAATAAAGGATTAGTGAAAGAAGTGACTGATGATGAAGTGAAAGCGGCTGTGCAAGGTATGAAGAATGGAAAAGGTGTAGGGCCGGATGGGATACCAGTGGAGATATGGAAGGTTTTAAATGAATATGGGTATAAGTGGCTGGCCTTATTTTTCAATAAGTTGTTGCATGTAGAAATGATCCCTGATGAATGGTGCAATAGTGACCTAGAGCCCATCTATAAAAATAAAGGAGATAAACAAGACTGCAACAGTTATCGGGGTATAAAGCTCATGTCACATACTATGAAAGTCATAGAGAGAAGGATGCGAGACGAGAGTGATGTTTCGGAGAACCAGTTCGGTTTTATGCCTGGTCGGGGTACGACGGATGCTGTATTCGCTCTTCGTCAATTGTGTGAGAAATACAGACGAGCCCACAAGAACCTGCACATGGTGTTCGTTGATCTCGAGAAGGCATACGACCGGGTTCCCCGTAATGTGATATGGTGGGCTTTGAAAGAGAAGGGTATACCTGGGAAGTATGTGGAGTTGGTTCGTGCAATGTACAGTCGATTTAGTACACAAGTCCGGTCGGCCGCTGCAAACACTGACAAGTTCAATGTGACAGTGGGTTTGCATCAAGGGTCGGCTCTGAGTCCCTACCTCTTCTTGTTAATAATGGATGCTCTGACATTGGACATACAGGAAGAGGCACCCTGGTGCATGCTTTTTGATGATGATATTGTTCTTGTCGGCGAGGATGGAATTGAGATGCAGAGTAGACTGGTAAAATGGCAACAAAAGCTGGAGAGTGTCGGCCTGGAAGTGTGCAGAACTAAAACAGAGCACATGTTCTGCGATTTCGGCGGTGTCTCCAGTTTTGTTCCTATTTTTGTTCGACGGAGTACCGTTACCAGTCTGCTCAGAGTTTCGCTATCTTGGTTCTCTGATTCAAAGCGATGGCAATATTGACCGGGACGTAAAGCACAGAATCAACACAGGATGGATGAAATGGCGACAGGTCACTGGGACGACATGTGATGCCCGAATTCCCCTTAAACTAAAGGGGAGAATTTATAAAAACATCATTAGATCTGTCGTTATGTATGGATCTGAGTGCTGGGCGATGAAGGTGATGGATGAAAAGCGTTTGCATGTAACGGAGATGCGAATGTTAAGATGGATGTGTGGGGTGACAAGAAGGGATAGAATAAGAAATGAGTATATTAGGGGAAGCTTAGGAGTAGCGCCAGTGACAGAAAAAATTAGAGGTAGCCGTCTGTCATGGTATGGGCATGTTATGAGGAGGGATGAAAGGCACGTGACCAAAAGAGTGCTAGGTATGGTAGTGGAGGGATGGACAGGTAGAGGACGGCCGAAGAAAAGATGGATGGATTGCGTGAAAGACGATATGGAGAAGAAGGGAGTGTGTACAGAGATGACGAGTAACAGGAGAGTATGGAAGGAAAAAACATACTGTGCCAACCCCAAAACGGGATAAGGGCAGGAAGATGATGATGATTTGTCAATTAAAATATTTATAGATATATATTAAATAATCAGTACGGTTTAGATTTTTTTGTATAGAATAAAGAATTTTT
The DNA here is from genome assembly GCA_918358865.1 of Melinaea marsaeus rileyi. NCBI lineage: Eukaryota > Metazoa > Arthropoda > Insecta > Lepidoptera > Nymphalidae > Melinaea > Melinaea marsaeus. The sequence goes on from OU911089.1 coordinate 25,126,251, forward strand.
TTTTTTTCGAAATATTTAAGAAAATTAATTAAACAAAAATATTTAATATATATATGGTTTGGTCGGTTTTTTTAGGATTTATGTTGTTAAGTGTATGTTGTTGCTAATTTAGTATGTACAGAATCTGTGACCCCTTTATTTTATTTATTTTTATATTTATTTAAAAATATTTTCTGTATGCAAATCTTTTTGAAATAATTCATCGAAATCTATTAAAGGGACAGGTGATTGTGCTATAAAATAAATAAATGTGAATGTCTTGAAGTTAGTTGCAACAATAGTTTTGTTTGTTTTATTATTTATTTTTGTTTCTTCTAAGTTAGTGAAATAGTTTAATGCAATTTTACTTCAGAATATTTCTATATTTTTACGGGAAATTGTAGTTATAGTTATTACATGATATCTTATTTTCCACTGTTATAAAATATTATAAGATAAAAAAGATATAATATTTTAAAAATAAAAACGAATTACCAAAAACTTACCAAATGCCTATTCTGAAATAAAAAGGTCTAATTAATATAAAATTAAATTATTATTATGAAACTAGGTTGACGACTCTGTCCTTAAACCTTAGCTACATTATGACTATAATTAAAATAAAAATAACAGTCCCGCAATTTGTAAGTGTTAAAAGAAAATTAAAATATTTTTGTTTTAAAGTGTTATTAAAAGAGGCCACACAATTTCGATTTCAAATGGCCATTACCTGTACAGAAGAATGCAATTGCATTGAAAATGTTGCTTTAAATTTTCCAAAATACAAAGCTTAAATTAACATTTGCGGATAGCACGATAACTACTTGTCAAAAAGCTGCACTGATGCAAGTCTCTGTTCTTGTTGTTCGTACAAAGCATTCACTCACACACATGCTCCACAAAAATATTCTTTTGTTACGTATCTGTCTGTACCTTTAAGGTATGTATCAGATAGTCTGCAATACTTAGTGAAATATATAAACTCACACTTAGAAATGCAACTTTAAATTTGAATACATATAACTAAAATACACTTTTGACAATTAATTGCGTATAATGTTATAAAGCTGTAAGTATAGATCGAATATTCAGTCTCCGGCACCCGCGCCCTGTTTCTTTATACTACTTGATGTATTACGAGTTACCATGTTCCGACTTTGTAATATGCCTATGCTTTATTCACGCTTTGTAAACAATTCCGCAACAGAAAACGTGATGTCATAAAATGAGATGCACATGATTAATTTGCTGTGTGACAATGCCCGGGTATCTAGTACAAAATACTTTTCAACTTAAATATTTTAAGATATGTTTATTAATAATTGTTGACAGTTCGTTAAAGTATCAAAAACATTTCGTCAATCTTGATCAAAGGAAGTGCTAGTATTAACCAAACGTAGTCTGGTATGGAGTTTTGATTCGACATTTCCGGATAATAAAAATTATAGAATAAGACTAGGACCGACTAGGACAGGATCTTACCTGTCTGTGTTAACAGACGCTGAACGAATAATAAGAATGTGATAGCCGGATAGTGTCTCTTGAACTTTATTTACGAGTATATTGATAAAGTACGACAATATATTTTCATGACCACTCCAGCATATTTGTTCCAGTTTTATTCTGTCAACAATCTAAAATGAAATCAAACCAAGGATAGATAAGACATATTTATACCTGGAGTATTTTCTTTATTAGACAACTAGTTCTAACTTTGTAACAAAAGTAAAGAGAGGAATTAGGGTTCGCCTTTAAATCTGTATGTATGATTTTTCCCATAATTGACATTGTGACTCCTGTAATTACCCATATCCTTAACTACTCAATTTCAACTGGCGACTTTCCTACTTTATGGAAAGACGCCGACGTTATTCCCCTTCCTAAAAAACCCAATCCGTCCTCGTTTTCCGATTACCGACCGATCTCTATTTTATCACTTCTTTCTAAAGTCTTGGAAAAATTAGTATACATTCAATTAAACGCTTTTCTAAATAAAAACAACCTTTTTAATTCATTTCAATCTGGATTCCGCACTGGCCACAGTACCACATCTACCTTAATAAAAGTTACCGATGACATTCGAAAGGGAATGGATGGTAAACAACTGACAGTATTGATTTTGCTTGACTTTAGCAACGCTTTTAATAATGTTGACTTTGATATCATGCTGAATTTGTTAGCTTCTCTCAACATATCTCCATCAGTCATTGAATGGTTTCATAGTTACCTGCACGGACGCCGACAACGCATTCGGATTGACGAATCGTTTTCCTCTTGGAGGCAAGTAAGTTCCGGTGTTCCTCAGGGAGGCGTGTTGTCACCATTACTCTTTTCCATCTTCATCAATACAATTTCTCAAAATATTTCATCTCCCTATCACATGTATGCAGATGATTTACAAATCTACTCGCAATCTAGCTTGGGAGATTTGCCCTCTGCGATTGCGCGACTAAATGAAGATCTGAGATCAATCTTGAGTTGGAGTATTTCTTATGGAATAAAAATTAATACTACCAAAAGCCAGGCTATAATTATTGGATCTCCAGGCATGATTGCTAAAGTTGATTGCTCAAATTTACCGCCAATCTCAATTAATCATGTTATTATACCCTACAGTAACAATGTCAAAAATCTCGGTCTACATTTAGACAACACTTTGTCTTGGTCTCACCACATTAAAGAGGTAAGTAAAAAATATTTTGCTGCTATGAGTTCAGTACGTCGTTTGCAAAATTTTCTTCCCATTCCCACCAAAGTTATGCTTGCACAATCTCTTCTTCTTTCTATTCTTGACTACGCCGACGCAAGTTATCCTGATCTCACCGAGGCACAACTTGATAAACTTGAGAGACTTCAAAACCTTAGCATTCGGTTCATATTTGGCTTGCGCAAGTATGACCATGTCACTGAATTTCGATCCAAACTCAAGTGGTTACCAATCCGTCTTCGCCGGAATCTTCATATCCTTTCACTTCTGTACTGTGTGTTATTCAATCCAACTTCTCCGTATTATTTAAAAGAAAAAATCCTATTTCTGGGCACTCATAGTAAAGTTCTTAGGTCTTCTGATAACCTTACTCTCCGTTTACCTCCTCACTCTACTCGTTTCTATAAAAAGTCTTTTACTGTTCAAGCAATATTGCTCTGGAATGCGTTACCTGTAGTCATCAGACAAGCAAGGTCTTTGACTGCCTTTAAGAGGTTGGTTAAGGATTATTATCTCGGTCTCTGTTCGTCACTATAATGTAAATTATATGTAATTATATATTATCCTTTAACGTTTTTTTATATCTTTATATTATTCGATCTCTTATTTTTCCCCTGATTTTTCATGCACATATCAAATAGTCTATCTCCTGTGTTCATAATAGTATTATATATATTTTAATATGATTTATATATATTTATTGTATTATGTATTTTATTTATGTTATATTAATTTCTATATATGTGTATATTTTATTTATGTTTGTTTATGAAATTATGTATGTTAATATTATGCACCACTCTTCTGTATGCAACTCACCTTAAACTTAGATATAAGGTTGTCTGGAAGAGATCGCTACTTAGCGATAAGACCGCCTTATTGTATACCCCTACATACTTTAAATGTTTTATTGTTCCGATTGTTACTGTTATTTTACATTGTGGTTGCAATAAAGTATATTATTATTATTACCATTTAATATGAGATACCACAAAACTCTTCTACGATCTTATTATATTGTATATATAAATATATCGATTATTGTGATAAAGAACACTGATATAAAATACAATAAACATCTAGGTTATTGATGATTTATTTTTCAACAATAATTATGTTCAGAGATTAAATATATTCAAAAAAAAAACAATATCAATATTTGCAGAAAGTTCTTCTGAGTATAACCCGGAATTTAAATTCTACATGTCAAATATAACAGCATTAAATTGTATTATTATTAAAATCATAGTCGCAAATAATATATATTAATAATAACTAATAATAAAAGATTAAAACCTCAGGTGGTGATAAATTAAACTGTAGCAAAAACAATTATAATTATTAAATGTATATATTTATTATTTCCTAAACAGGAAACGATTTAAACTTGAAACATATCCAATCTTATAGATTAGAATAATTTAGATTAACTTGCTCAGCAGTTCAGTAGTTTGTTGGGTTTAATTTGTTTTAGATAATCAAGTAATTTATGTTGTTGAAGTCAACATTTATCTTATATTTATTTATAACTAGCAGGTTACCCATGCTTCGCAATGGACGGCGAAAGCGATCAAACATTTTGTTTGAATTTCCACACCGCCTATTAGGTATCAAACAGTTATATTTTTGCAGTTTTTTAGCTGTAACTTTGGAACGGTTTGGACCTTTGCAAAATCCTTTCTTATTGCACCTATTCAATATGTCAGGAGTCTTGTGTCCAAATCGCAGCTTTCTAGGTATTACGGTTTGGGCTGTAGAGCGATGAATGAGTCAGTGAGTCAGTGAGTGTCTTTGTGCTTTATATATTAAGATAATAAAGATGCTTTAAATGGTTATTATCTTATTAAAACAAAATAATCTAGGTCGTATTTCAGAATCAAGTTTTTAGATGGTTTGTTAATCATCTACAAACTGTATGGTTTTTTTTTCAATATATGCACATACAGAATTTTCCTCGAAATAGAACTTAAAATATTATTTTAGAAAATATCATGGATCTAGTAAAAAACGAAATTAAAGGTAAGGAAATCTTAAGTAATTACATACAATATGAATCTAATCAATTATTACGAAATCATTATATCGTATTCCTTATGCAAAAGCTTGTGTGACATATCACGGGACTACAGAGCCATGAAAATTATGTTAAAACTCATATATTGCAAAAATAACGAAATTAACAATTCACCCGCTTGTAATTTTATATTTTGATCTATTAATCTTATTACCGGGGTCAATAGAAGTACATTAGATTAAATGCGTTTGTATGGATGTATGTATAAATTATTAATTACAATAATGATAATTGAAAAAAAATTATTGAAATCTTAAATACTTATAGGTACAATTTCAAATATGCTTGTAGTGTCAAGAAAAATTTATCATTTTAAAGTTGAAGCTATAATATAATAATGCTGTTGCCGTAGGACGAGAGACATGTGAGTATCGGCTTGGCATCAACTCAATTAATCGATTATCGATACTGCTTAACCTTATTTATCCATCATATACCTGTTTCGGACGGAACAATTTTTATAGGTATAAGGAGTTGCTATTTTCAAATTGTGTAGATACATTAATCAACATTTTGTTGTTTACATTTTTATAAAACGTATAATTAGATTTAAATCGATTTTGTTTTAGTTTTTTTAACTTCTACCTCTGGAATATACTTGTGAGAACCAGAAAGTCATGTATGACTTGTTTAAATTTCAAATTGTCGATGACGATTTCAGATTAACTTCGTCTGTTTTAATAATTTGTGGTACTCTTATAATAGCTATAGGTTTTTCTAAATCTTGATCAGGATTTTGATTACTACTAGTGGATTAAACACTAGGTTCAAACGCAGTACATTTTTAAACATGTGTTCGTTTTATCTTTATAATATAGTGACTTCAAAGCCTCCAAAATTCCAAAATTTATTCCTAATTAATAGCAATAGCTATGTAATTCAAAGTAATTGCCAGGAGCTATATATTTGTCATCTGTAATATATCCCGCCGAAAACCATCAGCTATTAACACAAAAAAGAAGATAGGTAGGTAATTATTTAAAAGCATTATCTGCTAGTCAATCCGGAAAAACAGTAAAAGCGCATTACACATAAGCCGTTAAAATACTATAAATAAACCGAACGAACGACATACATGAATATAAGTAAAAAATACAATATAGTTACAATATATAGCTTTTACTGCTGAGCTATACATATTTAGTTTTACATGTTTCAATAAGTAAAGAGATATTGTTAAAAAGTATTAAATAGCGATACAAAACATCAAATATAAAATATTCTCTTATGTTGTAATGGATAATGAGTAATTCATTCGTACTGTGGAATTGTATTTCATATTAAATATTTAAATCAGTTTCTTTAACAACGCTCTCGTAGAACTTTACACTACATTAATAAAAATTTTGTTCATTCAAAAAATACAACGGCTTTTGTTTCATACCTGTCATAGTAGTCAAGAAAATTAAAGTTTTATTTAATCTGCTTTCTTTTAAATTTTTACCATTATTTTTTTCAATTAGATAAAGTAAAAAACATTCAAATCTATACTCAATAATGACCGATATCCCAGAATATAATGGAAACTATTTATTTTATTTACACTCTCGCAGATGTGAGTCTTGTTCGGAATGATGTGTAGCAAACAACGTGCTGTCGCCGCAAATTAGATTGAGCTTTGGTGCATTGAATACCGTAACTGGAATAAAAAAGATAATAAATTAATTTTGCATTTATAATTAGTATCAAAAGAAGTATTCTAATTATACACACATCACAGTACTGCTGTTGTAGTACCTTTAAATTCGGTAAATAACAAAACATTTAGAAATTTTTGAATGGTTAGTGGACGTTAATAATGTTCATGGTAGATTTCCAAAATGGAGTAACTATAATTATCTGAATGAAAAAAAATAGTGTAAAACATTAAGGATATGAAGAACCCTTCTCTGATATATATATATCTCATTTCGATTAATAATGTGATAAGGTAGTGGACTGTGCTGTATGTTTGTGTGTTGAACTTCATTGTGTGGTGATGAAATGGTTTTAGATACTAAAGAATAATATAACATTCTTTCTGTAGATATTTTTCTTAGACAATTCGGCCAGTAAAAAGTGTACTTTAAATTTACATGAGACATGAATCCGGTATTTATAATTATATTTTAATATTTCGTTTCAAATCAGAATATTTTTTTGTAATTTCATAAAAAGTTGACTAAAGTTTAATAAATTAAATTCGTTTCATTCCCTATCTTGAACAATGAAAAGGTCGCTGAAGAATAATTGGATTGTTGTATCTTCTAAGCGCAATTACGAAACTCTTCCAAAATATTAAGTCACAAGACAACCGCAAAATCACCATAATTCTCTCAGTTATTTCTTTGTCCAACTTCAAAGTATCTGTCATAAATAGGCTTTTAGGCTTTTAAGTATAAAGGACTCTAAGATTTTATTAAAATTCCTTCATAATAAATATTTTTATATTTAGTAATTCTAAGACAGTTAAAATTGTATTCTCTTGATCACATTGACGCATTTGGCATGTTTTATATTAAATAAAACTAATATATTTTACAAAAAACGTTCATCTTTGGTAATAATAAACATAAATAGTCAATTGACATTAAACATCAAACAATTCTCCGGCTAATTAGCGCTGACGCTGAAACTAATTTTACATTGTTTCATAGAGATCATTGTGCCTAACTGTCTAACAAGGATAGTAACACAACTGATATTACTCATATTATATACGTCAACTGTTAGTCTGTTTGTTAACTAACTGTCAGATGTATGTTATAATGTTGGGTGATTTGCAAGTAGACTTTATTTTAATCAATTCTTGTTTTAGAACTTACTTAGGTCCACTTACGCACAATTATAAATAATACATATATACAATGAAGATAAGGAAATTGTTTTAATGATTTCCAAGTAACTAGTCGCAAAATGCTATTATGCCTGAATGTAAACCACAATAATAAATAGCTATTAAACAAAAAATTTGGTCTAAAGATCTAACATATATATCGCGGCTTAATTATCGCTAACATGATATTATTTAAGGTTTGTATTGATAACAAACATATCTATTTCGTAATATATGAATATTTAACAAACAATTGCCAAAAGTGACACGTCAGTTACATGCCTAGAGGCCAAATAAGTCAAATCAGTGATGGTAACCCTGAGGCGATGTGTGATATGTGTTTTATACACATATCACTCTATGCAGTGTACAGTTTATCAAATATGACTGAAAATAGTTCGCTGTTGTTGGTATTGTAAACTACGAAATATATATATATATATATATATATATATATATATATATATATATATATAATATTTTATACTTTACACTTATATATGATAACTTTATTAATTAATATTTTAAACCTAAAACATAATTTCGAAAATATATCCTTTTGAGTTTTTGAGATTCTTTGCAAGATATAAGAGTCAATGAGAGTTAAGGTATTGATCGGATAATCTCTAGTTTTAATAAGTAACCTTATTTAATTCCTTACGTTTTATGACAGTAATTATAATATTTAATCTCTTTTAAGTTATAGTAACTTATAAAAATACTTAATTTCTAATCTCCGTCGACTGAACCAATGACATTCGATTCTCACATTAGAAAAATGTTTATGTAATTAAAATTTACATTTTGTATGATATCAATTTTGTCTATCAGTTAAGTTGACAAGTGATTATCGCTTATATATTATTCTAAAAAGAATTTGAAAGATTGTAAAAATAATATAAAAAATTCTAACGGATAGCTGTGCCTTTTATGAAGTTTGAGGGCGTCCCCAGACGGCAGGGCTCGGTGGAAGTATCGCATGGTATCCTTCGTAGTAGCATTATATAATTTCTTTTTCCATTTTTCAATAATTATTAATTCTGAATACTGATTTATACCTACATATCCCAAGACCCGTGCCCTATTCATAAGGGAATTGAAGTATCCTCTGCAATCCTCTTTTATGATCCCTTTCGGTTGAATATTTGTTTGTGATTCAGTAATGGTATAATACCTATAGAATTCAGTTACACATATTTAAAAATGTACTTCTTTGTAGTCCTGATTGATACACTGTCTTAAAGCAATTTTCCTCGTGAAGTTTAAAAGTAAATCCAAACAACAAAAAAAAATTCTTAGAATAGTTTATTTTAATAAATTAAATTTAAAAAGAGTAGTAATTAAATGTAAAATGACCAACAATTCAGCGTACATTTTAATCAAAATCAAAAATGTTTAAATGAAAGAATCCTAACGATCGATCCTTTAGATTTCATATTACTTAAGTCTTAAATAAGCACTTAAATCCTATTAAACGTTAACGATGTAACCGCGTTTAGTTCAGTGATGAATTTTTAAATATTAATCGGTTTATTGCTCCACAAGCTTTTACTGTGGATTTAATGTTTCTTTAACTAATTTATTTTCAGACTTATTATTATTTGTTAAAGTGAACAATTAAAATTTTGATATTTCAATATGCTTATAACAATTACATAGTTAAATAGTCGTATCACTAAGTTAGGATACAAATTCATTTATTTTAAATATGTATAAACTAAACGGAAATGTAGTACAAAAAATGAAAGAAATGAAGACTTATAATTAATGATATACACACATATTGTATGGTTCATACTTTAATAATATTTATTTAGTGCATTATTTGTATAAAATATGCCGTTTTTTATTTTCTACTTGCTTTTATTTGCTATTTCATACCCTCGGTGTTCCCTCCACAAAAACCACCACTATTTGATATTTGAAATATCCGTACAATTTTACTGTTACTGCTTAGTAACTTAACCCAGTATTCGCGTTTTCCTGTGGGAATATACTAAGACCTATTATGGGTACATAAATCCTTATACTCTATTATGTTAGTAGTAGTATTATTTAACTTGCTTAAGTAATAAAAGCAAATTTAATGAAAATTCTTTTTTGCTCCCGAATTGCTTCGAAGTGTTCGAATCTTTCAAGTTCGGAAATGTTATTCTTAAAACCAAATAATATACATAAAACCCTTAAAAAATTAAGTAAGAAAAATTAAATTAAGTATACGGATTTAATCTAAAAATATTAAATAAAAGTTTCTTTAATAACGTAATTATTATTATTATTATCACTTACAGGGACAATAATTTATGACATTCCTTGTATATGGGATTCAAATAATTGTTGATATTTAAAGAAAATACCGTTAGTTTGGAAGTAAGAAACATGTTACCGTCGTGCGCGTGAAATCGAAGTCGAAAAATAGTGTCATATAAATATATTTCACCATAAAGTAGCCGCCCTTCGACGTTAGTAAGGACCTTTTATTGATCCCTTCTATGACTATAAAACAGATACGTCCACATACATGTGGTCTTTAACAAGTGTTAAGTGTTAAGAACGTATCTTTTATGTGATAGCATGCATCTTCACGAATATATTTACACAACTATGTAATAATTAAGTTATTTACAGTTTATTAATGTCATAATAATATTCACTTTTTTATTTTCTCCCTTATTTCCTTTTAACATGCATGAATTTGCAAAAATAGAAACAATCGAAATAAATAATATCGATGTGAACTACATTTTTGCAGACTACAATTTCACTAAAAAGTAATACATTTTATAACAAGATATCCAAAGTTTATAGTAATGATGTTGTCTTATTCTTCTTAGTCATGACAAAGTTAACAACAGTAACAGTAATAAATAAAAATAAATTAACGCATGAAAACTACACAAAAAAAATACAATAACAAAGCAACAGACAAGTCGAATATTACAGAAAAATGCGTAAATTAATAAAAATAGATACTGATACTATACGATCATAATGACATGGAATGTATATACGTAAATGATCGAATAAAGGAAACATGATTACATAAAAAATTTTAGGGAAATTTTCAGCCTGCGACATATCCACAAAGAATTTTAAAAAATATAATATATATATTTTTATTGTGTTAAGTTGTAATAACAACCAGTTCATATCAGATTTTTGTTTGATAATTTATCTTAAAAAAGACATACGCTATACATTAAATCAAATACGCAACATATTGAAATAATAAGTTATAAAAAACAGCAATGAAACGTGAAACGAAAACAACATCATGTACCCGCCACTTAAAAATAGTAAACAAATTATAATTAACAAAACCACGTAATTTGTTTTTGAACTTGTTCTAGCTCCTTCTATTAATATTTTAAATTTTATTATGTCTGACATAAAATGTTATTTTAGTACACACGATTGTATTATTCACTTATTTGTGTATTAGATAACTCTATACTAATTAAAGATGATCGTTGGAGATACATTATATCATTTTTATTTTACATTTTTTCCTATTATTCTTAAAGTATTATATAAATATAAATTTAGGCATCTTTACAAATATATTTTTATTGAGTCATAAGTCATCGCTCGAACACTTAAAGTCCAAGACTTTTACATTTCATCACAATTTACATTATTATTTAATTTCGTTATTATAATGTTATGATTGTTAATAAAAAATATTTTTTTAGTTAATAGTATAATATAAAAATACAACTAAAATGGTGCCGAAACTAAATTTTGTATACTGCTTCTGCAGAACAATATAATATCTTGTGCAGCTTTAGAATGAAAGCATTCGTTTGTCCAGACACTAATTTATATACCTCCCTCTTAACATGCAATACATTACAATTCATTTTCACTTTTTACTTTATTCATCCCACTTTTACCTATTTTACAAACTTTAGATAGAGAACAGCTTAACTCCCTTCGTAATTTGTAAGGCACTAAAGAGAATTAATGGATTTGTCGATTTGGCTCACACTTTCCTTAAAACCGAAGAGATTGCTTTTTCTTTAAAATAAGCTTTTATTATATAAAACGAGTAGGTTCGGATGGAATGAGATGAAAGTTGATTAAAAAAAATTATGAAATTATCGAGGGATTTAACAACATACATAATTAGGTAAATTGCTTCTGCAATATATAATAATAGGAAAACGTCTTAATCTGTAAAAAAAATAGAAAAGAAAAGAAACCATAACATAGTATCCATTTTATCGTAACAATATTTATATTATATATTTTTTAATTAAACCTGATGAATGACTTTTATTAAGTCATCTATTCTAATAAGATTATGACTCAAAGAAACTTTTCAATAGAAAAAATACTTATTTTTACATCCTCGATGGTAGGTAACATAACATCAAGCCATCGGCAAGGTTACCACTCAACGACACAATTATTTGAACGACGTCGTCGTACTCTGGTATCATGTACTATGAACCGTTTATGGGAGATAGATCTGAAATGCTGCTTTATCTTGGCGAACCGGATTGCCGAAGAGTTGTTTTTTGTTGTGTCATCTGTTTAGTCGCGGAGGATAGCAATATCGCGCAAAACTACCACTGTTTCCTACGTACCCGTAATCTTGAAGATCCCACTTTTTCTACCTTCAATAGACATTTTTCTACCTTCAATAGATATGAAAAACAAAAAAATATTATATTCCTGTATTAATCGTTTGCACAGCGGCAATCAGAAGACAACTTGGTTTTCGATTCGAGTATTGCATCGTCTCTCTGGGGGCTTCAAAACCTGAAACAGTAATGACTGTTCCCGTACCAGAAAACCGACCACGAATTATGCGGATGCTATAACTGAAGTGATGCATAAGGTAATTTTTTATTGCTTTTAATGATGTATCCATCGGTGGCAATGCTCTTTCATTAGTTTAATACTAAATGTGCTCATGCTTGCTCATGGAGACCGAAAACATTCGGCATACCTTATTTTGGCTGATGCTCGAAGCCGCAAAGCTGCGGATGTAAGTTTAAAGAAGAGAGCCTTTAACCAAGCTGTCAAGTCGTAAAAAAAGGCAGTACAATAGGCTCATATACATCGAATCGCTATGAATGGTGAAAAGCTCTCTGTCAAACCAACTGGCAGTCGAGCTTTCTGGTCCATTACCAAAGCGCAAAAGCGATCGAGATTATTAACGAATGTTCTTTGTGAACTTTCACAAGAAATGCCAGAGTGCCTCAGGGTTCTGATCTCTCTACAACTCATTTTCTACTGCATAATAACAATCAGCTCAAACCCGGTATCTATGAATACGCAGTTAACAGCACAACTATAGAAACATATCTGCCGTGTGCTCGAATCAGCAGGGATCAAGTGCAGTCTGAAAGAGAAATCATAGTGAGTTGAGTGACAAACTTCAGACAGTCTCCGAATGGGGCAATGCTAGTTTTGTTAAATTCAACAACATCAAAACGCAGACATGTCTATTTACAGCCAAAAAGGAGTTCAATTGACCAAAATATTAAACCTGAAAATTATGCAAAACATTTTTTAGATTTAATATAAAGAAATAATATAAAATTCTACTTCTTTTTTAGTCTTTCTTTAGAGTTCCTTAGAGTTCTTTAGTCTCTTAAATCACTGCATCACTGATACTTATTGAATTTCAATACACAAACAGACAGTATATTTCAAACGTTTTTGACTTACCTTCTTCGTAATACAATGTATATATATCTCTTCTCTGAATAAAAATATATTTATTGTTTTACATTTTTCGATCTATTCAGATAATTACAGTAATTCTATTTTGAAAAGCTATCAAGAACATAAACTTCGACTATTAACACCCTCTCTAAAAGATATTTTTTTTATTTAATGAATTTAAAAGTACAACAAAACACACATCACACACTCTCTAACCAACAGTATTTATTATTTTCTGGACAATTTAATTTATTGGTAATAATTTTTATCCTTTTGTTATTTTACCCTGACTTACTATGTTAGTGGGTACTCTTTATTTTCTGAATACTTTTAATTAGAAAGTAATTTAAACAATTGTAAAAATAAAGTAGATTACGTAGTATAGATAGACAGGTATATGAATTATTTATTTCAAAGGTTTTAGGAATTTTTAATTAACGTAAAAAAGATGAGTTACCTAATCTATTAAAATAAATATTAATTGTGACGAGTATGAACATTACTTGAGCACGGCTGAACAGATTTTCACAACAGACAATGGACAACCTAAACAACGAGAAAAAGAAGCAACTTATTTGAAACTACACCGATTTTTACCGGGATTATATTTTATTTTATTTTATTTTGAAGTAAATGGAAAAGTATTAAATTGTGACCGGGGCGTGACTATACTTAATCTTGTCATAAATATTGTTGCAAAGAAAAACAACTTTTTTTTTATTGTACTTAACATTTATTATTATAACAGTGTGCAAAGTAAATACATTAATATAAAACCATTAAAAATATATTAAGCTTCATAGCTACAGGTTTTTAAACGTTGAGGCCAGTTACCAATGGCAGCACGCACTCTTTCTATGGGACAATTCTACACTACGAAACGTATGGATTGTTTTAGGGACTCCAAAATTATCATGGTGCTTAGAGCAAGCCTTACTCTCAAAAGCTGATCATAAATCATCATCCAATGGATAATCCAATGAGGACAGGATGATAACCAGTCTTCAGCTCTGATGAAGTCCGGAACGTTTTGTTTCTAACCGAGATTGGGTGAATTGAATTTCATGACTCGGCGCTTAGTCTTGTTGAAAAGACCTTTTTTGATTATCGAACATGGTGAGATTAAGGGGCTTAACTACCTTCTCAAGAACGGTATATTGATACACTTTTGCTGATGTTTTGATACCTTTCCACAAAAATATGGCTCAGACATTCCTTCATAGCTAACACACCACCATATTATCACGTATTATTTTTTAATTGTCTGTTAAGAAATAACCAGTAGGTTTCTTAAAGGCTGCAAGCCCTTAGTTGTAAAATACGCGACATATCGCGTACCAGAACCATAGTTCTAGGTGATATTTTTATCTCCCGAGATAAAATCTTTTGACTTCGGTCTGGATTACATGGAATTCTGTCCCTTACTGCTTTGATCGCCTTTTTAATAGGAACACTGCTTGGACGGCCAGATCTTTTTCTGTCACAAATAGAGGCGGTTTCATTACATCTATCAGTAGTCCGGTAAACAAACATTTTAATAATACCAAGCAAAAGGAGGATTTTAAAAATTGTATTTGGCTACATACCTAATTTATGTAATGCAATCACAGCGATTTGGTTCTCTTTATGAACCCACTCTATTTTAATATCATTAATAATTTACAAATGCCCACACTAAGTAGTTTAAATATTCTTTTAAAGACCAATCAAAATAAACACTTCTATAATAATAATTAAACTGAAATATAAATTTTATGCATAATACTATATTTTTTATTATTTTAATTGTATGAAACAGAACAAAAATAATTTCTTTTCTTACATATTTCTTTCTTCATACACAATATACACAAAATATTAAATTTATAATGGGTATAAAACTTTGAAAGCTATTGTATCTTCTGGATCAAGAAAGTTTATTTCTATTGTATTTTAAAACATCATATTAGAACTCATTTTAGTGTAGTTGGTGTAAAGTTATTTGAGAGCTTTGTATATAATTGTTCTAAAGACTTAAAAGGAATTATATTCCGCATATTTTTTTAACATCATCTTCATGATAAACAAAATTTCTTCTCTACATAATGCGATGTCATACGGCTGGACTCTCTGTCTTTGCTTAACGACATAGCCTGTACGTCATATATTGCAATTACAACGCGGAGTAAATCAAAGAGCTATTTGATCTGGTACCTGCCCCTGAATTTCATCCTGTTATGATTCTCCACCTTCGCCGGCAGCACTCTTGCGTTTCCCCGGATGTTGCAAGAGGTGGTGGGCGGCGGCGATTACTTGACATCAGTGACTCGCATGCTCGTTTGCCCCCCTCTTGCAAAAAAAAACTTTGTAGTCACATGACATCTTTATAAACATAATGAATACATTACATTGACTTATCTAGTCAATACTATAATTATCGTGTATTATGTCATTCAAGTCTTCTTTATAAGTAAGAGTTACACAACTTAATAAAATTCTAGCTCTTTCTCGCAGAAACTATGTTTCTTTCTAATATAAAAATTTCTAGTATGTTCTATTTTGGCAGATATTGAATAAACGCAAATTTTCTATATAAGGTTATTACTAACCCAACCAGTTCTTTGTACGTGATTGACAAACCAACATCTAAAACCTTGAATCTGACCTACAAACTACATAAATTATCTCGTAATAAAAAAATAAGATTATATTTATATTATAACGAGCTAATTTATCCACCGAAGATTTTCCGTTGTAACAATATTGTAATAACTCACTTTTAAAGTCTTTATGATTAAACAGAATAATATAGTCACATTATCCAATTAACGACATTAATGGATGACAAAGCGTAATTTATATAATTTACTGCTCTGACAGCGAAATTAAGAAGGAAATTATTATATTTATTTAAAGAAATCTTGACAACATTATAAAGAAATAGGGATGGAGACATAAAATTGTCTTTAATCTCTTATTGTTTTATTTTGCAACTTGAATGTGTTGACTTTAGCATCTAAGTAACAAAAGCGGTTGTTGTCTCAAAGAACAGTTCGAATTATAGTTAAGTTATTTTAGGTCTTCAGCTTCCGTCTTCAGCTTCCGTGCATATAGATTGTATGATTAAATGATTTATTTCGACATGTTATATTAGTTTTTGTTATTACTTAAGATTTATCAAGATTAATTAAGATATAGAAAATTTATCAATATAATTTTTAGAAAAGTTGATGAAATCACGCAATACAATTTATAATTATTATTAAAATACCACACGTTACTCTATAATTTGTAACAAACTATCTCATTTCTATTATTTTAGGATATAATTGATTTATTTGGTATTAAATTTGGTAGATTTTCAAACGAAATCCATGACTATGGTCCTCAACTTGTTAGATCAGTTGTTGTATTACATTTATTAAAGCCTAAGAATGCCTAAAAACTTCTCTGTTAGTAAAAAAGTTTTTTTTTTCAGGACGTGTTTTTTTACGCCTTTTCAGTTACGTCATCTTTCAATGTTGTTAAGATTTCAATAAATTTTTTGTTAAAATAAAATCCATACTATCTAAATTTAAGACACCCCTATCAATTATTCAATAAATATAAAGTAAATAATATATTAAAAATATACCTTTAAGGTAAGAGTACCGAAATAGACGCGTTAGCGCTGGAGTCAACTCAGGGGCACATGTTCGTAGCACTCTCGACTCATGAACGTCGTTGGTAAAAAAATATTTTCGCCATTGCTCCATGACACCACAGGATAGTAGGCGTCTTCCTTTGGTCGTCCAAATTCGAGTTTGGCTCAAAAAGAGTGCTTAAGACATTGTCCTTCTCTTTTGCCGTGTGGGCCAGAGATGGCTGGCAAAATTTTGACAGAGCGACTTTTGGAACCGCCCAGAACTTGTGCATGTCAGGCGGGTACCTTGCCAGCTGATCCCCAATTTTGACGACTAAACTATAAGTTTAAACTATTTTAAACTATTGAAGTTGTTAATAAGTTAACATTATACTAAGTTACTCTTAGATAAATGTTATTTATTTACAGGGATTGTTTTGAAATTTAATGTTTTAATTATTTCAGGAGCATTTGATTCGCAACGAACCCCTTTTCCTCTCCTTTCTAAATAATTTTTATCTTCCTTCATTTAATTTAATTTTACATTTTATATCCTGGTAGAATAAAACTTTAACAAATATGCTGGAGTGGTTATAAAAATATACACATTGGCAACATAAATAAAGTTCAAAACACTATACGGCCATCACATTTCTATTGTGATGTGTACCCTTTCTAGTCGTACACTGCGACTGCCTTGTTCTTTCATTGTATCTGTCCCACTTCCAATATGGAGATGTCGAAAAAGTCTTATACTACGTTATACGTACTTCTATAATAAGTTTGGTTGATACTCGCTCTTCTTTTAAACAAGTTTGAGAAAAAGTTTTTGATATTTTGACAAACGATCATTTTTTATGAACATTTCTTAACACATTTAAGCCAAAAAGTATTTTTATGCCAGATATGGAGTACACTGGCGTTGACACAGAACAAATTAATTATGTGAAGCTCATTTTGTAACATCACGTTTTTTGTTACGGAATTGTTTACATAGCGTGAATAAATCATTGACACATTACAAAGTCGGGACATGGTAATTTGTAATACATCAAGTGGCAAAGAAAGAGGACGAGAGTGCCCGGGAGACTACATTCACACTGTGATTTCAGCTTTATAACATTATACGTAATGCGTTTTAAAACAATTATTTTATAAATATGTGTATAAATTAATTAGAACTTCCAATTATAAATCAGAAGTTTTATATTTGACTGATTATTGCAGAGACTATCAAATATATACATTAT
The DNA here is from genome assembly GCA_918358865.1 of Melinaea marsaeus rileyi. Classification (NCBI taxonomy): domain Eukaryota; kingdom Metazoa; phylum Arthropoda; class Insecta; order Lepidoptera; family Nymphalidae; genus Melinaea; species Melinaea marsaeus. Next base: position 25,144,353 of record OU911089.1, read on the forward strand.
TGGTGACAGAAACGTGACAAAAGAAAGCTTTGTAGAGCATGTGTGAGTGAATGCTTTGAACAATAAAATAGCGACCTGCATCAATGCAACTTTTAGACGAATAGTTATCGTGCTATCCGCAAATGCAAATTTGCGCTTTATATTTTGGAAAATTAAAAGCGACATTTTCAATGCAATCTTCTCTACAGTGTCGCACGTAATGGTAGCTTCAAATCAAAATTGTAAACCCTCTAAAAATATAGTATAATGCTAAAACATTTTTTTAAAAATTTAAAATACTGATTCTGTTTCGTTACTATTTTAAAATATTTATGGATTGAATTTGGTATTGATTTTGTTATATTGTTGGTCATAAGTTGAAATAAGAATAACGGGTGTTGGAATTATCATAACGATCGGTTACTTGTCAATAAGATTGTTATAGATTAGGATTGCTATATTATATACTGACTGTGAGTTACGCATATAGATTGAAATTGTTAGATTGGAATGGGGATTAAGGCAAGAGGAATCAGATATTGAGGAGAAAAATTAAATTAAATTAAATTGTGGACTTAAAAAAATAGATAATAATACTGTTTTTGTTTACAAATTTTATTTTGAATACCAAATATTGTATTAAGATACTTTATATCATCTGGTACTTAGAAAATATTTATTATAAATGCCTAATTTAGAAAAGCAAATGTTATTTATAATGATAAAATTACCTACTGTTTATCAAAATGATGTTTAATTATAGTCATTTATTTTCAGTTAAATGTAATACAACCGAATGATTATGAAACAATATTAATAACAATGAATAATGGATAAAAACTTAGAGATAACGTCTTGGCCGTAATAACAATTTACATTTAATTGATAATTTTAGTATTGTTATAAAATATGTAACATATATTATTTTCATTAAATTTTTAATTTTTAATCAAAAATTTAATTTAAAATGTATTTCAATTACATAACCTTAAAATATTATTTTAATGTGTTATCTAATTAGCTAATTAGAACACTCATCCTCTGACCACAGCTGGTAGAATTACTCTGAAACTTGGTAAAAGATCTTTAAATTTAAATTATTTAAATTTATACGAGACATGAATACAATAATTATGTATACTAGTCACTTCAGTTTGAAATCAGTTATTTATTATAATTTCATTCAAAATTGACTACATTTTAACAAATTAAATTCATTTCGTCCCCCAACTTGACAATGAAAAGGTCGTTGAAGAATAATTGGATTGTTGTATCTTCTAAGCGCAATTACGAAACTCTTTCAAAATATTAAGTCACAAGACAACCGCAGAATCACCATAATTCTCTTAGTTATTTCTTTGTCCAACTTCAAAGTATCTGTCTCTGTAAATAGGCTTTTAGTCTTTTAATAGACTCTAAAATATTATTAAGGTTTTTTATAATTAACATTCTTATATTTAATATTTTTAAGACTATTAATTGTATATTCTCGTAATCACGTTAATGTAACAAATTGATCAACCCCCTAAATACAACACAAGTAATTATTTTTATTTTTATATTATTAATAATTTATTAAAATATTATACATATTATTAGTAAGATTATAGACATAATTTACAAGTTGTACTCGTATGTAGTCGTTTATTGCTCGATCAAATTCATATTATTTTCAATAATGTACTTAAATAATTTTTGTAATTTGGATCTGTTTATAGTAAATTTTATTAAATCTTGGCATTTTTTCATTAAAATAAAACAATTGTTCTAACTCCCAAACATTATCCTATAATGAAGCTATGACCCAAATATAAAATTCCCTAAAACTTGCCAAAACTTGTGAATTTATAGTCAAAAATAAATTCAATGGAAGTTAAATTTGTGATTTGCAATAGTTCCAAAAAACATTTTAGAATGGAATATTGTCTGCAGCATTGCAATTATAAATACAAAAGAGATTAAAAAAACTAATAATTAAATAAAAATATATTTTCTCTGTTCAATACAAGTACGAATTATTTCAACAAATACATTTCCATCAAAAATATACACCTTGGACGTGTTATCTCAATTGAAACGATTTTTTTTCATGAATTATGAATATGAATTGGCTATTGACATTATTGGACATCACAAACAATTCTCCTGCTAATTAGCTCTGACGTTTGCACTACGGTATCCCAGAGAGAGCGAAAGATTCAAAGCTTGCTTTTGAATGTGAGGAAAGATGATGACTTTTGAATGGTATATTTATATAAAATACCTTGTTACTGAAACTGACACTTAGGTTAAATAAAATAACATAAAATACAAAAATGATAATATATTTACAAATCGGGTTACAGATTATGTTTTGAAGAGTAAATTATGTATAGAAGAATGTTGCTTCAACGTTTACTGTGTAATTTTTGTTCGGTTTATTCAGAAAATATGTTTCATTTGGCTGCGAAGAATTCAAATCTATAACACAAATATATAAAATATTTTGAAAAAACACAACACAACACATCAAATGCAAAATGTAATTTATTTTGTTTAATAAAACATATATAATTATTTTACCATTGATTAATAATAGCTTTATATATGTTGTTACATTGATCAGCTATAATTTATTTACACCTAACACATACACAAATATATAATAATTTTCTTTATTACTAACTAGACATTATTACTTTAAAATTACTTAAAAATGTTGCACTGTTGTATTACATGTTATGTAAATGCAATCGTCGAGTCGAGTTAAATAATATAGATACTGTCCATTGTCTTATAAATTTTATTTATTATTCTCCAATACTATTATCACAATAACATTGCATTTTTATGTTATAAAGAATTATTTAAATATTCTGTTTGTTTAACTTTAATATTTAAAAAATATATAACTAACATAAATAAACGGACGTTATGCGATAATAAAATATCATAGATTAATAAGAGATATTTTCTATTTTCACGTTCAACAATTATGTTAATCCTGAACACTGATATACCTACATATCCCAAACCCGTGCCGTAATCATAAGGGAATTGAAGTATCCTCTACAATCCTCTTTTATGATCCCTTTCGGTTGAATATTTGTTTGGGTTAAAGTAATAGAATAATACTTATAAAACTCAGTTACACATATTTGAAAAACTACTTCTTTGTAGTGCTGATGGATACACCATCTTAAATAATTTTCCTCGTTAAATTTTTAAAAAATCCAACAAGACGAACAAAGTAGTTGTATTACTAAATTTTGATAAATTCAATTTTTTCAAAACATGATATGTACACAAATGTAGTAAATAAATCAGAAGTGGTACCAAGTAATCTTGACCTGTCTTCGAAGACGAAGCAACGACACTTTGAGTTGTGTATCTATTTACTGAATATTTGATGTGCTTACATATACCTAAGATTTTATAATATAGTTGTTGTTCTACTCATATTATATAGTAACTTTAATAATATTTATGATATATTGCTTGTAGAGATGTGACTTCTTTATGCACACTTAATACTTGTCATCAGTGACCTTGCTCGTTAGCCTTCCTCTTCTATAAGAAAAAACTGATGAAAGTAGAACAGACATCTATTATTTTTGTGGGAAGAAACAAAACTTTATATTTTTTTCCATATTAGACGTATGGGTAAAACCGTATAAAAACATAGTAACATATAAATATGTTGCAATACAACGGAGTCACCCTAGCTTATTACTAGGTACTTATTGATCTTTTCTATATCATCTTCTTTAACGTGTTCATGCGTTGAAAAGGTATCTATTCGAATTATGTAACCATAAAATCACAATTAGTAAATATGCTCATGAATTTTCTTATCTTTTGTTTTAATTAAAATATTTATATAAAAACAGTGTGTACTTTTTATCCATTACATCATTGTTAATGAGTATTTTGTAGTTCAAATCCTATAATAATAATGTATACTCCTTTGATTAATCTCTTATCTACTTTTTTCTACTTATACAAGTTCCGTTTGATTACATTAGGATTATGCCATATAAAACTTTTCTTACCACAAATTCATCTTCTTGAAATAAATTATGTTGCAACCTTGAAATGGATGATACCCATTTCTCTGGACTAGTGTCCGGATGTATGTACCCTCCCGCTAACATACAATAGTTGTTTATTTTCACTCTTCTCTTTATTCAGTACACATTTTACCTGTTCCACGAACTTTAAATAAAAGATAACTTAACCTTCTTTATAACTTGTAAGGCACTAAAGAGAAATAATGGATATGTCGATTTTTGGCTCACACTTTCCTTAAAATCGGAGAGACATTACTTTTTCTTTAATGTTTCTATAATATAATTCCAGTGGGGTTAAAAGGAACTAGATTAAGTTTGATTTTGAAATAGATGAAATAACTTAAAATTATAGAAAGATATAAATTTCTATGAAGAATATACAGAATTAGAAAATTTTCTTCTGCAATAACAAGAAAATGACAATCTTTAAAATATAAAAAAGAAATGGAACCATTATTTTTTCTATCTGATCGTGTTAATATTATATTTTTTAATTAAATCCGATGTGTGACTTTATAAGTCATCTAGTCTGATAAGGTTATGACTCAAAGAGCTCAACTTTTTAATAGAAAAAATACTACATTCTTTGTATGACTTTAATCCACTGCATTCAAATGTTCCGAATGCAGTGGGTAATATTCGGTGCGCTATGGGAGAATTTGTTTTGAATACATACCTCCATAGTAGATCCTCTATTGCAAATAATTCACTCAAACACAGTCCTTACAGCAAAGCAGTTGTATTTTACAAAATAATTTTATTTTACATAAGTAGTTCATATGACATTTCGCTGCAGTTTATAAATTTGCGGTTAAGTTCACAGATCCCAGTTTCGATTGTGTGACAATTATTTGTATGTTGAATATTTATGTCTACTCCGATGAAATCGATAAAGGAAAAATCATAACAATACCTGTATTATTAAGAAATTATAATATAAGGAAATTGAGGTCACAAGAGTAGTGTATAAGTATTGTTATTTCTTAATTAACGGATATAACTTTAATTAACGGAGTAAAAAGAAGTATTTTTTTATGATGTAGCAACTAAATAATTTTATGTTAATTTAGTATATTATAACATGCATTTGTTTGTTTCCATTACGCGTCTGTTATTAATAGATCAAAATTAACATTAAATTAAAGGGCATGTATGAAGAGGTTGATGTCTGTGGCCGAGGCGAAAGAGATGTGCAGGGACCGTAACGTTTGGCGCTCCGTCGCCGTCGTCTCTGGCTACCCCGCAAAGAATATGGCGTGAAGATAAATAAATAAATATTAATAATAATCAATATTAAAGGTTTTGACTGTTGGAAAAATTATATCTCATGAGAAAACTAATCTATATGTTTATAACGGACGCACATATTGTCATCTTTGATAAGTCTTTTTTACACTTGTTACAATATCTTTTGAGAATTTTTATAGAGTAAACTCTATAACTCTATAACATTTCTCAAAAAAATCTCGATAAATCCTATTAATAAAAATGTTGAATAACTTGTTAGAAAATTACGTTATTAAAATGAAAAAACTAGACTAAGTAATCCTTGTGTTGCTGGAGGTTTCACAAGCAAATAACAGACATAAATAACATACACGAAGTACACACAAACCCGGAATATAATCTAATCTAAAGAGATTTGTGTCTTTTGGTTTTAAAACACACAAACCTGGTTAACAATCAGGCCAACTAACAACTAAACCATTACTAAGACATTAACTATCTGTAATGATATGAACTAGATACTTATTTCAAATGGATTATAAGCAACAACCTATTATTGTATTTCTTCTTGGTGATTGGTGATTGTTGTTTTCAGTATGGTTTGAATATGATATTCTGGTACTCGTATTCTAACAACATCTAAGTAACAATGTATTCTATTCAACTAAAAGAGTCCTTGAATTAAAATTGTACAGGGTATGTCAATATTTTTATATGTTAGGAGTTGATGCTAAGAAATTTTGTAAGGATATAATTTTCCAAATTATTTAACTTAGAGAAAGATTTATTTTTTAAACAAATATATATTGAAAATTAAGTTTTTTATTAAACATTATGTAAGTTAAAAATTTAGTAATTACAATGAACGAGTAATGTAGTAAAGCAGTCTTCATGATATATTACGCATTCTAACTAGTAACATAATATAACTTTATTATAATCCTGGGTGCATATTCAATTCCCTAGTTATTTGCAGTCTACATTCAAAATTATTATTATGAATCAAAATAGTACTACACGTTAAATTTACATATATTTATATTTTACTAATGAAAACTATGTCATTTTTGAATAATAATAATTGAAGGTTATTATAAATAGAACAATAAAATCTCGATGACAAAATATTATAAAAAAAACTCTACGTCATACTTGAGACTTTAAGTTGAAAACGTGAAGAAATATGATTTAGCATTGAATATAACATCGGATCATTTTAATTATTGTGATTTATAACAAAATACAAAACAGAATGACTTATTATGGATATCGAAGATTGGTATTGAATTAATTGTAAATTATTTAATATACAGTAATTATAAAGTTAGGTAAACTTGTTAAATCAAATCTAAGAAACCATACTAGCATTTGATTGTGGTTATGTAACTTAATATTGCATTTCCTCTTGACAAGGCGCGGGCCCAGAGTGGGAGGAAAAATACCTCCCTGGTTCGTGAAACTTCTTTTTCTCCTCGTAAATATAATACATTAAAAAACGTTTTAAATTTTAGTCTACATTTGATTTTCTTTCCTCTCAACTAAAATTTCCCAGAACTTCATATTTTAATTATATTCTAACTGAAATGGTAATATCACACCTCCCTTTATATTTTACAAAGAGCAGATGAAGCTGGCAGATGTAAAGTTTGTATGAATATAATAATTCACGGTATTTAAATATAATTTATTGAGATCGTAGTTTAAGGATTAGACTACAAAGGACTGCGTTCTATTCTGATTCATTTAGTGCCAAAAGTTTTAAAATATATTTTAGAATTTTTAAAGTTTAAAAAGTTATATCGTGGTATATATATGATTTATGCATACATCCTTGTAAGGAAATAGCTGAGTATGTGGCGCTTGCCAGCAATGCTATGGCCGGATACCGAATGAAATCTAAGATCGATATCTAAGATTTCTATTAATTCCTATGAATTAAATCCTATGAATCTATATTTTTGCTGAAATAAAATTTCGTTAAAGGAAATATGCCTCTGGTTAGAGGGTTTTTCTTTTATCAAGTTTAAGAGACAAATATAAAGAAAATCCATGTAATGGCAAATGGTTACCTTCGGCCATAAAAATCTACAAATATGAATACAAATAAACAAAATAAACCTTATAAAAATAGAGAGGAATGAAACTGGGTGAAGAAGGGAGAGAGATAGACTTCTGACTCTCTCACTCACAGCAGGATATGAAACAATAATAGCCACTTTACTCTAATGCTTTATTCTTCTAGTATGGTGGTACTACACCGTTCTAAGCAGGCGGTTCGAGTTCCAGCCAATAGGCTATACTTAAGAACAAAGATTATTATTTACTAGTTTTAAAACAGTACTATAAAGCTTTCTTCTTTGTAGAGAATACTTCTGGCGGATGTTAAACTATTTTCTTATCTTTTTTAACATGTTATATTAATTTTATAACCTACATTTATGGTATTGTACTTGCGTAATTACCTAAGCATCATATGAATCCAATTAGATCGCATCATCACAATTGATGTATCAGGAAAGGTAATAAGTACAATTAACTATTAAACAATGTTACGGCCTCTGGTATTTCACATTGTACTGGAAGATTATATTTTAAACATCTAGATGAAAAACAAATATTCTATTAATGATTCTTCAGGAACTTAAATGTTATTGGCAATACATTTTAGTGTTAAAATCATATACACTGGATATGTGGTCGAAAATAGCAAATTTATTATCAAATTACATATTACGAATTTAATATAAAAAGTCAAATGTAATAATAACATAATATGATTTCTTGCAATGGAATGCCGAAATATCCATCTTGTGTTATTTTAAGTAAATCAAAATAATTCAATTGTATGGCTTTACAAGTATGTGAAAATTTAAAATTAATCTCGTTGTGCCACATAATCATCATATAAGGTAATTATCTATTAAATAATAGTTAATAAACATTTAAACTTCTCTATAAACAATTAAAAAGTTTTTACTAATTATCCAGAGGAAGTCTTTGCGACCAAATTATAATAGTGTACTGAAGTTGAAAATAAAAATTTGAAAATAAATAAATAAATTATTAAGGACATAATTTATAAAACTTTCCAAAGCGTATAAGTTTTTACATAAAGATCTTATATATGAATAAGAAGTAGAAAGGAAACTCATCAACTCATGATAAATATTTACATATTGAGTAAGTCAGATATCGATGATTAATTATAAACTACTAATATGTAACTGAAATGATTTAATTGAACTTCTGTGACATATCACGGGACTATACAGCCATGAAAATTATGTTAAAACTTATATATTAAAAAATAACGACATTATTACTTCACCCGTTTGTAATTTTATTTTGATTTATTGATCTTATTACCAGAGTCAATAGGAGTACCTACATTAGATTAAATGCGTTTGTATGGATGTATAATTTATATTAAATATATATATGTATGTAATTTATTAATTACAATAATAATTATAGAAAAAATATCTTAAATACTTATATGTACAATCTCAAAATTTTTGAGTAAACAGTAATATGCTTGTAGAGTCAAAGAAAAATTTATCATTTTATAGTTGAAGCTATAATGTAATAATGCTGTTGCCGTAGGACGAGAGACATGTGAGTATCGGCTTGGCATCAACTCAATTAATCGATTATCGATACTGCTTAACCTTATTTATCCATACACCTGTTTCGGACGGCACAATTTTTATAGGTATAAGGAATTGCCATTTTCAAATGTTGTAGATAATTAATCAACATTTTATTGAATATATTTTAAACGTATAATTAGGTTTAAATCGATATTATTTCAGTTTGTTTACATTTCAAACGTATAATTAAATTAAAATCGATATTGTTTTTTTAACATCTATCGCTGGAATATACTTGTGTGAACCAGAAAGTCTTGTATGATTTGTTTAAATTTCAGATTGTCGATGTCGATTTCAGATTTATTTCGTCTGTTTTTTAAATCATAACAGTCTAATGCTAAAAAAATCACTAAGGCTGCTTTCCCAACATAGAATAAGTCACACCAAAGTGTTACATTTGTCGTTCTCTTTTAATAACAATAGTTTTTTTCTTAATCTGGATTTTGATTACTACTAGTGGATTAAACACTAGGTTCAAACACAGTACAGTATTAAACGGCTGTTCTTTTTCATCTTCCTGTGAATGTGTGTGTGTCAATTACTCCAAAGCATTCAAAATGTCGTGAAGTTCTAAAATTTATTTCTAATTAATAAAAATAGTTGTGCATAACTAAAAGTAATTGCCAGGAGCTTTATATTTGTCATCTCTAATATATCCCATCGAAAACCTTCAGCTACTAGCACGAAAAAGAAGATAGGTAGGTAATTATTTAAAAGCATTCTCTGCTAGTCAATCCGGCAAAACAGTAAAAACGCATTACCCATAAGCCGTTAAAATACTATAAATAAACCGAATCAACTAAATATATGAACATAAGTTAAAAATACAATGTACTCGTAGTTACAATATATCTATTTTACTGCTGAGCTATACATATTTATACATGTTTCAATAAGTAAAGAGATATTGTTAAACAGTATTAAATAGCGATACAAAACATCAAATATAAAATATTCTCTTATGTTGTAATTGTAGCAACGGATAATCAGTAATTGAAGCTTCGTACTGTGGAATTGTATTTCGTATTAAAAATTTAAATCAGTTTCTTTAACGACGCTCTCGTAGAACTTTACACTACATTAATATAAATTTTTATTCATTCAAAAGATACAACAGCTTTAGTTTCACACCTGTCATAGTAGTCAAAAAAATTTAAGATCTTTCTTAAATATTGTGAGTACATTTTGTCTTTAAGAAAAAAAATAAAAATGTATTTTTTATTCCATTATTAATTGAAAAAAAAATGAAAAATAACTTATAAATTTGCGATTTAGTACAGAAGAAAATAAATAATGAGCTCGTCACAAAATAGTTAAGTAAATTTTTTATTAAGATGTTTTTATTTCTAGTTGTTTCGATTATCCATTGTCTGTTTCGCAAATCGGTTGAGTCGTGCTCAGGAGGTACTCCATCATACTTGAGACTATAAATTTTTATTTAAATAGATTCGGCTACTTAACTTTATTAACGTTTATTAAAAACTCAAAAACAGATTGAAATAAAAAGAATCATCTCTCTATCTGTTTCCTTTAATCTGCTTTCTTTTAAATTTTTACTTACAATTTTTTCAATTAGATAAAGTAAAAAACATTCAAATCTATACTCAATAATGACCAATATCCCAGAATATAGTGGAAACTATTTATTTATTTGCACTCGCGCAGATGTGAGTCTTGTTCGGAATGATGTGTAGCAAACACTGTGTTGTCGTCGCAAATTAGATTGAGCTTGTAGCAGAGAAGTACGTGTGATTCCGGAGGTGCATTGAATACCGTAACTGGAATAAAAAAGATAGTAAATTAGTTTTGCATTTATAATTAGAATCAAAAGAAGTATTCTAATTATACACACTTCACAGTACTGCTGTTGTAGTAGTTGTACCTTTAAATTCGGTAAATAAAAAAATATTTAGAAATTTTGGAATGGTTAGTGGACGTTAATTATGTTCATGGTAGATTTCCAAAATGGAGTAACTATAATTATCTGAATGAAAAGAAATAATGTAAAACATTAAGGATACTCATATTCAGAGAAGGAAGAGATATATATATCTCATTTCGATTAATAGTGTGAAAAGGTAGTGGATTGTACTGTCTGTCTGTGTGTTGAATTTCATTGAATACTGGTGATGAAGTGATTTTTGATACTAAAAAATAATTTTATATTCTTTCTGTAGACATTTTTCTTAGACAATTCGGCCAGTAAAAAGTATACTGAAAATTTACATAAGACATGAATCCGATATTTATAATTATACTAGCAGACCCGGTCACGCGTTGCTGTGACTATTATTTTTGATATATTACATTGTACTAAACTATTTAAGGGGTAACGTTCAGAGTACATCTGTCATGAAAACCATAATGTTTTCTTAGAGTCGATATTAAGCAAAAATCAAAACAAAATAATTATAATTATTTTTTGAGCGAAGCGAACGAAGTGAGCGGAGCGTTTTACTGGAGACTTTTTTTGAGCGAAGCGAACGAAGTAAGCGGAGCGTTTTACTGGAGACTTTTTACATTCTTTGTCACGAATTGGCTCGAAAACTACTGGACGGAAAATTATGAAACTTTGCAATCAAAAAGACACATATTGGGTGATGGTTTTTAGGAAAAAAAATTAAAAAAATGTGCTCAAAAAAAATTTTTTTTTATATTATCATTTCAAAAACTGATATCCCATTGAAGTCAATGGGAAACTATGAGTGAATACACTGGGCACGCTTCGCTCAATATGCAAACGGCACCCGAGATTTCGCGAGCGCAGCGAGTCGAAATTGAGGGTTTGTTGGCGCCCCTAGTTTGAGCGAAGCGAACGAAGTGAGCGGAGCGTTTTACTGGAGACTTTTTACATTCTTTGTCACGAATTGGCTCGAAAACTACTAAATGGAAAATTATGAAACTTTGCAATCAAAAAGATACACATTAGGTGATGGTTCTTATAAAAAAAAAATTGTAAAATGTCCTCAAAACATATATTTTTTTAATATCATGTCAAAAAGTTGATATCCCATTGAAATCAATGGGAAACGATGAGTCAATACTCTGAGCTCGCTTCGCTCAATATGCAAACGGCACCCAAGATTTCATGAGCGCAGCGAGTCGAAATTGAGGGTTTGTTGGCGCCCCTAGTTTAATTTTATCCAAGTTTATAACACTATTTGTATATTACAAAGTTTTTAGTAAATAACTTGGAACACTAAACTTACGAATGAGGTAGGTAGGGTAGATATCTCATTCGTAATTACTCAATCCAGTTAATAGATACCGCCATCTTTTAGAATTGTTAAGAGCTAACTGCAAAATGATAAACTAATAATTTGCAATAAAATAATACTGCGACTATGAATTGAGTTGAAAATTATTATATCTTTTAAGTTAGGTCAAACTGTACGTGATGTGTAAATTTATTTAAATCAGTTAAGTAGTTTAGGAGTCAATCGCGGACAAATAACGCGACACGTGATTTATATATATTAAGAATTCTGGTGGATTTTTTTTATCATTTAATATTTTAAATAATATAATAAATAAATCGCAAAATTTTCCTTTTTTTTAATATGTTACTTTATCATTTTATTAAGACGTTCATAATTAAAAGTATTTGGTGGTTTTTACTAATACATACAATGAAAGTTAAACTCAAAACATTTAAATTTTAAAAGATTTTTTTTTTTTTAATAAATACAATTTTTATACAACTCGGCAGAATTCGTTCTGTCAAATAGATTTGGAATGTGGCAGTTTATATTTCGACCTTTAGACGTTTTTACTCTGCTGATCCTCACACATCGCCCTATCATCATGGTGACGGTTCTGTTCAGGAGAATTAAAGAAAAAGGTCAGCTCGGGTGACTTAAGTATCTTAGCTTCCACGAACTTTGGTCACCCTTTTGAGACCCACTAAAAACCCCGATTGGGATGTCTGCCAGAGGGCTTCAAACCAAGAGGGAAACTTAAGGTTCAAACCTGATTGAAAAATAATCTAAAGGGATAGTGGGAACCTAAAGGTGACAAATATTTATAAAGTGGGTGCTTCAATTACAAAGTATAGAGATAATTAATTATTTATTACTATTATTATTAACATAGGGTTCATAACCGATGAAATAAAAAATAATGAAATAAAACGTACATAAGTATTTTCAGTAATCGCGTTATTGTAAATCCAGTGAATCATAATTATTAACAAAAATCTGTTTTATTTTTATTTTAGTGCTTTATGATACACAATGTTTTTTGTTTGATTACCTGGTGAATATATAAATAAATCTGATGGTTTTCCAACACGGGAACAGGCAACATACAATTGACCATGTGAGAAACATGGGTTTTCTAGATTAATACCACAAACACCTAATGATTGCCCCTGGGACTTATTTATGGTCATAGCAAAAGCAAGCCGCACTGGAAATTGTAGTCGTTTAAATTCAAATGGTACATCAGTCGGAATCATTGGGATGCGTGGTATCAAAACGTCTTCTCCTTTATACTTTCCTTTCAGTATAGTTGCTTCTATCACGTTGTTCAATAATTTTTTTATCGCTAACCGTGTGCCGTTGCAAAGACGCGGTTGGTTGATATTTCTCAACATTATTACTACCGAACCAACCTTTAATTGAAGATTGTGAGGTGGCAATCCTGGTAAATCCAGCGAGTTTAAAAATTCAGGCGGATATTTAACGACATCATCTTGGTTAGTAGCCGAATCAACTGATTTATATATCCTCAATTCGCCTGTAATTTGTTCTTGAATTTTGAAATTTAATTCACTTACATCTATGTTTTTTGCAGCCAATATAGCCCGTTCGCTCAACCAATCATGGTTTCTATAATTTTGAGCAACATCTGGAAACACCTTTTGAATAAGTTCATCTTTTGATCTAGTTAACTGACAAAAACCTTGAGGAAAGTTAATGCAACCAGTCAAGGTGTCTATAGGAAATTTGCCATTACCAATGTCAATGAGTTGTTTAGAGAATATGTCTCCAGATTTGTCATTTTGCAACTTGATACGCATATTCTTGCTTAAGTGTAATACCTTCACATGTTTCCACAAATTGGAGGACTTTAAACAGGCATTAAGTTCATCAGCTGGCGTTGATCGTGGAATCACTGGCAATGTTTGACGAAAATCTCCTGCTAATAAAATCATTGCACCACCAAATGGGTTATTATTGCTCCGGAGATCTTGTAAGGTTCTATCTAAAGCCTCCAAAGATTTTTTATGTGCCATCGTGCATTCATCCCAAACAATCAATCCACATTGCTGCAAAACCTTTGCCATTGCAGAGTTCTTCGAAATGTTGCAGGTTGGAGTTTCGTTGCTTTGCATGTTTAATGGTAATTTTAGTGCTGAATGAGCTGTTCTACCACCTTCAAGCAAAGTTGCTGCGATTCCCGACGAAGCGAGTGCAAGTGCAATTTTATTTTGTGAGCGAATTGTTGCTAATATCAATGAAATCAAAAAAGTTTTTCCTGTACCACCAGGTGCATCTAAGAAGTAAATCCCTCATCTTTTATCATTTATTACTTTCAAAAGTGTATCAAATACATACTTCTGTTGTTCATTCAATAGTGGAAGATTCGTTTGAATTAATTCTTTCAAAGTGTTGAGATCATACAGTTTTTCTCGGTGCAACTCTTGGTTAAAAGCATCATGCATTGGACGATTGGGTGCGGCCAGGCCTAATTGAAATAATAGTTTGTTTGACATCATCAAGCACATGTCCTCAATTGAAATCAATACTTCATTGTAAATTTCTTCGCTTATTTGTATATTTGGATTTCCCCTTCTAATCCGTATTTGATACAAAATATCATCACACATATTATCTTTGTACTTGATCCACAAATCCTTTAGGTTTGATGGGAAGCAGGTAGATATGATTATAGAAAACAATGTTCGTATTTGATGAGCTTGTGATGATATTACAGCATCATTGAGAGTTTGATCCCAATGAGCATCATTGTCTAGCAATCGCAAACGTTGGCAAGCTTCTCTATATGATCCACACAAATCACCATTAACAGTTCGTACATGTTGGAACGATGTTGGGCCACGTACATTGACTAATAGCAGTCGTAAATAAAAACATTCATCATTGCTTGGACGTACTGAATAAATTCGACCAATCGCATCGGTAGAAAATATATCTGGGTATCCTGTAACTGGTTTTCCTTGTTTCCGTCGTATAAATCTTCTTGAGGATTGATTCCAAGTATAATATTTTGGCATTTCAGAATATAACAATGTTTGAGCAAAATCATCGTTTTGACATATCTCAAAAAATCTGGTTAATGTAGTAGATGGTGGCTGTAAAGCTCTTTCTACTGCGTTCTGTGCTGTAAAATATACTCTTTGTCCATTTTCTAAATGCACAGCTAAATGAACAACAGTAGGGTGTCTTTCATGAATAGGAAAAGAAAATAATATGTAGGCATAAATGTATATGTATGTATCATATTTTATATAGTATTATTATTATGTATATTATTATAACATACCTATGTACCATCGTCTGCCCTCTTAAACCTTCTGTCCAACACTCTAAGGGTAGCTGGAAGAGATCTCTTTGTAGAGATAAGTTAATCCTATGTGTATGTCTTTTATAATTGTCTCTTTTCTTGTATTTTTTTTATGGTGCATAAATAAATAAATAAATAAATATTCGCCAAACTGCTTCATTACTACTAACATAGCGACCCATTTGGTATTGGGTAACTTCATCATTGGAATTCTCTGCATTAATAGCAATCACAGCCATATCACTCCCTTTGGTTACATATTTGCAAATGTATTTAATAGATTTTACTGAATGGCAAGATTCAACGTTGATGTGCGCTTTGAAGGTCTTTGATAAAATGGGTGAATATGGAACAATCCAGCGATTATCATTTTCAATATCTTGTTGATTTAATTTGACAATTGTTGATCTTCCATTGTCTGCTGTCGATCGGCGACGATACAAAGGATAACCGTCATTACCAGTGATTGTTTCAGATATTAATGTCCGTGGATATCGCTTTGAACATTTACCATCCACCATACACGGTGAATTTTGATTAAGAGTTCCACAGGGACCATGTATCATGTTTTTAATAACTACCTCATGCAATCCAGGATCTACTTCTACATTAGGAATTTCAGCTGATATTACTGCATCAACTTCATTTGGCCTTATCTTTTCAACTAACCAAATCAAAATGTGTGCATGTGGCAATCCCCGTTTCTGCCACTCCACAGAATACATCCAGCAGCGTGTCTCTCCAAACACATAATGTTTCACAATGAAATCCATCAAAGATTTCAACTTTTGTCTAAAGACTCTGGCTGTAATATCATGACGATCAATAGGTGATTGCCCAGGGAATAACTCCTGCTTGATTTCTATCCAGTGTGGATTGCATGTAAATGTGATGAACAAATCTGCTGTACCATAATGACGAACATATGACATGGCATCTTGAGCATATTCATGCATATGTCGAGGGCTTCCGATGTATGTTGCTGGAAGAATAGTCATCCGACCAACATTCTCTGCATTTCCATCAGTATTAATCGCATCTCGAAGGTGAATATACTCTTCAGATCTGAGTTTGGTTTGATTCAACCTGATGAATGTTAATCTCTCCGTTTCAATTTTAACATACATGTCTACAACATACTTGTGATATAATCGCCGACATTTGAGTATGTGATTGTCTTCATTTTCACGAATCATTAGGCGGTAGGAATAATAGTTCATTGAACTGACTTTTTTGTTGGTTTCGGAACCTGAAAATAGATTTTTGTTTTCATAATATTGAAAATTAAAAAAATAATAATATAGTGACTGATAATATAGCTCCATAGCTAAACTAATATTTTTTATTACCTGTAATGGGATTTATCATCTTGTTTGAAAAATCATAGCCATCTTCACCTTGCCAAAATATAATGAGATATTGCAGTGCGTCATATGAGCGGTGTGTTTCCTTTATACGTTGTAATTGATCATTCCGACGATGTAAAACAATATCACGGGATTCCAAGTTTTCTCCAACTACAACGATGGCAACTTCATCAATAGTTGGTGCATTAAAACGTCTTGCATGTTGGCCAACAGGTGTTTTATCAGCTCTGATTACAATTTTGTGATTATCAGATGGCATCCGATCCAGTGCTGTTTTAAACAACATAACCAATTGATTGTACTCATGAAATAAAGTTTGTAATTGTTCTACAATAGACCTCTTTAGTGAATTGTTATGTGAACAACGCATATCAATTTCTCGTGGTGAATTGCCCATGAAATAAATTTGCAGAAATTTGTAATTGCTATCTGACACTGGTAACAGTGAACCTGCTCTATGATATATTTGGCCTTGTATCTGTAAATTAAAAAAAATGATTTTTGCCAAATAGAAATAATATTTGTTCCTAAAAAGTATATCTGTCTCTTAATTTGAATCACCAAATAATAATTGATATGCTTAGGTATGTCAATATGTAATAATTAGTTGTAACTAATATCCATCGTCAAATAATTATATTGTGTTTCAAAATAATAAAAGTGTTGCTAATACTGAATCACCAAATAATATAATGACTAAGTAATATATGTTTTGGGGTTTAGGAAACTGAAGGTTAATGACACATATTTACTTAGTTAACAGGAAATTTTGTTCATTAAAATAATAATGATTAACTGCTATAATACATACCTTAAAAGTTGGCATGAAATTTTCCCGAACTACGTTTGTTGCCCCAAAGAATGTCATTTGAAAGCAATTGTTATATTGTTGAATATTTGACAAAAAGTGTATGGAATCTGGTTCTATTCCTGAAACCAATGAGTACAATGGCTCTGGTGGTGGATCCAATGGTATCAATTTCACTTTCCCATTTACGCAACACAATCCATTTGCTTCATTTTTGTATTTCAATGCCTTACAGTAAGAGCAAACCAAGTTCATAGATCCAATAGCAACACATTGGTGGTTACTGTAGTCAATTGACAAATCGTAATTGAAAGCAGCTCGATTCAAACTTTCGCGATTATTAGTTGAATCTCTCGCTCTCGCTTCCCGCGTTCGTGATATACGAATTCTTTCGCGTTCATTTC
This sequence comes from Melinaea marsaeus rileyi, assembly GCA_918358865.1. Lineage (NCBI taxonomy): Eukaryota > Metazoa > Arthropoda > Insecta > Lepidoptera > Nymphalidae > Melinaea > Melinaea marsaeus. The sequence continues at coordinate 25,162,365 of OU911089.1, forward strand.
GGTCGTCACGTTCATGTGCAGTATGATGAGATGGGTAATTCATTTGGTTTGTAGCATTTCGGATTTTTCTACTTAAATTACTTCGTCTTATAGGAGGCATATCGTATATAATTACCTAAATTTATTCACATGAAATAATTATTAATCACAGGTATTTATACAATCAAAATTAATTATTAAATATTATAAACGCTTTTTAACGCAGTTTGTTTGACAGATGCAATGACGTGAAAACTGATGACAATTTATGTCGCATTCCGAAACTAAAACAAAAGAAAGAATATTCCAAGGCCAATCAAATCTTACATTTACTTTTTTTGACTTTTCAATTTGGTCGGGTGTACACATTCATTTGATTAAATTTGAACGTTGTGCAGCGACAATAAAGCGCGAATTGACTCTTTGACGTTAGCAAGACACCTACATTGTTTAGACAACAATGAGTGCTTGTAATTTAATATCAACTTTATTGAATAGCAATACAGTTCAAATTGACTCTACATTTAGTTATTTATTCTACATTTAAAATATTTGTATAGGAAAAAGAAAAGGGCTTTTTTAGGGTTTCCCTGGAAATTATTCAAATTTTTCTCGCCGTTAGAGCCATCCTTGGACTTCAAGGAACATTTAAAAAAAAGAATTGTTAAGATTGGTCCATGCGTTGTTGAGTTATGCGCTTACCAACACATTTTGCGATTCATTTTTATATAATACATTTTAATATTTCGTTTCAAATCAGAATATTTTTTTGTAATTTCATAAAAAGATGACTAAAGTTTAAAGAATTAAATTCGTTTCATTCCCTATCTTGAACAATGAAAAGGTCGCTGAAGAATAATTAGATTGTTGTATCTTCTAAGCGCAATTACGAAACTCTTCCAAAATATTAAGTCACAAGACAACCGCAAAATCACCATAATTCTCTTAGTTATTTCTTTGTCCAACTTCAAAGTATCTGTCATAAATAGGCTTTTAGGCTTTTAAGTATAAAGGACGCTAAGATTTTATTAAAATTCCTTTATAATAAATATTCTTATGTTTAGTAATTCTAAGACAGTTAAAATTGTTTTCTCTTGATCGCATTGACGCATTTGGCATGTTTTATCTTAAATAAAACTAATATATTTTACAAAAAACGTTCATCTTTGGTAATAATAAACATAAATAGTCAATTGACATTAAACATCAAACAATTCTCCGGCTAATTAGCGCTGACGCTGAAACTAATTTTACATTGTTTCATAGAGATCATTGTGCCTAACTGTCTAACAAGGATAGTAACACAACTGATATTACTCATATTATGTACGTCAACTGTTAGTCTGTTTGTTAAGTAATTGTCAGATGTATGACATAATGTTGGGTGATTTGCAAGTAGGTTTTATTTTAATCAATTCTTGTTTAAGAACTAATTGATATTAGGTCCACATTAGCACAATCATAAATAATATATACATACAATTAAGATAAGGAAATTGTTTTAATGATTTCCAAGTAATTAGTCACAGAATGCTATTATACCTTAATGTAAACCACAATAATAGATAGCTATTGAACAAAAAATTTGGTCTATAAATCTAACATATATATCGCGGCTTAATCATCGCTAATATGATATTATTTAAGGTTTGTATTGATAACAAAAATATCTTTTTCGTAATATATTAATATTTAACAAACATTTGCCAAAAGTGACACGTCGGTTATATACCTAGTGGCCAAATAAATCAAATCACTGATGGTAACCCTGAGGCGATCATAAAACACTATCACTCTATACAGTGTACAGTTTATCAAATGTGACTGAAAATAGTTCGCTGTTGTAGGTATTGTAAACTACGAAATGATTATATCATTTTATTATTGTAAATATATATTATTAATAATAATTTATACTTTACACTTATATATGATTACTTTATTAATTAATATTTTAAACCTAAAACATCATTTCGAAAAAATCCTTTTGATTTTTTGAGATTCTTTGCAAAATATAAGCGTCAATGAGAGTTAAGGTATTGATCGGATAATCTTTTGTTTTAATTAGTAACCTTATTTAATTACTTACTTTTTATGACAGTAATTATAATATTAAATCTCTTTTAAGTTATAGTAACTTATAAAAATACTTAATTTCTAATCTCCGACGACTGAACCGACGACATTCGATTCTCACATTAGAAAAATGTATATGTAATTAAAATTCTCATTTTATATGATATCAATTTTGTTTATTAGTTAAGTTGACAAGTGATTATCGCTTATATACTATTCTAAAAAGAATTTGAAAGATTGTAAAAATAATATAAAAAAATCTAACGGATAGCCGTACCTTTTATGAAGTTTGAGGGCGTCCCCAGACGGCAGGGCTCGGTGGAAGTATCGCATGGTATCCTTCATAGTAGTATTATGTAATTTCTCTTTAAATTTTTTCAATAATTATTAACCCTGATTACTGCTTTATACCTACATATCCCAAAACCCGTGCCCTATTCATAAGGGAATTGAAGTATCCTCTGCAATCCTCTTTTATGATCCATTTCGGTTGAATATTTGTTTGTGATTCAGTATATACCATTACCATACCTATAGAATTCAGTAACACTTATTTCAAAATGTAACTTTTCTGTAGTCCTGATAGATACACTGTCTCAAAGCAATTTTCCTCGTGGAGTTTAAAAGTAAATCTAACTACAGGAGAGTTAAATTAATAACGAATAGTTTAATTTTAATAAATTAAATATAAAAGGTGTGGTAATTAAATGTAAAACGACCAACAATCCAGCGTACATTTTAAACAAAATCAAAAATGTTTAAGTGAAAGACTCCTAACGATCGATCCTTTAGAGTTCATATTACTTAAGTATTAAATAAGCACCTAAATCCTATTAAACGTTAACGATGTAACTGCGTTTAGTTCAGTGGTGAATTTTTAAACATTAATCAGTTTATTGCTTTGCAAGCTTTTACTGTGCATTTAATGTTTCTTTGACTAATTTATTTTCAGACTTATTATTATTTGTTTAAGTGAACAATTAAAATTTTGATATTTCAATATGCTTATAACAATTACATAGTTAAATAGTCGTATCACTAAGTTAGGACACAAATTCATTTATTTTAAATATGTATAAACTAAACGGAAATGTAGTACAAAAAATGAAAGAAATGAAGACTTATAATTAATGATATACACACATATTGTACGGTTCATAATTTAATAATATTTATTTAGTGCATTATTTGTATAAAATATGCCATTTTTTATTTTCTACTTGCTTTTATTTGCTATTTCATACCCTCGGTGTTCCCTCCACAAAAACCACCACTATTTGATATTTGAAATATCCGTACAATTTTACTGTTACTGCTTAGTAACTTTACCCAGTATTTGCGTTTTCCTGTGGGAATATACTAAGACCTATTATGGGTACATAAATCCTTATACTCTATTATGTTAGTAGTAGTATTATTTAACTTGCTTAAGTAATAAAAGCAAAATTAATGAAAATTCTTTTTCGCTTCTAAATTGGTTCGAAGTGTTCGAATCTTTCAAGTTCGAAAATGTTATTCTTAAAACCAAATAAAAATAAAAATTAAGTAAGAAAAAATAAATTAAGTAAACGTAAGTATAATCTCAAATCATTAAATAAAAGTTTCTTTAATAACGTAATTACTCACACGGACAATAATTTATGACGTATATGGGATTCAAATAATTGTAGATATTTAAAGAAAATACCGTTAGTTTGGAAGCAAGTAACATGTTATTGTCGTTGGAGTGAAACCGAAGTCAAAAAATAGTGTCATATAAATATATTTCACCGTAAAGTAGCCGCCCTTCATCGTTAGTAGGGACCTTTTATTGATCCCTTCTATGACTATAAAACAGATACGTACACGTGTTAAGAACGTATCTTTTATGTGATAGCATGCATCTTCACGAATATATTTACACAATTATGTAATAATTAAGTTCTTTGCAGTTTATTAATGTCATAATAATATTCACTATTTTATTTTCTTCCTTATTTCCTCTTAAGATGCATGAATTTGCTAAAATAGAAACAATCGAAACAAATAATATCTAAAAGTGAACTACATTTTCACTAAAAAGTAATATATTTTATAACAAGATATTTAAATTTTATAGTAATGATGTAGTAAATAAAAATAAATTAACGCTTGAAAACTACACAAAAATCACAAAAAAAAAATATTGACAAGTCAAGAGTTACAGAAAAATATATAAATTAATAAAAATAGATCTGATACTCCACGATCATAATGACATGAAATGTATATACGTAAATGATCGAATAAAGAAAACATGACTACATAAAAAATTGCAGGGAAATTTTCAACCTGCTACAAAAAAATGTTAATAAAAAAAATGTTTTTATTGTGTTAAGTTGTAATAACCAGTTCATATCAGGTTTTTGTTTGACAATTTATCTTAAAAAAATATACGCAATACATTAAATTAAAAACGCAACATATTAAAATAATAAGTTATAAAAAACAGCAATGAAACGTGAAACGAAAACAACATCATGTACCAGCCACTTAAAAATAGTAAACAAATTATAATTAACAAAACTAAGTAATTTGTTATTGAACTTGTTCTTGCTCCTTCTATTTATATTTTCATTTCTATTATGTCTGACATAAAATGTTATTTTACTACACATGATTGTATTATTCACTTATTTGTGTATTAGATAACTCTATACTAATTAAAGATGATCGTTGGAGATACATTATATCATTTTTATTTTACATTTTTTCTTATTATTCTTAAAGTATTATATAAATATAAATTTAGGCATCTTTACAAATATATTTTTATTGAGTCATAAGTCATCGCTCGAACACTTAAAGCCCAAGACTTACATTTCATCACAATTTACATTATTATTTAATTTCGTTATTATATATAATGTTACGATTGTTAATAAAAAATATTTTTTTAGTTAATAGTATAATATAAAAATAAAACGAAAATGATACCGAAACTAAATGTTGTATACTGCTTCTGCAGAACAATATAATATCTTGTGCAGCTTTAGAATGAAAGCATTCGTTCGTCCAGACACTAATTTAACATGCAATACATTACAATTCATTTCCACTTTTTACTTTATTCATCCCACTTTTACCTATTTTACAAACTTTAGATAGAAAACAGCTTAACACCCCCTTCGTAATTTGTAAGGCACTAAAGAGAATTAATGGATTTGTCGATTTGGCTCACACTTTCCTTAAAACCGAAGAGATTGCTTTTTCTTTAAAATAAGCTTTTATAATATAAAACGAGTAGGTTCGGATGGAGTGAGAAGAAAATTATTTGAAAAAAATATGAAATTATCGAGAAATTTAACAATATACATAATTAGATAAATTGCTTCTGCAATATATAATAATAGGAAAACGTCTTAATCTGTAAAAAAAATTGAAAAGAAAAGAAACCATAACATAGTATCCATTTTATCGTAACAATATTTATATTATATATTTTTTTATTAAACCTGATGAATGATTTTTATTAAGTCATCTATTCTGATAAGATTATGACTCAAAAAAACTTTTCAATAGAAAAAATACTTATTTTTACATCCTCAATTATTTAAACGACGCCGTCGTTACATTTCATTTGGAAAAGCTATCAAGAACATAAACTTCGGCTATTAACACCCTCCGTAAAAGATATTTTTTTTTATTTAATTAATTAAAAGGTACAACAAAACACACATCACACACTCTCTAATTATGAGTGCAAAACTACAATAACATATTTATATTCTAGTTATCCTATTTAATCCACATCCGGGAACATACATATTTCTCTGCAAGAACCTCAATTTGTTGCGATAACACATTATTTGCTACACAGCATTTCAAATAAAACTCGCAGATGCAAGTTAGTGCAAATGTAACCAATAGTATTTATTATTTTCTGGACAATTTAATTTATTGGTAATCATTTTTATCCCTTTTAATTTGTTATTTTACCCTGACTTACTATGTTAGTGGGTACTCTTTATTTTCTGAATACTTTTAATTAGAAAGTAATTTAAAGTAATCATTGTAAAAATAAAGAAGATTAAGTGGTATTGATAGACATGATTTAACTATTTCAAAGGTTTTAGGAATTTTTAATCAACGTAAGTTGAGGGGTCTAATCTATTTAAATAAATATTAATTGTCACAAGTATGATGGAACATTACTTAAGCACGGCTCGATAGATTTACACAACATATGAGTACAATGGACAACCTAAACAACGAGAAAAAGAAACAACCTATTTGAAACACTTCACTGATTTTTACCGGGGTTATATTTTATATTATTTTGAAGTAAATTGCAAAAGTATTAAATTGCGACCGGAGCGTGACTATACTTAATCTTATCATAAATATTGTTACAAAGAAAAACAACTAGCATGGCACGTAACATTTATTACTATTATAGTGTGTTAGTTTAACACATAAATATAAAACCATTAAAAATATATAAAGCTTTATCTACAGTTCTTAAAATGTTGAGGTCAGTTATTAATAGCAGAATGCACTCTTTCTATGGGACAAGTCTACACTGCGAAACGTATGGATTGTTTTAGGGACTCCAAATTATCATGGTGCTTAGAGCAAGCCATACTCTCTAAAACTATTACACTAAAATAACTATAATAACTAAAAACTAAAATGGATTAAGATGAGGATTAGATGGCCACCAGTCTCCTGCTCTGATGAAGTTCGGAACTTTCGTTTCTATCCAAGATGAATCGAGTTTCATAACCCGGCGCTTAGTCTTGCTGAAATGACCTTTCTTGGTTATCGAACTTGGTGTTGTTAAGGGGCTTAACTACCTTCTCAAGAACGGTATCTTGATATACTTTTGTCGATGTTTTGATACCTTTCTACAAAAATATGGCTCAATCACTCCTTCATAGCTAACACACGACCATAGCATCACTTATTATTTTTATAATTATAAGTTAAAAAATAACTAGTGGGATTCTTATAGACTGCAAGTCCTTAATCCTCTTAAATCACTCGACAAGGTTCTATGTGCTATTTTCATCTTCCGAGATAAAATCTTTTGATTTGGGTCAGGATATCATGGAATTCTTTCCCTTTCTGCTTTGATCGCCTTTCTCGTAGGAATACTACTTGGATGGCCAGATGTTTTTCTGGCACAAATAGAGGCGGTTTCATTACATCTATCAGTAGCCCGGTATACAAACATTTGGTTAATACCAATCAAGAGGAGGATTTAAAAAATTGTATTTGGCTACATACCTAATTTATGTAATGCAATCACAGCGATTCGGTTCTCTTTACGAACCACTCTATTTTAATATCATTAATAATTTACAAATTCCCAGACTAAGTAGTTTAACATATTCTTTTAAAGACCAATCAAAATAAACACTTCTATAATAATAATTAAACTGAAATATCAATTTTATTATATTATTTTTTATTATTTTAATTGTATGAAACAGAAGAAAAACAATTTCTTTTCTTATATATACACACAATATTAAGTTTATGATAGGTATTAAACTTTTAAACCCATTGTATCTCCTGGATCAAGAAAGTTTAGTTCTATTGTATTTTAAAACGTCACACTAGAACTCGTATTAGTGTAGTTGGTGTAAAGTTATTTGAGAGCTTTGTTATAATAGTTCTAAAGACTTAAAAGGAATTTTATTCCACATAGTACGCGGCCTAAATTACAAATTAGTTACTGCTCTAATATTAAACATGTTTATTTCAGGTTTTAAAACACTTAAAAATCAACATTATTATGTTTACATTTCCGTGAGATTACATCGGCCTGTTTTACAGTTTTTGTCAATAAAGATATAGTTATATTTGTGGTAGTGGATTTCAGATAGTTTCTATTAGTTAGGCATAACAAGCGTTGTTTTTATTTACAATTTTTATATCTCTATCATATATAGAAATATTTTACGAATTAGAAATATTTATATTCACAGGAACACGAAAAAAAACAGCAGTTAAATATTTTATTCATATTATAATTCGAATTTAGTTTAAGATTAAGCTTTATCAACTCTACTCCTATTCGACCAGGTAATTAACCTGCTAATAGCTAATAGCAGTTGTAATTTTGGTTGAGCTTTAAGAAAAACGGTATTTTCTTCGGAAGAACTACGAATTTACGCTTCGGTAAGACATATTTTAATGAAATTAATTAAACCATATAAACCTATAAAAACCTTGTACAGTTTAAAACAAAGATATCGATAATCAAGCTTTAGCAGTATCGATAACTGAATTGATACGAAGCCGATACTAGCATGTCTCTCATCCTACAGCAACAGCATTATCATGCTATAGCTTGCACTCTGAGACGATATATGTCAAATGTTTTGGCCCTACGACTATGTAACGTGTTGTATTAAAATTTAGTTTGTCATACTTAAGTGTTTAAGAATATTTATATTTATTTAACTCGTCACATATTATCATAATACACTTTATAATTTTGAAATTATTTTTTTAACATCTTCAAGATGCTAAACAAAACCTATTTTCTACGCAATGCGATGCAATACGGCTGGACTCTCAGGCATTGTTTAAAGACGTGGCCTCTTTGTACGTCTTCTATCGTAATTACAACGTGGAGTAAATCAAAGAGCTATTTGATCTGGTACCTGCCCCTGAATTTCATCCTGTTATGATTCTCCACCTTCGCCGGCAGCACTCTTTCGTTTCCCCGGATGTTGCAAGAGGTGGTGGGCGGCGGCGATTACTTGACATCAGTGACTCGCATGCTCGTTTACCCCCCTCTTGCAAAAAAAACCTTTGTAGCCACATGACATCTTTATAAATATATTTTCTAGGTGGTAGAGCCTAGCTGTAGTTTTCTGACTGCAGCTCGTATTGGGCTGGCTCGACCGGGGAAGGACCACCCTCTCACAGAAGACCGACGTGTAGTAACCAAATTCATTTGGTTATGTTCCGTCGGTGAGTGAGAGAATCCGGAAGCCCAACCCCCCCCCCCCCCTGCCAAACATGATAGCGATGCCTCCAAAAAGTATACCCCAGGAGGGTACCGGCTTTGATGAAGCCGGGGACCCCCTCACCGAGCAAAATCGGGGGAATGCTCCTCGGATTTTGCTCGGGCTGCCCGTCGTATCTGGGGCGGGCAAAGTATCGCCTGTTGTGTTTTCTGAGGGCAAACGACGGCAAACAGCGGCACCCCGCTCCACTCTAGATGTGGACTTTTGCAACATCCGGGGGTTTCACTCAAACCTAAACGCCGTCCACTACCACCTTGAGACGGCGCAGCCGGCCTTGTTGTTTTTGACGGAGACGCAGATATCTCAACCTAGCGACACAGCGTACCTATCATACCCCGGGTATAAACTAGAACATCATTTTATACCACACGCCGGGGTATCTGTGTTCGTAAGGGAGGATCTGCTACCGTCGCCTTCAGGTTTTTGAAGGTCGGGACCTGTCTGTACTCTGGCTGCGCGTGGATATGGACGACCGTGTCAGAGTCTACGCGTGCCTCTACAGGTCCCATAGTGGTAATGCAGAAACGGATCAACTCTTGGGCCATGTTCAGGCGAAGATTGACGATCTGCTTTCACAGACTCCCTCCGCCGAAGTCGTAGTCCTCGGGGACTTCAATGCGCACCATGCCGATTGGCTAGGGTCACGTGCCACCGACTACGCGGGGAGATCTGTGTTTGACTTTGCTCTGGCAAAGGTCTGTCCCAGCTGGTAAAGACGCACACTCGTCTACCGGACGTGGACAGCTACACGCCCTCTTTGTTGGATCTTCTGCTGACTACACATCCAGAAAAGTACCAGATCACTGTCGAGGCTCCCTTAGGTTCCTCTGATCACTGTCTGGTACGGAGTGTAGTGCCCATTCAACGTCCTGCTCGCACAAGACCTGCGACTCGACGCGTTTGGCACTACAAGTCAGCGGAATGGGATGGAATGCGGTCCTTTTTTGCATCCTACCCATGGGGGCCGATTTGTTTCCCTTCCAATGATCCTAGTGACTGCGCTGCGGCTGTAGCTGATGTGATACTTCAGGGCATGGAACTATTTGTACCAAGCTCTGTGGTACCACTTGGCGGCAGATCGCGGCCTTGGTTTGATGCGTCTGTCAGGGCTGCAGCAGCTGGCAAACGGCAGGCTTATCAAGCTTCGGCTAATGCGTTAGTCACTAAGGATCCGAACTCTAGAGTTCTGAAGAGGAAATACAACCGTGCCTCTAGATTCTTCAAACGGCAAATCGCTAGATTTGCTCTAGTTCAAGCCTGTCGTCAAAATTGGGGATCAGTTGGCAAAGTACCCGCCTGGCACGCGCAAATTCTGGGCGCTTTCCAAGGCCACTCTGGGTAACTTTAGCCAGCCGTCCCTACCGCCGTTGCACATGGGGAATGACTCTCTGGCCCACACGGCAAAAGAGAAAGCCGATCTCTTGGGCACTCTTTTCGCCTCCAACTCGACTTTGGACGACCAAGGGAAGTCACCGCCTATCATCCCGCGGTGTCAGAGTTCAATGCCGGAAATAGTTTTTCGGCAAAAAACTATCAGGCAACTCTTTTTTCCTTGCACGTTCATAAGTCGAGTGGGCCGGATGCCATTTCTCCATTAGTGCTACGAACGTGTGCCCCTGAGTTGACTCCAGTGCTTACGCGTCTATTTCGGTACTCCTACCTTAAAGGCGTAGTCCCGGTCTCATGGAAGCGTGCCTTTGTCCATCCGATCCCTAAAAAAGGTGATAGCTCGGACCCAGCTAACTACAGACCTATTGCCATTACCTCCCTTCTCTCCAAAATAATGGAGATTATTATCAACCAACAGCTCCTAACGTACCTCGAGGATCACCAGTTGATCAGTGACCGGCAATATGGCTTTCGCCATGGTCGATCAGCTGGTGATCTTCTGTTATACCTTACGCACCGTTGGGCAGCGGTTATTGAAAGCAAGGGAGAGGGTCTGGCAGTTAGTCTGGATATGGCAAAAGCCTTTGATCGTGTATGGCACAAGGGGCTTCTTTCGAAGCTACCTTCCTATGGGCTTCCCGAGAGTTTATGGAAGTGGATCACCAGTTTTCTCACTGGGCGGAGCATACAGGTCGTTCTCGACGATTTTTGCTCGGACCCCAAGCCCGTGAACGCTGGTACCCCAAGGCTGCGTGCTATCCCCAACTCTGTTCCTCCTGCACATCAATGATATGTTGGATATTTCCAACATACATTGTTATGCGGATGACAGCACTGGGGATGCGGTATATTTCGGTCGTGCAGGTCTCTCTCGGGAAAACGTCGACGAGTGCCGAAAGAAACTTGTGTCTTCAATAGAGACCTCCCTGGGGATGGTTTCTGAGTAGGGTGAACTGAACCACGTTCATTTCAATCCCCTAAAGACACAGGTTTGCGCGTTTACCACTAAGAAAACCCCATTTGTCGTATCACCGCTCTTCGAGAGCACTCCTCTTATTGCCTCGCCAAGTATCAAAATACTGGGTCTCGACATTTCAAGCGGTTGTCAGTTTCGTGGTTATCTGGAGAACAAGGCCAAGTTGGCCTCGAAGAAATTGGGAGTGATCAATAGAGCGAGGCAGTACTTCAAACCTGGCCAAAGACTTGCGCTCTATAAGGCGCAGGTCCGGCCACACATGGAGTACTGTTCTCATCTCTGGTCCGGATCACCCCAATATCAGCTTCTACAATTTGACCGCGTACAACGGAGAGCCATTCGGATTGTCGGAGACCCAGTGCTCGGCGAACGGCTGGACTCTCTGGCATTGCGTAGAGACGTGGCTTCTTTGTGCGTCTTCTACCGCATTTACAACGGGGAGTGTTCCGAAGAACTATTCGATCTGATGCCTACCGCCGAATTTCACTACCGCACAGCTCGCCATCGCCTCCTTTATCATCCATACCACCTGGACGCGTGGCGATCTTCAACTGTGCGGTTTTCAAGGACTTTTTTCCCACGTACCACTCAAACGTGGACCGAACTTCCTTCGGCGGTATTTCCAGATCAATACGACATGGGTACCTTCAAAAAAGGTATATACTCCTTTCTCCAAGGCCGGCAACGCTCTTGTGAATCCTCGGATGTTGCAAGAGTTCATGGGCGGCGGTGATCACATACTAACGGTGACCCGCAAGCTCGTTTGCCCTCCTCTAACATAAAAATAAAAAAACATAATGATACATTACAGTGACTTACCTAGTCAATACTATAATTATCGTGTATTATGTCATTCAAGTCTTCTTTATAAGTAAGAGTTACACAACTTAATAAAATTCTAGCTCCTTTTTCGCAGAAACTATGTTTCTTTCTAATATAAAAAATTCTAGTATGTTATATTTTGGTAGATATTGAATAAACGCAAATTTTCTATATAAGGTTATTACTAACCCAACCAGTTCTTTGTACGTGATTGACAAACCAACATCTAAAACCTTGAATCTGACCTACAAACTACATAAATTATCTCGTAATAAAAAAACAAGATTATATTTATATTCTAACAAGCTAATTTATCCACCGAAGATTTTCCGTTGTAATAATATTGTAATAACTCACTTTTAAAGTCTTTATGATTAAACAGAATAATATAGTCACATTATCCAATTAACGACATTAATGAATGACAAAGCGTAATTTATATAATTTACTGCGCTGACAGCGAAATTAAGAAGGAAATTATTATATTTATTTAAAGAAATCTTGACAACATTATAAAGAAATAGGGATGGAGATATAAAATTATCTTTAATTTCTTATTGTCTTATTTTGCAACTTGAATGTGTTGATTTTAGCAACTAAGTAACAAAAGCGGTTGTTGTTTCAAAGAATAGTTCGAATTATAGTTAAATTATTTTAGGTCTTCAGCTTCCGTGCATATAGACTGTATGATTAAATGATTTATTTTGACATGTTTGATATATTAGTTTTTGTTATTACTTAAGATTTATCAAGATTAATTAAGATATAGAAAATTTATCAATAAAATTTTTAGAAAAGTTGATGAAATCACGCAATACAATTTATAATTATTATTAAAATACCACACGTTACTCTATAATTTGTAACAAATTATCTAATTTCTATTATTTTAGGATATAATTGATTTATTTGGTATTAAATTTGGTAGATTTTCAAACGAACTCCATGACGATGGTCCTCAACTTGTTAGATCAGTTGTTGTATTACATTTATTAAAGCCTAAGAATGCCTAAAAACTTCTCTGTTAGCAAAAAAAGTATTTTTTTTTTCAGGACGTGTTTTTTACGCCTTTTCAGTTACGTCATCTTTCAATGTTGTTAAGATTTCAATAAAATGTTTGTTAAAATAAAATCCATACTATCTAAATTTAAGACACCCACATAAATTTATTAATTATTCAATAAGTATAAAATAAATAATATATTAAAAATATCCCTTTAAGGTAAGAGTACCGAAATAGACGCGTTATCGCTGGAGTCAACTCAGGGGCACATGTTCGTAGCACTCTCTTTTGCCGTGTTGGCCAGAGATGGCTGGCAAAAGTTTGACAGAGTGGCTTTTGAAACCGCCCAGAACTTGTGCACGTCAGAAGAGTACCTTGCCAGCCGATCCTCAATTATGACGACTAAACTATAAGTTTAAACTATTTTAAACTATTGAAGTTGTTAATAAGTTAACATTATCAAAGTTACTCTTAGATAAATTTACAGTTATTGTTTTGAAATTTAATGCTTTAATTATTTCAGGAGCGTCTGATTCGCAACGAACCCCTTTTCCTCTCCTTTCTAAATAATGTTTATCTTCCTTGATGTAATTTAATCTTACATTTTATATCCTGGTAGAATAAAACTTTAACAAATATGCTGGAGTGGTTATAAAAATATACACATTGGCAACATAAATAAAGTTCATAAACACTATACGGCCATCACATTTCTATTGTGATGTGTACCCTTTCTACTCGTACACTACGACCGCCTTGTTCTTTCATTGTATCTGTCCCACTTCCAATCTGGAGATGTCGAATAAGTCTTATACTACTTTATACGTACTTCTATAATAAGTTTGGTTGATACTAGCTTTTCTTTATATCAAGTTTTAAAAAAAAGTTATAGATATTTTGACAAACGATCATTATTTAAGAACATTTCTTAACACATTTAAGTCAAAAAGTATTTTTATGCCCGATATGTAGTACACTGGCGTTGACACAGAACAAATTAATTATGAGAAGCTCATTTTATGACATCACGTTATCTGTTACGGAATTGTTTACATAGCGTGAATAAATCATAGACACATTACAAAGTCGGGATATGGTAATTTGTAATAAATCAACTGGCAAAGAAAGAGGACGAGAGTGCCCGGGAGACTACATTCACACTGTACTTTCAGCTTTATAACATTATATGTAATGCGGTTTAAAACAATTATTTTATAAATATGTATATAAATTAGAACTTGCAATTATAAATCAGAAGTTTTATATTTGACTGATTATTGCAGAGACTATCAAATATATACATTAAAGGTGACAGAGTCGTGACAAAAGAAAGTTTTTGTAGAGCATGTGTGAGTGAATGATTTGAACAATAAAGCAGCGACCTGCATCAATGCAACTTTTAGACGAACAGTTATCGTGCTATCCGCAAATGCAAATTTGCGCTTTATATTTTGGAAAATTAAAAGCGACATTTTCAATGCAATCTTCTGTACAGTGTCGCACGTAATGGTAGCTTCAAATCAAAATTGTAAACCCTCTAAAAATATAGTATAATGCTAAAACATTTTGTTTTAAGTTTAAAATACTGATTATGTTTCGTTACTATTTTAAAATATTTATGGATTAAATTTGGTATTGATTTTGTTATATTGTTTGAACATAAGTTGAAATAAGAATAACGGGTGTTGGGATTATCATAACGATCTTGTCAATAAGATTGTTTTTGAATTGGATTGCTATTGCTATATTTATTTATATATTAACTGTGAGTTACACATATAGATTAAAATGTTAGATTGGAATGGGAATTAAGGCAAGAGGAATCAGAAAATGAGAAAATAAAGTGTGGACTTAAAAAAAAAGAGGTAATAACTAATAGATTGATTGCTTTAAAGGGATAAGTTAAAACAATTCTAGAGACAAAAACAGAGTACAAAGCAAATGTCAGAAATTAATTCAGATAATCAATAAACAGATAATGATAAGAAAGATGAAGTAATTCTACTTGAAGTCATTTATTGTTTTTGTTTACAAATTTTATTTTGAACTCCAAATGTTGTATTAACATACTTTATATCATCTTGTATTTAAAATATCTGTTTTCTCAAAACTATATTGAAGAGAATAATTATTATAATGCCTAATATAGAAAAGCGAAAACTATAATGATAAAAATACCTACTATTTATCAAAATGATGTTTAATTATAGTCATTTACTTTCAGTTAAATGTAATATCAACCAAATGATTAAAATAGAAACAATATTAATAATAATGAATAATTGATAAAAACTTAAAGACACAGACTTCGCCGTCATAATAACAATTTACATTTAATTGATAATTTCAGTATTGTTACAAAATATGTAACATATATTAATTTCATTTAATTTTTAAGTTTAAACCAAAAATTTTGTTTAAAATGTATTTCAATTATATAACCTTAAAATATTAATTTTAACGTTTTATCTAATTAGCTAATTAGAACACTCATACTCTGACTACAGCTGGTAAAATTCCGCCGAAACTTGGTAAAAGATATATTATTACCTTTAAATTTATACGAGACATGAATACAATAATTATGTATACTAGTCACTTCAGTTTAAAATCAGTTATTTATTGTAATTTCATTCAACATTGACTAGATTTTAATAAATTAAATTCATTTCGTCCCTCAACTTGACAACGAAAAGGTCGTTGAAGAATAATTAGATTGTTGTATCTTCTAAGAGCAATTACGAAACTCTTCCAAAATATTAAGTCACAAGACAACCGCAAAATCAACATAATTCTCTTAGTTATTTCTTTGTCCAACTTCAAAGTATCTGTCATAAATAGGCTTTTAAAAGACTCCAAAATATTATTAAGGTTTTTTATAATTAACATTCTTATATTTAATATTTTTAAAACTATTAATTTTGTATTCTTGTAATCACATTCACGTAACAAATTGATCAACTTCCTAAATACAACACAAGTATTTATTCTTAACTATATAGAAATATGTATAACGTATGTATATATTTATTATATTATTAATAATTTATTAAAATATTACACACATTATTAGTAAGATTATAGACATGATTTCCAAGTTATATATAGTTTATTGTTCGATCAAATACATATTATTTTCAATACTTTATTTAAACAATAATTGTAATTTGTTCATAGTAAATTTTATTAAATCTTACCATTTTGTCATTAAAATAAAACAATTGTTCTAACTCCAAAACTTATCCTATAATGAAGCTATGACCCAAATACAAAATTCCCTAAAACTTGCCAAAACTTGTGAATTTATAGTCAAAAATAAATTCATTGGAAGTGAAAATTGTGATTTGCAATAGTTCCAAAAAACATTTTAGAATGGAATATTGTCTGCAGCATTTCAATTATAATACAGAAGAGATTAAAAAAACAAAAAGAGCACGTTCAAGGATTGCTGGGTGATGACTTTTGAATGGTATATTTATATAAAATACTTTGTTACCGAAACTGATATTTAGGTTTAATAAATTAACTGAAAATACCAAAACGATAATATATTTATAAATCGGGTTTCAGATTATGTTTTGAAGAGTAAATTATGTATAGAAGAATGTTATTTCAAAGTTTGCTGCGTAATTTTTGTTCGGCTTCTTCAAAAAATATGTTGCATTTAGCGAAGAATAGAGACTACAAAACTATATTATCACAAGTATATAAAATCTTTTGAAAAAACATAACGGAAACAAATTCTCAATGTAGTGTATTTTCTTTATTAAAACATATATTATTATTTTACCATTGATTAATAATAGCTTTATATATGTATATTACAATGATCAGCTATAATTTATTTACACTTGATACATACACATTTAAATATTTATATACAATAATTTTCTTTATTATTAACTACACAACAACATATTCTGAACACGTTACGCTAATATTTGTATCACCACATAAGTAGGTTTCATGTAGATATAATATAGTATAAATCAATAAAAATACGTTAATCATTATTACTTTAAAAAGTAACACTGATATATTACATGTTAAGTAAATGCAATCGTCGAGTCGAGTTCAATAATATACACTGTCCATTGTCTTATAAATTTTATTTATTATTCTCCAATACTATTATCACAATAAAATTTTACTTTTATGTTATAAAGAATTATTTAAATATTCTGTTTGTTTAACTTTAATATTTAAAAAATATATAACTAACATAAATAAATGGACGTTATGCGATAATAAAACATCATAGATTAATAAGAGATATTATCTATTTTCACGTTTAACAATTATGTTAATCCTGAACACTGATATACGTAGGTATATGATATGTAGATATCCCAAAACCCGTGCCCTACTCATAAGGGAATTGAAGTATCCTCTACAATCCGCTTTTATGATCCCTTTCGGTTGAATATTTGTTTGGGGATACAGTAATGATATCATACCTACAAAATTCCGTTACACGAATTTGAAAATGAACTTTTTTGTAGTCCCGATAGATACTTTTCTTAAACGTCACGTACGTGTTGTTGTTTAAGATGATTAAACAATTTTCCTTGTTAAGTTTTTTAAAAAATCCAATTATAGGTGACTTAAACTTATTATATATTTTAAGAAATTAAAGAAATTAAATATGAAAAGAGTAGTGATTCTGCAATATTTTGATAGGTTTTTTTAGATGATAAGATGCAAGTAAGACATTTATACTATATGACATATTGCTGTTAAAATTAAATTATTTAAGTTTAAAAATATAAAATATATTTTTTAATAGTTTTAAATCTTCACGATGTTACCGCGTTTAGATCAATGATGAATTTTTAAACATCAGCCAGTCCACTGCCTCCAAACTTGTACCAAATAAATGTCTGTCTAATTTATTTTCGAATAACATTTCATATACTTATTAAATGTACAGTTCATAAAATTTTGAACAAGTACTATAATAATCTGTTTTATATCAGATACATAATAAAGTAATTGTATTACTAAATTTTGATAAATTCAATTTATTCAAAACATGATATGTACACAAATGTAGTAAATAAATCGGAAGTGTTACCAAGTAGTCTTGACCTGTCTTCGAAGACGAAGCAACGACACTTGAGTTGTGTATCTATTTACCGGATATTTGATGTGCTTACATATACCTAAGATTTTATAATACAAGTGTGGTCCTACCCATATTATATGGTAATTTTAATAATATTTATGATATATTGCTTGAAGAGATGTGACCTCTTTATGCACACTTAACACTTGTCATCAGTGACCTTGCTCGTTAGCCTTCCTCTTATACGAAAAAACTGATGAAAGTAGAACAGAAATCTATTATTATTGTAGGAAAAAACAATATATTTTTTTATATTTTTTTCCATATTAAACATATGGGTAAAATCGTATAAAAAATTAGTAACATATAAATATGTTTCAAAACAACGGAGTCACCCTAACTTATTACTAGGTACTAATTGATCCTTTCTATATCGCCTTCTTTAACGTGTTCATATGTTGAAAAGGTATCTTAATCCGTATTATGTAACCATAAAATCACAATTAGTAAATGTGCTCATGAATTTTCTTATCTTGTTTTTTTATTAAAATATTTATACAAAAACAGTGCGTTACTTTTTATCCATTACATCATTGTTAATGAGTATTTTGTAGTTCAAATCCTATAATAATAATGTATACTCCTTTGCCTAATTTTATATCTACTTTTTTCTACTTATACAAGTCTCGTTTGATTACATTAGGATTATGCCATATAAAACTTTTCTTAGCACAAATTCACCTACTTGAAATAAATTATTTTGCAACCTTGAAATGGATGATACCCATTCCTCTGGACTAGTGTCCGAATGAATGTACCCTCCTGCTAACATACAATACTTGTTTATTTTCACTCAGTACACATTTTACCTATTCCACGAACTTTATATAAAAGATAACTTAACCTCCGTTGTAATTTGTAAGGCACTAAACTAGGGTCGCCAACAAACCCTCAATTTCGATTCGCTGCGCTCGCGAAATCTCGGGTGCCGTTTGCATTTTGAGCGAAGCGAGCCCAGTGTAATGACTTATCGTTTCCCATTGACTTCAATGGTATATCCGATTTTTGATTTTTTTTTTGAACATTTTTCAAAATTTTTTTTTTAAGAACCATCACCTAATGTGTGTCTTTTTGATTGCAAAGTTTCATAACTTTCCGTCAAGTAGTTTTCGAGCCAATTCGTGACAAAGAGTGTAAAAAGTCTCCAATAAAACGCTCCGCTCACTTCGTTCGCTTCGCTCAATAAAACTAATGGATTTATCGATTTTTGGCTCACACTTTCCTTAAAATCGGAGAGACATTACTTTTTCATTAATGTTTCTATAATATAATTCAAGTGGGGTTAAAAGTAACTAGATTAAGTTTGATTACGAAATAGATGAAATAACTTAAAATTATAGAAAGATATAAATTTCTATGAACAATATACAGAATTAGAAAATTTTCTTCTGCAATAACAAGAAAATGACAATCTTTAAAATATAAAAAAGAAATGGAACCATTATTTTTTCTATCTGATCGTGTTAATATTATATTTTTTAATTAATTCCGATGTGTGACTTTATAAGTCATCTAATCTGATAAGGTTATGACTCAAAGAGACTTTTTTATAGAAAAAATCCGTACCCGCAGGGGGACACGCGTGGGTAGACCTCGTGAGTTACTCGTTTAAAATATAACTCACTACCTAAGAATAACACATGATGCCGTTGTTTACATCAAAAATTTTCAAGCAAAAAGCGGTTTTTATTTTTTTTCTCGGAAAAGGTATCTTTTTTGGAAATACTTTTGGTACTTAAATTTAGAGTAAAAAATAACCTTTCTATTAAGAATATTTGCGAGGAGGGAATGTTTATCAGAAAAAAGTTGCCGTGGTTTTACGTACCTTAAATTTTCAAGCTAAAAGTGGTTTTTATTTTTTTTCTCAAAAACGGTACCTTCTACGGAAAAACTTTTGGTACCTAAATAGAGAGTAAAAAATTACCTTTCTATTAAAAATACTTGTGATGTAAGAATGTTTACCAGAAAAAAGTTATGAATTTTTTCCAAAAATTTTCGGTTTTTTTACCCCCACCCCTAAGTTATTGAAGTAAGGTTTTCAGTTTATTTACATTAGTTATAGGTATTCATCAAAGACATCATATAATATGAACGCGATTGATCTACTTTGTATAGGGAAAAAGTTATGGTCGAAAAACTGAAATCAGAAAAAGTGAGGCCCTAGCGCCCCCTGTGGCCGGATTTGACCTTTATTTTTGGATGGTTGATTTTTGTGCAAAGTTTGAAAGCGATCCGAGCGAAGTTGCGGTCGCTATCGTGCTGACAAAAGTCGAATCTGGACGCACGCACGCAAATATATATATATAAACTTTTTGACCAATGGTCATTTCCGACTCAGGGGGTCATAAGAAGACCTCCTGTGAAGAAATTTTTCCAAAATTCGAAAGTCGGGTACAAATGAATGGGCAGACCGAATTCTTCGAGGTCTACCCAAAAATACTACATTCTTTATATGACTTTAATCCACTGCGTTCAAATGTTCCGAATGAAGCGGGCAACATTCAGTGCGCTATGAGAGAAATTATTTTGAATACATACACATCCTAATACATACATCCTCTATAGGGAATTTGGATTGCAAATAATTCACTTAAACACAGTCCTTGAGAGCATAGCAGTTATATTTTACAAAATAATTTTATTTTACATAAGTTCATATGACATTTCGCTGCAGTTTATAAATTTGCGGTTAAGTTCACAGATCCCGGTTTCGATTCTGTGACAATTATTTGTATGCGGAATATTTGTTTATTCCGATGAAATCGATAAAAGAAAAATTATAACAATACCTGTATTATTAAGAAATTATAATATAAGGAAATTGAGGTCACAAGAGTAGTGTAATAAGTATTGTTATTTCTTAATTAACGGATATAACTTTAATTAACGGAGTAAACAAAAGTAATCTTTTATGATGTACTCGTAACAACCATTAAACATTTTTAAAATAATGTTATTTTAATTTAGTATATTATAACATGAATTTGTTTGTTTCCATTACGCGTCTATTATTAATAGATCAAAATTAACATTAAATTAAAGGGCATGTATGAAGAGGTTGATGTCTGTGGCCGAGGCGAAAGAGATGTGCAGGGACCGTAGCGTTTGGCGCTCCGTCGCCGTCGTCTCTGGCTACCCCGCAAAGAATATGGCGTGAAGATAATAAATAAATATTAATAATAATCAATATTAAAGGTTTTGACTGTTGGAAAAATTATATCTCATGAGAAAACTAATCTATATGTTTATAACGGACGCACATATTGTCATCTTTGATAAGTCTTTTTTACACTTGTTACAATATTTTTGGAGAATTTTTATACAGTAAACTCTATAACTCTATAACGTTTCTCAATAAATTCTCGAAAACTCCTATTAATAAAAATAATGAGTAACTTGTTAGAAAATTACGTTATTAAAATGAAAAAAGTAGACTAAGTAAGAATAATTTTGGTTTTAAAACACACAAACCTGTTTAGCAATCAGGTCAACTTACCACTAAGCCATTACTAAGACATTAACTATCCGTAATGATATGAACTAGATACCTATTTCAAATTGATTAGAAGCAACACGCTATTATTGTATTTCTTCTTGGTGATTGGTGATTGTTGGTTTCAGTATGATGTGAATATGATATTCTGGTATTATAACAACAACTAAGTAAAATGTGTATTGTATTCAACTAAAAGAGTCATTGAATTAAAATTGTACAGGGTTTGTCAATATTTTTATATGTTAGGAGTTGATGTTAAGATATTTTGTAAGGATAAGATTTTCCAAATTATTAAACTTCGAGAAAGATTTATTTTTTATACAAATATATATTAGGAATTAAGTTTTTTATTAAACTAAACATTATGTAAATTTAAAATTTAGTAATTACAATTAACGAGATATGTAGTAATGCAGTCTTCATGATATATTACGCATTCTAACTAGTAACATAATATAACTTTATTATAATCCTGGGTGCATATTCAATTCCCTAGTTATTTGCAGTCTACATTCAAAATTATTATAATCAATTAAAATAGTATTACATGTTAGATTTACATATTTTTATATTTTACTAATGAAAAATGTCATTTTTTAATAAAAGATATATTGAAAGTTATAATATAACAGACAAAAAAATAACTTTGTTTGAGCTTCAAATCCCGATTTGAATTTCTAATCCAAGACAGTTTTCACAGAAGAATAATTTGTGTCTCATCATACTAGTACTACTAAATATTTTAGTGATAGAGTATCGATCTCAGCGATAAAATATTATGAAAAAACAAAACTCATACTTGAGGCTTTAGATTGAAAACGTTAATATAATGATTACGTATAACACAATACATATATATATATATATATATATATGTATTGTCTTATATTTATATATATTCCGATGTTATATTATACATTACAACATCGGAATATTTTAACTATTGTGATTTATAACAAGAAACAAAATAGAAACATTACTTCTTATTTTGAAAATCGAAGATTTGTATTGAAACAATTATGAATTATTTATTATAAAGTTAGATAAACTTGTAAAATCAAATCTAAGAAACCTTACTAACGTTTGATTGTGGTTATGTAACTCAATATTGCAATTCATCTTGAAGGGGTGTATCCAGAGTTGGAGAAAAAACACTTCCTTGGTTCGTGAAACACTTTTTTCTCCTCGTACAAATAATACATTAAATGGCACGTTTTAAGTATAAGCAGTTAAAAAACTTTTTACATATTAGTATACATATGATTTTGTATTCCTCACAAAAAATATTTTCCAGAACTACATATTTTAATTATAATTCTAACTGAAATGGTAATATCACACCTCCCTTTATATTTTACAAAGAGCAGATGAAGCTGGCAGTTGTAAAGTTTGTATGAATATAATAATTCACGGTATTTAAATATAATTTATTGAGATCGTAGTTTAAGGATTAGACTACAAAGGACTGCGTTCTATTCTAATTCATTTAGTGCCAAAAGTTTTAAAATATATTTTAGAATTTTTAAAGTTTTAAAACTTATATCTTGGTATATATATGATTTATGCATACATCCTTGTAAAGAAATAGCTGAGTATGTGGCGTTTGCCAGCAATGTTATGGCCGGATACCGAATGAAACAGAGTCATCTCCATACTGAAACGGCATTAGGCTGTTTTTGCACTGTATCTTGATAGACGGGAATAAAAATTACTAACTATAGTTTTTGGTTTAATTTTTGGTTGAATCCACACTAATTAGGATGTCACGAGTCAGAAAATATCCAAGATTTCTATTTATTCCTATGAATTAAATCCTATGGATCTATATTCTTGCTGAAACAAAATTTTATTAAAGGAAATATGCCTCTGATGAGAGAGTTTTTCTTTTTATCAAATTTGAGAGACAAATATAAAGAAAATCCATGTAATGGCAAATGGTTACCTTCATCCATTAAAATCTTCAAATATTAATACTAATAAACAAAATAAACCCTATAAAAATACACAGGGTGAGGAAGGGAGAGAGATAATCTTCTGGCTCTCTCACTCACTGCAGGATATGAAGTAATAATAGCTATTAATAAATGTGGGTACATTGATGGTATTATACTTACATAATTACCTAAACGTTACATAAAAGCAAATTAGATAGAAATAATAATTGATGTATCAGTAAAGGTAATAAGTATAATTAACTATTAACCAATTTAACGGTCTCTGTTATTTCACATTGTACTGGAAGATTATAATTTAAACGTCTAGATGAAAAACAAATGTACAATGATTCTCTTGGAACGTACATTTTTTAGTTATACTTTTTGGTTTTAAAAGTTCATAGACATATATATATTTATATATATATATATATATACATATATATATATATTATATATATATATATATATATATATATATATATATATATATATATATATATATTTGAACATTTTACCGTTTGTCTTTACCGGTTAAGACAAAAGGTAAACTGTGAGAAACATTTGAATTTAAAACATATTGACATTTATTTAATCGAATCATTTGAATAACATAATATGTTTTCTTACAATGGAATGTCCATTATCTTGTGTTAATTTAATTAAAACAAAAATAATTCAATTGTATAGCTTTAAAAGTATGAGATAATTTAAAATTAATCTCGTGCCACGTAATCATCATATTAAGTAATTATATATTAATTATGTAGTACATTTAAACTTCTCTATAAACAATTAAAAAGTTTTTAACTAATTATCCTGAGGAAGGCTTTGCAACAAATTAGAAGTCTAACGAAGTTGAAAATAAGAAGTTGAAGATAGTTTTAAAAAATATTAAGGATATAAGGAAAAAAACCTTCCAAAGCGTTTTAGTTTTTTTTTATAACGATTAAATTATTTATGAATACGAATAACAAATAAAAAGGAAACTCATCAAAGAAAGTTGAGAAAGTCAGAAATCGGTAATTAATTATAATCTATTAATATGTAACTAAATGAATTTAATGAATACAAATATAATGAATAATTAAGAATGTAACATTTTTCACGTTAACTTTTTTAGTATCAGAACATTTTCATTTATAAAGTTTGTTAAATAAACAGTTCCAAGGAGGTTCCGAGGGTTGATTTAAAACTACTTATTGAAATTCTGTTTGATTGGAAAATAACTACTTGAAAATATTTAATTCATTTTCAGAACATAAATTTGAAAACTCTTTTGTAATATACCTAAGTAATTCCACACCGTGTTGTTTTGGTTAAAGTTAGTTAAACTATCTAACCATCAATCTCAGCTCCAATTTCGTTCCAAGTTAAAATTCAATTACTGCTTTCGTTCGTTGGTTCGAACGGTTCCTTTTCTACAATTATTATTTTAAATTAGAGACAGAGAATAAATAATCTTAAGAAAAGTAAAATAATTTAAAAACGGAACACATTTTGATCAAATTAATTAATTGTTGCCTGCAGTATCGTATACGTGGAGGAGAAATACATACAAGAGGATTTTATGTAAATTAAAAACAATAGTAACAAATACTGGTCAATCCTAAGGAATCTTTTTTTGAATAAAAGAAATCTTTATTCTTCTCAACAATTTCCATTTAATCTATGTTAAAGATCAAGCCAATAATAGCTTGTTTTCGACTTGAAGAAGGATCACAAAAGTAAACAATCTTAGTTCTACACCTCGTCTATATTGTCCTTTGATGGTACCTTCTTTATTCTAAAATTATAGCTAGATAAATTTAATTATATTTATATTTTTAAATTAAACCCAACTGATGTCTTTTGTAAGTCACCAAGTTTGATAAGATTACGACTTGAAGCGTGTTATAATAAAAAAATATTCCCCATTTATAAAACATTAACAAACCGAATTCAAAGATTCCAAATGCAGCTGAAGGTATTCGGTGCTCTATGAAAGAATCTATTTTGAATAAAGGTATACCTCCATAGTACCTCCTCTATAGGGAATTTGGTTTGCAAATAGTCAATTCACTTAAACTCTCTACCTGAAAACGTAGTAGATTTATTTTAATAGTTTGTATTTTATTTCATGCAAGCAGTTTATGTCTTTTCATTTAAGTATCAAAATTTGCGAAATATGTATAAATATTGAATATTAATATCCATCCTAATGTAGTCAATAAGGAATAGAGATATTTCTTTATTGACTTTAACGTGAAATTATATTATTAACTTTATTATGTGAAAAGTTACAAGAGTAATGGACCGTGACATGTAATGCAATAGCATGTTAATTAAAGTTATGAAAGGAATACCTTTCATAACTTTAATTAACATAGGGCAGATAAAAACGCAAACGCATCTATTAACACTTCATCAAAATTAACATTAAATTAAAAGTTGTTATGTTGTGAAAAATTTATATCATGAGAAAACTAATTATCTATAATTTTATAATACAAACTTATCTTGTTGTCGCTGATAAAACCTTTTACCTTTTCTTATCATCTTTAATTAAACCCAACATTTGATAGCATATCTTTGAGAAAGGTTATTGAGGAAAAACTTATAAGTACTGTAAATATGTGGATAATTTGTTTCGCTGACGAAGTCGATAAAAACAACTGCTCATTAAACGACTTCTTTATTTAGTTTAGTGCTTTTACTTTTTAATTGTTGTAATTAAATCAGTGACTTGATTTTGTTAAACTTTATATTTTATTATTCTTTGAAGACAAAAAAGCATATCTTTATTATGAAGGTGAGATTTTAACATTGAATACAATTTAATGTCACTCAGTTTTATAACAAACCTAAAAGTCATTTCAGAGTTTTGTGTTTTTGTTTAATAATAGTATAATAAATTAATAAATATATTGAATAACTAAGACTAAGTAATCCTTGTGTTGCAAGAGGTTTCACAAGCAAATAATAGACACAAAGTTCACACATACTCGAAATATTAATCGGTGGATCCTACATAGACTTGTGTCTTTTGCGTTTAAAAGGAACTGATTGCTAAACAAAACTGTTTAACAATCAGGCCAATTAAAAAATTAACCATTAAAAAGATATTAACTATTATCTATAATGACATAAACTAGATACTTATTTCCAATTGACTGTGAAGCAACACACTATTATTGTATTTCTTCTTGGTGATTGGTGGTTGTTAGTTTCAGTATGGTGTGAATATAATATTCTGGTATTCTAACATCATCAGAGGAACATGTGTACTCTATTCAACCGAAAGATTCATTGAAGGAAGATTGTGCAGGGTATGTCAATATTTTATAAGTTGATGTTAAGAAAGGTTCACATTTTCTGATTTATTAAACTTTTAGACGTTTTTTAAACAAATATATATTTAGAATTAAGTTTTTTATTAAAGTATACATTATCTGAATTTAAAATATAGTTATTACGAAGTCTAACTGTCTATATAAAAATGCGCATGCTTTATGATATATTACGCATTATACAACATAATATAATATAACTTTATTATAATAGTGGTTGCACATTAAATACCGTATCTAGCTACGTTCAAAATTAGATAATGAATCATAATACCATTGCACGTTGACTGACAACTGTTTGAATTACAAATGTTTTTATTTCACATATTTAGATTACACACCATTAAATTACATTGTTTTATATTTTACAAATGAAAAATATATCATTCTTGATTAAAAGGTATAATATATTATACAAATAATCGCTGTTTGAGCTTCAAATGACCTTTTGAATTTACAAGCCCCATTTTTTACACAAGAATAGTTTGTGTCTCATCATACTACCTATTGTAGTGAATGAGTATCAACCTCAGCGACATTGAATATTGCAAAAAGAAGAAAACTACGTCATACTTGAGGCTTCAAAATGAAAATGTGAAGGAAAATGATTTTACATTCAGCATAATATCGGAACATTTTTATTATTGTGATTTATTTTATTCTTTGCATTTATTTATATTACTTTTAATATTGTATGACAAATATATTATTTTTAATACATTATTTTGTTTGTGAATATCGAAGATTTGTTTTGAAACAATTGTAAATTATTTAATATACAGTAATTATAAAGTTAGGTAAACATTTTAAATCAAATTTAAGAAACCGTACTAGTGTTTGATTGTGATAATGAAACTTCCCACCCTCTGGATAAGGCACGGATCCAAAATGGGATAAAAACACCTCTCTAATAATGAGGCACTTTTTTCTGCTTATAAAAATAACTAATAACTATAACATTATATGACAGGTTGAAAGTTTTTATTTCAATTACGATTTCATATAATACTATAGTATAGTATAAACGGATATTTTTTCCCTCCCCCCTAACCAATTTATTAAAAAACCATTCTTGTATCCACGACTGTTCAATGACCATTTTTCAATTTACTTTATTTATTTATAAAAAGCATCGCTACATACGAGTTTGTATAATATCTATCTATGAAAAGTCACGGTATTGGCTAGCTCTCTCAGTCAGAGCTCTTGCTCTGCTATGCAACAACAATAATACTTTTAAAAAATATTTATTTATTTCGAAATTATTTTAAAAGGATAATGCATCGGATATAAAAATATAGAAATAAAAATATCAATCTGTAAAATTATAATTATAATTAAAACGACGTAATACAAACTAAAATACAAAATTGGTGACTTAATTCACATATAAGTTAATATTATGTTTAATGTGACCACAATAATTCATTGACAATTTTCCGTGATGTTGACGTTTCATATTAACTACAAAATCCTAAACACTAAAGTCGCTCAAGTCGTTCCAAGAGGTATTATATTAAAATGGTTTCTTTTATGTTTATGTAAACTACAACTTTCAAATACGAATTTGAATTTTATTTTTAATCTTTTATCGATATTACTTGTAGTGCCTGCGACTTCGCTCTAAATTAGACAGACTACTTTCACCCCGCATAATTATGGTCGGTAATTATATAACTATTTACGTTTTAAGCAATTCAACCAAACAGTTTTTAATAATAAATCTATCGAGGGTATTACCTTTTTAAATTGACACCACTTTTTTATTTATTCACCGATCTAAATTAACAATCGTTAAACGTTAAGTGAAGTTTACTACAATATATTTAATAGTAAACCGTTTCAGAGACTAGCACAAACGCACAGACAAACAAGCAACGAGACAACAGACAAAAATTATAAAATCATTGTTTTTTAAGTCAGTAATGATTTCTAAAATATCTTCTATGTACAGACAGCGATCAGTTACAGATTTTTCAAATTACATAGAGAACAACCCTTAAGTAAAAATAGTTACAGTTTCAAAATGACATGAATAAAAGCCAGCATAACATTTAAAAAGCTTTTCTAACTTATAATATTAATTTTATTATTTATAAATATCGGTACATTTACTGTATTTAGTTACATTTAATGTTACTTAATTAGCGTTAACATTATGTTAATCAATCATAATTGATACCTCAATCATGATTGATCCGCAAAGATAATAAGTATAGTTAACTATTAAAAAAATTCAATTAAATAATGTTCTAGGAATGTTATATTTTGTAGTTTTCAATGTTCATAGACATCGTTTCACAAATTACAAATATATAAAATATATACTCTCATATTAATGTAATAACGGTTAAGTCGAATAGCTAGTAAAGATATGTAGTTGAATATTGCAAATGTGTAGTCAAACTACATATAACGAATTTAACACTAAATCTACCAAGTACCAGCCAAATTGACCGTTCTTAAACTTTTGTAAAAATTATACATTTTCAAACGTTATAATATCGTTATCAAACTACATGACAATTCTTAGAATATGCATATAATATTTTCTACACTCTTTACTTTTAATTATTTCCATTGTTAAATGCGTTATATAATAAAATAACTTTTAATTACCGGTCAATTTGACGGCGTGCGTTATTAACAGGTATAAAAGAATTGTCGGTAGGTTTAGTGTTAATATAAAAAGTAAAATGTAAAAAACTTTTTAAATATAGACACCAAGAAATACATCAATAAAACTGATGAGAAAAATATTTAATTTGTATTGTTTTACAAATATAATAAAATTTAACATTCACCTCTTGCCACATAATCATATTAAGTAATTATCTATTAAATAATGTAGTACATTTATACTTCTCTATAAACAATTAAAAAGTTTTTAACTAATTATCCGGAGGAAGGCTTTGCGACCAAATTAGAAAAGTCTAACAAAGTTGAAAATAACCGCTTAAATCAAATTAAATGCTTACGATGTTGCCAAGTTTAGTAAACTGGTGAATTTTTAACATTTAATTGGCCCATTACTTCGTGAGTTTGAAATGAAAATTGAAGATTTATTTATTTCTTATTTTCTCGATTTGTTTGTTACATTTTATTTCTTCGATCGTGAAGTGAGTAAGGATTGAAGATACTTTTAAAAATTATCAACGATATTTTGAATAAAACTTTTTAAAGCCTTTAAGATTTTTATAAAGATTAAATTATTTATGAATATACGAATATCAAACGAAACCATTGAATTCATTATAAATATTTACTTGTTGCGAATTTCAGATATAGCCGATTACTTATAATCTATTAATATGTAACTTATAAAATTTAAATATAATAAATCATTAAGAACATAATATTTCTCACGTTAAGTTTAGTACTGGTACTAAACTTAACGTGAGAAAGTCAGAAATCGATGATTAATTATAAACTATTAATCTGTAACTGTAATGATTTCAATGAACTCAATAAATTGAATAGTAGCTTTTTCATTATATTTTCAACATTAAGTTTTTTAGTACCAAAACATTCTCATTAAAAAAGTTTGTTAAATAAACAGTTCCAACGAGCATCCGAGGGTTGGTTGCAAACTATTTATTGAAAGTCTGTTTGAATGGAAAATAACCACTTGAAAGTAATTAATTCGTTTTCAGAACATAAATTTAAAAACTCTTTGTAATATGCACATGAAATTCCACGGCGTGTTGTTTTGGTTAAAGTTAGTTAAACTGTCTAACCATCAACCTCAGCTCCAATTTCGTTCCAAGTTAAAATTCAATTATTACTTTCCTTACCGGAAAAGTCCCAAGATGATTTTGAACGGTTCGTTTTCTACAATTATTATTTTAATTGAGAGAGAAAATAAATATTCTGGAGAACAGTTGAATAAGATTAAAAACGGAGTATGTTTTAAACAAATTATTGATAAACAAAAATTATGATACTTAAAAATATGAGTAATAGACATTAGTGAATCCTAGGAAACTTTAAATGTTTTCCGGATACATTTTTTAAAACAAGGTAATCTACACTCTTCTTAACAAATGCCACTAATTCTTTGTTAAAGATTAAGCCAATACAAAGTTTGTTTGCGAGGTGAAGAAAAAACACAAAGTAAAAAAACTTGCTTCTAAATCTTGTCTAGAATCCCTATATACAAGATAACTTTCTTATGCTAAAATTATAAATATATCAGTTTTAGTAAAATTGACTCAACAATTCCCTCACGTCCCTCCCTTTGGGTAAAATTTATACTGTATGTTAAACTTTAAAAGTATATCTTTTTAACGCTGTAAAAGTTTGTTTTGTATTTAAGTTTTGTAAAATGTAAATTTACATTTAGGATGGATACACATATATAGTAAACATACAACACTTCTCTCTTTGAATCTTTTGTTTCAATTTTTTTCTATACCAGCAGGGTCTGATATTTGCTATCTCTGGAATGCCTCCTCGTCCAAATCCTCGTAGCTTTATATGTATTCTTTTCAAAATATAATCGTTTTAATTACATTTGGGAGCACATGTGCATTTGTTTCATAGCGTATAATAAATATGAATAGGTTTTATTGTAATTGTTTCACAACGTATTGACAAATATAATATAATGTGCCACCAGAGAACTATCGGACATTAAATATAAATACTCAATAATCTCTTATTAATAAATGATATTAAATTATAAATCCTGTACAGCACTTAAAATTAAAGACTAATCAAATGTAACATAATAATTTAAGAAGATTTGCTTATATATTACTACTATTCACTAACAATTTGTACATTTTTATATACGTTATACGTTATACGTTATGTCTTTACTATTTTAAGTTTCAACATATGTTGATATATATATATATATATATATATATATATATATATATATATATATTTATATAATGCTTTAACGTACATTAAAACTTTAGAACGTGAATCCAATCGTACAAATAACTGATAAGAATTTACCTCATCTAATTGTTTTTGTATGATGTAAGAACATTATCCAAAAACAATTGGAAATGGATTGTTGTTTTTGGTTTTGGATTTTAATTGTTTTTGAATAATGTAAGACCATTATTTAAAAACAATTAGGTCACATACTCCAATAACCTAGACACCTTTTGAGGCAAATGACAATTATCTAACGAATAGAAGTACTAAGACATTTTCATTAAAGAAAAGTGCAAAAGAAATCTAATTAGCAATATTTTAAATAAATTTAGAATGGTACCCACGAGGAGTAATCATTTATCATCATAGTAATCATCTGTTTATGGTGTAATAAGCCGCTGGGAGGGTGCTTGCAGTCAACGAGTGCTGAGTGCCCTCCACGGCAATTTACATCGAGCAAGTGAGTAATATTCATTGATGCTCGACTTCAAAGCACTCATCTGAAACCACTTAACGCCATCTTAAATTGCTTTGATGCTTTCAAATGACGACTTTGAGATGAACGATGAGAATAAAACCTAAAAATTTTTAATTTTACATAATATATGTCTAGAAATGTACCAAAATTTATATTTTATTCACATAACAAGAATCTCAATAGAATATATTGAATGCTTTGTTTGTGTCGAGAATAACGAATCAAATTTTTATAATGACCACATTTGTTGTAAATAGTATGTACATTTTCTTGTTATACCGATATCTTTCAATTGATACGAATATAATAAAAAAAGATACCTTGTAAAAAAATTTTATCAAAGTATTGTCATATTTCCACTAATAAGCTTACCACTTCCGGACATTCAATCAGAATTGTTTGAATTCCATACTTTGCAGCACTATGAATCAGTATTCTGACATATCTCTGGACATTGCAACGAGACTGAATGTTGTCAGCTGCCTGTTTCAGAAAAAATTAAATTCCTTTCAATCCTTGGAATGGACGGAACGCGTCCGTGCCAAATTCCGAGCCCTCACAAAGAAAGCCCCTCGAATACCTAATCCATACATTTTATTTATTGAAAATAATTGAAAACTATTCTAAATAATAATATATATACTTAAACGTACACATTAAACACAACGAATAAAAACATGGTTAGAAAGAATATTAAAATAAAAAAAACAGCAACACATATGTTAAAGTAATTAAAACACTTTTCAGTTATGTACAGGAAGTTTGATATTTTGTATCAGCTACTTACATAAATCAAGCCAAAACCAAACCCTAATTACTCCTTATGACATTGCTTATCCGCTAGCAAAAGTCCTGTTAAAATCGATGCAGCCGTTCAGAGATTAGCTGAACAAACAAAGAGACAGACAGAGAAAATTTAAAATTTTGTTTTTGTATATAGCTACCATATATACTTACATATTTATTTAATAAAAAGCATTTAATTTGGAATTACAAACGGACAATTCAATTTTATTTATAGTAAAGATGTTACGTAGAAAATACTCCAGCCACTTTACCTCTCTTGTCAACTATTTCTTATGCAGTTTAGTTAAACGACAGCTTAACATCCCCTGTAATTTGTACGGCACTGAAGAAAATTAATGGTTCTGCAAGCTAAGTCCTTCCTTGAAAATGCTCAGTGTAATCCCTCAGTGTGATACATTGTTACTCTAGTGTATACCTTAAATATAATACCTTTTTAGAATTGTAACATGTAGAAGATTGATAGGACTATATAAACTGTAAAATAGAATGTTTGTTAGCTTATAAATCCTAAATCTTTCATATGGTTGTGATGATTTAGTAAAATTGTTTAATCTCTCAAGCAGCGAGTTTTTTACATATCAAATTATTTAAAATGGGTTGACTTGATCACTTCACTTCACTTCATTTAGTTTTGTATAGCATGATGGTGGCTAGTACAAAAGGTATAAAGTTTCAATACTCTATCAAATTTTATATTCTAGTTTCATTATTATATTTCCAAAACACAAAATTATAAAAATATCTACTATTAAAAGAAATCGTTATTATTTTATTTAATAAAATAGTAAAAAAAATATATGCACGTGTTTATTATATAATAAATTTCGTTTAGATCATATTTATTTAAAAATAATATATTATAAGACAACATATAAAATTATGAGAAATATTTTAAATCTGAAAAAGTATATTTCATTTAATTCTAACACAAAAAATAAATAAATAAAAGACAAAAAAAGCTGATCTCAAGAATGCCACGTCATCTTAAATATCAGTTAAATGCGTCACGAACCGCTAACTTTACGACACAGGACGGACGGTTGGGATCACCATAAATTCTGCCACGGAACGTGAACGTGTTTCACTGTCGTGACTGGAAACAAACTTCCTACAGAGTAGATTATCCATAATGCATTCCAATAAATGTCCTTCCACCTCAACAGGTTCAGTCTAATATTAGTGCCAACACATATATTATTTACTATATTTATCTATATGTAACTAAATCCATAAGCGTTGTTAAGATTTAATTATTAAAATTGAGGATTGTTTTTAAATTCAGATATGTATTTGTTGTATTGAAGAAAATAAATGCAGTGATAGATTTATACAAAGTGGGTATGAAGTCGTTGATTTTCAAGACTCACCAAAAGCTTTGAATAAGCCGCATTTTTTGTTATATTATCTACAGATATAACAAAACTTTTTTATCGAAAACCTTAAAATTATATTAATGTTGTTAAATATTGCGAGAAAAGTAGTTTCATCTGTTTTTCTAATAAAAAAACATTCACGATTGAACAACGCTATGACAAGCCAAGGATATGGTTTACAGTGACAATTCTAAAAAACACATAAATACAACGGTTGCTGCAAAGCACTCAAAACATTGAAATCAAATTAAAATTTTCAAATGTAAATCCTTAAAAAATATCAAGGAAATACACCATTTATAGCTGGTTTATTCAAAGAACTTGCAAATCTGAGTAATACTAAAATATAGCTCTAAAACTGATTTAATAAGAGCTGCAGACTGACCTTTTTACAGCATAGATCTAAACCCTTAGACTACAAATTACGATCAATTAAAAGAAAGGTTTTGATTCTAAGAATTCTTATTATGAGACAATACATAAATTTTGTTATGATGCATAAATAATTGTACAAAAATAAGAACTTAAGTTCGAACTAATTATTTTTACATAATATAAATTTGTAAGCAATAACACAGCTCTCAAGACTAACTTTTTTTGTGTTGTATATCAGCGCGTAATACAAAAATTGTGAAGTTGTTGGCTTATAATTTTTATGAACGCTTAAGAATACTTTTCACTCTGGAAAATTTCAAATATTTGCAGTCGAAACTAAAAACTGATTTGTGCTGCAGTAAAATATAACAGAGCTACAAGTCGGGTTAAAGAAATTTGGTACGGTATTGACTTATCATCTAAGTCAAAATTGGATTCTTTTTCCCTGGAAACTTGTTAATTTCTACAGGAAGACACTAAGATGGTTTTGGATAGTGTAATTATAACAAAATCTAAAATATATGTGTGTGTGTGAGTTTGTGTGTATATGTGTAATATCTTAAAATATTAAATGACGATGGCTTATAATTTAAAAAAAAATCGATCGCAACAAAAGCTCATCTAATAATGATTACATTCGCAAATTATTTATATTTAGCCAATCTTCAAAATATATCGCATTAGTATTGAAAAAAATAAGCGGTTGTTCCTATCACCAGAAGTACCTACAGCGTACATTAGGGAAATTACAGAACCTCTTAGGAGAGTTATGCTAATGATAGCAAGCCGGGTAGATACACGGTTGCAAAATACAACGTTTGTAAGTAGAATTTCACAGTTTCAAGTTACAACATTTGTTAATTTTTATTAAATCCATACAATTTAAGCACATTTTTTGAATATACTTAAATAAAAAAACACCATTTAATGAAGCATTAATTTGAGATATATCTGGTTAATTTATTACGCACAATAATTACTTCTATAAGTTTCATTTCGCATAATTTTCTGGTTTAATACTCACTTAAATTAAATGCTATACTCATCTTCATAAAATGATTGGCCAAAAAGGCTCTCCTGCAACGGATATGCCCTCCAGTGAATATCTTAATCTTGTGTAATTGCTGAAAAAGAACATTAAATTGGGCTCCAAAAGTACAAAATTAGTGTTTTTTACAATATATTTTTGCAATAATGAAGAATATTAAATCCTTAAGAATATAATTACCTTCATCATCATTATATTACTTATATTTATTTAAAAAAAAGCCTCTAAACGCTTGTGAAAATGCACACATGCAAAATAAAACAAAACAAAATCAAAGTAAAAGTGTTCAAAACGTTTGAAATTCAAAATTGTTTTCCCGCAAATACAAATCCATTTTTAAACTCATCGTCTGAATGTCAGTAAGAGGTAAATGTGCATTGATATGATTACAATTATGAAAGAATAAATATGGACAAGATTAGATAAGATAGATAAAAACAGAATCGGATTAATTTTTAGCTTCTTGAGTTAAGTTCAAATAACACTTATATGACCAAAACTATATACTTCATATGATTTTTAACCGTGATTTTGTAAAGATTTTGAACGATATCTTTAACTGTAGTGAACGATTGAAGGCTAGCCCTGTATATCAACATATTAAATTCAGATCTTATTATATGATGTTATATTCCAAATTATATTTTTACAGTACACGAAAATTATGCAAGATAACGAAAAATTGTTAGTATTTTAAAATATTTTATACCTGAAGGTATTATATATTAGAAAATACATTGTAATAATATTTACTGTAATATTTTTAGAAACTTGTACAAATTAACAAAAATTATTTCTTTATTGTATATAAAAATGTCGCCTAACATAAATATTATAGCAATATCACTATCTTCTATAAATTCATCTATTTGGGGTACTTCGTAAAATATTCAATTTTGACTTAACAGTAAAAAATATGTTAATAATAAAATAAAAGGGAACTTCATTATTTATTAATGGAAATTATATAACAGCTGAACTTATAAATTCTAGTGATAGCTCACTGAAGAACACTAACAGATAAGCTCCATGATGACTTTAATAATCAAATTCTAATGACTATCTGCAGAACCGCTATTATTATTTTCATTTTAATAATGAACTATTTTTCAATGTAAATGTTATTTTAATACATTTTTATTATTCTAAAATATTTTGAAACAATGTTACAAAATGGATGACTAATTTTAAAATAATTTTAACTACGATCATAATTATTACCAAAGTCATTTAATACCATAACTGTTTTTGTTACATCAAATATTGTCCATCCATATCTAAGTATATACTTACGAATTATACATAATAAATGGTGTAATTTTGATACTTATACAGTATATGCTAAATATTAATCTTATTAGGTTTATCAGAATTATGTGATTACACGATTTACACTTAATATTAGTGAAATTAAAGTGTTAATGAAAAGTATACACAATCTTATACGCAGATAGCTTCTTAATCTGATGATTTAGGATTTTGTACATACATTTACTTATCCTATCTTATCTAAACATTTGGTATGTCTATCTTTATGTATTAAATCAATATTATTTTAGTTTAACAATTTTCATTTTTTAATAAAATCTAATAAATTTTATTATTTATATATTCATTTATATTAGAAGTGTTTGAATCGTACTCGTATAATCGTATCGTATAATATGGTTTTATGTATAATATAAAACCATATTATAAATAAGTATACACCAGTTAGAAGAACATTTAAAATGTTTATAATATTTTGAACATAGTCTTACATAGAGTTATCTAAAATACCAAATCAAATCAAGATGTGTATAATTCTTAAATATACTGTCATAAGTTACCAGAAAACGGATACTTGAAAACATAAAAAGCAAATAAAATATAATATGAAAATTTTTAAATACAATATTTGAATTTATTTATGTTATTATCGTGATTTCTTTACGTCAATCTTTTTAAATAATATTTGTATCTTAACAAAATGATTAATATGGTTTCTAAAATACTTCAAGGAACACTTTCGTAATAAAAACCTTAAAGGGATTTCACTCCTTAAATTGAAAAACCCACTCCTCTAATTCCTCACTAATTATCTTAAAGAAAAACTTTTTTTGGTATTGTGTTGTTAGTTATATTGCTTTTAACACCTTAATATATTTTTCGCTATTTTTTAAATGGTTAAATATCTTAGTATTGTAATTAAATTATAATTGTTGTTATTGTATAACAGGTAATTGCTCAACTAAACCTATCATAGTTAAAATCTAAATAATACTTGTTGTCCACAAACAGGTTACCATTATTATTCATTTGATAATGAAAACGTGTTGGTTATTTATGAAGATTTCATTTTAATAATATTCTAAATTTATATTCAAACAAATTTTATTTTTAGAAACAATTATTTCATTAATTATTTAGTTATTAAACATTTTTTCTAACATATATAAAAAAATTGTAAAGCTCAATTCTATGGTACAATGTTAAAATTTTCGTCAAGTTGATTAAACTTTTCAACTTTTTCAACTTTTTCAACTTTTTAAAATACAATGGATTTTTATCTTATTGGACATATTATTTCTCAGAACTGTATATTTTTGGAGATCATTTTGCCACATTTAAAAGAGTTTTATAAATTTTCTTTTAGTTGAATAACGTAATTAGTATTAATATTAGGAATCCCATTTCCACTTACATTTCATAGAAAAAAAAACAACTTTGACATATCGAAATGAGAGTGATTTTATAGAAAATGAAATTTTTACAGTTCATTATATCATAAAAATATATTAGACAAACAAAATAAATTTAATGTATAAGATTTTAACTCATCCAGTTTTTGCATGACGTTGTATGCATGTAAAAACTATTTTAGAACAGAGTACCTACGTTTTTCAGTAGTTGCTGTATCAAAAGAATAACTCTTAATAGAAATCTTTTATACGCTAATGCGTTCCACTTTTCAAGTATACCGTTTTATATGCTCTTTCATAGAACCTGTAGATCCGAGCGTGGGGCGCCCTCAGCTAGTCGTTCAGGTTTTGTTATTCTTTTTACGTCTTCCGCTTCAATCTCACAGGGCAATTTATATGCACTTTGTCGCCGTGAAAGTTCAAAAGCATCTCGCTGAGTATTTATTTGCGGAGTCTTTCTTGTTAAGCTTGGTTTTTTCCTAAAGAAGCGTCTTGATGACAGCGTTCATACTTAATGAGCAACCACTATCCGCCGAGTGTAATGTAAATTGCCCGCTCTTAAAAGACCCGTCTGCCAACTTGGTTGAAGTCGGCCTCGTGAAAGGAGCTTCCGACTGTATTATTGTTTACCAGCGGAATGACTTCCTTTTAGTCGTCAATTCCAAACTGTCTATACTCATATAGCTAAGCTCTCTTCAAATGCAACGTAATATCTTCTTCACGTAAAGGTGCTGAGTTAATAGCTTGTTTTGTCTAAAAATACCTATTTTTTTCTATTTTCTATTCACCACAGTGCGTACTATAAATATAGACGATGCTTTTCATAGATGCTTCATATTAGTTGCACAATCCCCAAGATGTTATTTATGATACTCATACAAGGTTTAGTGTCCCAGATAACTAAAAATAAAAATCCATATTGAAATAGCGCCAAGTCGATTGCACTAAAATGGACCAGTTATTGAACACGTTTGAGGATAGTTTGTATAAAATATGATAACTGGTCCCTCGTTTATTGAATATATTAAAAATTGTAGTGTTATATTATTTTGTTGTCAGTGCCGAACGAATACCGATCGTGGGACAAAGAATACTATTTATTTATATAACATCTTCAGTGTAAACTATGCTATTCAATAACCATCAGTGCATCAATGACACATACCTTACAGATCCAACGCCGTTGTTGAATAAAACTCAATCAATTATTTTCAAACTACGATATATGGTCGTGCATTCTTCTTCGACAATTATTTGACGTCCAGTGATTAATCTATTTTCTATTACATCAATTGAGTGCAGTGCGCATGCGAAGAATTTCATTGTTATAGGAACTATAATTGAGATCATAC
Organism: Melinaea marsaeus rileyi; assembly: GCA_918358865.1. Lineage (NCBI taxonomy): Eukaryota > Metazoa > Arthropoda > Insecta > Lepidoptera > Nymphalidae > Melinaea > Melinaea marsaeus. Next base: position 25,202,499 of record OU911089.1, read on the forward strand.
AGTTTGAAAAGAGAAGACAAAGTGACCGTTGTGTTTAATGAAACACGAATGATACTCTGGTAGTGATCTAATATCAAAACATTACCTCCGTATCAGTACACTATAATGGCGAATATTTGTAATATTGGTAAGTGAAATATTTGATAGTACCTTCCAAATATACATTACTATATAAGAAAATAAGATTACATAATAGCAGCATTAAATAATAATTACATAAGCACAAATAAAACGTAAAACAATATAAACTTTTGATGTATCCAGAGAATGTGTATAATATTACAGATACAACCGACAGCCCTGAAAACAAATCTTCAGTGATATTTGATATTAGCTTCTCCAAAACGTGAGTAAGTAAACTTTTTAATATTATAATAAAATAAATTCACTGTCTTACTTTGTAATATTACTATTAGTTTTAACCAAAAATTCTCTTTTAGAAACCGGTGTCCGAAAAACAGTAACAAAACTTTGTGTACGAAATGGTGTCCTGCATTTCCCTTTGTATCTGAATTAAAACAATACATAGGGGTTATTATATGTGGTGCGTAAAATAAAGTCCAAACACAGTCTAAGGATTATGTGTCCATTTATAATAATTAATTAATCTAACCACTTTATTAAGAACAAGTGAATCGCACGAGGCAACGACTGTGTGTAATTGATATTTCGATGAGTTATTCCAATCCAATAACTTAATGGATGTTGTTATATACTTTATATGGTATATCGTAAACATTTGTTAATTGCAGGAATATTATTATGGGGATCTTCATGGTTCATATTCAAAGAGGACGTCCTACCTGGGGGATATTTATTTGAAATGAGTGCATTAGTAATTACCGGTTACGTTTGTGGTCATACCTTAGAGAGATATACAACACTAAATCCAGTCATTGGAATGACCTTAATAGGGGCGTTGTGGAGAAATTTTAGTTCGACAAATTACCTGGAAAATCCGTCCGCAGATGCGATAGATTTTCACCTTAGGTACTGTACAAAATTTACTATAAATGATATAAATCAATTTGTATAAAGTTTCAAATTTACTTATTCATTCAATTAGGTACTTAAAAATAGACCTAGTTATAATATCGATATTACAGGAGAATTTACCCCGTTATAATATTAACAAAAGGTCCACTCACATGGAACTGGCACTATATTAAAAGGAACTCGATAAAAGTTTTCTCATTGGCGACTCTCCCCTGGATAGTCGAGTGTTTATCTAGCGTCGTCTTCACTCACTTGTTCCTTGGGTTCCCTTGGTACTGGGGTTAGTATCATTAATAACTTAACAGGGTTGTCTTTGTAATGGGGTATACGAGAGATAAGAGATATTAATGTGACTTCCCAACTATTACAGTACTATTGTGATGTTTCCTTAAAGGTAGTTAGTAATTGAGCGGTTATAATACATAGTAAAGTTTTCAGTATTTCAGTTCTTAATTTTCTATACATTTGTTATACTTTTATATACTAAAACATATGTTGTATACTTTTAGTAAATAAAATTAATATATAGTTTTAACTAGGTTTACACCTCGGTGCTATATTATCATCGGTATCACCAGCAGTAGTTGTACCAACAGTTATAGAACTAAGCAACAGAGGACTTGGTCTCAAAAATCAAATTGCATTACTTGTTGCAAACGCTGGAGGATTAGATACAGCTTTTACTGAAGGAATGTTCGGAGTTATCAACAGCGCCATTTTCTACTCATCAGATCCCATCTACCGAATAGTTAAGGTTAGTTTCAATATCACTCTTAGTTCTAATACCTTTAAGTATTCTAAACTGCTTAGTTTTACGAGCGAAGTAGTAATAGGTGTTATCAGTAGCCGGAGACTCTTTAGTGCTTTTAATATGATCTCATGAAACGACCTCGATTGAAATTCCCGTCATTCTCGTTCAGCGCTCACGGAATTGAATTATATATTATCGAAGCAAAAATTTTCTCCATCCAATATTCCGTTCAGCTGAATATATTATAACGTACATCATTTATGGATAAGACATAAACTCAACAATTACACAGATAATTGATATTTATTCATACAGATTAACGGACTTGATTTACCCCACATTGTAATGTAAAATTATTTATTGGTCCTATAAATTTTCACATACTGCGACCGTTAACGCGTTCAGTATGGTAATAATCGAAGCGGATATGTAACGTAAATATTTACTATTTAAAGTCGAGATTCGCTATACAATTACTTACTGTCTCATCCATGGACTTGATATATTTTATACAACATAGATACAATATATCAATTGGGATTAAAAATATGAGCTGAAATAAAGACTTTACTTTATTTGAACAATTTAATAGTTAAATTTGGTTTTGTAATGCAATTAATCAAGATTATTAGTTTATAACTTTAATTTTTAATATCATCGTCAAGTGATAACATTATTCTAAAAAATACAATCTAATACAATAGACATTTTATTTTAAATTTAACAAATTTGTTTCGTACAGGCGCTGTTGGCAATTTTTGTTGGTATCGGCCTGGGAGTTGTCTGGGCAATATTACTAGATTTTGTCCCCGACCATAAAGATTTTTATGCTCCCACTGTGCGAAGTCTCCTTATCTTCTCTGGCGGTCTCTTCATCTCTTATGTGGGCGGATATTACGGATGGGGTGGTACATGTAAGTTAAAACCATTTTATATATATTGGACAGACGTAGAAATTTAACTTGACAATCACCATACCATTTTTACCATAAAAAATGTAATGTATTTTGAAAATAAATAGATTTTTTTGTGAATAACCACGAAATAATCATATCAAATTACAATAAAGAATGGGGTGTTAGAAACCCAGAATCGCAGTGATGGCCTTGCACAAAAATCTGTCAATCAACCTTGTATATAATATATAGTACTATCGATAAATATACTTAATTCTTCCGCTGTCTAAAGTACGAGTAAAATATGTCACATAAAATCTCGGTGCGGCCGCGTGTTATTAAAACTACAAAGGCAAACAAAAATAAAACATCGCGGAAAATGCAGATTCCCGCTAGGACTCTGTCTCGTATAAAACAAGACATAAAACTCGTTCGTCGTTGATATGCATGACATATTTTCAATAAATTTCTAAAGAAAAAGTCTTTTTGTTCCCATACTCAAATAAAAGATTATAACATTTTAAAGGCAACTCGTTAAGGCTCATCATATCAGATACCACATTGTTATAATTAGCACTTCAAACTTTATCAAATTTCATTATTTTAAAATAAATATTGTAAATAACATAATTTACTTAATTTTCAAAATGTTTGTTAGAGTACATTAAAAGTCTTTGATACCAAAACATTTTTTTTTTTATAAAATTGTAGATTGATAAAAAAACGTGCTCAAAGTTCCTGGTTTGGCAAAAAAAATACACTTAAAAAAGTGTTTGAAAAACATATTATTAACTCTCATCCAATTAAATATATCACTTAATTGAGATTTGAAATGAAGATAAAATTCAGTCAGCGAATTAATATGTTGAATTAATTGTTTGAAATAAAATATAGCCAATAGTAATAATAAAAATGTATAGGATTACTTTTTCTTGGCAAAGATTGTTAACGTTAGCTATAAAATATTAAATTGTCTTAAAAAACAATCAAACATTTTTTGTAAAAAATTGTAGTGTTTATATTATTGTACTTATAAATCAAATTTAGTGTTTCGTCTTGAAAATAAAAGAAATTTCTACAGTAACAGATTTCTAAATATTTTCTTAATTTATTATGATAAACTACAAATTTCATTACAGTCCCTGTATGTAACAATACATTTGAAGAGTATTTGTATTATATTAAGCATATACTAGAATATATTCTCAGTAATTTCATTAGTCTGCTATTACTTTTATTATTTTATGATAAATTCTGATCATAAAACTAATGTATCATTTCATTTATATTATGCTAACGTTAGTTAAACACGTTTCTACCTGATAATAAAACAACACACTATATAAACCTGTATGGGATTCTTTCAATCAAACAAAAAATAGCGATTAAAATCATTTGACCCCTTAATAAATCCAGTAAAAACACATACTGGCTGAATATATAATATAATATAAAATTTTGATAATACAGTAACACTTTTATCTCTTCCTTTATTTGTGTTTAAACATTAAATGTAACTTTAAATATTTAACACTAAGCCTACCGACAATTCTTGTATACCTGTTCCTACTGCACGCTGTCAAATTGACCGATAATTAAAAGTTATTTTATTATATAACGCAGGTAATAATGGAAATAACTAAAAGCAAAGAGCGTAGCAAATATAATAAGCATATTCTAAGAATTGTCATGTAGTTTGATAACGATATTATAACGTTTAAAAATGTGTAAGTTTTACAAAAGTTTAAGAACGGTCAATTTGACCGGTACTTGGTAGGTTTAGTGTTAATACACTTACACGTAGGTATATCGGTATTAATAACAAAACATTGCTTTTAATTAAAACTATAATAGTTATATAGTTACTTGGAGTAATAAAGATTTATCATTAAGACAGGTGAGACCGAATACAACTCTTGAAACTATAGCAAATGTACATATGTGTGGGTATTTGCTTTACCGTCAAAATCATTTAAGGCGCTAAAAACACACGATTTTCCGAGAAATTCATTCAGACGTATTAAATTGATGACATTTTCTTTCGTTTGAAGTTAAATAGAGATTTACAGATCGATGATATCTCGTTTAAAATAGACGCTTTAATAATTATAAACGAGTACCAAGAATACATTGAATTTTATTGAATACCTGCATTTTACTCTACTATTGAATTTGCCTTTAAAATGGAGCAAAATTAAAATCTATTCAGTTAAAAGCTAATTAAAAGCTAGTTAATAAATATACTATAAGAGAAGTAATGATCAAATTAAAATTTTGGATCAGTCCGTTGTTACCTAAATCTTATTAACACAGAAAATATATAACCTTAATTTCCCATCAAATGAATATATTATGTACAATAAAACTGACATACTGATGTAAAATGTATTTTTTATTTCACAATTTGTCATAATAATGACTTATTAATATATCTTATGAAATATTGATATCATGTTTCGTATATAACATGTAAGTCAACTTTTACACACAGCCGACATTAAAAATTGAGAAACTTTTGAATGTCACTATCATAGTTTTTCTATAAATAGAAATACATAGTTTATTAATAAATAATAATGCACTGTGGGTTGTAATTAAATATAACATTGTATCATATAAACTCGAATAATAAAAAGGAATTCTACAGTTTTATAAATAAAGAACACGTCAAGTAGTCATAGTTTGGAGTTCTTTTACGACAATATTTTATCAGTTTTTGATAACGTCATAGAATGCTTTAGTTTACGTAGTCCATGACACTATATATTCTTAATTAAACAATTCATATATATGTTTTTTTTTATTATCTGTAGTTTTAATAGTTTTAATAAATAAGTACAAGTTTTAGAGAATTAGAAATGGGGAAGTTGTTTAAAAGAAAAAGAAAACAGTTGCCAAATACTAGAAACATGTTAATGTATCTAAAACACATAATAAAATACTAAAAAAGAGGTGGGTTACATGGGTGGGAGGTGGGTGGGGTGGAGTACATACAGGATTCATTTCTTACGTAACTTTTGATAGTGCTCGATTTCAGATCAATGTAATCATAACATTTAGGGGTACCTCGGAAATATTTTAAGATATTTTTCTGCCGTAAATGAAATTGCGATTAAATTGAATATTTTGTCTTTTTCTTTTAAAATGTTTGAAAATAAAATAAAGCACAATAAAACTTCAAGTATTTTCAGGATAAAAAAAACAAATACAAAAATTACATTTATTCCTTTATTTATACAAATTAATATAAAACTATGAAAATACACATATACATACATACAATTTATATTATGTTTCAATATACGTTTTATCATGTAAGTATTTTTTTTCTATTTTTATTATAATTTATATAATTTCATTATTTTCCTACTTTAGAGAAAATAATATTTAAATCAAAGTAACGTTACGTAATATTTTAATGAGCTTTTTACTTTCGAAGAACTATCGTTCTGTAAAGACTAAAAAGGTAAAGACTAATAAAGATAAAAAGATACAAATCTAATTTACCTTTTCCGATATCCAAATATCTTTTGTAAAAACTACGTGTTCATTTCTTTTATTACAATCACTTGAATATTACAAAACCTAAGCGTATACTTTATTATGATATGATATCGTTTTCAAAACAAAAACATAGTACTTCTTGAAACAATGGGAAACTATTCATAATATTTGTCTCACTGGTAATCGCCTTGACTACGTCATGTTCTAAAATTAAACAACATATAACCTTGGACGCATGAAATTTGATATCAAATTAATTGTCTGGTCACTGCCATACGACAAACAAATAATTAAATGGCAGTCTTATTAAGTGCCTATTCTGGACATAAACGCTTTACATACAGAAACCCCTAACCCCTCAAAAATTATATCACTTACTTTTACTTCTTGATCAAGATTTGTAAAAGATCCAAACTTAAAAAAAATTTAATCCATCATAAATATTGTATAAAGTTATTATTTCTTACACTTTCAGTGCCCATATCTATACTTAGCAACGTTTTTGCCGCAGCTATTTAAATGGATAAGATCTTAATAAAAACAAGTGTTGCAGTACATATTAATAATTGCGCTACTTCTTTGTAACCATTCCAATTACATTCAATTAACAGCACACGATACGGGCGCGTTTGTCTGGTTAAATAACAGAAATACTTTTAATTTAACTCGTAACAACTGCTTTGTTCTGAAAATCATCAACATCGAGGGGATTATCTTACATTTGATACAATAATCAATATCTATTGTGATACACTCAATTGTGATAGATTGAATGAGATAAAAGTTAATAAATCGCTTTATAAAAAGTTATGAAACACTTTGATAAAGCTTTGCAAATTTTTCTTTTATGATTTTATTTTTTATTTTGTGATAAATAGATTCATATCTCTCTATAACTATTTATATCTATATGATTATAGTGATGCTGTTACTTTATAAATGAAATGTTAATTTTGATATTTGTTTTAAGCTGGTGTAGCCATAATGGTCTGCGCGGGCGCAGCAGCTACCCGTTGGGCGCGTCGTGACTGGCCCATAAACAACAACCCCGTTTCAGAAGTTTACAAGTTACTTTGGAGAATATTCGAACCAATGCTTTTTACTTTAAGTGGATACTTCTTGGAGGTAATTGAAATACAAAAAAAATATCGACTCTTTTTATATTTTTCATGCTATATATTATACATACATGCTATTATACATGACGAAACCAATAAAACAGTATAGCAATGCAAATTGTATTTTGGATATGCCTTGTTTAATATCTTAAGATATTATAATGGAAATGTATTGACATATATATACATTATGCATGCCCTTTTTGATAAATTACTACCGAAGTTGTTATGGCCTTATTTTATCGTATAATTTAATGGTTTTTTGTTGTATCATAAACCTATATCTACGGAATACTTAATTAGTTTACTTGTTCTTAATTCCCTATAGACTTTTTTATTTAATTTATCATATAATATGTAATCGAATTTACAGTATAAGACTCGATAAAGATATGGTATTCTACTAAATGTAGCTATTCCTTACAGTACTCCTCCCTTCTCCCTTCTTAGAGACGGTGTTTTCCTTTCTGCATGAAAGATCTTCCAACAGACAAATAATATTTATGCCTATTTTATTTTAACAGGTATCCCAGATTACGGCACGAGAATTTGGATTAATAGTAGCCTGTATATTGTTAGCTCTTTTCATTAGAATTTTAACCGCTTTTCTAGTAGCCCTAGTTAACAAATTAACTGTAAAAGAGAGCCTCTTTATTGCTATTACTTGGATACCTAAAGCTATAGTTGAGGTAAGTTTATTACATTTCCTATATTAATATTATTAATATATATATATATATATATATATATATATATATATATATATATATGTATATATATATATATAATTATGACATTGACAAGCGTATACATTTCACAAATAACTAAATTGTATTTGGAATATGTGATAGACGTAAAATAATACATAATGAATACCACATTTGATATATTAGACGGATGAATATTTCATTACAATTCCAATTTTACAAAGCCTACAGTCATATGCCGCTTATAACACGCGATTGTAATTAATCATGTTTGTCATTGAGAGTTGTCCATTTATAAGTTAATAAGTACACGTCAGTGCACAAATTATATTTATTATTGCATGTAAGTGATCCTTCCATTAACGAATATAACTAGGGGCGCCAACAGACCCTCAATTTCTACACGCTGCGCTCACGAAATCTCGGGTGCCGTTTGAATATTGAGCGAAGCGAGCCCAGTGTAATGAATCATCGTTTTGTTAAAGTCAATGGGATGACAATTTTTTGACGTTTATTCCTCAACGACATGAAATTGTTAATTTTTTTTTAAAACCGTTACCTAATGTGTGTTTTTTTTATTGCAAAATTTCATAATTTTCCGTCAAGTAGTTTTCGGGCCTATTCGTGACAAAGATTGTAAAAAAGTCTCCAGTAGAGCGCTCCGCTCGCTTCGGTCAATTAGTCTACCAAACTGCTAGCGGTCTCATGTTTAATTCACTTTGCTCTTAAGAGCTGGAAATCTTTAAATTTATGCTTTTACGAAATGATTTCATTAACACTGTAATTAATGCATTTACTTTAATTTGTGATATTATTAAACTAATAACATTAAAACTATGTTATCTACTTACACTAAAATGTGTATATACATCACACAACTTGACTACGCTTAAGAGATTTGTCGTAATATAATTAACTTAGTTGAATTTATATGGATATGTTCTTAATGTGTAAGCAAGTTTAGTAAATATGAACTAACATTTGAAATAATTCTCATGATGGAAAGACTATTTACGAAATTCTTATTACTAGTTTACTATGGATTTATCGCTTTATATAATACTCAGTTTCTATTTACATGAAAAATAAGCATAAAGAAAAAAATTGTTCACAACTTATTTTCTTTTTGATCCGCATTTGAAATGTAAAAATCGGTAATAAGTTACGGGCGATATAAAGAAATTACTACGAGAATTTTTTCAAATTTCTCAAACGTTTCAGTGAGGTCGCGATGGAAATTACCGCTGCGGCTTCTTTTAACGCAGATAAGGGTAAAAGTTTATACGTAATGATAACATTTCCATAAATTTGGATTTGGATTGTGAACTCAAAGTGAACATGTTGAAACTTATGCAATCAGAACATCTGTTCCTCTTATAATACTGCAGATGAAGTTTCAAACTAACTAAATAGCAAAAGTTTATATATAAAGAGCACTAACTTGGAGATTTACAAGGCAAACAGTTTTTAACTTTTAAAAAAATATATAATCACGTTTTCCCTTTGTTGTTTATAGTTTTCATAAACTCTTTTAAAACTTTCTAGATTATAAACTTAGTCTTATTTAAACTAAACTCAAAAGTTTTGCAGATCGGATAAGGTAAAGTTATAAGTGATCCTGTTTCATATCGACTTCGCAACTTTACTGCGAATGAATTAATATTATAATTATTACTTTAATTTGCGTTCTTGCAGAACACTATCTACGCAGGTTATGAAATATTGAAGTAAGACTTTATAACTAGTGATGTACCGAATATAAGTATTCCTAAATTTATTAATATTCTCAAAATAAATAAAATAATATATACAAAAATGTGTGTGATATAACAACCGTTAGTTACCGATGCAATTAATAATATAATTATTATTATTTAACCAACTCCAACTAACAAAAGTTTTATACATAACTGTATAAAATCTTGAAGTTGAAAGAGAGAAGGAGAAACAAATATTAATATATGAATATTGGCAAAAATAAATTAATTAAAACACAAACTTATCAAATTTTATTACTTATTTTATAATTTATATTTTACAAATACGTCATTGTATTAAAATTAGTTTTCATAAAAATATATTCGTAACATCACTACTTGTTACCCATAAAACTCTTATCTCTACTCCACCGTTTACATCCTTGCCTCTTAAATAGGTTAAATACGCAAAACATATTTAGACTTTAGAATATAATCTCTCAATAAATATAATGATGTGATCCATTAGCAATATATTTAAACCTCAGTAGCACCTTAAAACTATCATAATCCCGTATTTGAAAAACTTATCTTTCGCCATTAATTTTATTTAGATTTTATTATTGAAACAAACCATTACACAGACTTTTTAGATAATATTCATCAAACTTCGTCATGATTATTTAATGTTGTGTAAATAACATTACATAGTGTATAATATAATCCTTTCTGGTTCATTAACATTTACAAGTTTCAAGATGATTTGGGATTAAAATAATTGTTATTAACATTCATTCACAGGCTGTTTTAGTTCGCGTAGCCACGGATTCATTGTGGAGTGAAGGAACAACTGCCCAGGATCAGTGGATTGCAAAGCAGCATTCAAATATCATTGTTATTGCTATATTATTAACGTCTACATTGGGTTCATTTCTGACAACTACTTTGGGACCTATTCTACTTTCAAGGGAGATAAGAATCGCACCAGTCGGTGAGTTTACTATTTATAGTCCTAAGAAGTAACTGAACTTTGTTAATCTATGAAATTATTACTTGACATATTTTACTTATTACATACATTTAACTATACATAAATTGAAGTATTTCGTAAAGGTTAATAAATTTATGAATATATAACTATCTGTTTGTGAATATTCAGAACTAATTGAAACCTAAGTACGAAGAGTATTCAATCTTAATGTAATGTTACGCATATTATATAGCTTACAAAATGGTTCCTCCAATTCTGGAGATAATTGCATCCATATAAACAAACACTTAGGCTTTACTATATTGGTTACAAAGTAAGAAAGTAAGAAATAGCAATTCCTGTTTCAGAGGAACCGCAAACTCTATATCGGTGTCAGCCGACGACACCGCCAGAACAAACAACATTCTAGACTCAGCAATATCGACTGCAATAAAATCTTTAAAAATAAATTGCTTTTATTTCTCACTCTATTTTAAAGCTACCCGACGAAAAGCTGATGTTCCATATAAGATTAATATATTAAAATACATTTAAAATATAAATATATATAAAAATAAATACATGTGTGTGTTCAGGTTTCATGAAAAGGAAAATATATTAAATGAATGGGAGGGAGTATTCAAACTAAATGTCTCATTAAGATAAAGATGTTAGTAAGACAGGAGATCTTGTGATCTTTCTACATTAGTCACAGCTGTAGACGCATTTCCAATACTTATTTATTTTTATTATATTAAAATGTTGAGTCAAATTTTGAATATTTTTATTAAACACTATACCATTCGGGTGTTGGTTATCGTCATTTACCCAATAAATATACTTTCAACTCGACTTTTATTGCTTCGTAACTTTTGTTAAATAACTTTATGTTATTTTTGTGATCATAACGGAAAGAGTATTATCCTCATGTGAACATTTTTTTAATGTATTTTTTTATATATATTTATATGTATCAAAAAGGTTGCTAAAATACTTAATACAAAAGGCAATCTCATATATAAACATGTGTGTGTATAAATATGTATATGTATTTGTGTGTTGTGTATGTGTGTGTGTGTGTGTGTGTGTATATATATAATTATGGTATTGTTTAATAATTATGTTGTACGAATAACATTCAGGGTACAAATAAAGGAAAATCGTTATTTAAATAGTGATTAACTAAGTACACGGTTAATAATCAAAAACCTTAATCTACAACCTTTTGATATGCAAAATGTGAAGATTTTCATTGAAAAGATACTCCTATAGGAAGAATAAATAATCCTTGATTAAACTCTCACCTTGGATACTACGTTACAAGAATTACGTACTAAAGTATCCTGCAAGTAATATTTGTCGAATAAAAAGACAAGTCGAGGCTGTATATCCAAAAAACATTAAAGATTTAAATATTGTTAAAAGGACAAACAAAATTAATATAACATGGATTAACCTTACGTAATTTAAAACATGAAAGCAATAGATATGACAATGAAAACATTTTGTAAAGGGTTATTACTTAGAGGTATCAAATTAAAACATAAGTTAATCGAATACTATATTTATTATTTATTTATTTATTTATCTTCACGCCTTCAAGGGATATGCCCTTGCGGGTTGGCAAGGAACGACGGAGCGCCAAACGCTACGGTCCCTGCATACCTCCTTCGCCTCAGCCACAGACATCAACATCTTCATACATACTCTCCGGGGGGTCCTCATGCTTTTCCTTTATAAATTATCGAATACTACATATCTATATTTAAAAACTAAATTAATTTATATACATACGTCACTATTTTAATCTTTTATCTATTATATTATCTAAATCCTGTATCAATATGTCTTATTGCCCAATATAAAGTTCAAATGATTGTGACAACAAAGGAAATACTGATTCTTAATCCATTTTATGTGATATAATCTATTTTCGGTAATGATATAAAAAATTCCATTATAATATTAGAGTTTATTAAATAAATCAATATATCATTCTATATAAAAAGACAAGGGACATGTTTGCAAAATTTGGGTGGGTGTTGCTTTTAAGGAGGTCAGGTCAATATAAATATAAAATTCAACTCCTAAAAGGGAAAGTCTATGTAAGTTTTATATATCAAGTATTTTATTAAAGATATTTTATATTTAAAATAATTGTTAAAAATAAAATTAAAAAATCAATGAATAGAGTGCTAAGAGTGCTAAGAATGAATTGGAAACCCCCAAAAAGGTAAATCAAATTCTAAATATATTTTAAACGTAGCTTCAATAGTATTTTATTAATCAGTCTTTCATGCTTCCCCAAAAACAGAAGTCATTAACATTTCAAATTAGAAAAAAATATGAAGATTATACATATATAGCAAAAAACAAATTATAAAAAAAAAATGTACAATTGTAATATATTTAATAATTCTCAACCTTCATTAATATAATATTTAATATACAAAGATAAGAACATATCAGTATAGAAGGTTACATCCGCTATAATGGATAAAGGGATTACCTTAAAACAAATATACTCTAACAGGAATAAATTACGTACCTATACTCGTTCCCGAATTATCTGACAAACAGAATGGAATTATCCCAGAACGCATTACGAACAAATTGTTTTAGGGTTTTAGCAAAATAACGCTGATATTATATAAATGAAAATATTATTTATCAATTATATGAAGTAGCTGAATACTTTTGACATGTTTTTTAACTTAATGAATTTGAGTACACAAAAATAAATACAATAAAATTAATTGAGAGTGATAGAATATGTAGAGGACTCTACAGTGAGGTTTTTATGATATGTACAAAATATGGTGACCATTTCATGCAGAATAGTACACTTATATAAATATATAATTTTTATATTATATATATATATCCGAACTGTTGTAAGTACAACTAAAATTATTCTTAAAATAAATGTATATCTTCAAAAAAGATTGCTTAATAATACCATTATGTGCAATGGGATAAATCTTAATGGGGATTGTTGAACGAGAAGTAGATATAAGGTTTAAGATAAAAAAATAAAAAAGCATCAACAATATTAAAATAAGAGTATTCATAAGAGAATTGTTTTAGTTTTACAAAGATTTTGTATTACTTTCTATTAATTAAGTTGATTAAGATTAAAAACTTAAAACCTTAGCATATAAAAAATCAATAAATGAAGACAAACTCGATATGCAGTTAATTAATATTAAAAATTAGACTAATTCAAATTCAAAATATCTTTATTCTAGTAAGCATTTACACGCACTTTTGAATCGCCAATCATAACAATAAAAAAGGTCAGTGTAGTCTATGAGTAAGCTACCACCGGCTCAGAATGGTACTCTGTTGAGAAGATGCGGCCAGAAACTCAACAGTTGCTCTTTTTAAAAGAAATATAACAATCTTAGATTATGTACATTATAATATCAATCCTGCAAATGATTTAACAACTTAATTTCTACACATTTCGATAGACTAAAAACTCTTGAACTTTATAGTAACATTTATTTAATAATACGGTTTTGATTTTAGATTTAAAACTAAGGAAACGAAGGTCTAAGATATGTAGTGGCACTACTTACTAATATTAAAACTTAAATATATCTGTCTCTGTGAGGCTAAATGATGTTATGCAAAAAACTGATATTCTAAGGAATACCACTTCAAGGCGGTTCAGAACTAGCGGACAGTTACTTAGTGATACGGCTCATGGCGTGACATTCCACCCTGCGCACGAGTTGACTGCGCCGTGGTCACTTCGATATTTTGTATCACTTCCAGTGGACACGTATTTTTAACCACAAAAACCCTTAATTTTTTTATTTTTTTTGTGGTGAATTAAATATTTTTTAAATTATCTAGTGTTGGATTTTTTTTATATTAACGGATTATATAAAATGCACAGTGAGTAGATTTTTTTTGTTATAATTTTTTTTAATATAGTTTTTATGCTATTAAATTATTTTTATTTTTTCACTCAAAATTTTATTTTATTAAAATATTAATTTTTAAATCGAATATAACATATTAAAATAAATCAATAGTGTCATGTTTTTACATGGAATTTAAATGTTACTTGACTGTTTATCTCACTAAATGTAAGTTTTATTATTACAAAATAAAAAAGTTTTAACTTCATTTTAACATTAAACAATCTTATATTAATCTTATATTTAATTGAATTAAAATACATATCAAATTTTATTTCTATTGATGTAAATTTCCAAGGCGTTTTTTTCTTACATTTATCCATGACCTGTCGATTCTATAGACTCAAAGTGTGTCAATCTATTATTATTTATTCAGAGATACTATAAAATATATTTTATGAGAATATTACAAACAAAGAGATATTAATATATAATATTTAAAAATAGGTGAGCTATGTCTTAGAGTTGAATTTGAATGCCGGGTTGGTCAAACCAGAGACTTGCTTTCCGATATGAATATAATTCGCTGATAGGAAACTATTCTGGCTAACTTATGGTATAACTTATACTAGTTCATGATCAGCTTACCTTTATATCAAATATTGCAATTTTCATTTTATGCGTTTAGTAGCTACGTACAGCTAACCTCTGCATAGCTGTTCGCGAGAGATAGGCTGGTATAATAATAAATTCTTGTTTATAATAAACTGTTAGAAATCAAGAAATATATATATTACCTAGAATACAAATAGAGACAAGTTTAAGTATTAGACAATTTTATAAAAAAAAGAAAAAAAATTAAAATCCCCCTATTAAAAATATTTAAATTAATAGGTAAGGCAACAATTAATTGACAAAGAAAGACAAAATCGAGGTATGTTCAAGAATGATAAAATAAATGATGTCACCAAACATCTGACATAAAGATTACTTCATCTATAAATCATATATCCACAATCAGCTTTGATATCTTAAAGCAATATCTGTTATAAATGGAAAGTTGTAAACTGACAAAAACCCAACCCACTTTGGCTTCTTATTAAAATAAAATATGCATTATCAGATCACATAATCGCTATAATTTTGTATATTAATTTTACATAAAGTGATGTAACTTTTATCTCTTGTTCCTAATTATCTTCCTCATACCCGCGGACTTGCTGCGTCGGACAAACAAAATGATGAAATTAAGAAAACTCATTACTTTTTTTTTATATTTCATTAAAAAAAACATTTAACATTATTTAAACGAGTGTAATGAATGAATGAATGAATATGTAATAATTATGTAATTTATAAAAATGTCGTATAACATTCATATTATCTAAAGACCTTTAAAAACACATATATGAATAGCATAATACATAAATACAAGAAAAAAAAATAAACTCGTAACATCAAAATTTCGTCTTCAAAAAGTTAACAAGTCCTATGGGCTTGAGTGTACGCATATATAAAGTTCCATAAGATATCTTAGACCTTCCTTTTCTTAGTTTTAAAATCAAAAGTGTATTATTAAATAAATAATATTCAAAAGTTTTTAGTGTATTGAAATATATGGTACTTTGTTTATTGAGTCATTTGCAGGTTTGATATAATAATGTATACATCTAAGATTGTTAAATTTCTTTTAAAAAGAGCAACTGTTGAGTTTCTGGCAGGCTCTTCTCAGCAGAGCAGCATTCCGAGCCGGTGGTATCTTACACTGACTTTTTAATGTAAAAATTGATTATTCAATACTGCGTGTAAATGCCAATTGAATAAAAATATTTTGAATTTGCATTTAGATTTTATACAACCTACATGAGAAGGTATTAATCTACTTACAAATTTAATAAGAAATAAAAAAATAGTGTGATATTAGTTTTAAAAGGACAATCTATTAAAATAATAATATGTATGTATATGTATGCACAATATAATGATATTAGTTATTAGTAAAATAATTCTCTTCTGGATTTTATGTAACATTATTTTTTTTGGAAATGTATAAAATTTTACTCAACAATGGTTTGAATCTGTGCATATTTATTTCAAACCAAATAAATTATATATTTTTTTATAAATCACAAAATATCACAGAATAACACCTATTTTATTTACCAAAATCGTTTTGTAAATATCATCAATTTACGTAATGAAGTGATTCAAAAAAATTGCGATGAAAATTTAATGCGACAAGGGAATTAAGAAGAATTTATTTAAAAGAAATATTTTAATGACCAAACAGATATAATAGCTAACTATAAAGAGAGAGAGAGAGAGAGAGAGAGAAAGAAAGAGAGATAGGAGATATGTTTTATATTCTTCTAAGGTTATAGGAAGGCAAACACGATTTTATATAACCAGGCAAACCTTACACATTTGTAGCCTATTATCGGGTGAGGTCTCAGATTTTATTGTATTTTACCCTTTTGTTCACATCGTAAAATTCCAATAGAAAATTACCTAAGATACCATTGTATGAATTAAAAAAGTATAGATTATTTACATTATAGAATTAATAAAATCTCCATACACTGTTTGAAGTAAGTTATAAGAAATGATTCTATAGTAACAAGAATAAGTCATTTTGGTTGGATAAAAACCTACTACAGATATGCAGTGTATATTAAAATCTTTATAATTGTTATCTTATGATGTTTATCTCAAAATGTTTACTTTAAAAACATGTGATAATAATCAAATTTCATTAACGAAGTGTCCAAATCACACATTCAATATTTACTTTAATTGCACAATGATACTTTTTAGCGATTTATATTTGTCGTTAAAATATTTTATATAAAGTAAAATTGTTCAGAAGAGGATGTTTGCGAAGCATTATATTAAAATATTTATCTATTTAAATTTAAATATTTATTATATATCGACTTTAGTTAAAATAAATTACGTATCGTTTTTCTTAAGGTAATGAGATCACAAACATATCTCTAAAAGTATGTTGATATTTGATACCTTTAGTTGCAATTAGTTTCAAAGAAATATAATGTTTATAAACATGCCCGTGACATTCTATTATCTATATAAGTATAAATGACACCACTCACTAAATCATTACAAAATCTACGAAACTATCTGTCCGATTAACTTAAAATTTTACATAGTTACTTCTTTCGTGACGTAGACGTCCACTAAGAACAGATTTTATATTTCGCCAAGTTTTAAACCTGTAGGAGCTATACACTTAATGCGTGGGTAAGAGTTACTATAGCAACGGTCACCATAGCAACGGTTACGATTACAACGGATAATATGACAAAGGTTACCGTAGCAACCTAAGTTTACATCCAAATTAATAGTGTGCCCAGCGAAGCGGGAGGGAATAATATAGTTTTTTATACAATTATTCGGCAGTGTCTTTTATATATCATATTACAGAATACTAACATTGTAATATTATCTTTATTATCATTAAATGTTTTATTGACTACCATTTGTCTTGACATCGTAATATTGAATAGATGTTAATGAATTTAAACGGTGGTCTGAAGACCAATTTAAAATTGAAATAGTTTGAATGGATGGCGTTTAGAAACCAGAGTTGTGGTCATTAGGATTGAGACGACTAGAAACTAATCTAATATATTACATAGTAATCTATTTCCTATCACTGCGATAAAAAAATGAACTTATAAATAAAATTTAGGTCTCTGTTTGTAATTTCAACTTATTACTAAATACATTTGAAATTATATACGGTACTAACATATTAAAACTTTTTTATTTTTTTTCTGTCTGTTTGGATCGGCTGATCCGCCAAAGGGTTGAACGTATTTATATAGGACTTTCACTGCCGAATGGATATTTTTATATGGAGTACTTAGACTACTTTAAAAAAAATTGTAAGCGAACAAAGTCGTTATTTACCCCCATTTCACTTTTTACCAACGACTTTACTTTGCCACCTCGTCCCAATTGACTCAAATCATCCATATATAATCTCTTAATAATAAAAATTTTCCATGCATTATGGGTTTTATTGCAACTGTGTATTTAGGATACAAGAAAACTGTATCTTCCCTTGAAAATGAGAATTTTCCAAACTGAAATTATAACAAAATCCGACCACTTTGTGTCTCGTTACTATTTTATTACGTACAGATAAATATATTAATATAATCATTGTAATGATTTATTGGTTGCATCACTTATTAATAGCTCATTATATGACATTTAAAATTATAATCAAATCTTATCTAATCTAATCTCTATTCTGTCTGTTACTAATGAATTGACTTTAGCTTATACCATTAATTGTTAAACTGCATAATTAATGTAAAGACAACTAATTCATATGAAAGATAAATTGTAATATAAATTGTGTATTATTTATTTAAAGGTTACCAATTTTATGTTAAATACGCTTAATATTCTTAAGATTGTTACCCCAACTAAATAGTTTCTGCTTTCTTCATATTTGCCTTTTGTAACATATATGTATTTAGATATTCCATATCACACCTACAGTAAAAAACTATAATTACTATAACATATTTCAAAAGAAATGCATCACAAATTAAAGTAATGTATCAAATACATTTACTATTGATGAGAATTAACATAAAAAATAATATTTAAATATATTACTACTCTTGTATTTTAATGAATGTTAATTTTCTTCATATATTTAAATTACTTTTGAGTTAATGCAGCGACAATTGTTGAAGACCAATCAATGCCCAAGGATGTACAAGTGTAAGATAACAAACTACGTTGAAACATCATGACCATGATTTGCGACCTCTGAATTACTAACAATTGTGGCCTGTTTCTTGATGTACGCTAAATTATTTATACAGGGATATCCTACTTTATTTCAGATAAACAGAAGGTGACGGTTATAGATAAGGGTGTGTATCTCGTACAACTTCAGGACGTAAAAACGTGAGTGAGTACATTTATATTTAAACAAATTAAAACAATTGAGTTTCTCATATCTTTGCGAGTAATTATTAAAGTTCGTTCCATTATAATAAATCAAAGTCTTATGAACGAAGACGACAGATTATTAGTCAGTGTCGTGTGTGGAGGGGACAAGGGTGGTATAATGCAAGCCAGTTTGTAAGAATTTAGTGATTAGTACATAATTATAGAACTAAATAGTTAGTAAAGAAACAATTTCAGGTCCACAGAATCAACTCCTACCATCAGTCTCAATAAACTCCCTAAAGATGATGTGTTCGGTAAAGGAAAGTCCTGGTACTCTACGAAGGTTCCGACGATATTTCATTATATTACATTAGTTATAATAGGTAAGTACTTTTTGATTATGTTTATATATAATAAAATTATGAATAAAGAAATATATGTACATATTCTATTTATAAATATCGTAGTAGTAGTAATTCCTTTAAACATTTAATTTAAAATCCATTTTAAAATCATAAATAGTCCCCGCAGAGAATGTTTTGTATAAATTTACATAATAATTTGAATTAGGTAGAACTTGAGGGAACCAAAAGTCACAACAGAAATACATTTATAAATACTTATCATTAATCTTAATGACTAAAAGTTCTAGCTTAAAAAGAGAAAAGTAAAATAAATGTTCCTAAAATGTAACTAATTGAATAATTTCATATAGGGTCACTATCATGGGGCATATTATATTACGCATGGGGCGACAACTGGGGTTGGAACGGGCAATGGTTCAAGTTAACTATTGTAGCAGTAATCGCGTGGGCAAGTGGGCAAATCCTGCAGGAAGTGACCACTCTACCGCCCATGCTAGCTGGCCTGTTGACGGGTATTATCGCCCGTCACCTGGGTTTCATTGACATGCGGCATCATGTGCACATTGATGCATTTCTGAGGTATTTATCATAGTATTACATACAACAGTACCTTGAAATTTTTTTTATATATATATTTCCGCAAATTCATTTTTATAAAATAAAAAACTGTAACAAAAACGTCACGTCTTAAGCTTTTGTTGCGAAAAAATACGATTATTTATGAGCCTTTAAATAATTTTACACAATTTCCTCATTCTTTACAGTATCAGCTCGACTAATAATTCAATTTGTGTTCTAGGAAAATATACCCTGTGATTATTCTTGGAAAAGGGTCTCTAGGGTGGAACGTTAACTACATGAAAGAAAACTGGAGACAGATTGCAACTCTAGGAGCTCTACCTTGGGCCACTGAAGTGACACTGGTTGCGATATGCACTCATTTTCTCCTCGGTTTTCCTTGGATTTGGGGTATGTATATTATTCCTCCCTCTGTATCTAATAATATTATTATTTTACGAAATATTACAATCTATCATTGTCATATTGGTGTGTTTTGATAAAACAACTCAAGACATTACTCAAACAGGATTTTTACTAGTACATTACTTGGAAATTACTTAAGTATAGTTTATTTTATCGTATTTCACCAAAAATATCACATTTGAGCCAAGTTTTAAATTGAGTTCTCATAAGCAGAATCTCGAAAACAGTTTCAATATACGAGTATGTTCATAGTTTTATAACTGACTTTAAATATAACAATAGTTATTGTGATATACGTTTGAAATTAAAAAACAATAACATTATAATAAATACACAAAATATCCAAACCAATCAAAATGTTAAATATTAAGTACCAATAAATTGATTCTCACATATTGCTAAAGACCACACGTGAATCCACCGGTAACTTTCAATATTAATCTCTTAACAATTTGAATTTAAGATTTAAGTTAAATCATAGTTGAAACTACGATAATTCAAAACAACATTTCCAATAAAACATTGCATAAAACACAAATAATGCAGGAATTTCATAAACCATTGTTTTAATTGTTAATAAGTGTTAGTTCCCACATATTTTTTAATAATAATTTAAACCGACTTGTTTACTTTAGAGATTGCAATATGTATGTTCAGATAAATGATTTTGGGAGCATTGTTATCGCTATCATTTATTTACATTATGTAAACTAAACTGTAACATTCATATTGTTTTAATACGTAAAATATATATATATATATATATATATATATGGAAATACTTTTTTAAGAATGCTGTAAAATATAATTTTATTTTAATCTATTAAATAAAATCACATATTTCTAATTTATGATCATTATGTTTAAAGCATTCAAATAAAAATTCTTATGGATATAAAATTTGCTTTAAAGTAACTTTGAAGCTTAGAAAATTAGGTAAACCGTTTACTTTTACTGCTATCATGTATATTTCAATGTTGTTACTAAAAAGAAAATATATATATATATAAATATTCACATAATATTTAAATTTACTATGAAGCCGATTATGCGTATACATCCCCCGTTTATCACAAACTGACAAATAAAACGGAGTAAATAAACTTCACCTACCATTCGTATTTCAACTACGGTATTAACATACAAATATATTTAATACACAATTAATTTAATTATACATTTAATTAACTAGCTGCTGCCCGCTACTTTCTTTACCACCTCCCACTATCAATTCCTCCCCTGAAACATAAATTAAATTATTTAAATGTATAAAAATACACACATTATAATAGTAATGTAACGAACTTATCAGGAATAAATTTATAGTTAATTTGTACGCTGGAGAAGTAGGGAGCGAGAGGTATAACAGCAAAATCTCTCTACAACTTATTTAAGGATCTCGGCCTTTCTAGAACGATCATCGCTTCATTTCTGGAACGTATATGAAAGTGGTAGGTTCTTGCGATATTTGGTTAGGTAGGGAGAGGAGCGTGAACAGTGAAGGTGAGCGTGTATGCGCATAGTAAAGGGGCCCCTTAAACCTACACCTGGGTTGCAAGTCCCAGGTATTGTTTGCGCTCCTCTTCTTTTAACGCGATGGGCCCGGCACCCTCATGGTGAATCCATGGAATGCTAAGAAGCTTTGTCTCATAATAATATTCATTTATTCATGACACTTACAGTCCACTTGTTAGTAATATAGAAAAACTTAAAACTGTGTTAGTACTTACAGTAATACAATATAAACACTAAAATTACTTACTTAGCCTCACTTACCTCCCCACCACACCAACAAAATGCTGACGCATAGACTGAGCAGGCACAACTTTTTTTGAAAAAACATTTTTAATTGTATAGTTTAGTTTTTGTCATTTACTGAACACGTGATAATTTAATACTTTGTTACATGTAACTGTAATAGTTTGCGTTGTTTATTAAGCTCATGGGTTTAAAGGGTTAACTAAAGCATTGTTCTGCAAAACCTCTATCATTAATAGCTTATGTTATTTGATTTGTATTTATTTTATCTACATTTCTATTTACTAAACACTAGACATATATTACATCTTTATAGTATTAACTATTTACATATATTTATATAAATTTATTATCATATTAATTATCTTTGTATAACAAGTATATTAACAATGTGTTATAAAAAGAAATAATAAATTGCTTTGTCGTATTAATGTATAAGCGGATAAAATATGAATAATTATGTCCTCCACTATGTAGAGTGCATTACCCCCTCCCTCCCAACCCCCTATTTAATAAAGTCTCCCAGGTTGTATTTGTTTAATATGTATTCTTAAATTTTTAACACAATTGATATACATACATATAAAAGGAAAAATTCACATAAAACCAGAAAGCAATATTGTTACTTAGATAGAAAATAGTTTTTTTACTTTATATGACAATTAATTAATTTTATATATGCGTTTAGCAAATCATTTCTAAGATTATTTAAGTAATTTAAAGGGTGACAACTTTATAACGTAAAAGAATTGATGATGTAATCTATTAAATATAAAAAGGGGGACAGTCACACAATGGATTAATATTGAACACTTAGTAATAAAATAGTAAAAGTAATTATATCCCAAAATTTCCACATAAGTATTTTATAATATAAATTCTAGTTTTCCCATATAATAAAGTTATATTAAATAAAGGAACGGAAGGGTATTTGTGGAACAATCCTACATAAATTAATCACTTTGGTAAATAAGTTTCATTTTGACGTGATTGTACGAGGAATTTCAATTATTTTAACAAAATATTTTAGCATATTATACTAGCTATACCCACGACTTCGCTCGCTAGTAATATAATTTTTAATTAAAAGTAGGCTAAGATGTTCTTTATAACATTACCTATCCGCCGGTGAAAGTGTTGTTAAAATCTATCCAGCCGTTTCAAAGAATAGCTGTAACAAAAAGAAGTACTATCTTTATACTTTCATATGCACTTAGTGAAATTATGTATTTGAAATTACAAACAGACACTTAAATTTTATTTATATGTATAGTTTAATTAACCAAAACATTTATTAGTAGTTTTCCATGAAGTGGAAATTATCCACTTATCAATAAAGGCTCTTTTGATAAGAGCCTTAATAGATCAGTTGAGTAATTTTAATGAATACTAGGCATGTGTACATGTTATAATATATATATATGTATATTAAAATATATAGTTATTATGTAAATTGGAGCTTAAAATGGACATTTTCACACCTTTTGATAGTTTCCTCTCCCTAACAGTTAGTTTATAATTTCGTTCGAGAGATTTCTATTATCTTTGAGATTGTGATATAGATTCTTCGAGATAACGCGATCGATAAAATTCACTTTTATTTAAATTATATATTCAATTAACCTAAGAAGATATTTACATTATATTTGTACATAATTTGAAAATGTTAATGTATCGCTGTGACAAAATTTTGACATATTAATTATCACGAAACGCGTCTGTTCTCTCTTCAGACGTTTGAATGTATGAGTAAATGAAAGAACCTATAATAGTTAAAGACCGATTAAGGTTTTTCTATTTTATAAGTAATTAGTAAATATATTTCTAATTATCTACATATTAATTTCGACTAAAAAACAATTGTTTTTTGCTTTTATATGTCTTTAAACATGTATTATCGAAGTTAAGTCTAATGTGCAATTTGAAATAACAAACTTTGTCTCTGATTATAACATTTTGGAGGTTTGTAATTTCAATTTCAGGCTTTAATTACGTGTTTCAATTACTTTTACTGCAAATGTATACTAAAAGTGTTTGATATCATTTCATTTCGGTGTACTAAAATAAGTTTACAGGTTGTAAACTGAATATTCACAAATAAACCTCATTTTGGTACATTAATTTTGGGGGCTATTAATTTCCTTTTAAACAAAGAGCAACCTTTTGCCATCCCATGCAGAACATTCACCTGAAGGCATATCATACATTTTGTTTGCGAACAATTTCGTTAATTGGGAAAATAAATAAAAATAACTGAATTATTTTTATATATAAATTTCTGCAATATTTTACAATAAACTCTGAATATATTTTTTAATAAAATAATACATCGAAATAGGAAATTCATTTTAGATATTTCGAAATAGATTCTTAATTAAGACTGTTTTATTTAAAATAACAGTTAAATTATGGTGTTATAATCTCCACACTGATTTACCGAAACAACGCTCAGTTTGTTTCATGCGGCTGTGCGATAAGCTTCGGATACCATTACATAAATTCACTGAAGTTATACTGTTTGTTTAAATTCGAATTCGTAAAATAGCCTTTAAAAAAATATTATTCCATATATGTATACCATATGTATATATGTAAATAAAATTAAAGTGTTATGTAATTCCATATAAACAGCTTTTCACAATGCATTTGAATGTTTTTTTACTGTTTCTCTGTTTGTCTGTCTCTCTCTGGCTGGACGTATTTTAATAGGACTTTCACTGACAGATAGATGTTGATATTAAGAGTAACTTAGGTTACTTTTATTTTTAAAAACATATTCAGCAAAGCTAGTAATGAAATAAAATTTGTCACGACTCACAACAATGTGGCCCGATGTGTACGTGATATAAACGCTATTCAATAAATTCTGAAATAGAAATCAAAATGCAAAAGGTTTGAATGCATCGCGTGGCGTGCTACACCCCGGTAGAGCAACTTTTCGTGTGCAACCATATACTGGATTTGCTTATTATTATTCAAACTGTATGTTACTTTTTAATACGTCTTTCCTTTATTATACAATAAAATAGCTTATGTAATAGTTTATTGTCTATCCCAATTTAAACTACTTATAAAAAATAGTAGGGATAACGCCCTGGAAACAATAATCATAATTTTCTTTAAAAGATAAGATATATCAAAAATACTCTTAGGTAATAACAGATACAAGTAACAGAACCCAGATTAAAAATATGATTAAACATTTTTGAAGCCCATAAATTATATAATAAGTAAATAAAATATAAAACTTATTAGACATATATCTTCTCAGATTTAATTTTTATAAAATGTATGCTATATATAAACAATGTTCTAGTCCCGTAGGATTCTCATAGGAAAGTTTATTATTATTTATATCTGTAATTCGAAACACAGATGAGTTATTTTATTTACAAAAACTAAGTTGAATTTAAAAGATACTGAATAAAAGTTTTCACTGGCATTCGTCAAGAACTTAGTAAGCCTATAAAAAACATTTTGTTCCAACATTTGACAACATTTTCCATAGGTTTTCTATTGGGTTCTGTTTACGCATCCGTGTCGTGTCCTGTGGTGATGCCATCTGTACTGAAGCATGGGAAGAATGCGAGTGGAACAGTCAACTGGCCGCAACTAATCTGCACTGCGGGCGGCCTGGACACAGCTCTCAGCGTCGGAGTCTTTGGCATCATTTTTACCTTCATGTTTTACGAAACTGATCATAATTATCGTATTATAAAAGTAAGTAGTCATACTCATTATATTTATACATTAAAAGTAATAACACATTATCTAAACCTATGACTATTAATGCGATGCTTGAGCCTAAATATAACGTTTATGATAAAAGCCATTATCAAAGTTGCCTTGTAATTTTGCTGAATTGTCCAATTCAGTATTGTTGGCAATGTTAAGTGTTACACTCGACTCAATGGGCCGCTGAAATCACGAAAGGACGTTCAACATAATAGATAACTCGATATCAGTGTTAGAACATAATGTAAAATACATTTTCTATGTCTATATAATATTTAATATATTTTTAATATTAAACTTTAATAGTTGAACTTAAAATTACCTGATATGAAATACTATTTCTATTTTCTCTTTAGGCAGTTTTGGGGTTATTTGTGGGGGTGGGGCTTGGTGTGGCGTGGGGCTGCCTGGCAAAGTTTGTGCCAAATTCAAAGGATTACTACGTCACCGAGCTGAGGGTTTTATTCGTTCTCGCCGGGGGACTTTTTGGCAACTTTTTCACAGGCGCAATCGGATGGGGAGGAACTGGTAACATTTCAATTTCACTTCACTCCAAAATTCTGTTGCACGTTGTTGAAAATTAGTTGCTCATATGTACATAAATATGAACACATTTCACTATTCGAAAATCCATGATACGAATTTTCATTTTCCTCTCGGCGAATAAATCTGCATTTATATTCGATCTATTGTTATGATAATTTAATTAATCAAATAAATAAACTTTCGTAAATTATTATACTTATGTTTTAATGATTTAATAGAAGAACAAAACAAAAAAAAATATTACATTTGAAAACTAATGAGCAATCATATCCAACTTAATAAAATTACCTATAAAATGTTTTACTGCTCGAATCATATTACATTTTTTATGGTATTGTGTCACAGGTGGCGTGGCGGTGCTGGCGTGTAATGCAACCGCTGCGGCTCACTGGGCGAAGGATGGGTGGAAATTAAACCAGAATCCAGCCTCCACTGTGTATAGAGTCCTCTGGTCGTTCTGCGAGCCCGTCCTCTTTGCTTACACCGGCACGTTTTTCGTGGTTAGTGTCACATAAAAGTCATATTAACGTCAATTAGAAATGTGTTGGTATACTGAGATAGGATTTATATGGTTTTATTGTTTAGATATTTAGTTTAGAAGAACATTAAGATCTGAATAAAGTCTATTACTAAGACTGAGTCTTAAGTTTAATTCGACAAACTTTCAAATATCCATGTTTTATAATAATTATTTTATCTTAAAAAATAATATTTTTATAAATTATCCACATATAATAAATTGTCTGTAAAGGTTTTATATAATTTATTGAATAATTAACTATATACTAATGTAAAACAATTAAAAATCATGAACTAAATAAGGTCATATACAAATACCTTTACAAGAATGCTACATTAGGATAATAATATTCTAACTATAAATACGTTTATATATTAATTGAATTTAATTGAATTCAGATGCATCATTCAATATCAGAAACTATGCTAATTGGATTAGGCATCCTACTTGCCTGTTTGACTGTAAGACTTACCATTGCGTTCATCGCGTGTTGGAATCTCACCTTGAGGCAGAAGATTTTCGTCTGCTGCACTTGGATCCCCAAAACAATTGTTGAGGTAAACATTTTTTTATAATTAATTTTCTCTATTTTTTATAACATTTAAAAGTACTAACTATTCATTGGACATTGTTTCTTAGTTTGTACACAGAAAACAAAATAAAACTAATTTTTTTATACATCTATGGATAAATTGTATAAAGATAATCCAAAAAAACATTACCATCACTAACTTCTCAAACTATATTGATCGTCGATTATTAAAATCCATAAATAAGCTAAAAGCTTAAAAAAGCAACCCTAAAATTAATGAAAGAACTTTTATGATTGGTAATATTATAGAGATGTCTCTTATGTTTATGTCCACAATAAAACTTAGAATAAATGTTTAAATAATAAAAACATCTCATTGTATCATATTACTTCGAAAGCTTCTGACTCATTTGCAAGAAATCTCCGAACGGACCGTAAATATTTTTATGCCAAGTATTTTATGTGTTCGTCGCAATGAAGTCTCTCCCAATCGTAAAAAGGGACACCTCATTTCTACGAAAATTTGATATACAAATATACATACATATAAGCAGATTTTATATATTTATTTTCAATCAATATAATCTTTATAATCAAATATATTTCTAACATCTTAATTTCAGGCTGTGTTGTGCCCCTTAGCAATTGACACCCTAATAATGGGTGGTAGCTCGCCTGACAGCCAGGAATTAGTTTACGCTGAAGAGCTCATGAGGTTGATTGTCCAAGCCATCCTCGTGACCACACCCATCGGTTTCCTGTTAACAAACAACTTAGGACCTATACTCCTTAGGCATAACCCCGAACATTGCGAGAGCAGTAAGTTTGAAATTCAAATCAACATTTTGGTCTATTTATATTTCTATAATTGCAAATATTGTTTCCTTTATAGATAGAGATACACACAGGAAATCAACAGTATCTGTGAGCGAAAATAGTAAATTATGAGATAGAAGTCAATTGAAGCCATTTATTTTCAAGGCAAGTCTGAAGAAATTAATTTATTAAGTGTCGTCATTGAAGTGATTTGTGTAACAGTATTTTGATTAATTATAAATTAACAAATGTATTTATAGTTTCAGGGATATTGACTTAATGTTAACTTTAAAACATATTTACATTATATTTAAATGGGATTCAAAAGTAGACGATACAGTCAAGATCTTATCAAATGAAAATATGATTCTTGAACTTTATCTAATAGAATAATTTATTTTCAGTATTCTTTATAAATGTCTAATATAATATTTGAAATCGTTGTTATCTGCTGGTCGGATAAATTTTATTAATATAAGGAAGACGAAAACTATGTATATTAAAATATTATATTTACATTTAAAATAAATGAATCTTAATTAAATGTACAATATATTAAACCGATGGATTCATTAATTAATTAAATGGAAAAAAAAAACAAATATATTTCTACTGTTAAAAAAAATAAAATAATTTTTATTGTTACATTTCAAAGTTATTTTATTTTACAATAAACTTAGAGTCCGCAGTACCTTCATCTTTATATTATTGAATATTAATCTTGAGTATTTTCTGATTATTTTTTAAGACCTAATAAATCAATAACACTTAATTAATATAATCGAAAGATAGATTTTTTGCAAATGGTCTCTTATTACATATATATTTATATATATATAGTAATTAATCAGGCACTATTTTTATTAATGTATATACATATATATATATATTTACTTATCGTTTGATGTAAATTCTGATAACAATAAGTAAAATAAAATTATTTAATAATATTTTGTGATATTTTATAATAAGATAAATAATAAATTAAGTTATTACCATAATAGAGGAGACTTGAGGTAAAAGATTGTGAGAATATTAAGAGACCATTTAATAATGCTGTAAAATAGCAAGATTATAATTCAAATTGAAATACAAATAAAAATTAAATTAAAGTTATTAATAATATATTGTGCATTCGCATTCCTATTGTGTGTATGTTCCTTAACTATTTTGAAAGACATTCATTAAAAAAGACATTTAATTTTGATTATAGGCTTCACAATGTAAGAATTAGTTACATATTAGACCATACTTAAAAATATAATATATTTTATAGTATTTTTATTGTTGTGATATTGTAAATAATATGTTACCAATGAACGATATATTTAAAAAGAACGATAATGAAATTAACTAATGCGATCGTTAATACCAAAGATTTAGTATTATAGATGAGCAATGCAGGCCATATTCATTTTATATATAATAATTACATCAGATATATTGACCCCAACGGGAACAGGGTTAGCCTCATCGCTTCATACGTCTCACAAGATCGTGAAAGGGCAGGGTTGGGCCCTGATTACATATTTTAGCAAATTAATGTATAAAAAACGGCGATTTATATTTCGCTCCATCCTAAAACTAACCTCAATATAGAGATTATAAGTATTAAGATGCTATGTTAATTAATATCATAGAATCATTCATTAAAATGCACTTACACATTGTTTCTTACCGAATGTGACGACAAAAAATGTGCTTTTATCACCTTGACGGATTTGAACAGTATTTGCCCATATTAAGATCGGATATGGTGTGTAACTTCTGTATTTCTATAATAATTATGTTCTTATCAGATAATATTGTATATAAATACCCTGTAAATTGTTATGTATATCATTAATAAATATGTATTTCTACAAAACTTTTTTTTATATTATGATAAATGTTAAGAAAAAAATTAAAATTTTACTGTAATATAAATAAATGTATTTTAATGAATTTCTTAATAAATCACTAAGTATAATAAATAATTAATATATTCCAATAACACTTCTGTTGCTGCAGATAAGTATATTATAGATAAGGACGAAATACATACAAGCAATGAGAAAATCTTAAGGGTTTTTCTGTTTATTCCTAGAGTACTTTCTAGAGAACATTTTTCATTCATATCTACAAAACCAAGACGCTGAATGCATGCATGCATCTTCGAACATAAGTGTCTTAAGCTTGCGATGTCGTTCCATGGTAATGTTTTTAACACTAAACCTACCAAGTAGCGGTCAAATTGACCGTTCTTAAACTTTTGTAAAACTTACACATTTTACGTTAAACGTTATAATATCGTTATTAAACTACATGACTATTCTTAGAATATGCATATAATATTTTCTTCACTCTTTACTTTTAGTTATTTCCATTATTACCTGCGTTATATAATAAAATAACTTTTAATTACCGGTCAATTTGACCACGTGCGGTAGGAACAGGTATACAAGAATTGTCGGTAGCTTTAGCTCTAAGAGCCTTGCATTTCTTTTAAACATTATTATATAATTACTTTAAATTATTTTTCCATTATATATGCATGCACACATATGTGCGTTTTCAAATACATATAAATAATAAACAGATTATTCCATACGTAATTATGTACCAGCCCGAGTGTAGACACGAAATATGAATTGCGTTCAACTGTAATAATGTATTAGCTCGTAAGCCTCCTTCGCTCTTTCACCCGCCATAAATATACCGGAAAAACCTAAAATCCGGGATAAAACCACAATTCTGACCTGGTCCTGGAATAGAAAATACTGTTAAAATTTGCGATTTTTTTTATTTAATCTGCCTTATAATTATTAACACTAAACCTACCGACAATTCTTGTATATCTGCATATTCAAAGAATTGTCATGTAGTTTGATAACGATATTATAACGCTTAAAAATGTGTAAGTTTTACAAAAGTTTAAGAACGGTAAATTTGACCGGTACTTGGTAGGTTTATTGTTAAGAAACTAAAATACCTTATATATTTTTTTTGTGTCTCTGCTGTTAGCCCTACTGGCCATGACAGCGTCACCGTAAAATACCTTATATATATAAATAAAGTCAATCAAGTTATTGGATAGTGTCAGAATTAGGTCTAGACAATATTATTATCACACTTCAAATGATATTGAGAATACGTGTTCAATGCTAAAGAGTTTGGATTTAAGTAATATATTCAAAGGGTGGGCCTTTTATAAGCATCGTGCATAATCTAATACTACTGTATACATAAATAATATGTCGAATATTTTTTTATTATATATAATATATATTTAAAACACATTTACAAATTAAATATCTTCTTATAGACAGACATTTTCGAATGCTGAATGTAGACTGAATTATAGATTTAAGATTTCACAATTTTTAAATTGCGTTTTACTCATGTAGCGACATCTATTGAAAAATGCTAAACATATTCAGTAATCTCATGTAACTAATATCTAAAAGTGGTTCATGTAATATGGTTTTGCATATTCCCAATAGATGGCGCTGTTTGAAAGTGTTTAAAAGTTAAAATTGTAACTAACAAACCACATAAAGCTAAAGGTTACAGCCGAAAAGTAATTGGTAATAATAATAAAGTACAAAAAATATATTATTTTACAAATATTCATGAAATTTAAGGAGCGATGGATAAGCCAATAATGTTGGTTTAACACATGACTTTTGATGCTCAAATTTATTGTACGATATTTTAAGGTTTTAGTAATTTAATAAAGAAAGTTCACACATTCACTGAATTATAAAATATTAGTATACATATGCATTAAGAATCATAAATAAAAAACGTTATACTATTCAGATTTCTGGTTTTGCAACAACAAAACTTCACAAAATTTATAGAAAATTTATTATTGGATAAAAAAATCTTCTGTTTTGCCTTGAATATTTTCCGTGACAAAAACATTATATATATTGACTTAGATAATAATACTAACACAAATTATATTAAAATCAGTTAGGCATTCTTGTAGTTTGAACAATAGTCCATATGAAAGAATTTTCCGAAATACCAGGTATCTGTTACCAAGGTAATAATTAATGTCATTAACACCCTTACCACAGTTTTTCCGTGACGATTTAACAAACAAACGGACAAGCAGGTAAACATAGTGTTTTGAGGTTTTTTAATAAAGGTATGTTTAATACACAAGCGAAGTTGCAGACATTGTCCTGACCTAGTCCAATCGTGAATTTAAACCATCCATCCACGAAAGCCCAGTTGTTTAAGAAGAATGCAGTACCAAACGGTCGTACTCAATAAATATATATATAAAACATTAATATTGCATTTTTTCATAGTCCATAATTCACCGAACGACAGAAAAATTTCAGTTTGGTTAAAAAATTTATTGTTGTTTAATGGCAGCTGTAATTATTGTTTTTCTTTCAAAATTTTGGACATATGATTGAAAAGATATTCGAGAAAGGTTCAAAAATATCATAAAACTTATTTGTTAGGTGTCCTTCATAAAAGAAAATCCGAACAATTCTGATGGGATATAATAAAAAAATGTCTTACATCAAACCAAGAGTTCACGACAGAACAGAGCAAGTAAATAATCAAATATTTTTATTCACAATTTGATAAAATTAAACAAACTGTAATCTCTCCATCCGCTAAGTAATACTAATTAAACTAAACGACCACTTAACTGTTTTAGTGTCATCTTACTAAGTTGCCTTTTAAAACTTACTATTTTTATTACCAATAATAACCATTAAACCATTAAAACGTATTAAATTATTACTAAACATTTACTATATACTTTATTTGCAAGAAAAAATAGCAATAATTCAATAAAACATACAAAAAATATTTTTAGGAATATTATTTAATTTTAATGTATTTTGACACTACAAACAGAAAAATCTAATAAAAACAACTATTACCAACACTCTTATAATCTTCACATTTTATGTAAAACACCATAAATTTGCCGGAAAAAGTCATCCTATATGTTGACTTACTCGTAGATAATTTGCCAACAAATTTCATAAAAATCCATCGAATAATTCCATTATATAATAATAATAATACTATCTTTGGAAGGTAATCCAGTCTTCTGTGTTTGGTCTATTATCGTATATTGACCAGGGCATTAACCTGTAATCATATCAAATTTCATCAAATCTGTCTATTAGTATACGATACAGAGAAGAAAATATTGTTATTTAGAGATCTGTTTCGTTTATAGAAAACACTTTTTTGAAATATTATATTAAATTTACAGACTGGGCCATTATTATTTTATTACAATTCTATATGTATTTTATTAAATATTAATCAAAGTGCCTCATAAGGACTGAATGAAGTTATAACCAAGGACGATTACCGAAGATCTCTCTTTTACAGTAAGTGAGATTTTCGTAAATTTTTTAAAACCAAATGGCAGGATTTGATGAAGCAATAAAATCATGCATAGTGAACAATATGGTTTTACCAAAGGTAAATCAACAGCTGAAGCGGGTGCCACGCTTCTTAAAATAAAACCGATGTGTTTTTGCGATTTATCATAAGCCTTTGATTACGTAGCCCATCAAACATTACTGTAAAAACTTACCCACTATTGCGAGCGTAGTGCTGCGCTTGATCTTATTGTCTCTTACCTGAATTATAGAGACCAGATTGTTAATGTAAATAATTGTAAATCGGCTGGATCTCACCTACGGATGTGTGTTCTGCAAGGATCTAGTCTTGGCTCCTTTTTATTTTAACATTACATTAATGACTTGCTATATTTCCTAAAAGGTCTATGTGACATTGTACATTTCGCTGATGATATCTCGCTTATTTTTAAAGTTGAGCATAGTAGGACTAATTATGACGAAGTAAACAGTGTTGTCACGTTCTTTATTGCCTCGAAGTTAATAATTTAGTCTTAAATGCTAAGAAAACTAAATGCTCAGCTGCCGTCTTTGTAATAAAAAAAATATGACAATTAACGGATGTTAATAAAGTTCGATTCGTTTATTATACTTATTTTCATAGTATTTCGTCTCATGTTTTCTTATTATATGGTAGTGCTGCTGAAATTAATTCTATATTTATATTGCAAAAAACAGCTGTGCAGATTATTAATAACTTAAAAGCTAGTGATTCCCTAAAAGATGCTTTTAAAGAAATTAGTATTTTTACAGTAGCCTTTCAATACATATTTAACAACATATTATTTGTACGTCAAATTTTAAATACTTCTATCAAAAACAGTGATAGACACACAATAATTACAAGAAATATAAACAAACCTGTAACACCTAAATTTCGTCTTCAAAAATTAACAAATCCTTCATGACCCTCAGTGTAAGCATATATGTATATAAAAATGGCCACAAGATTTCTTAGACCTTTTATTACTTAGTTTTAAATCAAAAGTTTAAAATAAATCTTGTTATAGCATTTAAGAGATTTTAGTTGATCGTAATGTGTGGAACGTAGGTTGTTGACACCTTTGCAGAGTTAATATAATAATGTATACTAGTGGTCGCCCAGTGGTCGAAATTCGACCATATAATAAATTTAAATTGTAAGTGACTTAATATACATTATTAAAATATAATATTCAAACATTATTAAGGTTCTACTGTCGAAAACTAAACTACTATAACCACAGATTTGACCAAGACTCTTATTTGCCAATTTCTTTTTTGAACAAATTATATGAAATTAAAAGAAATGTTCAATTCTAAGTAGTCTGTTAAATTGTTGTAAACTTCAGACCTAAGACTTGTTTGATTTTGTCGAATGAAATGTAATCGTGAACCCTCTATTCTCACATACATATCAACAATCCACTGCAGAAATAGTTTTTGTGAATGGTGTAACATGCTGAAATCATCTCTAATTGCTAGTCGATAGGCTGTATACTGAAGCATGGTTAATTTATTTCTGGGTGCTCTTGAATTAAATGTAGTTGGTGTATTATGAGCAATATTGACATGCCACCCAGTATCACCGTTGGAAAAAAGCAGTGGGTACGCTAAAGGGTCTAATGATGAGTCCAAAACTGAGATATTCTTAATTATACCATTAACTTTTGAAAAACAAATCATATTTCATTCAAAAGGTGGCTTACCATCAACTGTATTAAATATTACTGCTACATCAGTTTGAACTGTATCATTAAATCGACGTAGATCTAAATGATGATTTACTTTAATGAGCATACAAATTTCTTTGTTTTGATTTTTGACTCTCTGACAATGATCTTTCATTGCAATGAATGACCGCAGAAAAGGATTACTGCGTTCCAATTCCAGTGAAATTTCATGCATTATGTTGTTGTTACATGTTTGATTAACATG
The DNA here is from genome assembly GCA_918358865.1 of Melinaea marsaeus rileyi. NCBI lineage: Eukaryota > Metazoa > Arthropoda > Insecta > Lepidoptera > Nymphalidae > Melinaea > Melinaea marsaeus. Next base: position 25,238,499 of record OU911089.1, read on the forward strand.
TTCTTGTAATCTATAATTAATGGCAGTGTCATCATCATAAAAATATAATTGTGCATAACATGGTGAGCGACCATATGCGGCAGTCATTGGGCCTGATCTGTGATAAAAAACATCATGTATTTTGAAATGATACACTCCACTTGTAACTGCCTCAGCAACTTTGGCTTCTGAGCTAACCATAGCAAAACATGAATTATATTTCTTAATATTTTCAAAATAATTTTTTGATTTACTTTTTATTGAAGGTTCATTTGAAGTAAGTCCATCATATAATAATTTAAATCAAATATTCATTTTGACTTAAGGGTAGTAATATTGCTTTACCCTTGTGACAACATGAAGTGAATGCAGTTTGGTCGCCTAAAGTCACTTCAGGTTCAAAATGGTAATGTCATAACTTAAAAACACATTTGGAATGACATTTAGAGCACACTTAAATGCATCTCTCAAAATCATATTACTATCTAATACTACTGATGAGGAATTATTCCTTCCTCTTAGAGAAATATTCCTTCTTCTTTGTCTCTCACTCCGACTCGTTAATGTTCTATGTCGAGGCATAATTAAAGTTCTTTCATAGATTACTGAAATCAAGAAGAGAAAAAGTTTTTACACAAAATCACTTATTTTTCCTAAAGTATATGCAATTACTGAAATCGTAAACTACAATAATTGCTTTGAACCAGCAATACCAAAAATTTTTGTACCTGAATGTTGTTATTGCAGATTGCTGCTACAGAGCTTTCTTTATGCATATAATGATAGTCCTTGAAAGACGACGATACGTTTAAATGTATCTTACTGCTACACAACCCACATAAATTTGTATAAACGCTCAGTATTTCACGTAGTATTCGTCAAATAAAACTTTAATTAACTTTAAACATTCAATAAAACCACAACAAACAAACTTTTCAACTACGTCTATAATAAACGAAACAATTTGACCACAGAGTATGTATGCGTCTGTCAAATGCATGCTGGTTAGTATAATGTTTTATTAACTGATTTAATTTATTTTTTATGCATTATTATTAAAATCTTTTTTTATATTTAATTAAATGGGACAAATTAAACTTTTTTTTTGAGTACTCTGTCTATGTACAAAATGAAAAACAAAAGAAACCATTTGACCACAGAGTATGTATAGACAAATATATATATTTTTGATATGTCAATGTCAGTACTCTAAGTCTGTATTAAGTATGGGTGTGTGAATTTGCATGGTAGTGTGTGTAATATTTCTATGTCTATAGACAAAATGAAAAACAAAAGAAACATGTGTGTGTGAAATACATGGTAGTGTGGGTAATGTTTTATTTATTGATTTAATGTACTTTATAAGCATTGTTACTGAAAAATATTAGCGTTCTGCACTTCTCCTGTACATAAACTATAAGTGTGCCAAGTTTTATGCTCTTGCGTCCGCGCAATTTTCGTAAAAAGGGGTCCAAAGTTTTGGCATCACGTATTAATATATAGATATCAAACATTGTTAAATTTCATTTAAAAGGAACAACTGTTGAGTTTCCTCACAGCAGAGTAACATTCCGAGCCGGTGGTAGTTTACACTCGGACTGACTACACAATCCTTTTTGTAGTGCACGTAAATGCCTACTTGAATAAAGATATTTTGAATTTGAATTACTCAATCACGAGTAGACTGGGCTATACCAATCAATAGCTTATTTCAAATAAATCTTAATTATTGAAATTATCAACGTAATGGTAAAATACATTAGTACTAATGATCTTCATAAGCGTTTGTTGTGTCACAAGATCCCTTTAATTAATTTGAGACATCAAGTGCGCCCGTACTCGTTAGTCCGAGACGAGCGCGTGCCGGTCCGAGCGGTGTTTACGTGTATACTATGCTAATAAATAAAATCTTTTAAATATAACTAAACTAAGTGCTTGTGTAAATCCTAAGTGAGCATGTACTACCGTCAACTCCGGTTCAAGGCTCTCCAAAGCTACGTGCTAGCGGCGAGGTGCTAACACAAAGGGCCTCCGCCATCACGTACCCGAGGCAGCTGACTTCAGTATTACATATTTTTTATCAAAACGTTCTCTTTTTAACCCATAATATCTTATCAATTTCTTGTCATAAGCAATCAGTATATTGCATACTTTCTTTAAAGTTTAGTGATATTTATTTAAATTGTTTGTAACGAGGCTATGACTATTTATTAGATCTTCGGATCTGGAAAATATAATGAAGACCCGAGGTCGCACTGACAAGAAACAAAATAATGGAACACAACAAGTTACTGTTTATAAGAGTGATAAAAAGGGTGTGAAGCAAGAGATACGTGAAAAACGATCACCTATATTGACTCATCGTGATCGAGCAAAGCGCTCTGGATTGGAAGCTGTAAAACTACATCTCCAAGCGACGGGAGGAACCGGCAGAACGTCTCGATCAGCAACAGCGGTAAAGTTAATATTTTTTACTTATAAAACAAATTATGCATATCTTTTTTCTTTCTTTTCTTTCTTTCCTTTTTTATATTTTTCTTTTACAATCATAACGTCTTTAGTAAGTGGTATTTGCAATTGTCTGTAAATCTATAAATTGAATCTTTAATTTTGATATCTATAGCGAAAAAAAAAACTATAACATTTTTTTCTCTATTGAGATAAATAAAAAAATTAAATAATTTAGTAACAAAAATATATAATAAGGTAAACATTGCTAAAAAAACAAGAAAATCCTTTAAAAAAGATCACACGAAGATACAGAGAGACCTTAAGAAACAGGTTTTATAAAAAAATACAGCAATACATTTTAAAAAACCGCCAACGGAGTTGTATATTAAAAAGAACAGAGTAGATACACATTATATACACTGAGGCCGTGACGAGAGAGCCATGTGATTCGTTTATCATATTACTAAGATCGTGACAAATAAATATTATCGGCCAGTAAAAAGGTTTATCACCTTGGGATAACACTTAAACGTATTCAAGACAAATAACAACGATAATATCTTATTTAAATCTCGACACCCGCTTCACTTCAATCGTGCCTTGTGGATGTCACAAGACAGATTAGAGTTATAATAATAAGTAACATTACATATATAATTAGAGATACTTAAAGAACAGAAAACATCTTATTCTAGTTGTAGATGGAAATTTTCTGACTTAATTTCATTCATAAATATATTAGCATTCATTATTATATTTAAAATCATTAAAACAATCACTTGTATTTGCAATAATCTTTACATAGTCAATTGGACTATTAGCCAAATTAATAAGACAATATTTGCAATCTTATTCATTATGCACGGTAAGAATATATATGATTCTGCTTTCAGTAAAATAGTAACAAAAATAATGTAATTGATATGCAATCTACTCTAGATTAGAAATAGTATAAGTTTTTGGAAATCTGTCATTCCAATATCTTAATTGCTGTGTCGCGACCTTTGTCCTATTCGAATTGATATATTTATTATTATAAAAACAATTTTAGGTATGTTATCACTTTAGTTAATCTATAGAATAAAGTTCTTATTATTATTAAATTAATTGTGAAGGAATATTCCTTCAATGTTTCACAGCCCTATTCGCTCAACACATTATAAATATAAATATTTTAAAATAGTTAAATAAAAACATAATAATGTCCTGATCGTAAAATAATAATTTTAGTACATCAAGTAACAGTATCAGCTTAAGAAAAGGATGTGACTTTTTATAAGTGTCTATTAATTTTTATGGTTGTCACAATCTAAATGTGTGAATTGAAGATATATAAAATTTTGATAGACTTGCATTATAAGGGCTTCCGTACATTGGTGTTCTAGGGTCTAGGAATTAGAAATTTGTAAGTACTATGTTGTCATTTTGACAATAATATGACATAATTTATATACTGGTAATTAAAATGTAATTTTCATTACACTTTGCTTGTTTAGGACTTATTTTAAAGTTGATTTTATTTGTTATACTTTTTATTGTATTGTATATTATTTAATTAAGGTGGGACAACCTCAGTGTCTATAATAAAAAATGAATTATCTCATCCAACTTGTCATACTTTATACATATATATTTATACATAGGATAGAACAGGTGCAGTCAAAAATATCATATTTTCAAAAGATTTGCTACCAAAAAATAATAAACAAACATACTATCAGTAACATTATTATGTTATATTTATATGTTATATTGATTATGTTATATTTATATTATTATGTTATAGTGTTCATAATCTCTGTATGTTGACTTTGGTATTATTTGAAAGTCTTCAAAAGTTAAAAATAACTATAACTACCCCACTTTCCTTTTCTACTTTTAGGAAATCAAATCAGAAAATGAAATTGCTAAAGTATTGTAATTCTCGACGTAGTAATTAAAAATATAGCGTCAATTCATTAAGTATTGAATATAGTAGCAGTTATAGCTCATTAATTGCTATTAATGGGATTCTTAACAAAAGTCATTTATCTTTTTTTTGCTTTTGCTATGATAATATAATCTAGAATAATAAAATATACAGGGCCGGATTTGGAATTTTTACAAATAGAATAAATATTTTTTTGAAAGTAAATGGAAATTTGCAATCAGGGCTTTCTAATATATCGATAAAAATATTATTATATTTGTGCAAGTACTCTTAGTTACACCCAAAAACATGTTTGGGAAGAAAAACGTAAAAGTTGCTGACCCTAAAAAATTTGGTTATCTTTTTTTATCTTTATTGTGTTGTCCCGTCTCCTGTGGACACTCCGTCTGCCCTCCTCTCAATCCGACCCTGGATATTTGCTTGTAATACTTGACTATCTAATAAAAAATCTCTAATGAAAAACAGGATAAATTAAGTAAGATTCCTCCAAAACTAATGGACATATTTTGATTGAAATTATTATAATATTTATAGATTAATAGGTGTCAACATACAGGATACTTTTCTTTTAACCCAAAAAATATGGGTGATAATAAAAATAAACCAACTGGACTTATTTTAATGAAGTGTTCGGTCTCAGATGCTTTTCATTTTTCAAGCGTTTTTTAAAATTATTGAGCGAAGCGAACGAAGTGAGCGGAGCGTTTTACTGGAGTCTTTTTACATTCTTTGTCACGAATTGGCTCGAAAACTACTTGACGGAAAATTATGAAACTTTGCAATCAAAAAGACATACATTAGGTGATGGGTTTTAAAAAAAATTTTTGAAAAATATCCTCAAAAAATTTTTTTTTTTTATATTAAGTCAAAAAACTTATTCCATTGAAGTCAATGGGAATCAATGAGTCAATACAATGGGCTCGCTTCGCTCAATATGCAAACGGCACCCGAGATTTAGCGAGCGAAGCGAATCGAAATTGAGGGTTTGTGGGCGCCCCTAGTATATTATGACATACGAATTTATATACATTCCTTTATTCATATATATTTATCATATATTCCTAGTGCGAAGTATGAAATAAGAACGTTCGATAAAAATGTGATAGTTTTAAATTACAATAACAATAATCACGTCTCGATTAAAAAATTTATATTATTTTATCGTTTTAATTATTTTAATTAATTTTAAAGCGTTTATTTAAATATATTGTATACAACATTGCTCATCGCATCGTATTTCTTTATCAATTGAGACCTTGAATAAATAAAACATACCTCATTAAAAATAAACCTACATGTATAAGGTCTAAAATAATTGAAACTACATAATGCACGGAACCCAAAATGAAAAAATATAAATATTTTCCATTTTCATATTCAGTTGATGTTAATTTCCAGTTGATTAACGTATATGACATATATTTTTAACCCAGATTAAATGTTTCATAAAAGTCTAATAATAAGACATTAAATACTGTTTCGGATTTTCGTCCAACCTCTATCCAAAGATCGATTATTAGCACTGATAACTGAAGAAATGGATTAAAATGAATTAAAAAAAGTGGATCAAAAACATATTCATATATTTTTTACAGTTAAAAGTAAAATAAATTAATAGATTAGAAAATAATACAATTTATGTTCCGGAAATCAATATAACTTTGGTGGAAAAAAATGCATAATAGACTATATTATAAAATTGTAAATTTAGAGTTTGAAATGAAGTCTGATATAATTGTAATATTATCCAGATATTTCCAAAATATTACAAGTTGTGTCAACCATAACTTATTAATGACTTATAATCACTTATTAAGTTAAAAGACTATCCATCAATAGTAATTCAAATTCATTTTATTTTGTTTATAACTTACATGTAATCAATCTTTCTTTTACTAATCTTTTTAGTGACAGTATTAAAGCTTTCTTATACATACATAATGTATTATAAAATATCATACATTTAAGCTATTAAATACAAATTAATTAAAGATGTCTTACTATGTAAATTTGTGTTGATATACACCATAACACGCGCACGGACTTTATTATCAACACGTGACTTGAATAAAATTGTAATTAATAAATTGTAATATCGACTAAGACAAAACATTCCACTCTGATTTCATCTCATTGTATTCCTATTATAAAAAAATGCATTTAAAGATTATTATACAAAAAACTGTACACATTAATATCAGTGTGAAGTTGTCTTAATACAAAAACTAGTTAAACTAGACTAACTAACACGGCACTATAAAGAAAACAAGCATAAAAAAATGCATTTAAAATCTATTATACAAAAAACTGTACACATTAATATCAGTGTGAAGTTGTCTTAATAGAAAAACTAGTTAAACTAGACTAACTAACACGGCACTATAAAGGAAACAAGCCTTTGTATTGTTATAAGAAAAGTTGTGGAAATGTTAATATTTTAGTTCGCTCCAAGTCGACGCGGGCGCAGTCGTGAACGCGATCATTTCGGTTCGAGTCTCATCTCACCCTCGTCCCTTATCACTCGATCCTCGTGACTCGAGGACTTACCTACTGTGCTGATTACATATATCGATACGTCTTATCCAACTCATATTGTGCATATTGTGTGTGTGGTAACAGTTTTAGTTTTGGGTTAAGACGTATCACAGAGAACAAATAGAAGAGCCGCTTTCTTGTAAGGGGTAAGTGAGTGTTATTTTTGTATCATTTGATTAGTAATAATATTAAAATATTATTTATTATCGACTTGTTTATATTTCCGTATTTTAATTATAAAGTATATGTTTAATTAGTAAAAAATATATGTAACATAAAACCAAAAAATATATTTTTTATAAAATAAAATAATTAATAGTAAAATGCTTCAAAAAATAAACCCTAAAACAAATTGTAAATTAACATATAGTAATGAAATATAATCTACAGTATTTATAAAATTACTTTTCCACCAAGTGTGAAAATTTAATATTAAAAACAGATAATACGTACAAAAGAAAATAAAATTAATCTTGTATAAAATAAATTAACAATAATAATGGATTTATTAATATAAATAAAATAATTTATATTTAAAAGCCAAAAGATACAATTACGTCTGTAAAACATATATATACTTTGCCCATACAGATTTTAAATTAGTCTTTACTATCTTTAAATAATAAAATTTACATAACATGTTTAAATAATTCAAATTGTTATGTAACATACCAATTGTCAGATGACTAAACGTTAAAATATTCAAAATAGTACAAAGTGTATGACGAATTTACTGTCAATCGTTATCCTCCAAAACATAAAAGAAACAAAGTATTCAGTCGTGTTTAGTCCAACGTCAAAGACATTTAAAAATAATATTTGGACAGAAACTAAAAAAGAACAAAAAAAATGGGGAATAAGTATTAATTTCTAACCCCTTTACAGAATGTGAGATAGAAATATTTTTCAAACAACTCTCACTTGAGATGTACATTTCACAAGATCGCGTGTCGTTAATTACGTTGGATATATTTTATTGTCTACAACAGTTAATTATATGAATTTAAATTAATTTCACTATAAAATAATACTATTTATTAAGAGACTTCAAACCTGTTGAAACCAGGATAATCTTGATAAATGTTTCAAAATACTGTGATTTTTTATCATGATAGCCATTTGTGAACAGCTCCATTGATAAGTGAATTTATTATAGCAATTCTTTTCACTTGAACATTTATAAAAATCTTGCTTATACTAACTCTTACATGCGGCTTCATCTGCTTCAATATAAAAATATGAATAAGGTACTGAAGATTTACAATAAAATGACTATTAATTATCAAACAGTATTAGTAAAAAGATAAACGGTAGAGGTACTGGGATTGACTTTAAAATACCTACATTATTGAGAGCGATTATTTATTGATTATACTTCAAAATACTGAGATTTCTTATCATCAAGGTCAATTGCCGTGAACATTTATGTCCATAGGTTATTAACTTGACGGACGGTAAATTGTTTTGATAATTTTCAAGTTTTTCACTAATATTACTAGCTCTTTGATTAGAAATGCTTAAGGCATGATGCCTTGGACAGTAATATTTACATTTCCTGCCCCATTTTCAATGTACATTGTATAGTAAAGATTTAAGTACATTACCCAATAGCCACCTTCAAAGGTTTGTCACGCAACGAATGTCGCTCGGAACAGCATTAGAATATTAATTATAGACAAAGGAAAAGATGAAAAATATTATTTATTTTCCTTTGCATTTTAAAATGTTAGTCGTAATAATATAACCGGAAACACCTTGAGATTTTACTTCCGAATTTTATTATATGCTTGCTACCTTTAATTTCTTTGATATTACAATATGAAAATAAATACAGCCCAAAACCATAATATCTCCTTGAATATTTAAATAAATAATATATCAGTAATGGAGGATAATATATTAATTTAATTTGTATCTCTGACTTTACAATGAATACAAGTAATTCGTTTTAGTTTTCTTCAAAAACTGAATGGGAAAATTTTTTCAAGACACACGGTAGATGTAATAGGAATTTGAAGATTAAAATCCAAATTATATACTATTGTATAAAATAATGTTGATAATGTATAATAATAATTTTATTTATGTATAATAAGAAAACGAACAAGTTCAAAGGTCCAAGTCCAAAAAAGTCAGAACTTTAACAATAGAAATGCAAAACTTGCGATCTGAACAGATTAAAATAGAAATGATATTATAAAATAGATTAAATAGAATATTTATACTGTTTTAATTATCTTTTATAAGTAACATTATCTTTTTTTTAACTTATATTAAGATGCAAAATATAATATATTCATGTTGTCATCTTCATCGATAATCGTTTAATAAATATCGTTCCTAAAATGCGCTACCATCTGTAATTTTTATATTATCATAATAAAATATTTATATTTACATTTTGACGTAACCTTTACTTAAAAATTATGTTATAGCTACTAACGTGTCAATTTGGATATGAGACAGGGCCAAGGCGACAGCATTGAGCCTTTATAACGGTGGCACATCGCGTAGTAATGAGTAACACCACGTCGGGAACACATCACTGTTCCCTCAGTACCTCAGTATCTCAGTACCTCAGTACAGTGAATAATATAGTGAGAGTTTAAGAATTAAATTAAATTGTGTACAGTGTTAATAATGGTTAGTTTATTTATTTTTATATATACTTAAAATTATAGAAGTAAAATATGCACGTTATAAAAAGTTTACTGGTATTATGATGTCGCAACTTGGGCAACAAAAATGTAATTTAGAAATTTAAATTATGACATTATATTTTATATAATATATATTCAAACACACATATATATGTGTGTGTGTGTGTGTTTGTGTGTATAAAACAATTAAGCCACAACTTTCACAATTATTGATAAATAAAATCGTTGTTATTATTGTAAGTTTTTTAAAATCAAATAATAATAATAATTGTTTAGTTTACATTTAAGATTAAGTTAAAATTCTTGCAAAATACAATTTAACACATAAATAATACATATAATGTAAATGTCATTGCGATATTTTGCAATTTAACACTTTAATTTGTTAATATGATAACACATGCTAATAGGTAGATCACAAACACGCGGGTGACCGCAAATGTTACGATCGACGAAAGTAAACAAAACGAATACAAAACATGTGTATGATTTTTGTAACGTCTGAAAACTATTAACCTCGTGATAATTGTCATCTCTGTCACACATCTCGTTTTTACCAGACGATGTTATTTAATTAATTGAATGGGTCACGAGGCACTCGGCTTTTTATTGGTAATCAAATCCTGACCCAGAAGTTGGCGCCCTAACATTTCAGTTTTCACTAGTGTAGTATTTAGAGATTGTTATTATTTTTGTGTATTAAAACAATGGTTGTAATAAAGTTAACAAATAGTTAACTAGCGAGCGTATCTCTGTTAACTAGCGAGCGTAACTCTGTTAACTAACGAACTCATAACAAAATATTATAACATTAAATATTTAATTTAATGATCTTATAACAAAGTATATTTTTGAAATTAAAAACAAAATTAACCCGTAAAACTCAGTTAAACATCCCAAATATATGAACAACCGTAATTTAGCAGTAAAAAAATTATAACCTTTATAATTTGTTTCTATTAATACGTAAGTTATATGAACGATAATTCTAGGTATATAGACAAAAATACCACTTTAAATAATTTATCTATTCTCTACAAAATCAATTAAATAAAAACGAAAAAAAAAAGCAAAGCTTTAGTAAACGGAACTAATCTATCTTATGAGTGCTAGACTAATTAACATTAAAACACTTTTGTTATACTTACTTAAGTATAACAAAACTAACAAATCTTTACTTCTAATTGTATCCTATTTATATTAATGAGCTTCTAAGTATTTTTGGTAACAATATTTCTAGTCATATGATAGACATATAATAGCTATTACTACACAAAATGAGTTGTATAAATATTGTATTTTAAAACAATAGTCGTTTCTTTTTCTTGTTAGCAACTTCAAATCCTTTTGACTTAACATTAGTTAGATTTTCCGCTCCAATTATCATAAACAATATTTATCCGGTTATCAACCTTTAAGTGGCAAGGATACAGGTAAAATATAATCCATCATTTCATAGTATCAATAATTAGAAGAATATAACTATAGAAGTGTGGATGGTACGTGTTCACTACGCACGTAAGGCAATGGTGACCGAACTCTTAATTATTAAGAACTCGTGGTCAGCTCCTCGTGAGCGGTCATGTGATTGTTATGAGTCCACTTAAAACAAATAAATACCCGCTGTTACCCACAATCATTGTTAGCGTTGTTTATTTATTTTATTTGTAATAGTATATAATATATTAAATTTAAAATACGTGCGATACTAAGGTGTGAAAACGATTCGTATATCATTGCTAATATATTTTACTTTATAATAATTAGATAAATAGACAGACGTCAATAAGAAATTTTTTTATTATAAAAAATATAAGCATAATATTAATAAATTTAAAACATTCATACTGGTTCTGATGCAGATTGTTCTGATTAGATTTGATTGGATGTGACACGGAAAACTTGTTTTTTTTTTATTTTTTCCCTGAGCTTGGTTACTTGAAGTTTATCAGATAAAAAAATGTTTTGACAAAAAAGTTGTAATTTAATAAAGGCAACAAAATGGATAAAATATATTATTTTAGTTCCATATTTCCGCTGTTTTTCAAATTTTATAAAAATAGAAAAGATGGACAATATCACATTATTATAAACAAATCTTCTACAGAATCGCACAGGAAGCACAGGAGTCAATCAGAAAAGTGACCTATAGATGACATATTCGTAAATATAACATTATATAAATATTTATTTAAACTTACTTAGCATTCTCTGCCAGTAGCCTCATGATGCATGTAGAAAGTGCTTACAACATTACAATTATATATACATACTCGTATATACCAAATAGATAAATGTTAGGACATTCTCTAGTTACAACAGAAGTCCAAGAGTAGTATAGAGAAGAATTATAGAATAAACTGTTACCATGCCATGGCTTAAAAAGCAAAGGGTTAGCAGATTAAGCAATCAGAGTGAGTTCAACAAAAGAACTGATTATGTGTAATGTAATAAGGTGGCAAAATTTAATTTCATAAAATAGAATATAAAGTGGAAAGAAACTGGGCATTCCGTCTCTACTGAATCGAAAATTGTGAAAGAAATAGAAAAATATGATAATACTTAGATTGAAGATATATCGGATACAGTTAAAAAGGTGCTCCTGTTTATTGTGAAGTTCTTTATCTGTGTCTAATTAGTTTAATAATAATAAAGATACTAAAGATCCACACCACTACCATCTTAGTCTTTCAGAGAAAAACAATTTAAGCGGTATAGAAATTGCAGATAATCTACTGGATATAAGCAATAATTTTGTTAACGCTTTTAACTAGCAAAGGCTACGGACTTGACACTGAGCCCTATTAACAGTAATTTCATATTAAAAGGATCACTCATAGTTCTAATATTGTCACTATGTTTTGAGACTATGCGTGAAAGAATTTCAATATTATATGTTATCTATGAATAAGGAAAACATAACGAGAGATAACATGCCACCTTTGGCATGCCAATACTTGTTCCGACGACTCTGAGTATCTATTCCTAAGTTCAACGAATACACAACGAATAGACTGACTATCTCGAAGATAATATGAGAAGAACATTGCCGCTAGTAAAAACCCTAATGGACCAGAAATAATAGTGGAAAATCCACTGTGTCAAAAGCGTTAGAGAAGTTTATGAGCACATCCATTATAACCTGCTGATATGTCTAATATCATCGCTGGCTTTGTTGTTGGCAAAAGCAGTTATGGTTCTGAGGTCGGTAAGATATTCGGACTGTTATTTATAATACTGGAATCCTCCTGAATGAATATCATTCTGGACATAACCAACGCGTTATGTTGAGGTGTGAATGAGAGGGTTTTCTATACGATTAGGACTTTTACGTAATGATCGCACAATAACTCTTTTCCACATGGTAGAATATTTACTTAGAGTCAGATAAAACTTATTGGGGAATTTTTGCAGGAAGCAGGTACAATGTGAAAACAGATAGTTCCATTGATACTTTTACTTTCTATAGCATTTATGGTAATAGATATTTTTTAATAATATCTTGCTTTATGGGTGACAATAAAACATTAAAGCAATTGAGGATATGTGGTAAAGGAACGTCACTATGGCTTATGATTAGGCTTAGATTGGTAAGAATAAGCTTCAATGGTAAGCCTAGGTATTACCTAGTGATCAAAGAAAGTAATTGGTAGAAAATCATTTGAAATATAGATATTCATTTACTTGTAGAACTCAATAAAGATATAGAGGAAGTCAGTTTTTTTCTTGAATCTCGGAAAAAAAAATCAAGTTAAATTTTAATACTGCAACTGTTATCTTCCATCATAAAGCCTAATATCCCAAAGTGATAAACAAACAAATCAATTGAATATCTTATCTTATTGTGTTAAACTAATAAATAATTATCTACAATGTAATTGAAATTAAATATTATTATTGCTTATAGAATCCTTGACGAGTTAATATTAAAAGTATTTAAGTGTGAAACAATCTTTAATCTATATCTTTTCCTCCTGTCACGGTCTCGAAGGCATAAAACTAGGATGAATATGGACTGGTATAACAGAAGATTGATCAAGAAGACATTCATAGATTTTCTTATTTTCTTATTATTAATTATTATTAGGACGGCTTATCGAATTTACTGCGATGGTTCTAGTTGTTCTTACATTGCTCACTAAATATATTGACGTATGTGAAACAGTGATCACAATAAAAAAAAACCCCGGCTGAGTTTGTTGTGTGGTTCTTCTCAGGCCAGGGCGCGATTGGAACCCTCGTAGCCTTATTTTAAGTTTATAGAAGGTCTTATTTTGATACATACGATATCAAAATAGGAACTCCTGTCACTTCCATTTGACGTACACAAGTATTCACTGGTATGGATTCAAAAATTATATGGCAAAGCAGCACTGTTACCAACACAGTCTCCAATGAGAAGTTACGTTATAAGATCGTGTCAAAATTTGACATATCATAAACATAATTGGGACAGGTGGATGATATTTTTCAACGGTCTGCAATCTGTAATCGTGCTACTTTCAAACGATTTATCAGATTAATATTTTCCTCAACTACAGATAACATATTTTATCAACAAAATATCTAAATTTTATTTCCCAGAATATTTTCTTTACATAGTAATTTAATTCATAAAGTGATTAAATATACCTCAGTCGTAATCAAACAGTATTTTAACGTGATATATAAATTAACATATAACCGTTGGATAAACAAATTCACAGCGATTCAATATTTATTTATTGAAGATAATACATAAGATTTTCACAACTTATTAAGCATATTAACGTACTAGTAACGTTTGTCTTCTGACTTACAAACAGTATTATTTAGTATATATTAGACGATGCTTTGCTTAAAATATTGGACATGTTAGACTTAATTTCAGTGTATAATCGACTTCAGAGACGCGCGCAGACCGTATAACTTACTCTACACTTAGGGCGGAAAGTTACCAAGTGGAATAAAATGTAAGATTTATTATTTATTTACGATAGTGAATTTAGTGCGATAAAAAAGTAGTTTCTAATAAATCTTTTTATCAGATTAAATATGAAATCTAATAAATCAGTTCAACTAGAAACAGATTGATAGATGATATTATGTTGCGATAAAATAAGATAATAATATGTGTTGAAAACTATTTATTTGGTGATAAAATAGATAAGAACTTTTTTGTCAAAATACGCTTCTGAAGAAGCTTTAAGTAGCATAGATAGTTTAAATTGCTTTTTATTAATATATAGATAAAATTTAAACTCAAAAAAAGTAAGTTTTTGGTTACGTTCGACTTGCTCTATACAATTAACAGTAACTAAATGTTCATAAAAAAATCAATTTTTCTTTATTTGTTTATCTGTCTATTTGGCGGGTAAACTTTGAAACGGTTGGACTTGTTTTATAAACATGTCACTGACGGATAGATTTTGTAAGAAAAAAGGTAAATACTTAAAAAAATATATTAAATTCCGCGAACGGAGTCGTAGGCACAGCTAGTCAACAATAAAAACGCAATCACTATAACTAAAGTCCTCTCAATTTCTTCTAGAATAACATATATTATGTTTTATTTTTTTTTTTATATTTCATTGTATACGCTCCGGTATATTTCAAACTTATCACATTAAGTATGTTTTTATTTAAAGATATATATCGGCAAAATAAGAACTATTAAAAATAAATCCACTTTAGATAAAATTATGACTTATACATAATCGAATATATATCGTTCAATAAAAATATTAACTGTAAGTCCCCTGGAAAATACTTTTTATACTGTGAAAAACAAAATAGAATTTATTCGACCATATTTTACAATCAAACCATATAATGGTTAAGCAATGTTAATGTAGGTAATGGTTCAATGAAAACCTAAAAAAAAGTACTTGAATTAGTATATTGTATATAATTTTATTCACAAAATCCATAAAAACATTTTTAATTTGATATCCAAAAGTCTGAAGTTACGAGAAATATTGGTATATTTTGCAAAGATTCATTAATATGTTCAAATAGAACAAATAAAATATATCGAAATATATTATTTCTTATAATAAACTAGTTGTTGTCAGCGTCTTCGTGTACTGTGTCCAATTAAAATTTTATGAACACTGCCATCTATTGGAAACGTGTAGAAGTTAGAAGTGATTTCGCCTCCAAACGTAAAAACTCCAAATCGCTATAAAAATAAGATTATTAATCGAGATAAAAACTATTTTATCTTTTAAGTTGAACCTAACAATAGATATCTACAAAATTTCATTCAAATAGGTTCAGTGGTTTTAAATATATATTAATAGATTATTAGATTAGATTATAGAAAAATCGGGTGCTTCCCATATTTTAGTTATATGTATGTTTGCATGATTATTAAGTTAGAAATCATATAAAGAAAGGAAAAAAGAATATGTAAATATAGATAAGATAATAAAGAATTTTATATCAATACAGCTTCAATGTACTAAAATAATTAAGGATAATCAGTTGTCAACAATATCGTTTTGTGATTTTGCTATTTGTAATGATAAGGCACATATCGAAAACTTCAGTTAAAGAAAACTTTGGAAAACAAATTTCTATGACCATTTTTAATCTACAATATCACTAATCAGTTACAGTAGTTTTTCCTTGTCCTATTACTTTAAAAAACGTCACTTTACGGCTTAAAATGCTTACTTTAATCTGTTAGTTATAGAAATATCAAATGTTATTACAGCTATCAACTTATCCTTATTATTTTTAATAGAATACATGTTCCTATACAAGAACAACATGTTAAAACTTATATAACATAAAATAAAATAAAGAGATGAAAAGATCTTAAGTTATTGCCCATGCGTTATAGTTATCGCCCACAACTCACAAATCATTGCCCAGTTAATGCAATTAGAAAAAAACACTATAAAAATGAAAATTTTTTTTGACTATATTAACTGCTTCTCGTTATCATTATGACTGTAATTATAATAATCAAAACATATATATATATATATAATTAATATTCAGATGTTACGTGTATTTAAAGAAAAGAAAGCCTCTTTGAGCAAATATTTATTAGTGGGCTTCACTCAAAACTGTTTTTGGTTGCTGATATCATTTAACTTTATATTTTTAGGATTTTCTATATTTATCATGTTTAGTTTTAGTCTATTCCTTCAGTGTATAAAATATAATCTCACTTTTGTAAACGGAGAGTTTAAGGAAAAGTATGGTTTAACTTATGTCTTTATTTTTATTAGCGGGTCGAGATAAGCTAAATATTTTATTTTTATAATATTTGGACTTTGCAGCTCAGTTTAGCATGTTGTAAGAAATACAGGGGAGTTACTAACATAATATTAACAGATTATTGCCCGGGCGACAACTTACCGAAACGAAATTTAAAATAATATATATTTTTTTAAATTGTTTCAAATTGGCAATTTTCATTTTATAAAAAAAGCACTATTCGATTTTCAGTCAAAAAACAATAACAACAATAAATAACGAAAACTATTATTTATAGAAGTAAGCAATCGGGGGGCAGTTACTGTTTTTCCCACGGAATAACATACAATTGTAAGGCTTTAGGTTATAATCTCTGAAGACTTCAACTTAATTAACACATGGTTTTTAAAAACGATTTAATTATAAGGTACCTTCATCACCCAGATATAATTACATACAAGAGCTCTGATGAAAGCCTTCATTATAATAATTAAATTTTTAAATATAATATAAAACCAGTGAAGATGCAAATATCCAGGGTAATTCCTGAACGAACTTTGACGAAATTATAAATGTTAATAAAAAAACAATAGATTTTTAACTAAAATGATTCTTATTTATTGAAGAAAAGAAAATGTTAAATACATGTTTATTTATAATTACAAAAAAGTGTGATTATTAATGATACAAAATAGTAATATAATTAAAAATCAAAATAAACTGAATCAGTAAATTATAAACAGCGCCATCTCTCGACAGTAATGAATATTTTTCCTGTCCACGGGCATCCATATAACCATCCGAGAAAAGTGAAAACAATACAGAACGAACAAAGTTCGTTCGTCATATATTGACAATCATAAAGACATTCCGAATTAAGTATTAAATTAATGTCATTAAAACGCCTAACGTTTTTTTCACACATTTCTATCGATCGAAATATTAAATACTAAATATTGGTATATTTAAGAATTAAAAGTCATATGAAATATAGGTTTCTAAAGTTTAATATACTATTATTATATATTTATAACATACATACTAATGTATTAGTGCAGTACATTTGAGAATAAATCATTTATTTATTTACCTTCACGCCATATCTCTTGCGGGGTAGCCAGAGACGACGGAGCGCCAAACGCTACGGTCCCTGCATACCTCTTTCGCCTCGGACACAGACATTAACCTCTTCATACATGCCATACATACAGAATAAATCAAATAATTTAAAATAATATATACCACTATAATAAATAATCTTTTCCATCAGACTTTATGTCCCGAATTTGCATTTTTCTTCACTTACCTATATGATATTCTTACTCTTAAAATTTTATTTATAAAATCTCTCTATCGCTTCTTGATTGGCAACTAAACATCTTTATATCATACCTTAATAAAACCTAAAAATACCAACCAATTTATTAAAATTTTAATCGGATTTATGGTTTATTTTCTCACTGAATTACTCTGCTGTTGTTTTTTAACATTTACTATTAAAAATGAGCGACGTATTACTCTGAAATTTCTATTATAACTATTTCAAGACTCTCGATTTTATAAGTTTTACAAAAATATATTTAAAACTCCAAAAATTTTTTTTATAATAATACTATTTGGCATTAAATCTTTTTTCAACACCCCTATCGTTGTATAACTTTCATCAAATTTCAATGAACCTTGATTGGCTACCCTTATAATTTCCAAATTAAATTTTTCTCAATCAAAAAAGCAAAATATTTGATAGACAGATATAGCTTAAGTATATGAAGCATAAAGAAATATAATGTAACAGATAATTTTATTAACAAATATTATCAATAAAATTTCAGGTTCGCAAGACAAGCCTTCGAATGACTGCAATCAAGGAATATCCCTTTGATCTCAGCGATCTACAGAACCAAAGCGACACACGTCCAGCAGGAGAGAACCTACCACGACCCCCAGCTAATAACATCTCTTCTGGAGCTGTAACTCCTGACGGGAAGAGAAAAGTATCTATAATGGCCAACGAAGGAAGTAAAGACAGAGAGAACTTGCCATCAGAAAGGTAAGGAAATTATGTCTTTTCTTTTCTTTCTTTTATCTTTAACTATTATGAAGAGCTTACTATAATAAGCGAATGGAAATTTAACTTATTTGATATGTCAGTATTTTAGAATAAATCCTGAGCATAAAAAGTTAAGCGTAAAGGTAAGCGGTTATCAACTTTATTTAAAAAAAATGTATCTTAGAAATATTTACCAATTTAAATGTCATTATTTAATTAATATAAAATGCTTTAAAACACATCTAAAACTCAATAAATCCGAAACACAGAATCGAAATAAATATAAACTGACAAATGGTAACGAAAAAACATAAAATTATCATAGATTTGTACAATCAGTTCTTACTTTGATTTAAAAAGTTAAGAACACATAAAATTATTAATTCACATGACATTAATGCCCTTAGGTTCTTTGATATTATAGCAACTCATAAATAAGTTATATAATTAAAAAGTATGTTTACAATAACAATCTAACGTTAGTTCTACAAAACTAAACTCCATTATCAACCACAAAACTTTCCATCTATTTAAGACGCGTTTTAGAAGGCTCTCAAAGATCACGTGATCACGTGACTGTTTACGAAAGGTTGTACATCCATATAAAAAGAACCGTTAAGACATACAATGCTGTATACTTTAACACGACGGAGGAGGGGTCTTTATGTTTGGACGTGTCGTGACTCACCAAACAAGGCTGAGGAACATTTAAATCACGTGCTTGGCAAATTATTTTACGAATTGCCTTACCATATTGAGAAAGCTTCATTACAATGACTTCATTGCAACTAAAATAATATTAACACACATAATATCATTATTGGTAATCATAAAAAAAAAAAATGAAAATATATTTAATTTAGAATTGTTTTTTAAAGTTAACTGTAATTTTCTGTGTTTTTTATTTGATAATAAACTTAATTTTATTTTTCTATATTATTTAATATACTTTTGACTCTATTATTGACATATGTTATAGATGATTACTTTTTTTCAACTTTACCAAAATTGGCATCTCTTATAATATCCATTAGTTTGTTAATATTATAGTCCAAACTATATTTTGAGTAAAAAAGTATTTTATATGTCGGCTTAGAATATATATAAGAAACCAAAACAACTCCAAATTCCATAATAAACCGAGAAATATTATATTTCAAAGACGGGATAAAAATGTACTTTCCTATAAAACAGTGATATTTCAATTAAAAAGCGGATAAAAATGTTCCCTATAAAAATTAACATATTTTCTGAGATAACAAGCCAATACCACAAAAAAAATAATCGCCCCCATACTATTTTTTTTTTGCCAATAATTAAAACCCAAATATTATTCTTTTATAAATCAGATAATATTCCGAATTTTAATCTTTTACATTGTTAAAATAACCTAATAAGTTAGTAATAACCATACCAAGCTTTATCAAAATCATTTCAGTAGTTATTGCGAAATTTGCTAAATTTTAAAAACGTTTCTCACGTGTTATGTACTGAATATAATTATTTCATAACATTTAATAACAGATCGTTACTATTTTGTTATATGTACGTTTAAACTAGCAATTATATAGCGACTAGTTCTATAAATATAAAGAAGGCTAAGAGATTAATTATAAATATTGCAAAAAAAATTAAATTAATTTATAATTTTACATACGAGTATACCTCCATTGAGTCATATTATTCACAATTTCATTTTTCTTGTTTAGATTTCGGATTTTTTAAATTATTTTTATAATAAAAGTAGCCCAAGCTCCTTAAGACAGCTATCTGCCAATGAAAGTCCTGTTAAAATCGGTCCAGCACTTTCAGTGATTAGCAGTAACAAACAGATAGACAAAAATATTAAAAAAATATGTAAGGATGTACTTTTATAAGCATTTAGTCAAAGGCTGTTAATTTAAAATTACAAACAGACACTTTTATGTTATTTATATATATATAGATCTTATGATTTAGTTTGATTATTCTTAAATTTTTATATTCTTTCTCAAGGTAAGTACTTAAAACAATAAAATTTATTATACATTTTTTTATAACGTTCAAATTAGAGTCAGACACAACCAAGCTTCGGATTGCGTTTGAAAAAAGCCGTATGAGTTGAACTTATTCGCGTACCCTTATAGTTAAAATATATGATAAAGTCGCCACATATATTAAGTGTTATAAACAATGGCGAGGTAAAGTATATTAATAAAAACTAGACCGGCTCGAAGGTGCGGTGATATTGTACGTGATTAATGACTTATAAGAACTTATTCTAGAAACTTTATATTGCAATGCATTCATTGCCAAAGCTATATCAGACATCGAAAAGAAACTCTTCAGTATTAACTTTACACTAATTATAATAACATTTAGAATATCGCTTATAAGTGTCCTTTGGTAAATGTTAAAAAAAAATCATCTCCACACTTAAAATGGTGGACGTAAGCCGATCTCAATAACTTGTATTTCTTGTATGTTAGACACTAAACTCCAAATAAATAGAACATGTGGAAGATTACTTCTTGCTTTAATATATAATAATATTTTTAATAGATGATGACAATATATGTAAAATGTTTAAAGTACATAATATTCAGACATACAGTATGTCTGAATATATTTTCTGAAAACTTAAAAGTAAAATAAAAGAATACAATAAAAAATACATATGTTAAAGTCTGATTGTGAATTATTATTATTTTTATATCCATTTATACAAAATATATGTACAATAAATATTAAGCCAAAGTTTTCAAGACATGACAAGACAAAGTTTTCCAAACATTCAAGAGTTCAATAAAAAGAGTTTACTTTTGTGAATGTTTTAGTTTTTATATAATAAAAATAAATATAATATATATATATATATATATATATATATATATATATATATATATATATATTTACTTTCACCTAACTCTTTCCATAAAAACGAATCGCCTAAACAAAATTAATTTATATAAAATCTGACATCGAAATAATTATAGCTGACATTCGAAGAGAAATAAAAATTTCAATAAAGTTTCAATATTAATAATAATTAATGATTAGATGTGACTATATTTATAATAGAATAATTAAAAAATATTTTGTTAAAATATATATAAATTGTAAATAAAATTTAATTATGTTACCTACATTGCTAATTAGTTTGATATATTATTTTTAGATTTTAATGCAAAACCAAGGTTCGGTTACAAGTATTTCTTTGTTCTTCTATTGCCTACTATTTGCGCTCTCGCGACGCACACACACACACACACACTACCCTTTTGACATTCAGCTGTTTTATGTATTAATGAAGTCATTGTAATAATATTACGACAATATTGTACGTATTGTAATTAAAAGATTAAGTGTTGCTATAAGTGACATCAAGTTTCGACTTAAAAACACGTGTGTAAATTGATAAGCGAGGAGGGTGCGGAGAGGGGTGACACCCGAGACATGTTTGAAATGTTTAAAGAGGAATTTTAAACAGTCAGCCACGACGCCAGTCGCTACCGAGAGTACCGAGTACCGGCGCGCGCGTTCATTACGCAAAGTCGGGTAGTTCGTTTCAGTGGCTCGGGGGACTGCCATGCGCTCTCTTATCGCGGTCTATGTGTGAGGCATTGTTGCAAATTTTTACATGGCCAATGACCGACCAGCCGGCCGGCGAAACGGGCGTTGAGTAGTCACGTGTCCGGGGTGAGACGGGGCGGGTGGCTCGCCGCTCGACTCGCAGCCGAACCTTCTCTTATAAGATGCACACTCGCGGCATAGGTGTGGAGCGTGCGGACTTGAACGGCATGCCCCCGCGCAGTATATACTTATAGTGCATAGGACTCGCCGAATGCCATGTAGGATGTCTCACAGCAGCCTCAGTTGTCACTACGACAGCTACCTCCCATCAGATTCATCCCTCGAAACAGACGCACTAACAAACAGACATTGGTAAGTTTTTATATATTCGTACAAAATCGTTACTTTTTCATAATTAATTCCCTTTTACACTATGTGACGTTATTAAAAGTGACAGTAAACGTGGACGATGTTACATTATAAATTTAAATTATATTAAAATTAAGTTTAAAAACAATACTTAATTAAAAATTGTATACGCTACGCTGGCAATATTGCAATTGCATCTTTGAAAAATATCAACGACAAACAAAAAAATATTTCATATTATAACCTATCCCAAAATTGCAAACTTTACCCCGTATTATAATTATAAAATAATAAAAAAAATGTGTTCCTTACATAAAAATGACAATCAGATTATCTTTAATTTCCAATAATATATAATATATATAATAAAGTCGGTAACCGTGACATTTACAATCACTTGATGACAGCACGTACGAGCGAGCTGCTATGTGTATCACCAAAGTGACCCACATACGATTAGCTCCATTGACACCATGGCAACACGGACCACAGAATACCATAACTACTGAACCATTCATAACTTTCACTATCAAACATTACCAACATTGACCCACTAGTTAAATTTAACCATAAACCTTTAGTGAGTTACCTTGTATTATTGACCAATGAGTCGTTTAACATTGACCGCGTGAAATGAATTCGCGAAGGGACATATTTTATTATTAATCATCAAATCATTTTTATAATAAATAGATAATTAGTTGTGGGATATGCAATACTAATTACCGTTTTATTAGATTGTCAAAACACACATTTGCATGCTCTGTGCGCTCGTCAAAATGTGATAAGCATTTGAAATTTGAAAATTTTTTTTTTTTTTTTTTTTTTTTTTTTTTTTATGTAAGAGGAGGGCAAACGAGCTGGCGGGTCACAGATGGACGTGATCACCGCCGCCCATGAACTCTTGCAACATCCGAGGACTTACAGGAGTGTTGCCGGCCTTGTAGGTGGGAATAAACGCCTTTTTTGAAGGTACCCATGTCGTACCGATCTGGAAATACCGCCGAAGGTAGTTCGTTCCACAAGCGAGTGGAACGTGGAAAAAATGTCCTTGAGAACCGCACAGTGGAGGATCGCCACGCATCCAGGTGGTAAGGATGGTATTGGAGGCGATGGCGCGCTGTGCGGTGATGAAATTCGGCGGCAGGCATCAGATCGAATAGTTCTTCGGAACACTCCCCGTTGTAAATGCGGTAGAAGACGCACAAAGAAGCCACGTCTCTACGCAATGCCAGAGAGTCCAGCCGTTCGCAGAGCACCGGGTTCCCAACAATTCGAACGGCTCTCCGTTGTACGCGGTCAAATGGTAGAAGCTGATATTGGGGTGATCCGGACCAGAGATGAGAACAGTACTCCATGTGAGGCCGGACCTGCGCCTTATAGAGCGCAAGTCTTTGGCCAGGTTTGAAGTACTGCCTCGCTCTATTGATCACTCCCAATTTCTTCGAGGCCAACTTGGCCTTGCTCTCCAGATGACCACGAAACTGACAGTCGCTCGAAATGTCGAGACCCAGTATTCTGATACTTGGCGAGGCATTAAGAGGAGTGCTCTCGAAGAGCGGTGATACGACAAATGGGGTTTTCTTAGTGGTAAACGCGCAAACTTGTGTCTTTAGGGGATTGAACTGAACGTGGTTCAGTTCACCCCACTCAGAGACCATCCCCAAGGAAGTCTCTATAGAAGACACAAGTTTCTTTCGGCACTCGTCGACGTTTTCCCGAGAGAGACCTGCACGGCCGGAATATACCGCATCCCCAGTGCTGTCATCCGCATAACAATGTATGTTGGAGACATCCAACATATCATTGATGTGCAGGAGGAACAGGGTTGGGGATAGCACGCAGCCTTGGGGTACACCAGCGTTCACGGGCTTGGGGTCCGAGCAAAAACCGTCGAGAACGACCTGTATGCTCCGCCCAGTGAGGAAGCTGGTGATCCACTTGCATAAACTCTCGGGAAGCCCATAGGAAGGTAGCTTCGAAAGAAGCCCCTTGTGCCATACACGATCGAAGGCTTTCGCCATATCCAGACTAACTGCCAGACCCTCTCCCTTACTTTCAATAACAGCTGCCCAACGGTGCGTAAGATATAACAGAAGATCACCAGCCGATCGACCATGGCGAAAGCCATATTGCCGGTCATTGACCAACTGGTGATCCTCGAGGTATGTTAGGAGCTGTTTATTGATAATGCTCTCCATTACTTTGGAGAGCAGAGAGGTAATGGCGATAGGTCTGTAGT
The DNA here is from genome assembly GCA_918358865.1 of Melinaea marsaeus rileyi. Classification (NCBI taxonomy): domain Eukaryota; kingdom Metazoa; phylum Arthropoda; class Insecta; order Lepidoptera; family Nymphalidae; genus Melinaea; species Melinaea marsaeus. The sequence goes on from OU911089.1 coordinate 25,263,455, forward strand.
TAGCTGGGTCCGAGCTATCACCTTTTTTAGGGATCGGATGGACGAGGGCACGCTTCCATGAGACCGGGACTACGCCTTTAAGGTAGGAGTACCGAAATAGACGCGTTAGCACTGGAGTCAACTCAGGGGCACACGTTCGTAGCACCAATGGAGAAATGCCATCCGGCCCACTCGACTTATGAACGTCCAAGGAAAATAGAGACTGCCTAATAGTTTTCTGCCTAAAAACTATTTCCGGCATTGAGCTCTGACACCGCGGGATGATAGGCGGTGTCTTCCCCTGGTCGTCCAAAGTCGAGTTGGAGGCGAAAAGAGTGCCCAAGAGATCGGCTTTCTCTTTTGCCGTATGGGCCAGAAAGTCATTCCCCATGTGCAACGGCGGTAGGGATGGCTGGCTAAAGTTGCCCAGAGTGGCCTTTGAAAGCGCCCAAAATAATAAGTTTTTAGAATATGTAATTATGTTTTTTAATCATAAAAACATTCTAGTTTAAAATATTTTACTTTATATGTAGTTTTTCTAAACTTATAATTTTTTTATTGTATTATTGTTTGTATAGTTACATTTGGTTAATATATGTAGATACGTTGTATCTATATGTTGTATCTATATCTATTTGTTCATTATCAAAGTTTTGAAATAAAAGAAATTATTTATAAATTTTTATTATGTTTAAATATTTTTCCTATAACCATTTAAATTGAGATCCAAATAATGTTAAATAAACTTTTAAAAATATCTAACTTTTATTTTTTCTATAACCATTTAACTTAAAATCCAATTAATGTCAAATAAACTTTAAAAATGTTTAATTTATCCAACTTTTTACATTTATTTTTTTATCTTTACTTGTTACAGCAAACCTATAAATATACGGCAATGACTCGTTAATTCACAATTTTATACGTTTTATCACCATTATCGGTTTTTGTTCTATTTACGTTATTTCTACTTTTACAATATCCAATTATAATTATGTATTTTTAACAAGTATTATTACCTATTAAAACATTTAACAAATGAACAAAACTTTAATTAAACTATATATATATATATATATATATATATATATATATAATACATATTTTTTATTAAATCTCTTACAAAATATCATATAATTATTTTACATACAAATTCACTTTACGTTTAATTACAAAGGAATGTGATTTTTGTTATAAAATGACTATTTTTAATCAATAAATATTACAATATTATTAAACAATTATTTTAAGCTGTAAATATATTAGAAAATGTAATTGTTTATCCACTTCATACATCGCAACACTATGTACCTATATATTATTAATTAAGGACATCAAGTAATGTAAGTGAGATTGAAGAAACCTTCGCGATCACATGCTGCCCGCGTTTATAGCCCGACCTCACCAAGTGCATGGTCCGTACACTTGAAACTTAATAGAAATTATTTATCTACCCTTGAAAGCATAATTACCTCACCTTATAGATATAACAGGTAGAAAAAACTAAGCCTTAACTATGTTAGCGTGAACATTTTCACTATATTATAAATGTAATAAAAATTAATACTATTGTCGATAAAAATTGCGTTTTACATAACTGTATCGTAATTATTAGAAATGTCAATCAATAATTTATCAATGTTTTAATCTTGTTATATTTTAATTCAATATCAGGTTTTCGACACATGGTCGCTCATGGCTGCTCGAGTATGTTTAATGTTATAACTGTACACTAATTAAATCAGGTTTAGTTTAGTGTTGGTGTTAAAGGAATGTTATAATATGGAATGAAATACTTTCCAGGAATGGACGAGTATCAGCTCAAGCAGAAGGGCCATCGCGCCGTAAAAGTAACCTTCATAATGCCATGGCAGCTGAAATGGACACATCCTGGGGTATGACACTATATATAATGATTTTGTAAACTATAACTTCTCTATTGTAAACATCCGAGTGAACTACAAACAAATCGCAATATGTCTATAATAATTGAAATTTGTATCGTAATCATACATTTTTATTAAAAAGGTCACAAAACTGAAAATTAAAAAGTTATACCGCTCAAAAGTTTTTGATTAATGGATATTTAAACAAACGTGCAGGTGAATTTGCAATATATTCTAATTCAAGTACCTGAATTATCTTCATTAATTATCTATTTATAATTGATCAGCACAAAAACCTTAAATACACAGACAGATGCCTCGTTATTGTTATATATTATTCATTATTATAGAAACTACTGATCACTCGTGAGAAAGACAGGTGTTACAAAACATCTGCTGTTTCACATGCTTCATAAAGTGGATCAATTGATTGGATCTCTAGACGGCAGTAACATTCTGTTCGGTTTCCAGATCGGCCAGCGCACATCGAAGGCAGATATAAGAAGTACTCCACCACATCATCTGTATATTCTAAAAAAGCTTTATCACACCAAAGCGAACACATCGAAAGGTAGATTAAAACGTTACGTGGCCTTAGGCAATACGTATTTAAAATTGTATAATGCATTTGCCCGTGGGTATAACAGCACACGTACTAATTAGTTATGGTGACATTTGTCACAGTTTTACTAAGAATGGGAGTTATTAAAATAGAACCAAAAATATTACTAATATGTTTTTATTTCTGCAGATCTTGGTGGTACGCGTGTTGTCAGAAGTGTCACACAGAGGATTCCGGGATTCCTTCCTGGGAACCTCCACATTGGCAAAAAATATGTCCCTACCCATTATGCCCATCATACAGACATTTCGCTCAAAATCTTTCTGTTCTTTTAATTGGTAATTATTTATTAAATATTGTGTGTAATTAAATTAAATTTAATTATCAACTAATACAAGTAAATCCTAATTTGTAGGTATAATGGCTTGGGTCATCGTGTGGATAATATTAGGTGACACAGCCGCTCCTGGCGGGCAGTTATTTATGCTCGCCGTGCTCACTTTGGCCGCGTATTTCGGTGGTTGGCTCATGGTGAAAGTCACCACACTACCAGCTCTTATAGGAATGCTAATAGTGGGCATAGTAATGAAGAATATCGGCTTTGTCAATTTTGATGAACACTATCAACACGTTTGTTCTTATATAAGGTAAATTTATAAAAGCATAAAAAAATTGTTGTGTCATTTATTTCGTTTATAACTTAATTTTATTTTCAGAAAAATTGCCTTAACGATAATTTTAACAAGAGCGGGTCTCGATTTAGATCCCGTGGCGATGAAGAAATTCTTCCTCACTGTTATAAAATTAGCTTTAGTGCCATGGGCATTAGAATGTTTACTTTGCGTTGTAATGAGCCATTTTCTACTTGGACTTCCCTGGGATTGGGGTAAGTTACTTTAGTTAATAGATAACTTATAAATTGTGTTATTCGACCTCAAATTTTAATATGCAGAATCGTTTCAGCTTTTCTTTTAGGATCAATATTTGCTGCAGTGTCTCCAGCCGTTATAGTTCCTTGTTTATTCCGCCTTCGCGAAAAAGGTTATGGAGTGTCTAAAGGAATTCCGACACTGGTTTTAGCTGTGTCAGGTATCGATGATGCAGCCAGTGTTGCAGTTTTCGGCATTATAGCGTCCACCATGTTCTCTAATACTTCTCTTACAACAAGCCTCATACAAGTACGTATTAAAATTAGTACATCTTCTTTACTTAGCTAAAAGTCTTAAACATTAAAAGGAGATAGTCCGTAAAATTAAAATCTTTGAAAAAATCTAAAGAATTTCGTAAAACAAAGAGACAAGCGGACCTGAATAAATTAGACAATTACAATCCTATTAAAAGTATATATATATATATATATATATATATATATATATATATATAATATATATGTATAATATATATATATATATATATACTATATCCTATTATATTTTTGTTGAAGAAAGAAATGTACTAAATAAACCTTTGCTTTCAGGGTCCGCTTAGTGTCATTGGAGGGATAGCATTTGGTGTCTTCTGTGGATACTTGGTAAAATACATTCCAGAGAGAAACGATGCATTTTTAGTACCCATCCGAGTACTCCTACTTCTTATGGGAGGTCTGATGTCGGTTCTTGGTTCTGAGGAAATTGGCTTAGGAGGTGGCGGTAAGTAATATTTTTTTATTTATTTATTTAGTAATCAAAATTACTAACATATTTTAATAATATATTGATATATTCTACTTTTATTTTCGTAAATTAATAAAAAAAATTGTCATTTACGGGTATATATTATTTACAATGTCTTTTTTTCTTATAACTTATAAAATCAGTGTGCTCATAAGAAACACGTAACAAATTCAGAATGAACATTTCAGTAAAACATTAGTTTCGCATTCGATAAGAAACTAACAGATTCAAGTGCACAAATTCCATATAATCAGTGCCATACATTTATAGATTTATGATTTGATATTATATATAGATGATTTAACTGTAGATTTGAATCTAATCTTACTCAGTAGTCGTTAAAGTTGTTTGGAGTTGGTCTCGAGTACGATTAATGATTGTTTCCACATTACGATACACGGCTTCACTTGAACAATACAATGTTATTAGGTGTAGAAGGAGATCTCCAATAAAACAGCGTCAAAACAAAACATCTTATATTTCCCATCGGTTTCCTTGTTTTGCTATATTTATACATCAAATATGTTTAACTAATTTGTTTATCAACATTATTAATACCAAACTTTTTCCTTACTAAAGTAGTAAGACTTAGTTTGCACATTTTTGATTAAAAAAGCAATTGTTAAGTACACAAATAGGTTTTAAAAACAAAACAGTTTTTTTTTGCTTTTTGGTTTTTATTTTGTTTATCGCAAAAACAACTAGGGAACATTAGAACATTTTTGTATGGCGTTAGCTCTTTTATAGTCTGGTGATTTTTCGAATTGTTCTCATTAAGAAAAATAGTGTAACTGGAAAATACTTAATAAATTTAATTTGATATACAAATGTACGTAATAATTAAGTAAACCAACTTGACATTGCAATTTTCAGGACCCTTGGCTGTGATAGCTTTCGCGTTCGTAGCGTGTAAGGAGTGGGTTGAACAAGGATGGGAACTCGAAGACAATCCAGTAGCCACTGCATTCGAAATCTTCTGGATGTTCTTCGAGCCCATGCTATTTTCTGTCACAGGAGCACAAGTTGTCGTGAGTTACATTTATTTCAGTTTCATCAATGTTCATCATTGTTATCTTTAACAACTTTTAATTTGTTATTGTAATATTTCTTTCTAAGACTTTTAAATTCAGAATCTATGTAACTATTGCTGATATATTAAACATGTTTACTACCAGATTGCTGACTTACAACCACAATTAGTGCTGGTCGTCGCCGGCATCATCGTCGCTTGTATCGTGTTCCGCGCAGCCATAACCAGCGTCTCTGCTGTGCGCAGTAACCTTAATATGAAGGAAAAAATCTTTGTTGGTCTAGCTTGGATGGCTAAAGCTACAGTTCAGGTAATATCCTTTTAAACCATACTTAATCTACTTTCCTTACCAACATTAAATTATTTTTATTACACATTCTATAATAAATAATAAGATCAAACAAACCAACAACGCAATCTAGCCCTAAACGTAGCAAAGCTTGTGCTATGGTTACTAGACATCTTATAAACACATACTATTTATTTCGTAAAAACATATTATACATATAAAATACACAACAACAGATTGGTTTGTCAATTGTATACTTGGGTTGACTAGACCTTAATTTTTTTTACTATTCCACAGGCCGCTTTAGCACCAGTTGCACTCGACGAGGTACGAAAAATGACTGGCGATGACGAACACATAGCTCAATTAGTGAAATACGCTGACATTGTGATCAACGTCTGCATAATGTCCATTGTCATAACAGCACCACTTGGAGCAATAGTCATAACAATCACAGGTCCAAGACTACTCTCCAAGACCTCTAAGCCGCCAGTACTAGAAGGTAAGGATTTATATGTTATTCATCTTTTATATGAAAAATTTAAAGATAGATTTAAGAACCGCTATTCTATAACTAAAATATTGCATTATCCAAAAATGAAATCCCACAAAATATGGAAATTTATTTGACAAATGTTATTCACAGGTATTAAAATTTAAAACAAATTAACATAAAAATATAGTATCATTTACAAACAACATAAGTAAAGAATAATCCATTTAATACAATAAAATTTGTCACAAAACTAAATAAATTCCGTATAATTGTAATTTATTCCCCCATAAGTGTTAAATAAATATTCTGTTGCTATCCAATTCGATTAACTAGTACTGATAATATTTTTAGACCTTCTCCTAGAATTACAAGTTTGACATAACCGTTATTTGTGATATGACGATTGATTTGAATAGGTGTTACTATTGTACACATAATTAGTTCCACTATAAAATAATATTATTCTCATGTATAATTCCATCAATGGAATTAGTTATGGGTTTATTATTTGTAGTAAAATAAGTTGTTCTTGGAATTATCTTAATAATTATTCATCAGTAATAAGTTGGATTTATCGAAAACTTTAGATTTATATTTTGGATAAAATTCTATCTTCATTTTGATCCTAACACTACTATCCCTTTAGCCCATATTTTAATACTTTTAACAGTTTCATTTTTGATATTTCTGATTTTATAATTATAACTTCAGGTTGGCGACGATCACACAGACCATCGATTCGTGATATATCGATAATAGACGAGGAGGAAGTAGCTGAGCGAGATGCTGAAGCTGATACCGAAGCGCCCAACTCGCCCCCAGTGTCACCCGTGCCAACGATAACTCCAAACGCATACAGCACCCCCAATCCGATCACTGTACAACCGAACCATCGAACGTGATTTATATATATCGAAAAACTCAAAAACACCGTCCACATTTTATTATTAATTGTGGATAATACTAATGTTAAACGAATTACCGTATATTTCTTCTTACTTTTATAAAAAAAATATCCTCTTTTTTGGGATTTTAATTTAATATACTATCCCAGATATATTTTAAAATGTTATAATGTATTACGAATCGAGTAATTATTACCTTATGACTTTATACTTATTAAGTACTTACATATCTTAAAATATATAGAATACGTTCATAAAAGGTGAAATTTGTTACAATTTTTTCAATTAAAATTAATGAAATAATACAAAATTTGTAATTAATACACGTTAAAATATAATATTTTATATACCATAAAAAATATAAAGTTATTGAAGCCATGTTAAAATTTAAACCCTAAAATTGTTGAAATTATTGAACTTATAAGGTATAATTCACAAGAAGAAACCTCGCCTTTAAAAATGTTTTTGATTTTAGTTATTAGTTACCATGTATTGTTTTATAGTCGGATAAGTAATTGATAATTGTATTTTACTACTTATTTATATTATTAGATGTAAGTTAAAAACAGTATTGTGATCATCCATTATTTATTATTTAAGTTATGTATTCTTAATGTACAAAAGTAAGCATTCTTAGTATGAACTTAATTAGTTTTGAGTAGAATATATAAATAATCTTTATATTTTAAAGATATGACATTTTAAAGTTTTGGTTTTCTTTAAAAGGTTATATTATTTTTGATAAAAGATAACACTGAAATAATTATAACATTATTGTTATATTAATTTAGTTTGAAACGCGTACTTAAATGCAATTATTGAAAACACCCGACAAATTTGTTTGTAAATGGGACCATTTAATGTGAGATCTTTAAAAATGATTATATGTATAAAATTTTTGAAAAATCGTGCATGTGAAATAACAATAAAAATATCACACTTAACATCGTGTTGCTATTTTAATACCTAAATAAAAATGTTCATAAATTAATGATCCATTTTAAGTTTTATTATATGGTCATCCAATGGTTTTTTGTTTTCCTATAAACATTTCACGGAGATATTCTGAGTCGGAATCGGCGTCTTAATAATAAGCCACCACGAAACAAATTTTACTTAACCCTTAAGTACTTTTGTGGGGAATGTAAAGGCGTTGATGAAGGAATTTGCTTGATTTACCCTTTCTCTGAGCAGAAGATGCTTGTGCTCGTTTGTAGCATGGAGTTTCGTTGCGACAGTAATTTGGGTCTAATGTCGATATTAATTTATATCGCTGTTTCTTAAACCCGACGTCGGTACTAACGTTACTTAACTTACTAACTTTTTCTATTTGATCTACGATCAAAACAGCTTCATTTCTAGTAATTTGAAGAATTAATGCATCAAGAACTGCACAAAAGCGTTGTGGGCCTTGAAAGAAGGAGTATACGCCTTTTTGAAGGTATCCATATCATATCATTATTCATTCATCATTCATTCCACATCTTTGGAGTACGTGGAAGAAAGTATATATGGCTGATATGGATGGAAGGAATTATAGGCGATAACGTGCTATCCGGTAATGAAATTCAGTGCCATGCCTCACATCAAGTAGCTCTTCAGAACGCTTCCCGTTGTAAATGTGTAGAATATGCACAAAAAAGCTTAGTAGAGCACCGGGTCCACGACAATCCGAATGACTCTCCGTTGTACGCAGTCAAAGGATAGACATTAATATTCGAGTGATTGGGGTGATTCAACCAGAGATGGTAACAGTACTCCATGTGTGGACCGGACCAGACCTACACTTTATAGAGCGCAAGTCTTTGGCCAGATTTGAAATACCGCCTCACTCTATTGATCACTCCCAATTTCATCGAGGCCAATTTGGTCTTGCTTTCCATGACCACGAAACCAACATTCCCTCGAATGCTGGCTCAGTATTCAGATACTTAGCGAGGTTTTAAGGGGAGCGCTCTAAAAAGAGCGTTGATAAGACAAAGGGGTTTTTTAATGGTAAACGCCCAAAATTGTCTCTCTTAAGGATTGAACTGAACGACATTCCGTTAACCCCATTCTGAGACCATCCCCAGGGAGGTTTCCACAGACGACAACAATTTCTTTTGGCACTCGTCGACATTTTCCCGAGAGAGCCCTGCACGGTCGGCATAAACCACACCTCTAGTGCTGTCATTTATTATTGGAAATATCCAAAAAATAATTGATGTGAACAGATTTGGGATCTGAGCAAAAACCATCGAGAGCGACCTGTATGCTCCACCCAGTGAAAAAGTTGTTGACTACTTGCATAAACTCTCGGGAAGCCCATAGGGAGCTTCGAAAGATTGTATCATACACGATGGAAGTCTGTTGTCATATCTAGACTAGCTGCCAGATCCTCTCCCTTGCTTTCAATAACTATTCTCCAACGGTGTATAAAATATAACCGAAGATCACCAGCTGATTAACCAAGTCGTAAACTATATCGGTCAATAATCAACTGGTGATCCTCGAAGTACGTTAGGAACTTTCGGTTAATGATACTCTACATTATCTTGCTCTATTTTGAAGACATTCTTTGCAACTTTGCAACTTTGCTCTTGCGATTTACCGTTTCAAGAATCCAGAGACACGATATATATACATATATATATATTCGTTCATCAGAACTTTAGAGTTCGGATCCTTAATGACTTGGTACACTTGCCTTTTACCAGCAGCTGCAGTCCCGACAGACGCATCAAATCAACACCACAATCTGCCAATAACTGGTACCATAGAACATGGTACAAAAAGTATTATGCCCTGAAGTATCACATTAAAAAAAGAGAGAAAGTACAAAACAAACCAGCCTTCATGAATGGAATGCAAAAAGACCACACTACATCCCAAAAGCCAAATACATCAAGTAGTAGGTTCTGTGCGATGCGAACGACATGTCGCGATGTCGAATGGACACTACACTCCACACGAGGTGTTAATGATAGGGCCCCAGGGGGACCTCGACAATGACCAAGTACTTTCAGGGATGTGTTTACAGCAGAAGATCCAAGAAAGAGGACATATGGATGTCCGGTAGACGACAGACGCGTATCTCATCTTAACCAACTGGGACAGACCATTTGCTGAAAGTTAAACACAGTCTCCCTGTAACATTTGTTTACAATGCGCTTAAAAAAATGTTTTCTGATTTTTAATAACTTTTTTATTTTAATAATACGAATTGTTTTTAATAAATATAATTCTTAAGTTTAAATGAGTAGTGTGCTGCCATTTATTACCATTTATTACTTATGAGACGGCGTCAAGAATTAAAAGTGATAAAATTTTAGATTTTAATGAAGTTAAATGTTTTAATATTCTATTCTTCAACTTGTAGATCAAGAATTAACAATAAACATAGTTTTATATATATATGTTCTATTAAACAAAGTTACAAACACCTCAGTAGTTAAAAGCCTTTTAGTAATTTTAGTATTTATATTTTAATTTTAAATAGTATCTTATATGTTTGCTTGATTCATAATCTAACACTATAAAAAAGTTGATGAAAATACATCTAGAAGTTTTATGTTATGCGCGGACAAAGACAAACATTTCAATAAATATTATTGAGTTTTGCGTTATGTACTGGACAAATGAAGGTAAATATTTTTTGAAAAAAAAAATTAACAGACTTTACCTTACTATCATTTATACTTTATTTACCATTTCTTACCTTAGCTATATATACAACCAATATAGGTAACAATACTTAACGACTATTTTTCCTTTTGATAAAGATGACCACTTTATAATTAAAAGATAAGCGGTATTCAATATGGTAAAGTTCTTTGTCTGTTCTTGAAGGTCGGATTCAACCACGCAATAACAGTAAGACATACACATCTACTACTTCAGTTCCGAATAGATTACACAATATAATATACGAGTATATGCCGGATATAATTAAGGTGTCAATAGTATAGTTTGATGCACGTTTTAATGTTTTTTTCCTATTCAACCTTCGAAAATCTTTAATAATAACAATTATAAGTAATTTAATATATATATATATATATATACATTTTCATATTTGTTAAATTAGTAAGTGATTTTATTCCTATTGGTTGTAATTTGCAAAACATTTGGAATTCAAGACTGGATCGGACCGTCACAGAATAGCTCTAAGAAACCGGATTTTAGATTGTATTAAAACCAATAAAAAAAGTCGAAATGAACAATGGAGGAGGTCATGGCCAGGGTGAGTTTTTTATTATTTATTGTTTCAACAATGCCTCCTTTGGTGAAAACGTTATTCTATTTTAATTATCTTTGAATTGAGATTTAGACGAAAATTATTAGCTTGTTTACTCAATTTGAATGTTTTAATCAAATTATTATTTAATAGATGCTTATGACTGAGTCTTATATAATATTTATTTTTAACGACTTTTCACCTTTCAAAGAGTATTAAGAGCTTTTGCTAACTTAACACTTTTGTTATTATACATATAATACCTTGTAAGAATATCAGATATTACATACTAAAAGAAATTAATATATTTCATGACGTCACAGTCTAGTATTTTTATATTTTTGTGCGCAAATTATCGACTAGGTATCGCCTGCGATTTTGTTTGCCATCATTCTTCTCACCCACACGTAAAAAATCTAAAACCGAAACCAATTACTAGGTACTTCCCGTAAGAATGAAATACTACAGGAGATTAACATTTTGTATTGACTTTTGTATTAAGAAAAATTATAAATTTAATATAATTCCATGCTGTATTTTGTTTTTGTATTTATACCCACATATAATAAATATATTGTGTTATGTGATACGCGAACAAACATACAGACGGACCGATACATTATTTTTAATAACTGTTATTGACACTAAGTACAATCAGTACTTGAGTACGAGACATGTATCGATAAGCTTATTTAAATTACATCAGACTAAATTTTTCCCGCGACTTCGTCCGTTCAAAATGTTTTTTTAATAAAAGTAGCCTAAGTCACTCCTTATAACAACATCTATCCAGTTAAAGTCCTGTTAAAATTTCAGATATTAACTGGAAGAAAAAGACAGACAAAAAAATCATATGTAAGTAATAAGTAACTTTCATATGCATAGTGGAATGTTAATTTGGAATTACAAACATACACAATTATATATATGTCGCATCCGGGTCTATGGTACTTAATATCATCGACACACAAACGTCAAAGAGACGTGTACAGAGCCTAGGCTGGAAAGAATAGACGTTAAAAAAAGAAGAAAAAGAGCGTGTCACTCTGAATTGGACATTCTTTACCGTTCAGTAAAATTAAAAAGCAATATTGGCCTAGGAACTGCACTGTGTATATTTAAAGTGATTTGAGTAACAATCTGTATTGTGAAATTACTCACTTTACAATAAAGCTATTCTTTGTAATCTACAAAGAGTTTGTTTCTCGCCCGGATCCCTGTTGATGCCCACAATGAGCGATCGCGAAGATAATGGTTCTGCGACATATACATATATATATATATATATATATATATATATATATATATATATATACACGTGGTGATTAAATAATAGGAATGATAACAATAAAAAAAACACAAGATTGGAATGAGAGATATATATAATTAATTTCTTATATCTTAATCTTAATACTTAAAAGTCACAATAGACATTTTCTTGTACATAATGTAACAAATAATACTTTTATACATTATATAAACAAAATTATCCTGTCTTTATGTACATATGCTTAATAAATGATATAAACGTATAAAAAATGGTACCAACTATTATTATCTTATTAATCTTTGTATCTTACTTTATGACTAGAATATATAAAATAACTTATAAAAAATATAAAATGCAATTCGTACATTTAATTCACAAAATGTACTTTATATTTTGATTATATTTTAAACATTTAAATGTTACTATAAACTATTTCATTTACTGAGGTATCGTTTAATGTGTACTTAACTCTATTCATATTTAACTAAAAGGCATACATTATAATATATAAATATTAACACTAAACCTACCAAGTACCGGTCAAATTGACCGTTCTTAAACTTTTGTAAAACTTACACATTTTTAAACGTTATAATATCGTTATCAAACTACGTGACAATCCTTAGAATATGCATATAATATTCTAGTCTAGTCTTCACTCTTTACTTTTAGTTATTTCCATTATTACCTGCGTTATATAATAAAATAATTTAAAATTACCGGTCAATTTAACCGCGTGCGGTAGGAACAGGTATACAAGAATTGTCGGTAGGTTTAGTGTTAAGAAATGGAAACGGTATATTTTAATTTTTACTTATAAAAATACAAGGCTAGGCCGTAAGCTTTAAACATCATTACATTTCTTTAATAAAGCTAAATTATATATATATTTATAGCCACACAGCAACATTTAGTTACGTGAATTCAATATAATTTGACATACATGTGAAAAACGTGATCATGCCTACATATACTAAGTGGTATAAAGCAAATGTCATAATAGCTCAAATTGATATTAAAAAATCAATGTTGTTTATTATTTGTGATTCTCAGGTTAGCGCGTTCGTCAGTGCTGATGGACCTCGAGAGAAACGTGGATGAGGTACGTCCCGATGAGGTGGCATTGTTCTGAGCGTTCGGCTTCTCCAACCCTGTTATACGAGTTATATTTAATATAATATAATTATAAGTGCATTCAAGCCTGTTAGTGTACGATTACAACATGTGTTACACATTTATTGTGAAGTATATAGATAAAAGCTGTCTGTTATGATAACACCGTTGAATACCAGTTAGCAAGACTAAGGTACTACGTCTATTGTAGTGATGTTAGATAGTTAAAAGAAATAATAAAATCAGTATATACTTGTATCGATCGGTGTTGGAGTTAAACCTGTAAAAATATTACCTTTCAATATATAGATCAATAATAAATATTATCCAAACATTAATATTCATCTATTAGATAAGATATCATATCTATATAATAATAAATCTACTTAATTAAGTATAAATAAAGTTAAATGCGTCATCGTTTTCAAATTCCCTATCACGTATCTGCGTGATACATTACAAATACATTATTCATGGCTTCCAAGAATTCTATCAGAAGAAAACACCTTAAATACCTATTATATTATTATTAACATACCAAGTTTCTTCCGGATGAGGTAGTATACTTTTGGCTTGACCACAAGTATGAGAAATATGAAGACTCCTTGCATTTCGTTAAACAGGTCGACTATAAACCACAGCCACTGTGGCTGGGATACTAAAGTTGATAGGAGTTCCGACACCCATCCAGCACCCATAACAATCCATAACTTCCCCGTGAGAATGTATCTGAAATATAATATATATATTTTTCCTATAGAATAATGTTGTGTAACAACATATAAAGACAAACAGAAAGAAATAGTAACTGTTTTTTAATACAGCAATTAACACTCCAAGCACATATTGTAACTACACAATTGACATCATAAAGTAAATAAAATCTAACAAGAATTTATAACGTTGACATAAATATATAAATGAAAAGAGACGAAAAACATAATAGCAACCGGTATACAAAATTAACATTTCAAAACAGCAATATTAGTTAAATAACAGTAATATGACCAAAATATGAATCGTTGACCCCGGGGCGCAATTTGGAGACCTTGACCGTTAATTCTATCAATTTAATGGCGATTGTCAGTGGTTATACAGAAAAATGTATTATTTTTAATGGGGAAAACATGTTCAATATTTTTAAGAAACCTACCAAATGGTTAAATTGCAAAATAGACTTTATAGCATGTAAGACTTGACAAAATAATTATTAATATATTGAATCCTCTGAATGTTTGTCTGTCCTAGTCATAGTGCAGTATAGAACATAATAGAATAATTTAAAACGAATAAAGATAACTCAATTGTCCTCAAATTGGTTGTAAATCTTCAATTGGTCTTCAAACGACCCTGTCACTTTAAAGTTCATGCAGTCATACTACATTTTTATGAATGATCACATCTCAAATTGAATTTTCATTATATACTAGTTATTGACAGCTACTCTGCTCGGATAATTATTTAATCAATATTAATAAAATTACGTACAGTAAAAGTACGGCTAATTTCTGTAACTACTGGATCAATTTTAACAATATTTTCACTGGCGGATAGCTGACGTTATAAGTAACTTAGGCAACCTAAAAACAAACAAATAAAATATACGTACTTCGCTCTGTCTATACGGAATCTTTTCTTTGCGCGGTCACCGACCGATCCAGCTTGTAAGCGATGTACTTCAGACTTCACTTGGGCACAGTGACGAGCGGTCAGCAACCATAAAATGAAATTAGTACAAGTAGCCACACCCATTGGTACCACAAAGAATATGTAATGTGGCCAGTCTGATTCCGTGTTTTGACCTATAACACAGGATAATAACACAGGATAAATAGTAAGAATTAAGTGTCACTTTTAATAATCTAGTGAGCAATAAATTCTAATTAAGAGTTTTGCGTTCATCTAAAATTAAAATAGTTTATCTTCATATAATTGCTCTTGATAATATGAAGTCAAAACAGAAGTCTTCTATTCATTAATCTGAAGATTACATTATCGAATATTCTATGAATAATTTTGCTAGTTTACCATCAGTGACTCATTATTTTATCTATTGTCTTGAATTGAGAATGAAATAGTCAAGGTCAAAATACTTCATTGGTATAAAGATATACGAGTATTATTAGTATTCGATAATCATTTATAATAATAAATGTAGTAAACACTGCCATATCAAACAAAATTCTAACATATATCTTCCTAACTTTATGTATAAATTTGTAATTTCTGTCACTGCATTTAAATTTTATATAAAATGTTCAAATTAATATGTGTTTCGTGAAAATATTATGAAAATTAAATTTTTAAGGGTTTCTGCATGTTTGTCTATAAGTCAAAAATGTCTTGATAATAAATATTAATATATTTTAAAAACATCTAATTGTGTATATCATACGCTGACGCTCAGACAGACCCGTAGTAAAAGCTAGTCTATATAAATCTCACTTGCTCCAAACCAGCAAACGTGGTCTCCGATCTTCGCATCAAGAATGTCAGACACGGGGTACCGATCCAAAAGATACATTGCCACAGTAGGTAATATTGTGATACTCCAAGCATAGAGAGAGTACAAAAGGAACCGACGACGCTCGGATGCTGATTTACCAAAAGGCTTCACTGTGCGGATGCTCCTGTAAAGAAAACAATGTGGAAAATTAGGAGGCTGTGATTTGATTTTTGGCAAAACACTTGGTGGATTAAACGAGTTATTGGAATCACCATTCTATAATATTTTAATAGTGTACGTAATTGAGCTGATCGTAAGCGAAGCTCTTAACCGTTTGGGAGACCTTTTTTTGTGTTTAGTTGTCTCCAGAATGCGACGAGATAATTAGCTAAAAATTTTATCATGTATGTTTGAGCCGAACGCGGATGTTATAGCGAAAGCAGATTGAAAAAATGTTTAGCCATTCAAAAGTTATCAAGAAAAGAAGGAAGGAGATGGGCTCAACTCAACACCCAACACGGTTGGCGGATTCTAGTTAATTATCTCTATAACTTTAAATATTTTCAATATTATATTTACGCATTGTAATATAGGTATATACCTATAATAGTTTTAATATTACTGAATGTCCTAATAAAATATGTAATTCTCGTTAAAAAAATATTTAGGTTAATAATTCTTTGAATATTAAATCGCTTACATTTACATAATTTCCATTTCTTATAGTTCTCTTCAACTACATGAGTCATCTCTATAATTTTCTTGTCTCTATAATCTCTATAATTTTATTTACTTTAATTAAATGTTTATAAGTAATTAGTAAAACGCAAACTGGTAACATTATATATGTTTAAAATTAAATCAGGTTTATATGTAATTGGTAAAAGGTAAAAGCAAACTGGTAACATTATATATGTTTAAAATTAAATCAAAAAGTACTGAATGAACACGTTTTTAAAACAAGGAAACAACATATAAAGAGTCCTTATTTCTGGATGTAACCCCGAGTGCTGCATTTATCTAAACTGCTGACTCACAAAGCTATCTTCAAATTCAATAACAAATAGATTAGTCTTAAAAGATACTAATAATATTATTTATATTCTTCCTCAAATATATTCTGTTTGAGTATCGCGAGCTTTTTCCTCATACACCTGCTATTTACTGCGTTTAACTTTTATTAAGTAGAATAACAAAATTGTTTTTTTGATATCTGATTAATTTTCAATATATTTATATAATTTTAATAATTACTTTTAAATTTACGTAGATACAAATAAATATAAGAACGCCTCCAAATATAATTTCAACGTTGTTATGATAAGTAAAGAAAAATATTCGAATTTAGGAAAAAAAAATTAAAAATAAGTTATTAATATCAGTCATGAACCACATGTAAGCAATCCTTTTGTATATCTAGATAGATAGATAGATAGATAGATAGATAGATAGATAGATAGATAGATAGATAGATAGATAGATAGAATATACTTTATTGTACACCGCACAGAGAGAAAAAAAAATACAATAAAATAATGAAAAACATGGTAAAGTAAAAGGCAGTCTTATCGCTAACATGCGATTTCTTCCAGACAACCTTTGAGAATGGAGCAATTGTGTCAAATATAGAGCAATTGAGTTGTGCAAAAATATATATAAATGGGAAAAAACAATAAAATAATAAGTAAATAAATATTATACTCGTATATCTATGTATGTAATATACATATAGACAATACAAACATTTACTTCTATAAATAGCTAAAAGATAGCTACAAATTGCTAAACTATGTTGACATCAATATAATTTTACTATCACCCGCCCACAGCTCACGGCAATTGACTACTTAGCGATAGGAAAAGCTCCGTGATAACGGAACATTAATAAAACTCAAGCTATCATTAGATAATTATAGACGAGTAAGAACAAACCTCACATGCATATGGTATCCGTACCGTAAACATTGGAGGCCAATCCACACCAATCTATACCAATCCACACCAATCTATACCAATCCATACAATGTGGATCATGAACTATTTTTGGGTTTATATTTTGTTTGACCTTACAATTATATTCCCCACTGACCGTCTGATGTTAATTAGCCCCTCCCATTTTACGGCTAATTCATAAAGTGATTGTCAGTTTTGTCCCGGACTTAATTATTTGACCAATCCTATCATTTAATTGAAATGTTATGTTAAATAAATTGAAAACCTATGTATTTTGCTTTTTATTAAACTAAGGAGAATAATAATTGACATTGATAGACTTATGATATAAAACAGTGTGAGTAAGTGAGTGATATAAAAAAGTTTGTATAATTTGCCAGCTTTATACGTGTATCGAATTAGTTGACGTCACTGAGAAATAAAGTACGCCTTATCTATTAAATTCATTAAATTTATCAATACCATTACCATAACCTAAAATTACTATTTAAGACACATTTAAAATATAAGTGCTGGAAGAAAAGATTTCTAACTCATATTTTAGATACGACGCACTACACGATAAGTTTTTACTAAAAGTTTAGTGGTAATATTAAAAAATTACAAATTAGCTACATTTATAGAGAACATGTTTCAAAATTATAGCTAAAACATAAATAAAACATGTCATATATAATAAAAATTATTTGTTTTCTGGTTTCCTCAAAGTAATTAGATTCTCGGCGGTATCAAGAATCCATAAAACAGGTAACTAGCGAACAAACATAGGTTAGTTAGTAGATATATATATCTAACAAACTAGACGTTGGACAATCCACGCCTTAGCTTTATGATCGCTTAATGAAATCAAATATCAATGTTAGATTACAATCTACAGTAAGTTATTATAAATAGACATTATCTAAGATTTTTTTATTTTTAATATTAAATATTTACATTAAAATTAATAGGAAACCTAAACATTATTTTTTGAGAACTGCAAGTATTTTTCTATGAAACCGAACCGACAATGTAATATAAACAGAATCATAACGAGAAAAATGTGTAACATTTTCTATTAAATCTTAATACTAGTGCTACCACTCGTATCGACTATGTTATAGAAATTTATGATAATCAAAATATTTAGCTTCCAGTAGCATCAATAAATCATTGTTTCAAACAACAAAAGTATCTTAATTTAGACTGGAAATATAACTAAATCTTTATATAATATATACATGCCATAAAATAAATTATTTATAATGCCTTGTGTTCAATGTAAATATTAACTTTTAATACTTTTGTATGTGATATAATGTGGTATTTATTATTTACATACTAATGCCCCTGACTTTGTACGCGAGGAATATCTTTTAAAATAATATTAGTCAAGTTACTCCTTATAACAGCTATCCGCTGGCATTTGTTAAAATCGGTTCAGACGTTTTAGAGGTTAGGCAAATGAAATAGACTGACAGACAGAGAAAAATTTTATTTATTTTTTTACGTAAGTAAAGTATATACTTACATATGCATTTAATCAAAAGCTGCTATTTGGAATTACAAACTGACGCTTCAATTTTATTTATATGTATAGATATAGTGACAGTAATAACCATTTTAATTATTTTAATACGTGAGATCGATCTATTTAAACTATATCTATATCTATCTATTGTATATATATGGAAATAAATTTCTTAAATCTCTTAAAAATCCCTTTCCACTTCCTCTTTTTATATTACTCTATTATTTATGTTTGTTTTTTGTTACACTTTATATATAACGTGTTTTCTTATTACAGCCTAAATATTTTTGTGTTTTGCCCAAAAAAAATCTATATATATAAATAATAATAATGTGTATAATAAACAGACAAACATTATATAACGGTTGAATTAACATTTGATGTGTGAAAATAAATATGGTTGATTTTGCATCATCATACTAGTTACTTCAGTATAATTAATCATATTTAATATAATTTAATACTTATTAAGTAGGTATAAAGATAATAAGTATAACATAAATCTCACCCAAATGTCCACCATATGTCGAAGCACATGACGTTGAGCCACGCAAACGCGCCCACGAAACCGAAATATATACCGTAGCCTGTGGAAATAATAAACACTATATATTGTTATAAAAAACTTCCATTTAAGGTCATAGAATGAAAAAACTCATGAGCTTAAAGTGTGAATGATCCAACAGTCTATACTTATGATAGGAATATATTTTTACAATAAATTTAGTATAAATTATTTCTTATAATATCAGCTATCCGACAGTGAAAGTATTGTTAAAATCGGTCCAGCCAGAGATTAGCCAGAATAAACAGAGAGAAAACAAAATATATAACTAGTGTTAATTTGGTATTACAAACAGACACTTCTCTTTTATATTTTATAGATATATAATAATATAAATTATTGCACATATTATTATATTATCGATAGAGATATGTTTTAAATTTTCTATTAATATCAATTATTAGTCAAAATCTGTTCCTTAATATTTTTCTGATCAATATTTAACATAATGTTGAAACAGACAAAGCAGGCGTTGTTATCCAAACAATGTGTAATCCAACTCACAAGTGATGTTTTACCAATTACGTCATTGCAAATATTAATTTTGTATTAATATATATTATATATTCTATCAAAACTGTTACTTACCAAGCATTGTACACATATTTTCGTCTAACACCACGCTGTGTTGGACCCTCGCGAGGCAGCTAAAGGCAAGCAGCATCATACTCACATGGCAAATAAGTGTTTGTCCATGTAAATTTCTTAATTCAGGTAAAATTATGAATACTATTAGCGTAAGCGCCAAACACACGCTTGAGATTGTTATTATCTGAAATATTATTTTATATTTAGTTTTGGCACTGATTAAAGAACTTTTTTTTTTAGAACTATAAAAAAATGTAAGAGGAAAATCCAATAATAGATTTATATATAAAAATTTCCTTGACAGCTCAGAAACAAAAAATATTATGATCATTAATGACGTATACTAACTAATCCTGAATATATAAAGATTTTGATACTTTTCCTCAATTTGTTTACTGACTTTTTTTCTTTTAACACTAAACCTACCAAGTACCGGTCAAATTGACCTTTCTTAAACTTTTGTAAAACTTACACATTTTCAAACGTTATAATATCGTTATCAAACTACATGACAATTCTTAGAATATGCATATAATATTTTCTACACTCTTCACTTTTAGTTATTTCCATTATTAAATGTGTTATATAATAAAATAACTTTTAATTACCGGTCAATTTGACGGCGTGCGGTAGGAACAGATATACAAGAATTGTCGGTAGGTTTAGTGTTAAGACCCAATATATGATACATGGCCTTAAAATAGCTTGTATCAAACAATATAGTATCTCTTCAGACTTCTAACGTATGAATTATAAAATATAAACTCTCTGGATGAGGTTTTTTTTAATTATATTATAATATTTTTGATAACTATTTAATTTCTTGTATGTATGTTATACATAAGAAATAGGTTTCCTCGCAAAATGGCGTCGTTCGTAGTTTAAGGCTAGGTTTTTCAAAGTCGTAAATGCTAATACTAATTGTAAACTATAGTTCTTTTACGCTTTAAGGATAAATGAAATAATTTTCTTTGTGTCTTTTATTTAACGACATAGGTATTCTTATTACTTCTTAGTAAATATATTAATCTATTTCAAATGACTAAGGACTTTGATTGTAATCACAAGTTACAGACTAAAAACATCGATAAAAAAACACACATAAAAACACACACACACAGACACACACACACACACACAGACACACACACACATACACTCACACACACCTACACACATACAGTGCATACACATTGACACTTCTTCGATTGTTAATACAGTATTTATTTAAAAAAGTTTGCAGAAATATACAAACACTAAGAATCGATAAGACTACAAAAGTGACAAACTAAATATATAATATATAAAATAAATATAGAGACAAATTCATCAACAAACATCATTACGCCAACACGAACTACGCCAAATATATAATAAATTTAACATACTTATGCAAAGAAACGTTTGATCCTTGAACTTTGTATATAGTTCATATATATTATTAAAAACGAATCATTCATAGATTATACGATAGTTTCTTTTATCTAAATTCACAAATAATCTACATAATCTATTAGTTTATATATAAATAAATATTTCACAAAATTGATTCTTTCGTGTGCTATAAAATGTAAATTTTGTTAATAAAATGTGATGAAATATATACATTGATTCGTGCAATTTTTAAACAGGTTTTTTAAGGAAATATTACGTCTATCTATATCATAGTGAATGCCATACTTACTATGAATGAAAGGTGGAAATCTTTTGGTTCAGGGCCAGGAACGAAGCAGAGTAAACCGGTAGATATCACCTCTGGATTAGGGCACTCCTGTAGATTAATATCCTGGCGTCTATCGAACTTCTCTAGACAGTACTGGTTTGTGCGAAGTGTAGGTGTTTCCAAGTATGCGTCCTTGGTTAGCCAGTGTCTTTCGCTATCCAGTGACGGGTTTAAAGCGAACCTTTTGTGTTCACAAGTTAACCCGACTCTGACGCCCATTGTGTCTAAAATAAAAATGATATATATTTCGTGGATTCTTTCTTAATGTAGGAAGAAAATCTAAAGTCATATGCTAAAGGGTTGGTCTTCTAATGTATATATCAAACGTTGTTATTTTTTTAAAAGCAACTGTTGTGCTCCTAGCTCTCAGAGCAATATTCCGAGCCGGTGGTAGGTTGCTCAGGGACTGACTACACTGACCTTTTTAATGCAATAATTGACATTTCAAAAGTTCGTGTAAAGCCTACTTGAATATTTATGCCTGATTAAACCTGAAATAAGTGTTATGTTTTTGAATTAAAATAAGTTTACTTTGAATTTTAATATTGAGGAAAAAAATAAAAAATAAATATGACTTTATTAATTTTGAAGTATTTCCCGCTATGAGTCTCATTTTTTCCTACAGATTTTTCTAGGTGTCTACTGCTAATACACTAACTATTTCACCACATTAAAATATTAGAAGATAAAAAGAAACACAATTAAAGATTACATATTAAAAAATTATTAGAATATTATTATAAGGAGAAGAAAGACAAGCTTTAATGAAATCTTGGAACTTTTGTTTGTGTCCCAGATCAATCTAGCTTTCATACATTTTTATATTAAATACGTAGACAGAAAAAAACATTTCTGTGTAAAATGATTCAGTTCCTTCATAATAATAAACATGTCTACCATTTAGTATTTACGAATTTCTCAATCATCTGTTCCAGTTTTATTTTTCTATCCCATTAAATAAACATCCGATAAATTATTCTGTATGCATAAACATTAATATCTTGAAAAAAAACGCCGAATGGAGATACACGACACTGTTTAGATACAAACATAATGTAATGTAAAACAATAAGTATTTATAATAAATAATTTTAAATGTTACATTCATGATTATGAAATATAATACAAATGAAAACTCACCTAATACACCCTCATAGTCGACTTTTGAGGGGTCCAAGAAAGTAGATAAATTAAACATAACTTTCGGGTCCTTGTCGGGCACACAGACACTAACAAGGGAACTACAATATTTTGGCTGATAATGTTCACCCTCTGGACAGCATTTTCTCACACAATAAGCACCAAAACCATCACAATCACGAGTGCATATTTGTGCCAAAAGTTTTTTTACACCATATTCTTCATCCACACACCACTCCCCGGGCATGAAAGTCCGTTCCTTCTTACCATCTCTGCTCAATGCATACAAAGTACTACCTTCTATGTTCAAAACAAATTTATCTTCACGCAATTCCACAGCATATTCATCATCTTCACAAGTAAGTCCTATATCTGTTTCATATACACTATCAGCACTCGAATGATCTGATTTTAACAATGTTGACCAGACATCGGTTGAATTTTCTGTATCTGATCTGCACTCGTGATGTTCAACATCAAATCTCTTTCCTATGGGACAACATTTACGTATGTTTTGTATCTTTAAATTTGAATTTGGTACAACTGATGTATCAGTTCGATTACAAACTAATGCCACTGTTCTTGGAACGGTTTGTATTAGCGTCCCATTAACTATTTTGGCGACAAGTCGATCGTAACAGTTATCAGCCAACGGGTACAATTCATCTTTAGCGATCATCGTCACCATGTGCAAATTATCACATTCTATTGGTATACCATGTTTTATAACAACACTTTTGCTTGTATACAATGGTTCGGTATAAATATCATACGATTCTTTCAAACCGTCTCGATCCACACAATTATAATCACTAATTGTTTCATTTATTTTATCTATAATGAGACTTTCGTCTTTAGGGCAACATTTTCGAAAAATATTATAATCACTTATATCATTCACAGATTCTCCACTGGCCGCTGCAATCAAAATTGCAATAACAAAAAAAAGAAGCGGCATTGTTTACACAATTTTATAATACTTTATAAACAACATTCACAACAGGTGGGAGACTTGGATCGCGGATCGCATGTTTATTTATCGCTCTAGTATAACGTGCGATGTATGTCGACAACGCCGGCAGAATGAAGCCGGCAAAGTGATCACCGTCGGTGAGTCGGAGGCTGCAGCGCCCTTGAAGCTTTGACGCAAAACTAAATCCCGCTCCCCTCTGAAAGCGTTTCCAAAAGTTTTACGTTCACTTTCCCGAATTATTTCACTTATTTAATCTATATAAATGATTCCGCGTACAAATTGATCGAGGTATCACAACAGTGTAATCTACTAAAAGCGTAACGTATAAATATGAGTACATAGAATTCAAGATATAATGACAATATTGCGATTGAAGTCTTATCAATTGGGTATCGATAACAATCGTCACTCTGACGATTAATTTCTCAGAAGGTAAATGTATTTAATCAAATATGTATATAAATATCTAAGGATTCAGAACTATAAATACTATATGGATTATGTTTATTTATTTACAAGACAAATAAGTACAATGGCGCCATAGAAAATATTAAATCTATTAATACATAAAAAACTAATAATAATCGGGAAGATATTTGTAATTGTATAAATGTTAATGTGTTATGGAGCGAAATTTATTCATTACATATAAATATTGTATAAGTCGATCTACATATATAAAGGCTTTTTATACCCACTTATAGAAAGGAGGTATAGTATTTATAGATTTCGTAATGTTTATATTATCTCTATTTAATATGTTATTATAATCATAGTGTCGGTCGGTTTGTCACAAATAAAAAATATGAGGAAATCAAACCTTCCATTAAACAGACGTCAAACCAAATATACTTTCAAAGATTCTGCACTAAAAAAGATTATGATAAAAAAATTTAACCAAGAGACCAATAATCAAGAGAGAGAGAGAAGTAAAATGTATGACTATTCCATTTGCGTTATTAAGTTACAAGTATAGTATAAGTATAGTATAGTATATTATATAACTAGCTTATTCCCACCCGCTTCGCTGGGCACTCCATTAATTTGGATGTGAACTTAGGTTGCTATGGTAACGTTTGTCATATTATCCGTTGTCATCCTAACCGTTGCTATGGTGACCGTTGCTATAGTTTCTCTTCCCCCGCGTTAAGTGTATAGCTCATACAGGTTTAAAATTTGGCAAAATGCAAAAAGTTTAAATCCGTTGGGATAGAAATTCCTTAAAATCCATTCTTAGTGGACGTCTACGTCACGAAAGAAGTAACTATGTAAAATTTTAAGTTAAGAGGACAGATAGTTTCGGAGATTTCGTAATGAGTCAATGAGTGGTATATCGCTTGTATATATAGATAATAATACGTAAAAGTCGTTGTAGACATTACATATATCGTGACGATGACACTGAACCGAAATAAACTAATCTGTCATTATATAATATGTTTTTATATAATTTCAGATAAAGTCACAACGATGTGTCTCCTAACGGAAGGAGTCACGGATAACATATAGTTATCATATGTTGGTAATGTAATATATATATACATATATTAACATTAACACGAGTTACATTAAAATATGATCCCGTAAGCTTATTAAGACTTTTAAAACAAATGTTATACATTTTAATACAAACAATATTAATTTTTATTACAGTTAATTTTATTTATTTTATGAAAATGTCATGAAATGTGTATTTCTCAATCATACTTTCCTATATGTTTTATGTAATACCTGTATGGATCTCCGTTTTCCATACTTTAGTAAGACGATTTTATTACCTTAGTTTTTTATGTAACGTAACGTACATTTTGACCTTCAATATGTCGGATTTGAAACTTTGCACTTAATAAGGACCATGACAGTGCAAGAATATGAGAAAAAATCGGTTAAAAGAAGTAAAAACGTATATTTTTTTTATAACAAACTTAAAAGCCTTCTAATTTCAAAGTTTGAGTACTTCGCTACCTTTATAAATTGTTTGGTGAATGTGATAGTGACTGTTCATCACAATCCCAAGCAACCAGATGTTTAAAATTTTATACTGAGGTGATGTGATTGATAACATTATATATATATATATATATATATATATATATATATATATATATATATATATGAAATTAAAGTGTCCGTTTGTAATTCCAAATTAACAGCTTGTACTAAATGCATATAGAAGTATACACGGTACTAACATAAAAAAATCTGTTTGTTTGTTCCGGATAATCTCGGAAACGGCTGCACCGATTCCAACAGGACTTTCACTGGCGGATTGCTAATGTTATAAGTAACTTAATTAAAAAAAACATGTTTCACGCGAAAAAAAACGTGGGCACAGCTAGTATGAAATAGATATTCAGTACAAAACGTATTACGTGCATTGAAGACGATAAAATAAGAAGACCCGATATCTTTATATTATCATGTTAAGTATGGAGTCAACTGAGTATTATTGAAAAAAATGTATATACTAACATAGTAATTATAAAAAAGAGATTTCAGTCGTAAACCACATGAGGATGACTTGAGAGTGAGTAGAAGAACAATCTAGAAAGAGATAAGAGGAGAGTAAATGGAGAAAGTGATTTTTTTATATTAAATTTAGTTATGAAGTTAATAACCATAGTCGGGACAAACGCAAAATATAAACAAAATAATATTTTTTGTACAATATTTTAATTTCAATATACATATATAGTTTTACATAATTATTAATTGACTCGAAAATTGGCACATTTATTTATATTAACTTACATGTAACATAAAAATACCATTCAGTCTAATTTTAATTGAATTATCATAAAAAAAATACTAAAAATATAAAAGTTGTACATCTCACTTATCTAGAATACGAGTATTTCATAAAACAAAATGGCCGTTCATTCAATAGATTATGATGAAATTAGAATATAAAACAAAATGGCCGTTCATTCAATAAAATTATGATGAAATTAAAATCTTTAACGTAAACTTACATATAGCTACCTTAATTTATATTATAGGACTAGTTTTGATTGTCAAAAACTATTTATTAAATTATTAATGGCATCCGCAGCTCTTAACGACCATGTTTTTGTATTTCCGCAGTATCACATTCGAGTCGTCAGTGTAGTATAGAACTGATATTGGTGATAGTTTGATTGGAGCGCAGGATGGTTTGGGAACCTGAAAAATACAAACCAAAATGAATATATAGTAGTTGAGCTGAGCCCTCCCTCCCCTCTTAAATAAAATATAATATAATTTTATTTTTTTTATTTATTAATTTTTAAACGTATTTCTAGGTTGACGAGCAAGCGAGCAGAGGTACTCAGAGTTTCTGATAACATTCAGTCTATGGGAGAAACAATTTTTTGACCATCTTTTCTGAACGGAATAAGATATTTTAATTCTGATTTTTAAAAAACATGCCCATTCCCAAGCTCTACAGCTCTGCCAATTTTCATTCAAATCGGTTTAGTAGTTTTTATGTGATGTTGCTTCAAAGAGAAGTTTCACAAACGGTTAAGAGCTTAGCTTGCGCTCAGCTCAATGAATTATGACTTTTTCGTGTCCATATTCCAGTTTACTTGGCAATATGTTTTTCTCTTCCAATCAACTGTCATACTGACACTTTTATATATTTTTTTAATTGTCATAGATATAAAATTTAACTGACACTATTGTCATAGAAATATTTTTTGTTTTAATTTACTTTATTATTAAGCGAAACGAGCGTAGCGAGCGGAGCGTTCTACTGGAGACTTTTTCGCATTTTTTGTCACGAATAGGCTCGAAAACTACTTGTTGGAAAATTATGAAATTTTGTAATAAAAAAGACGCACATTAGGTGATGGTTAAAAAAATTTTTGTTGTTAGGTGATGGTTAAAAAAAAAAAAAATTTTTTTTATTGTCATGTCAAGAAACTGATATCCCATTGAAGTCAATGGGAAACGATGAGTCATTACACTGGGCTCGCGTCGCTCAATATGCAAACGGCGCCCGAGATTTCGCCAGCGCAGCGAGTCGAAATTGAGGGTTTGTTGGCGTCCCTAGTAAATATTGTACCTGCGTAGGGTTCAAGAGATGAACCAAGGTCTGCACTATGGCGTGGTTGGTCGCGTTCTTGTGCGCGTTGAGAGGGAAGTTGCACTCCCCGCTGCAGTAGAACGCGCCATAGCCGTCCGGAGCTATGATCCAATCCTTTAAACAATTGTAATATATATAATAAAATTATTATAACCGATTTTCGACCTTGTATTTAAAAAAATATTATTCATATCTGTAAAACAGATATCAAAACTAAGAATAGTAAAAAACAAAAGTTTAATTACTTCTTTATTTATATTATATATAATTTTAATATTAATCTAATACTACAGTTAGTTAATCGTAAAACCATTGTTTATAATAATTAAAATCTTATTATACTTATATATACTACTTGAATTAACATACTTTAAACCCAAGATTAGTAATAAACCAACAGTTAATTACATTTAGCTTACAATTTCTAGTAAAATGTGTCTCTTACCTGCCATTCTAAATCTTTAAAACTAACATAAAGCGTTTGTATTTCACAACTCCGGCTCGTCCAATGCGATGTATCTGAAAAACAAATAAAATTATTTAAATATTTTCCTTAATATATTCTCTGTTTTGATATATTTATGGAGCAATAAAACAGAAATAGTTTCTTACGCCTACACATACGTACAATTTTTATATCAGTACATTGAATAGAATAACAATGGACATAAAAGTAATATAAACCTGTGAGAGGATTTCTTAAATAATTCTCAGAGTAGCCGTGGTTCCGCCAGCGTCTCGCTTCTCGTTTCTTCCTCGCTCCAGCATCACCGCTGCCAAGTTTTGGTCCGTTCTTGAAAAACGCTACCATAAATGGCTGTTTGGCTTCAGTGTTACTTCCGTGGGTTTCTTGTATACCTATATCTTCTGGTTTAACGTGACGTTCTGTAAGATATATAACAATAAATAAATGTATATAAAATCAAATAATTAAAAGAAATAACTTTAATATTATTGTAAAAATTTTATTCTATATCGTGTTTAATGTATTTATTTTTTTCAAAACTAATTCAAAACTTCGAACAAAATCTTGAAATTTATTATTTATATTTTATTTTTTGTAATGTACAATCTTAGAATTATAATAATATATATTGTTTGGTTACCTGGTTGCGTGTGAGGATGTAACGTGATGAAGAAGCCCTTGTTATCAGCTGGAGCACCCAGCCAGGTGCCTAGAGCACTTGTCACGTTAAACTCCAACCATCCTTCTGACGCAGCGCTCGTATTCACCGCTGCAACCTGTTCCATTTCCAGACCTCTGAAACAAAATTGTACCAAATTACAGAAAATACGTTATACAGTAATTATCTAATATTTTCTTATCGTTCAAATTCAAATGAAATAGATCACATTATAGAGTAATACCCCGCTTTACGCGAGGGATACGTTCCAAAAAGAAATCGCGTTAACTGAAATTCGCGTATAACGAGGTAATAAATCAACAAACGAAATGAACGAGGAAATCCCCGTAGAATAAAGTCGAAAGACTGGGAATTCCCGATTCTTCAAGGAGAATATTCAGAGGAAGCGGGGATCCCGCGACCATAGAGAAGTTGATGACTACATTATATTTATACACACTCTTTCGCGTAATTTGAGGCATTTGAGCGCGAAATTGCATCCGCGTTATAGTGAAACCGCGTATAACGGGGTCACGTAAAGCGGGGTATTACTGTATTTGATAAATTGAATGTATTTCATAATTTAATACCCTAAGTTATCCACACTGATGACTCGATGCGCGACCACTGTGTATAAGGCAGTGGGGTCCGAGTTTGTGGGGGCCTGGTGTAAACGCAGCTCAGCTGTTATCAGGGACGACGCATCACCTGGAGCGCTCGCCACATCGAACCACACGTGCCGCCCATGACCATGACGGAGAGCGCCCATGTGGTGTTCTGGAAGTTGTCACATGTTATGGTAATTTTCTCACATATTATTTATCTAAGTAGATTAATAAAATTATAAATATATATGTATATTATTATTTATTATATTATATATTTATATATGTGGATGTTTATTTGATTGTTTATGTATTGTATAGATTACAATATGTTTATTTATGCCGATAGTTAATCATGATTGTGAAGTAGATTAATTTGCACTACTCTGTGACTTTTCTAATTGTAATCGTTCATCAAAGGTTGTCTATGAGAGATTGCTTTAGCGATAAGACCGCCTTTGAACGTAATTTTACTGCATTATATAAACCTTGTAAAATTCTTTTATAACATTGTTATGTGCAATAATGTTTTAAATAAATAAATTATATTAACGTAAAAATAAGACTTATTGTAAATACTTCTGATGTTTGAAGTCTTACTACGATTATTCGTCTTATAAGCAAGTAAACTTAAATGTGTAATTACATGTTATTCTTGGACTTGCCCAAACATGTCTAATAACAGGTGACATGTAATTTACAGGACACAGGAAGAAGCAAGTCAACATCTGACTCTCACTCTCTTACCTCTCCTCTCTCCTGGATCAGCTCCAAGGCAAAGGGAGGAATGCAATTTAACACTAAACCTACCAAGTACCGGTCAAATTGACCGTTCCTAAACTTTTGTAATACTTACACATTTTTAACCGTTATAATATCGTTATCAAAATACATGACAATTCTTAGAATATGCATATAATATTTTCTACACTATTTACTTTTAGTTATTTCCATTATTACCTGCGTTATATAATAAAATAACTTTTAACTACCGGTCAATTTGACGGCGTGCGGTAGGAACAGGTATACAAGAATTGTCGGTAGGTTTAGTGTTAAGCTATTGCTTGCTATCTCAATATAATTTTTAAGTGCTCGTCTACAACCACCGAATTACAGCTTGTTTTATTACAACACTATATAATTCCTAAAACAATTATAAACTAACAATAAATAAATTATGCCTTCTAATGGAGACGCGGACATTTCCAATTCAAATCTCGTATTAAAGGATTTTATTATGCAAAATAGCTATGTAATAAAATCCACCAGGTGCTAAGTCGTCTGACGAGTAACTTGACTCCAAATGCAGGTGTAGATTATGTCACCAACTAGGTATGGAAATTAAAATATTTGATAAATTAATATAATAAATATTATACTTTAAATAAATGCAATTAATAACACAAAATTATTGTAACAATTTACTAAAAATATAAGAAAATATACGTATTAAGTATGAATGTTTAACACATTTATTTCCTGTTTATGTTGTACGATGTTTTAGGAAAATATTTTAAATTACATACAAAAGGGCCCTATTCCTTCTTTTCTTAGATCTAAATCCTCCCTAAACTGAAAACTATCCATAGTAAATAGCGCAAAACTAATTTAGTGACGTCAACTATAACTATTCTATTACAGTAAGAATCAGAACTACAGGTGTATGTTTATTTATACCTATATAAAATAACAAGACCAAATTAAATAATAAATATAATTAAACATAAGGTAAAATGTACATTAAATAATATTGGTAACACTAAACTAATACGTATTTATTACATACATAAAACTTAAAACAATATAAAAAAATATCCGTTTATACATTTTTGGTATTCATAAAAGCTACTACACAGATTTTGATGAAATTTCTGGTTAATATATCAATTATTGTGGGATAAATGTGATTTTGAAAAATTTTGGTCTATAATTACAATGTAATAAAACTGCTAGACAGATTTTAATAGACTTTGGTGTTGTCTTATTAAAATCATATGTCGATTTTGATGCACCTTTCACTCTAAAAAACTAATTTATTTTCAGGAGTAAACTCTAAAAATTTGTTTAGTAATATTTAAAAAGAAAGTAACAATTTATGAACTGTTAATTTTAATAATTCTAAGCGGCAGAGTACTCGACAGGGCGAAACCCTAGATTGAATAAAAACACGTGTAAAGTAAATAACGGAGATTAAAATATTCTATATATCTACTATTAGTTTCATTGTTTTAATTCTAATTCTCAAGAAAATTAAAATGCTACACCCAAATTATAAATTTAATTTTATTCCGTCATAATTAAATATGCTTTTTACTTAAGATTGATGCGGCAAATACAATCACTAGTACCGGCTAGTTCTTAAAAATTACCACTAAATGGAAGTGCTTCGTCATAGATAATAACAAAATAACTTAGTATAAGCTTCTATAGAAATAATTGTTACCGTTCCCCTAATCTGTAAAAAGAAAAAGTATTCTTAATATTCTTTGTATAGACAAAATATTTAATTATTTTTAAGACAATCGTTTCTTTGATCCCGTTTGGCGCCTTTCAAACAGTTTATACCCGTAAAAGAAGCTAAAGGACTGACTCATTTTTACCTGCGTGCTTATCGAGGCTTAAAAAATCGGAGTTATTTAGTCCTGTTAATTTAAAACCCTATTGTCCGATCGTTAAAATATTTCACTTTTATCATTATAAAACTTATTTAAACCTTTTTTTATTTCAATCCGAACTTTTAGTCTCGTAACGGCTAAATGTACATTTTATTTAAAATTCACTCACTTCACAAATAAATATTGGGTACAGTTATTATTATTTTATTAAGTTTTAAGTATATATTGAATTTAAAGATTAAACAATTTTCAAAATTGTATTTCTTCTTTTTTGTTTATCTTCTAAAGGATTAAACCGTTTTTTCAGAACTTTAAGGTCAGGTAGTCCAAGTTCGAAGTTCTATTTCATATAAAAACATTAGGCTTTCTTCAATCATATTATTAATTTAACATAATAAAATATATATAGCGATATTTAAAATGAAGAAAAATCACAAATCTAGAAATTATTTCAAGTTTCGTACATGTTCTTGAAGATATTTGGAGATTCTAAAATTCTATATACATATATATAATGTACTATACTACACTGTATATACATATATATGACATTATAAGTTATAACTAAGACTTAGAAAGCACTAAATAATATACTTACAACCTTAAACGTGACTACTTATTATATAAGAGATATTATGAATATTATTTTAAAATAATGACTATGGAAATTACTATACCCAAGCCACTGATAATGTTGAACGCAAATAACTTTCTGAGAAAACACTCGTTGCGCGTATTTACAATGTTTATGGTTATGAATAAGTATTATCAGTATACATAAACAATGTTTACAATAATATCACATTTGTAGAAAAGCTTTATTTTAATAAACTTTACTTACTTTTGCTCTGGAATGTCATTATAAGATCGCTCTCATCTATTGCATGCTGCTCTTCCCCGGAGAGGGCCATTTCTGAACTACGTGTCGGTCGGGCCTGCTCGTGTTCTTCAGCTAACTGCTTGTAAACATCCAATAAGAAACTTGGAGCCGATCTATCCAACGGCGGTGCTTGGGACCGTCGCGGCCTCTCCCCGAGACCCAAAAGCTCCAATATCTCATGTTCCACTACTTGTCGTTCGTGTCGTGTCATTGAATGATGTATCACTGTTTGGTCCACACCATTATCTATATACAGACCAGAAAAGGCCGATTCGGATTCAATAAACAGAAAACTACAGAGAAACCACAGAATCTTGCCGGCCATGTTAAAACAACTTGTATACTTTGTCAAGGCGCCCACTCAAGTGGCGAGTGGCGAGTCGAATACGCACTACAAGAGAACAAGCCGCAGCCGCAGTCACAAGTCACAACTAACAGCCACTGAACCTGCCCACTCAAGGTAGGCCGACCTCCCCTCTGCTCTCCCCCCCTCATCATACATTGATTTAATAATGTAAACAATGATGCGGCTAGCGTGCGCATTCGCATACCTTGATTAGGTTGAAAATTCCATTTAGATTTGTGGCATTTTATAAACACTCAAATATTCATGAATATTTATAAATATATTCTATTAGTATTCAGTAATATAAGTGCTTAAACTTAGTTATGATGACTTATACAGAATTATAGATATTAAAATAAATTGTTATTTTAATTTTGACTTTAAAAATATGGATTTCGTTATCATTATTGACAAATAAGTGTTCTTTCCTTTTACTCTGAATGGTGTTAATGAAACTAAATTTAATAAATTACACCAATTGTCCGTGTAGACACGTTTTGATCCATTTATATCCCACTTAATAGTCCACTATAATTATGGATCGTGTAAGTAAAGGAAACAGCTGACTAACTAATCATTATCCCGTTCCAAATTAGGAT
Source organism: Melinaea marsaeus rileyi (assembly GCA_918358865.1). NCBI lineage: Eukaryota > Metazoa > Arthropoda > Insecta > Lepidoptera > Nymphalidae > Melinaea > Melinaea marsaeus. The sequence goes on from OU911089.1 coordinate 25,298,007, forward strand.
TACAATCTTTATCTATACAATATATAAAAGAGAAATTGATTGACTAATTTATTACGGCAAAATCGAAAATATTTATAACAGAAGAAAATATGTTTTTAATACTAAATAAGGTTACCATTAATTTAATGAATAGCAAACATATTTTCAATTTAGAAATACACAGGCACCTCTTTCGACATAAATAACTTCATTACGAAATTATATATAACATATTTGAAAACGAAGTCAAGAAATCTGTGACGCAAAACTGTGCTATGAAACTGTTGGGTCGGCCCTACCGTCTAAGGAGCGAACGTCTGGAGCGCCAGACGCCAGGATAGTAAAATAATAAACCTATGATTAAATTTAAAAAAAATAAATTTAAAAGTGTCAAGACTTTAACCGTATGTTACTCCATCCTAAAAGTATCTGCATATGGCAGTGGAGGTCACGAAAACAATTAAAAATAGCCAGTCGATCTATTGCCAATATTTCTTGATATTTCCTAATTGCGGTTGCCTTTTTATCAGGATCCAACTTACCATACCTTATATATATATATATTGTTCGTTTGAATAATCGCCAATCTCTGGACTGTTAGTAAAATTTCAGAAATTCTATTTACCACAGTTGAAAACATAGTGAACATTATTTTATTTAATGTTTTATATAAACTCATTGGTTTGTATTGTAGACTCAAGCACAGGCTCTAAGATTTCATTAATTTCGCAGTACAATAAAACGTCCAGAGTTTAAACAGTACTGTAGTAATTACGGAATACAAGACCTCGTTTTGTTAACTGAACTAAAGTATTTTTTCTATGAAGTGTTTCAATACATTTAGGTATTCAGTTCAGTGCCAGTATAATATAAAAAGTAGTATTATAGTATTGAAGCTACTAGTTCATGTGAGGTACATGAAAGTACTTGATGTGGATATTTCAAAACGTTTTTCATTTATTTTTTATAAATTCTTATTTATAATGAAAAATATTGTTTATCTTTTGGGATCTTTGGGAGCTGAATTTTAGGTATAGCTCAAGACCAGATTCCAAAACCTATAAATTTGTACGAAACCCTCAAAGGGTGAGTCCGACTCGCACTGATCTTTTTAACTGCAAAGGATCGTTAGATATATTTATTTTCCTTCCAGTGAAGTAATTATCAGTTAAGTGATTTACAAATTGTTTAAACACCTAAGAGGTTAAAAGAAATACAAAATTGCATTTAAAATTAATTTTCTTAATTTGTTTTTCATTTTCTTACCTTGCAACCCTAATAGATCTGGGTCTCAATTAAAAATTACAGATAACATCTGCTAAAAAGGTTTATCAAAAAAGTTTATCGTTTAAAAAATTTAAACTCATGTCACTCGCTTAAATAGTTAATAACAAAACACGTGAAATTTATTTACCCCATTACAATTTACTATATTTTTTTTATTACAAAAAAAAACACTTAAAATTAATTACATTACAATTTTGCTTTATTTTTAATTAAAAAAATATTACAAGGTCTTATAGGTTTAGTTTACACCCATAACTAAAAAATTATATAAGTTTATTGATACTATTTTAACACAAGAAAAATTTGAATTAAAGTGAATTATACACTGATATATGTAAATTAAATTAATCTATTATTAACTTATCCTAATACTCTATTTTACGTATTTCTCCATAAACTTCTTATGAAACTCTGACCGTAGTGAGTCGTTGATAAATGTGTTACCCTTCTTATCTGGCTCTGTACGGGCACAGTTTTTAAACACTACATCGTCATCCCATCTCCTCTTAACCTGAAACAAGACAATTATAATAAAAGTTTATATAAATATTGTATAATATATTTAAATGACAATTTATAAGTAACTAGATGAAAACTACAAAATACAAAATAACTAGGATCCGCCGCCGTGCGCTCCGGGAGTTGAGCTGAGCCCCCTCAGTTTTTTGACCATCATTTCTGAACGGAATGAGATATTTCAATTCAATTTTTTTTAAACATGCCCATTCCAAGCTCTACAGCTCTGCCAATTTCATTCAAAACGGTTCAGTAGTTTTTTATGTGATGTTGCTTCAATAAAATATAGGTAGATATTTTTCTAGTTATCGATTTTCAAAGAATATTATTAATTATTATTATTTGTACTGTAACTTCACAGATATGTGTAAATCTTAACGGATTCAAGATGGCGACCTGTGTCAGTGACGTTTCGCTGGACGCAAATACGGCGCTTGCGATTTGTCTGTCAGCACCATGAGAATTTAACAAAATACTTGACAATCCAACTTAGCAGTTACATTCTGTCGACTCGAAATCATCATTTTTTTTAATTCAAGTCTACCATAGCTCTTGACTTGACATGAAATTATTGATATTTCTTGAGATAGATGAAAAAATTATTTTGGTTCATAAATCTTTTAGAAATTTTACATTTAAAACATTATTTCTTATTAACTTTCACAATACTTTTTTTAAGAAAAGTACTGATAAAAGAAAATTTAAAGATTCACTTGTAGAAGTTTATTATTACTTTTAATATGTTATTAGTACTATCATCATTTGTTAAAATGAATACAAGAAGTAAGTTCTATAACTTACTTCTTGTCCTATAGACCTATGTCTTGTGATGATCAGAGAAAAACGAAATGGGGCATGTTGATATATTTCGTAATAGAGAAAATTGTTATGAATTTACTTGATATTAAAATATTAATATACCTTCAGGTCATTCTTTTGTCCCGCTGAAGAATAATTTAACAGAGGATTTCCTGATAAAATATTCTCCATTCTAATCCTCTCCTCTTCTTGTTTCTTCTCAGCTTCCTAAAAAAATTATATTTTTAAACTTAAAAATTTTAAATAAACTAATATTGAAGGTAACTTATTATCTAAGATATTTAATTAATATTTATTAAGCAAAAAAAAATTACCATAAATCTTGATTGGATTTAAAAATATGCTACATCCATAAAATGGTAGTAAAAGGAGTGTGTCTTTACATTATCCCTACAACTCTCATCTGCTTAGAAAACATAGATCTTTCTTTTTCATTTAGGTAAAATAAAAAAAAATATGTCAATAATGTTACATTATATGGTTAATTTATCCATTATTGTCAAATTCTTTACAAATTGTAAAGTTAGCATCAACTCTGGAAGTTAATGTTTAATAATAACCACTAATGACAAATATTTATACATTAACCTTACCTTTTTAGCCTGTTCAATGGCACGTTCTTTCTTTATTTTATTAAGTTCAGCCAAAAGAGCAGCCGTGTCATCATCAGAATCATCGGAGTCTGAAGAATCTCCCTCAAGTGGGTCATCGGCGTCAAGGCTAGCAGCTGGAACTTGGTCAACTTTTAACCTCTTAACAGGTGGCTCGGCTTGCTTTCGTGTGCTAGGGCCTTTAACTTCTTTTTCCCTCTCATCAAGTTCCTTACGAAAATCTCGTGCACGAAGCTCTTCTGTTGTTCCTTGGCCCTGTTCTCTGAGCAAAATAATGTCTAATTAAATATGAAAATTGGATAAATCAACGATTTTTGTTGTGACATCTTACCTGTACTTCAATTTTGTGTGACCTGGAAGGTCTCTGCTTGAATACTGACGTGATATAGCACTAAGATCTTTTTCTCCACGACCCGTGCCACCTCTGGCTGGATCAAAAGTTGGTCGAGCAGCAGTAGTCATTGTGATGCAAACGAATTCAAGTTTTTACGAAACTTAACTTAGTTTAAACTTTACGGTCTAACTTTATTGTCGTTGTTTGCTTTTACCTATTTACTGTTACATAGAGACTACAAAATATTTATTCTTAATAAGTATAAAACAAAAAAATAACAAATACGAATTATTTATTCTCTAAATCTTGACACAGAACACATTAAACTGTTAACTGACTGTAACCATCATAACCATGTCTTTAATAAAACAGTAAACAGATTATAAAAAAATATATATGAAAAATAACTACAGACGCACAGAAAACATTAGACGTTATTAGCAGAATTGATTTTAAATTATAATTTATTTTATATTAGAACGCCCCTAAGAAAGAAGTTTTTTTCAATCGAAATACTTATTGTCTATTTACTATTGAATTTTAAATTTTTTGTTAAAGTATTAATAAAAAAAAAAAAAGTAAGATTAAAGTAAGAAAAAATACTGAAGATGGTCTCGAAAAAGATTTCTTGGACCTGGGTTATTTCAATAAGTATGTAAAGCGATAAAGTTTTAACTAAATAATGTTGAAATAACAAATTTTTATGCATTTTTTTTTCAAAATCTGTAATCATTATCTTAATCTGAACAACTTACATTATGTATTTAATTTTCTGTACATTTGTTGCTATTGGTGAATTATGAAATAACAAATATAATATCTACGTCATAATATAATCTACATTCTGTTCAAATGGAAACTAAAATGTCATTCAATAGTCATTTGTCATGTCACCGTGAATCGTGTTGGTGAATTTTGTGGACCGTGTGGACTTCTGCCATCGTTCAATTTGAAATTAACTCTTTATTTGCAGATGGTTTGAAGAACTTCGACTTACAATTTAATTAAATTAATTGATAATTCAACATCTATTAAATCCACGACAAGCAAACATTTACAGGTAAGATAATTTAGATTTCATAATCAACGCTTTTGACGTAGAATCATCTAGTAATTCGCCATTTTGTGGTCGTTTAATAAAATCAACATGGCTTTCTATTCTAAAGTGTTTATAATTCAGAAATGTTTATTTTGCTTTAATATATTTATTAAAAAAAAAAAACATAATTTACTGAAATATTTATTTTTTTATCGAGAATTGAAACGCTTTTGTATTTTTTTCAAAGTATGTTACTATTAATTTGGTAAATGAGCACACAGCTTGTATGTACTTTAATATAAATCGTTTCCTCTCAAAATATTTAAGGCATGTAGTTAAAAATAGTAACAAGACTTTGTTTACGAATTGCATTTCATTATCCTTAGATCACGATCTACAAACATGATACTACATTACTAAAATAAGACGGCAGTTATCGTAACAGTATTTTGTATAATGTACATAGGATAAGATAACAATTACCAGTTTAATATAGATTAAAATTGACTTATAGAATCATGTAATATATATTGTGAATTTGTTTCAGAATGGCGGAAGATTTAGATGTAGAGGCGATGTTAGAAGCACCATATATTAAATCGGTGAGTTTAAATACATATTTCTATTTGTAGTTTCTAGTTTTATTTTAGGTTATTAGAATGTTCTTTAGGTACATGATAGTCTGAATGTAAATTTGATTATGAGTAGTGTACGTAAGAATGGTTAAGTTTCATTGGTACGGGTTTCATTTATACAGATATTTACTTAAATTTAACTTTATTAAATTTGTATTGATGCAGATAGTATGTTATCTTCATGTAGATTATTTAAATTGTCTTTGTCCTTAACTCTTGGTTTGTTACCCATGTCAACTATTCAATTTGTTTGTTACGAGCAGGTATGAAAAATATACATAAACATAACATCAGTAATATGTAACTATAATTCTCGTATTCAATAAGGGGTGCTGGTATCTATAAAGAGCCGAGATCTATAGGTTGACTGATCAAAGATGTCCATGACCGTTATAGATGTTGAAGATGCCATATCTTTCGTAAATTTTATATAATATAGACATATTTGATCAGATAGATATTAAAAAAATATAAAACGCAATTACATTTGAGAATCATTTCTTGTATTTATAGAACTTTGTGGTTATTGTCCAGCAAACTTCACCGACCTGAACAAAGCGAGGTATCGACTACTATACTTAATTATTTTTTCTTCATACATTACCTTTATTTAAGTAAATATATATATATGTATATATATAAAGAAAATATCATACATTTTCATAGAAATGCAATATTTATACAGACAGTATTTAAAAGGACCATACGCTGATGGGTCGTAAATCTTTTGCAGAAGTATCCCTGTGTGATGTTAGAGCTGTGTACATCATTAGTCAGTGGTTTACCAAATGGTAAGTTTAGACCAGGGACCGACCTCAAGACCACCTCTAGGACAAATAATAAATGTGAAAGCTGTCTTCTGTAGTATAGGAACAAAACCATTGTGTGTGTCTTCATTAATGATATTTAACATATGTCATTGATGGATATTCACACTTATTACATAAAATTAATTCAATTAACTAATGCAGTTTTTATTTATTCACTCGGCGTGTGTTGCTGTGGCGGTGCTTCTACCTTGTGCTTTGTGTGACAGGATAACACTTCCTCTTCAAAGCATCGGCCGGAGAAGTATTCTGAAAAACACAGAGACAAAGATAAAGATGGAAGTCGAAGGTAAAGCAATTTTGATTATGATAATATTCTTATACACATGTTTAAATAAATAGAATGATTATATCATATCTTTTTCAGGAGGAGTCGTTCAAAAGACAGGGACAGAAGAAGATCACGTGATAGGGACTCTCGACGTTCTAAGGATAGGGATGACAAAAAAGAAAGAGATAGGGACAAGGACAAGGATCGAGATCGCCGCGACCGGGACAGGGACCGAGACCGTAACAACAAGGACAGGGACAGAGATAAGGACAAGGATAAGGACCGCGAAAAGGAAAGGGGACGGGATAGAGAAAAGAGACGTAGTAAAGACAAAGTTAAAGAACGTAGCCGCGAGAGGGATCGTAGCCGCGACCAACACGCTCCGAAGAGGGAGAAAAGTCGTGAAAAAGAGAGAGAGAGAAGTGAATATAGATCAAAATCTAGAGGTATTGAGCCCAAGCTAGACGACTTACCTCCGGAAGAAAGGGATTTACGCACCGTATTTTGTATGCAATTATCACAACGTATTAGAGCTAAGGATTTAGAAGAGTTTTTCTCGTCTGTGGGAAAAGTTAGAGATGTAAGACTTATAACATGCAATAAAACTAGAAGATTCAAGGGTATAGCATATATTGAGTTTAAGGATGCAGAATCTGTACCTTTGGTAATTATCTAAACTTTATCTACAGTTTTCTTTTTATAGATTAATAAATCTTATAATAATATTTATTTTTAGGCCCTAGGTTTAACGGGACAGAAATTACTTGGAGTTCCTATTATAGTTCAGCACACGCAGGCGGAGAAAAACAGAGTTGGTAATACATTACCCAATCTAGCACCCAAGACCAGTAATGGACCTACAAGATTATACGTTGGATCGCTCCACTTCAATATATCCGAGGACATGCTGAGAGGAATCTTTGAACCATTTGGAAAAATAGACCACATACAATTAATGACCGATCCTGATACAGGGAAGAGTAAAGGTTACGGATTTCTTACAGTAAGTATAAAATAATTATATTAATTATTTGTAATTAGTTTTTCTATAGTTATATCGTATCTAAAATATCATTTTTTTAGTTCCACCACGCAACGGACGCGAAGAAAGCAATGGAACAGTTGAATGGGTTTGAGCTAGCCGGCAGACCTATGAAGGTTGGCAATGTGACCGAGCGGGCAGACGGCGGCTCCAGCACCAGATTCGACGCGGACGAGCTGGACCGGGCCGGAGTTGACCTCGGGGCTACAGGACGGCTACAACTCATGTTCAAATTAGCTGAGGGCACAGGCCTACAAGTGAGTGGCACCTAAAATTTCAATTCTTGACATGTAAATAAAATATAAGTGTCTGTTTTTAAGTTTGATATGGTTAAGCTATCATATATTTATCTGTCATCAGATACCCCCCGCAGCGGCGTCAGTGTTGATGGGTGCGGGGTCTACGCTGGTGGCGCCGCAGCCGCAGGTCGCTCCGCCCATCGCCACTCAGTGTTTCATGCTCAACAACATGTTTGATCCATCCTCGTAAGTAACAAATAAATAAATCATATTATTTTTCATTTAATCTTGTCATTCCAGTGTTAGCATACGGACTGATTACACTGTCCTTTTTCATATCATTTTTCATTTAAAAAGAGCAACTGTTGAGTTTCTAGCCGGCTCTTGTCATTCCGAGCCAGTGATAGAGTAAGAACTACACTGACCATTAAAAGAATATAAAAATTCAAAAGTGTTTAAATGCCTACTTGAATAAATATGTATTTTTCATTAATTGTATAATTTAACGCGCACAGGGAATCAAACCCAAGCTGGGACATCGAGATCAGGGACGACGTGATCAGCGAGTGTAACAAGCACGGCGGCGTCCTCCACGTGTACGTGGACAAGGCGTCCCCTCAAGGGAACGTGTACTGCAAGTGTCCAACGATAGCGACGGCGGTGGCGTCCGTGAACTCGCTGCACGGGCGGTGGTTCGCGGGGCGCGTCATCACGGCGGCGTACGTCCCCCTCGTCAATTACCACTCCCTGTTCCCCGACGCCATGACGGCGCTCACGCTACTGCTGCCTTCTAAACAACGATGAATTATCGTGTAATGATTTATAAAATGTAATCTTAGAATATCTAGAGGTGTTCTGTATTTGAGGTTATATATGCACATTATATGTGATGATGATCTGTCTATTTCTTATTACCTACATCCGTAATTATAGAGAGGAATTTTATAACAAATTTGGTCTATAAATAAAAGTTTACAAATGAATTAATAAAACACATTTCAATTTCATTTCGCGTTTGTCTTACGACAATTAATTGTAGTATATATTATGTACTAACTCGCCAACGACTGCGCAGTTTTTTTTTCAGCGGCATACAAAACTTTAAAAACTTGAGTTGTAAGTTTGTGTGAATGAGTGCATTTACAGTTTTAAGAAAGTCCATAAAACTTGTAATATTGTTAAGTTACTTATTTATCAAACAAACACTAAATCTTAAATGAAAGTTTCAAAATACATCCGTGAACACCACGTTCAAATAAGATAAGACATTCCCAAGATAAGCGCGCAAAAAAGCATAAATAATCGACAAAAATCTTTGTTTTGGGCTTATTAATTACCCAGTAATAATATTAAACAAATGTCTTCATGTACAGAGCGATTATATAGGTTCATATGTGCTAACGGAGAGCATATGTATATATATATATATAATACATAAGGCGGTATGATACTATGATAGTTATGTAAAGGCTGCGATATATACTCGAGATAAGTCCTTAATGCTAATTAATAAAACAGTTGTAATGAAAAATAGTCGTTACTAATGATGAAAACATGTTAGTTATCCAATTATTAAATAAGCAGCATTTTTACTAGTGTACACATATTTAATTATACCTATAATAATTATTAAAGATACAAGTATTATTAAAATATATAGACTTCGACCAAAACAAACAACCAGAAACAAAGAGTAAATGTAAGTACTCTTTCAAGTCTTGAATAATGTTAAAAAATTTAAATTAAAAACACAATTCCAAAATGGCGTTCAAATGTTATTATATTGATAAAAAACATCCAAAATAGCGTTCCAATGTGATAAAACTATTTATTATTTCATGACGCGTTACAATTATAACTGGGTATCCCCATAATAAAAACCCGTCATAAAAATTAAAGTAAATATTTCTCAGCATACTCGATATTTCTTTAACATTGACTAAAAAAAAAAATTTTTATTGATATAGGAAAAAGAAAATAATTTTTGCGAAAGTGTCTTAATTTTTTTATTTTTTTTTACTTAATAAATACATTCTTATACAGCTCTAATCCAATCTATTTCTAAAGTAGCTGGACCTTTCTGTTTGATAGGTTGGTACACTCCACCGTACGTTTGCAGCCCTATACTACTTACTTGGGAGATATCCAATGGATCGTTATTACTTACGCGTTTACCTCTATAGTAGGCTTTAAATTCTGAGAACGGTAAACTACGAATTGCAAATTCATCTTGCGGGGCCTGCAAAAGGGAAAATATAAAGAAACAATTTTTTAAACTTTAATTTATATACTTAGTAGTACACACCTGAAAGTATTGTTCAAAAGAATAATTCGGTTCATCGTTTAACCCCTTGTGACGTAAAACTATTTTAAATCCGCTAAATTGTCCTTGGCCACGACAAAGTAATTGCAATTTTGTGCTGCCTGTGAGGTTGTGGTTTCCAAGGGAGCGTACACCAGCAAAGCCGGCTCCATTTGGTTGTGGGTTCAACAAGGCAAAGAATATAGCTCTTCTGTATTCCGAATTATGGTGTAACACAAGAAGAGCTTTTGACATTCCTACACTTCGCACCGTGTCCGATTGCTCTTGCCAATTATCTACATCGCTTGATTTTGTGAAATCAAATAAATACTTTTCTTCTGGCACTGAAACATTGCTAAAACAGTAAGTAATATTAAATATTATCTTAATTTTTACAAATATATAATTTATAAGTATTTGCATCTGATATATAAATGAATGCCCTTACTATGTAAACGAATAAATTTTGAAATGATATATAATTTAATTACGTCGATAGAATTTGAACGAAAAAAAATTGGAATTTAATAAATATACAATTAGAAAGTTTTAAAAACAATAATCTTATCCAAACTTAGTTTAAATATAATATAAATGAGCTATTTGCAATGCTACATTACATATTTTTAATAGATATATATATAAGAATTACAAAAATACTTACTAAATACCTGTTGTAGCACAAAAAAGTACCGAAAATATCGTAAAGTTTAACAAGAGAACATGCATGTCACGTCGAGACATGTTGACGTCTGGTCAAGAAATAATAAGTAATAAATGAATGAATTACTACTTAAAAAAATATATTAAGTGAACGTAATTATCATTAAGTATAAACAATATTGTTGCGTGTTTATTTAACTAAGCACGATATTCTTATCTTCTGTAATGTTATTGACGTCTAGTGATATCGTTTGTTTTGCTCTAAAATTACTAGAAATTGTAACTACGTGAAATTAAATCTGATTTAAATATTGAGGAAAACAGTGCAAGTTCACAGTTCACATTACAAATAATATGTTTAAACCTACAACTACACACACGCACTATGACGCTCTAACAAAAACTTTTAAGCTAAAAACCGTAATAAAAAACGAAATACCATGAAAATAGGAAATTCTTACCTTGCCATTGCTTGTTGTTTGACCGAGTGAATACAAACATGTATAGACAAATCAATAAATTAATCGATGTTGCTTGTTACTCGGTTCCGTTCGTCCGTTTGGGTGCGGGTGCATTTTTTTTGCAAGTCGCTTGCCTGCACTTCGCAGAGTGTGTTCGCAAGTTCACAGTTGGTATTTATTTTTTTTATTTGGCCAGCCTACGATACGATAACATTTGACTTCGCTCCACCATGTTCGATGTCGCTAATCGCTGCATCTGAGACTCGATCCACTAGTATTGCCATTTGCTACCCTAACTTAGACCTAATTTATAATTGACAATATAAAAGTATCTCTCTTATTTTAACTTTATTTCTTTATTTTATATAATTATATATTTTATTTGCAGCTTTAACAATGTTAAAGTCGCACATTAGCATCACACATTGGCCTTTCTTAACGGAAGCAAGACATTCGACCTTAAATTATCAATTCACTCCTATTTTTTTTTTTGTTAGAGAGATATTGTATATTCTTAACCTAAACAACGATGAATAAATTAATTTTGTTAATAATTATTAAAAAATATTATAATCTTAGAATATGTGTTCTGTATTTAATATAATATAATGCAAATTATCTAATTTGCTGTTTTGTCTATTTCTTCTTACCCTCCAAAGGCATATTATTAAGCAAGTCAAGGCAAAGCAAGACAAAGTTATTAAGGTTGAGATTCAATTGAGCAATAGCACCCTTCAACCTGATACCTGTTTTGCTAGTGGGAAATAACCGATTCGAAATGTTCACGTTGCATCAAAGAACCCACAAAACCAATGCTTCGCAGCACTTATTTTACTCGAGCATGGGAGACGTTTATCTATTCCTGTATCCTGTAACTCCTAACTGATAACTAAATAAGAGCATAGATAAATGCTCTTAACCAAGAATAATCTTACTGTCAGTCCAGGCAAGTACGTTTTGATAAACCAAATGATTGAATAGCCTCGTTAAAAGGGCTGCCCCTGACAATTAAAACTTCTGAATTCAACCCTTGACCAAGGGTCCTTACACTTAGCCATAATTAATGTAACAATCACATCCCTCTTCTGGTCCATAACACGAAGTGAGACAGGAGCGCATAACTTAGTTCGAAAGTATCGCAGAATGCATGCAGACGCTCGAGAGAAGATCGCACGAGATTTTATCGTCGAAAAGTATGCCGGATCTATTTAATTAAGCTAGATGTATGGAAGAGAATAAACTGAGACCGAGTCTGTAGCAACTCGTCAATTCCTGCAACCAAAGTTATTGAAGGAACCACTTGGCCCAAAACAAAACCGACGCTAACCAAGTATTGGGATCAAAAATCCGAGTAATAGTTGACAATATCACACGTTTTGCCTAAATCTTGCAAATATTTAAATCCTGTACACGAAGCGAGAAGACATCTTTTTCAAAGAGCTGCTGTTACTGTACCCCAAGAACGGCAACTGCATTAGGAATCTCTACATTTTCAAAGAGATGTGGGGTTTGTTGATATTCTTCCGTTGGTAATCTTTGAGAAGGACCTGTGAATTGAAGATCCATTTTCTCAATCCAACATTCCTCAAAATACCAAATAGCTCTATTCTTAAATGGTACACCACTTCGTTACTTGCAGCACCTGTACAAATGTCATCGACATAGACATCGCTTGTCAAAATAGCGGCTGCTCTGGGAAAGGGAATTCGCTCGCGATCCTCAAGCTCCATCAAATACCATATTACAAAGAACGGAGTAGACATGAGCCCATACTTGTTCGTATTAAACTATACACAGTCAGTACGTGAGATGGATCCTCTAGCCACAATATGAGCTGATAACGCATCATCAATATCTGGATGAATAAAATTTTGACGAAACATCATCTTTATATCTGCAACAAAGTTGACTTGGTAGTCGGTGGAAGCTGGTCTGAAATATGTAAATAATATAATACAATTTAATTTTGGAACAGCATGCAAACTTTGGATTAAGGTTATTACCTTTATAGAGGTGGTATTCCACTAGAGGTGAATAACGGACCATCAAAAACTACTTTAATCTTTCGCTCCAGGAACAACGTGTAAAGATTCTTATATAGATAAAAGTTTCTCCATCAAAGTGTGTATGTGGTTCTAAAATATAACGTCGGTTACTTGTTCACTCCGAGAAACACCGACACGAACATGCGTAGTTGATAATAAAACGGTTATAGTGGAAGGGCTAGACACGCAATGGAGTAGGAGAAAGAAGTCAATATTCCCAGTGACGGTTAGAGATAATCGGTCACACGTTGTTGAGAGTATTGGTGCTCCCGCAAGCGAGGATGATCAATATAACCAAGTTGCGCCTTGGCTCAATCCAGCAACCCTGATCTACATTCTTACCCGTACGAGGTGGCCCAAGAGGATCACCATTATCACCTCGATGGCTAAACCGATTGTCATTTCGGGATGAAACCATTAAACCCATGACATTTCCAATCCAAACCTGAGGTGATGTCGGTGGGACACCATGGAGAAGTCGGTGTCAATATTCGAGTTACAACTGGTTGTATAGATCCATTGAGAATATCACACAGAAGGAGGTAATCATTATCTCTACACTGTGCACATGGGTGAGCTGACTGTCATTGAAACGCAAGATGGCTGCCTAAACAGATGTAACAAAAGTTACGCTGACGAATGACGTGCAATACCACGAAGCACCAAACCACACCGACGCAAAGATTATTAAATTTTCTAGAATATCTCCAAAAAGCGAAGCCACGATAGTCTTTCTGCGCTACCACATTATTAATTTAGGAATAAATGAAAATAATTTTTGCAAAACTGTCTTAAAATGTTTATTTTTTCTTACTAAATAAATAAAGTACTCAACATTCTTATACAGCTCTAATCCAATCTACTTCTAAAGTAGCTGGACCTGTTTGTTTGATATCTTGGTATACCCCACCATACATTTGCAGCCCTATACTACTTATTTGGGAGATATCCAATGCCTCGCTATTGTTTACGCGTACACCTCTATAGTAGGCTTCAAATTCTGAGAACGGCAAACTGCGAATTGCAAATTCATCTTTCGGAGCCTGCAATTATAAGGATAAAGGTAAAGAAAACATATTTTATCAAACATAAATTTATATGAGCAGCAATACACACCTGAAAGTATTGTTCAAAAGAATAATTCGGTTCATCGTTTAACCCCTTATGACGTAATACTATTTTAAATCCGCTAAATTGTCCTTGGCCACGACAAAGTAATTGCAGTTCTGTAGTTCCTGTGAGGTCGTGGTTTCCAAGGGAGCGTACACCAGCAAAGCCGGCTCCATTAGGTTGTGGGTTCAACAAGGCGAAGAATATAGCTCTTCTGTATTCAGAATTATGGTGTAACACAAGTATAGCTTTTGACATTCCTACACTTCTCACCGTGTCCGATTGCTCTTGCCAATTGTCTACATCGCTTGATTTTGTGAAATCATATAAATAATTTTCTTCCGGTACCGAAATATCGCTAAAACAGTAAGTAATATAATATTTGCAAATACATCTTTTATAAAGTATGTACATTTGCATCTGATACATAAATGCCTTAAAGTACCATGTATACGAATAAATTTAAAATTATTATTTAACCGCAGAAATAATTACAATAACACTTACTCAGTACCTGTTGTAGCACAAAAAAGTACCGAAAATATCGTAAAATTTAACAAGAGAACATGCATGTCACGTCCAGACATGTTGACGTCTGACCAAGAAATAATAAGTAATAAATGAATGAATTAATAACTACTTATATAATTATGTTAAGTAAACGTAATTACCATTAAGTATAAATAATATTATGGAGTGTTTGTTTAGCTGAGCACGAAACAACAAAAGAGAAGATAACAATAAATCATCGATGTTGTTATTACTCGGTACGGTTTGGGTGCGGGTCACTATTTCTGCAAGTCACTTGCCTGCACTCGGCCAAGTGTGTTCGCAAGTTTGTTTACAGTTGGTATATTTTTTTATACCACGTCTGTTATAACTAAATGTCGACCAACTATATTATTGTCATAATTAGATCTGAATTATATTTGGCAATGCAAAAATGTCTCGAAAATTTTAACTGTTAATTTCTTTATTTTATATAATTCATTTATAACATGGTCAAAGTCGCAAATTAAAATCAGACATTGGCCTTTCTTAACTGGGCCATTTGACCTTAAATTATCAAAAATTATCCTATATTTTTTGCTGGAGAGATATTATATATTCCTAACCTAATCATAACCATAAGGCCTTATCTATTGTTTACATTATGTAACTTATACAATTAAAAGTTATGACATTTTTTTAATACCAAGTTGCTAAATTATATAATAAATAAAAATACGAAATTCTATTTTATTATAGTTGAATTATTGAAAGTAATTAAATTACTTTTTCATATATAAACTATGGTTATATTATTTATCTATGGTTTGCGCCAATATGACTACATTTCACACTTTTGTTAACATCTTAAATGTTTAAGTATTTGCCATCACTACTTCAAATTATTTATATACTATATTCCATTCAAAACATCTTTATATCTGATATACATTTAAATTTATAAGGTGATTATTAATCAGAATGCCAGCCCACAAAAAAACTATGAAATGGCAGTACTCTTACATTAGCTTTTATTACCAACCAACCAGACCACGCTTTCTTCTTTTCATTCCTTACTGTATGTATATTCTTATTCGTTCCAAGTATTATTTTTCTTCAATTCTTTCCTTTTTCTACCACACAGTTGACTAGTAACTTTCAAAATAATTCCTTTGAAAGACATTCATTCAATGTTATCATGATTTTTCATATCTGTTTCTGCTCATTCTTTCAATCCTTTAATATATTTTTTCGCACGGGCTTTTCTTAACATGTACTACTTTTATTCTATCCGCAGTACTTACAAAGTTTTTCCTATGTCGCCACCGCTGGACTAGGCCAGAAATCGGGGCCCTATTTTTCAACCATTCACCCACAATCCCAATCAATCATACTTCCTGCATTTCCCTCTTCCCTCATCCAAAACCCAAAATCTTTTAAGCAATCATTCACGCCTGCGGGAAAAGGCACCGACCCCTTAACACTCGGTTCTCAGAGGCCGCTACCGAACATATGCTGTATAGGGCATTGGAATGGCTTACATTTAGATCAGATTTAGATAGGAATAGGATAGGATTAGGATAGGATTATAGAATAGGTTTTAAATAATGGAAAGGGAAGAATAGAATAAATTCTAATAAGATTAGAAAAACAGATTATCACTTTCACGGTTTACCTGTTATAAGTTAATGGAAGGATATTATAAACGATGTCCAATCCCACCATATTTAAACTCCATTATGTAATTTTTGTAACTATTGATACTAATTACAAGTTTTTAGCAGCACCTCGGGATTGTTCAGCCTTAACACAGACTTTGAACAACTGTTCACTAGTAATAGGCCCAAATTACATTTTCAAGGTTAGCATAAGTAAAATACTCTTCGCATTAATCGCTTTTGTAATCTATATATATATATATAAGCGATTTACCATTCACTGACTTATTACGAAATCTCCGAAACTATCTGACCGACTAACTTACATAGTTACTTTTGTGACGTAGACGTCCACTAAGAACGGATTTTACGGAATTCCTATCTTAACGGATGTCAACTTTTTGCCTTTCGCCAAGTTTTAATCCTGTAGGAGCTTAACGCGGGGGTAAGAGTTACTATAGCAGCGGTTACGATGACAACGGATAATATGACTAAGGTTACCATAGCAACCTAAGTTGACATCCAAATTAATAGTGTGCCTAACGAAGCGGGAGGGAATAAGCTAGTCATATATAAAACAGATATTTAATCTTGTTAAAATACAACAAAACAACAAATTAAAGTTTTTTGTGATAGATAAGATAATTAATAAAATATAATAATAGTCAGATATTAAATACCTGAGGAAAATTAATGCGTTATATAATTGAAAAAACAACGAATGGATTTTTATACATTTTAAGTAATCGGATGTTACTTATTATGTGAATCATTTATATTATGTTTTACAATAGTCAATATATTAATTTTAAACAAATTAACTAACATAAGCAATTTATGTTTGTAATTTGTATAAAAAGTGTATGAAATTGTAATATACTCTATAAATATTATCTTATTTTAAATATTATTACTATGTCTATATCATTAAGTATAACTTAGTCGCTATTTTAAGGATGAAACAGTTAATTATACGCAACCTTTTAAGGAATTAACATGTTTCAGTCAATATTTTGTTTAAAATTGTTACATATTTTAATAAATAATATTAATCATTAATATGAGATATATTTACAGATTAATTCCGTAACCACATCCACAACTTTGGTCTCCAATTCTCTTATAATTATGGAAAAACGTCAAAATTTATTTGAATTACAATTAACAATAAAGTCCAAAATAAAAAATGTTAACATTGTTTTATTCCATTTTCAATTTATGAATGTAAAGTAAACATATTTACGTTTTTAATAATTATATAGGTAACCTCTCATAAAATGGGAAACCTCCATTCATTTTAATATTTATGTACTTTGGACCTACATAAATTAACGAGTATGTTTTATTTATTGGCCGGCTTAGTAATTAGAACAATAATATATAAATAATAATCGAATAATGATCAGCGGAGTGAGAACTCAAAACAAAACACAGATTACGTATACACTATGAACTATTACTACCGATACTATTATTTTTATTTTGGTGAACAATGATTATCCCCTCTTCGGAATACAAAAAACAAGATTTTGTCTCTTATTATAACACGTAGTATAATATATTATCATCTGTAACCAGTGTTTTGTGTCGTTGACTTTTGCATTATGTATAATTATTTGTTTTTATTATAAACAACGATTACAACATGCAAAGACAGATATAGATAAACCTTGTTCAGAATTTTGCAGATGAAATAAGCCAAGAGAGTATTAATATTCATAATCTACTAATAATTCAATTTGGCTGGCCACCAATATTAATAATCTCATCAAACAGTTTATAACCCATCTTTTGAGGGTAGCAATTCCAAAACAAGAAATTCATGAACAAAAAAAAATGGTTTCTTGACTGATCTAAGCTCAATATGAATATATCGTTCAAAGTGTTGATGCCATCTTCGATATGGGCACCTATTAAGATAGGAAAGAAAAAAACATTTTAATTTATTTCTTTAGGAACTCAATTTCTCAAGTTTTATTCTCTTAGTATATTAATTATATTAAGGAGTTTTTTTAGAGTACCAGTTTTCACAATTTTTTTATCCTCATGCGGTCATGCCAATCGTTTGGTATTTTAATTTCTTAGTTTATAATATAATCTGTGGCTTGTTCAGTTGCAATGGCACAGATGAATAAATCAGTGTCCACAGAGTGAATAATTATATACAGATTCATGAAGTTTACAATATGAACCACAGAGTATTTATGTTGTTGCTTGAACTTTGCTTGTTGCAATAGTGTAACTTTTTAGTCTATGCTCATTGCTGTTTGTCTCATAGTTTCTAGTTTGTAGATGTAGGTATAAGAATTAATATACATACCCATTTTATTTATATTAAGTATAGTTATTAATTTTCATACTTAGTGCGACTGCATTGTTGCTGGTGGCTTAGAGCAGGAAGCAAGACTGTGATATAAGATTGATTACTTATGGTGTAAAAATTATTTGTCGAAACTTGGATATATAATACATTTAAGTATTTTGTGATCCAGCAATCATGTATAAGGTATACCATAAGACAAATTATAACTTTAACGGGCAAAAATATCTCGTTAATACCTTTTTTGGTAAGCTCTACTCTTATTTTAATCCACTACCGCTACAATGTAAACAAATATACATATATAAGTGTTTCTTTGTTACCGAGTTGTATGGAATATTCCATTGACAAGGTTTTATAATTTATTGAATTTCGAAAGTCGACTTTGAAATCTGACTTAGTAACAATTTTATAAAAAGATCTATTATTTTTTTTATTCTATAACTAGTAAAACCGGTTCTGCTTACGGTACTTTATTTATGAGTTTCTATATAAATACTATATGCCAGATACAGGAAAATGACAATAAAATTTAGCACATATATTGTAGTAATTTGAATGAATGAATATTTAATTCATAATTACAAGAATAAATTATCTAAAGAATCCAGAATAAGATTTTAAGGAATTAAACTTTTATATGTGGTGTCACTAAACTCTTCCTTCTGTTTTAATAAGGATCTTTCATCACCATAATTCAGATATTTTACATTTATTATTAGGACATAGTAATCAAGATGGCAAAACAGTTCATAATACATCAATCAATAATTATCCACGAGTGGCTCTAAAGTTACCTACAAATGTGGTTAATATAAATGAAGCTGAAATGGGAAGATTCTCACCTCTAAGAGAACGAGATATTGCTGGTCCTGTTATAAATGCCCTGAGCAAAGGACATGAATTACCGAGAATTGATATTACTACACAATGTGATCCACATGCAAATAAGTATGATTGCCGCGGAGCAGTGAGCCTATCTTCATCAATGCAGAGCAATGTTCCAAACCCATTCAGTGGCAACCACACTCATCTTAATATGCCAGGTTCTCAGTGGGGTCAGGGTTATAAATATTTGTCTGATAATCTGCACAGTGCTCATTACCTTACTTTGAGAAATGAGTTCCGTGAAAAACAGTTAAATAAAGGTATAGTTGCACATTAGTAGATACATATATAGTAGACTAGACATATATGTATATATATATACATAATATACATAAAATGGGTTTACATACAACTGTTTTTAAGACTGCTTTACTTTACTTTATGAAATGAAAAACATTTCATTCATTTTCATTCATCGCCTTTAAAATAGTACAATAATAACTATATTTATATAACTATTTATGAGAATTTTAATATTTCTTGATCTAAAAAATTTATATTTGGAAATGAATTTTACTAAAATAAGTTAATATTTATTTATACTATTTGTAAGTACCAAATACTAACGTTAACAATAACCTTTTTAATTTCATTTGTCTTAATTTTAGTTTATTTTATTAACAATCATCAAATACTAATACCAGGTTATTGATTTTTCAAAGCATAGTTATAGCCGTCACCACCAGGAACATGAGTACAGAAACAAAGCCCACATTAAGTGCCAAAGACAAATTAAAAAAAGCCGTCAAAGAATATGGATCAACGGTCATTGTATTTCATGTATCTATATCTTTACTCTCCCTGGGGGGATGCTACATTCTAGTTTCTAGGTATGTTTAATATTGAGTCAAACAATTTGATAATTCAATTCCTTATATTCATACTAATCGATATGTGTATTATTCACTAACTATGCAAACAACATCCGTGTTTAAACGTTTTATACATAAAAACAGCCTAAATTATTCTTTATAACATCAGTTATTAGTGATAGTTCTGTTAAAATTAGTCCCGCCTTTAAAATAGATTTATCATGTATATATATCATTTCCTATGTATACTTATTACTAATTTTATTTTATGTATATACAAATATATAAATAACTAAGTAGCTAAGTAATAAAGTAAGTTTTTAACATTAATAATTATTTTTTCAGTGGTATTGATGTGATGGCTTTATTGAAGTACTTCAATATGTCTGAGACACTCTCAGGCGCAGCCGCTTCCAATACTGGTACATTTGTGATAGCTTATGGTATTCACAAAATCTTTGCACCAGCAAGAATAGCTATCACTTTAACAGCAACTCCATTTATTGTACGTTATCTAAGAAATATTGGATTTTTGAAACATAGTGGTGGTGGTAAATAAATATGTATGAAAAAAAAATCTTTTATTATCCCAAATAAGAATTTATATATATATAATATATACATATATAATAAGAATTTATATATGACGTGTACAGAGCCTAGACTGAAAAAAAGTAGACGTTAATAAAAAAAGAGCGTGCACCCTGAATTCGACATTCATTACCGTTCAGTCCAATTCAAAAGCAACATTGGCCTAGGAACTGTACTGTGAATATTTAAAGTGATTTGAGTAACAATCTGTATTGTGAAATTACTCACTTTACAATAGAACTATTCTTTGTAATCTACAAAGAGTTTGTTTCTCGCCCGGATCCCTGTTGATGCCCACAATGAGCGATCGTGAAGATAATGGTTCTCCGACATATATATATTGTTTTATATCTTTTGATAAGCCCATGGAATATAAAAAGAAAACATATTTTCAGATGTTTGTCTTTACAAATCTTAAAGGATGATCAAAGCTATACAAAGAATTACGCTATTTATTCGAAAAAACATGATAATTTCTAATTTAAGACGCTAATTAAGAATCACGACGAACATGACAAGACACTATATAAAGGTCAACGTCAAGGTTTTATGTTATTTTAACACCAGACATGTTATTTATGTAAAGGTCAATAACATCCTGCAGTTTTTCAAGTTCTTTTAACCGAATAAAATGAGTACATTGTTTATTTTTGTATATTTGAGCGAAGCGAGCGGAGCGCTCTATGTGAGACTTTTTGCATCCCATGTCCGGGGTTGGCATGAAAACGGCTTTACCGATCTTCATGAAATTTTGCACATTTATAGCGATGGTTCATAAAAAAAAGTGAAAATAAAACTCATGTCGTTAAGAAATAATCACCAAAAAATTACAGTCCCATAGACTTCAATGTAAAAAAAATTCGCTATGTAATATTTGATTATTCTATATTTTCAATTCACTCAATTCGCCGAACTCTACCGAGATTTTGCAAGCGCAGCGAGTCAAAATCGAGGTCTGGTTCGCGCCCCTAGTATGAAGTATGAAATGATTGGAATATAAACTAAAATAATTTAGTTGGCCCTAATGTGAAATATCTTATTAGAACTTATTTTATAGAAATAAATCTGAATTAATTATGTATTTTAATGGAGACTAACATTTTATTATTAACCCCTTAATGCACTTTTTTTTAATACCAGCCAAGAAAAAAATATTTTTTTTTTAATGTAAAAAATGTTTTATTGCCTTTTTGGATTTTGATTCTCATTGCAGAAAATAGTCGGATATTGTAATATTAAGCGCACATCGAGTTTTATCTTTCTTTTCGAATTTCTATTAAAAAAAAAACTCTATCAGTAAACATTTTGGTTAAATTTTAAAACATAAATATTAACGATACTAGTATATATTAAATTATTTCTTTTGTGTTATATTTCGAAACAAGGTGCAACACATAGCCCAAATATTGCTACTATTATTATACTTTTTTTTACATCATATTTATATATATATAAATATATATTGAAATATTAACGAATCAAACATATGATTATGAATACGCTGTCGGAAAACGTCACAAGAGGTAAGTATTAAGTGATAAGTAGGATATATTTAATACGTGAATACATAAGTGTTATAGCAAACTATCTCATGTAAATGATAAATATCAATAAAACAACTGTTTTCCATTGTTATTTTAATTTTCAATTGCATTTGAATGTAAATAAATAAAGGACATCGAGTTATCTCAAGTGTGTACGTTAAGGGGTTAAAACTTTTAGTATTATATAAAATTAACAAATTAACACATGGAATTTCTTATATAAATTAATTTATTTAAATTCTAAATCTGATATGAGAGCTATATGGTCTGATGGAAACACAACACTAGGCAAAGCAGTGTGGGCTTTTAATTCTTCTTCACTGGGCAGCGGTACCACCTGAAATAATAATATTTATATATTATTGGCCAAAAAATAAAATACAATTTTATTTTATTGTTTCATTTACCTCTTTAACCGAAAGGTTGCTTTTTTCATAGAAGATGTAGTCTAAACATTCTGCAAAACCTTTGGTGAAGTTTGTGTATTTGGGTGTTCCACAGGCGCTGTCTAATAAGATATCTTGTGTCAAAGTAAGTCCAGATACAGCTTCATTTGCATCTGAAATATCAAATTAGATCAAAAATCTCTTATATTAGATCAAAAATCTTTTATGTAAGATCAAAAATTTCTTATATTAGATCAAAAATCTTTTAAGCTAGATCAAAAATCTTTTAAGCTAGATCAAAAATATCTTATATTAGATCAAAAATCTTTTATGTTAGATCAAAAATTTCTTATATTAGATCAAAAATCTTTTATTCTAGATCAAAAATCTCTTATATTAGATCAAAAATCTTTTATGTTAGATCAAGAATTTCTTATATTACATCAAAAATCTTTTATGCTAGATCAAAAATTTCTTATATTAGATCAAAAATCTTTTAGCTGTGGTCCTCATAACATGAATTATGGTTATATTTACTTGATTGCCAATCCTCCAGTGTGTTTGGCGCCAAACCGGTGGTATACAAGCGGTATATTCCACAAGAGGGCACACTATTGTAGTCACCACACAGAATTACGCTTACCCTTTTATTCTCATACTGTTACAAAAAAAAAGATGTTAATAACTTATAATACTTTTGGATCTTTTTAGAATTGTATACTTACTTACCTTTTTCATAACTTTTTCTTTTATTGATTTTATCCAATAAATAAATATTCCTCCTTGAATCAATCTAATGTGATCAGCATCAGGGTGAAAGTACAAATGTGTGTTGCCGACCACAAGAATTTCATCGGGATTTTCATATGATTGCAATATAGTAGAGCTTGCAACACTTGATCTATCGAGCAATCTTTCCATCAATGGAGTGTTATTTTTTATTGTATCAAGTATTTCTTTAAGGCAAGCCTCAGTTTGTAGTGCCTCTGCTAATAGTATGTGATAATTGTCAACAACCCTAAAATATTAATAGCTTAATTTAGTTAGATACAATTAAAAGTATAAAGTATCTTAAAATATAAAATGAACATACCTAAATCTTTGTTTGTTGTAAAAGCAAGCCAAACCTTCAGCTACAGTTTTGCCCTTTTTATAGAATAATCCATTTAAATTCTCGGAAGCGAAGAAAGGTGTTAAACATTTTGTAAAAATCTTACCATCAACCTCCTGGAGACAAACAATATCTGCATTGTAGCCTAAAATTATATGCAACTGTGCATTATTTTTGTCATGTTTTAAATATAGTCTATTGTAATTATTATTTACCAACCTTTAAGTTCTTTAGTAATAAGCTGTTTTCTATAGTCTATATGTAAAGCATACGGTGGACAGTATGGATGTAACATAGTCCGTGTATAGTCAGAATCACAATACAAATCTGCTAATATATTGTAAGAAACACACCTAAAACTAAAAATAGGAAAGATATTTCAGTACACATGATGATAGAATAAAATTAAATTAATAAATACACAATTTAATATTTGTGTTCAAAATTTTGATAGTTTGTATACCTTTTACCATTCAACTTTGTTGACGTAAACTTATGTCTTGTCTCAAATGGACAAGGTCCAGGGCCAACTTCAACTACATTTTTAGAAACACATTCCACAACAGGTCCGGTTTGTTTTGAATTACCTAAAATTGTATTTTATCTAATGTTAATATTGACAATGTAAAACTTTTACTATATTTTATATTTTACCTGGAATGCACTCTACTTTTAGTTTCATGCCAACATCTTGTAGAGTTGGTGTGTATTGAATACAATTTACAATAAATTCCCATTGTATGTGCACATCACTTATTTCATTGCCCTTACTGTTATTAACTTTTGCTCTGTACCAGTTATAGATATTATGTTCATTATCTGCATAAAGGGTCTCTAAGTTCTCTGGGAAGACTGGGAAACCTACCATAATACAGTTTGGCAGAGAAACATTAATAACCCATGGCGCATTTAAAACTACATCTAGACATTGTTCGGAAATTACTAATTTTAAAGGTTTCTCATAAGTAAATAATTCTGAACAAATCCTTTCATTAGAAATTAAATTATTATCAATGTCAAGAATGTTTACTTTTATTTCTTGTTCCGGAATTTCTTTCTTCTTATTCTTTTTGTTATAAACTTTTTGAACATTTGTAGCAATACGTGTACACAACGTTTGCAAGTTTTCAGAAGGCTTACGGCTAAAATTAAAAAGTCGCACGGTATCTTTTACTTTTAAAAGAAATGATATATCTACTTTATCTTCGGCATCAATATACCGAAAAAAACATTTATCGGAATTCATGTTACTACTTTTGGAAAAGCGGATAAGCGAATGTAAACGATTTACATTCAAGTACCTAAAGAACATAATAAAAGTTTAGCAGCTTTAGGTTATGTTGTCAATAATTATATACTTATTACAATTGACATAAGACTTATGATATATTACAAGTTATATGTCAATTGTCATCTATTTTTCTAATGTTTAAACATGAAGATACAATTATATCCACAAATTCTCTCTCATTAAGAAATTATACCGCTAGTTAAAACAAAAAATAAATAATTATATTTAGTAATTGACGAATATCAGGTAAATATACATAATAAGAAAAGATGGCATTCGATGAAAACACAGATGGCGTCCATCAAAAATTATATAACGATATAAGAAATGGGACAAGAATTATTTATTCCGGCCATCCCAAATAATAAGGATAAGAGCAGATGAATGATTATTAAGAATCAATAGTAGAAGATAATCCTGTTTGTTTTAGAAAAACAATTTACGATTTGGAAAATAAGTAATTTCCACCGAAACAACAATCGCTATATCACACAATAATTTAAATCACTTCTTTAGTTAGCCAGTCAGAGCCACCTACTACTCAAATAATATACTTATGTATGATAGTTATGTTTAAGTTTATTTTTCAATACTTTATTACATACAAAAAACGAAACTGCGTAGATAGAGAATTATAGTATAACATTCTCTTTCTTCGGAAAAGTAAACAAAACGTCACACAACATTAAAGTATACAAACTGACTTTTTACGACTAAATGTTCAATAAAAAATATATTATTTTAACATAAAAAGCTGGATAGGAATAATTTTGCTTTAAAAACATATTTAATAAGTATGAATATGAAGTAGAGAATGAGTTTTTATTATTACCACGCCTTAGCATTAGACTGGTCACAGCAATCTGGGCCAATGGTCGCAGTAAAACTCTATCTGCTCGTGTTTATATTTTTTATTAAATTTATATTAAAAAATTACTGATACAATTTAGATGTAAAATAAAATTTTCTGCATATCTAATTATTACAAAAGTGATGTAATATAAAGAGTCGAACAAACAAGACTATAAAAATATTAAAATAAAGTGTGGCGACATTCTTTGACTACGTGTCAATTTCGTGAATACGCGTTGCATATCGCCAACTCGAATCAGTTGACGTTTCCATAGCCTTTTATTTAAATTTACTTTCGGAAGTCAGTCTCGAAAGAAATTATTAAGTTAAGTGTTGTAAACCAATTTGCTTCTTATTATTTAAAAGATGGTATGTAAAATTTCTTTAATTATTGTGATGTTATTTTCGTGTCTTTTATATATTTTAAATTAATTTGTATTTAGCCTCCCGCACCAAGCTCGACATCGGTAGGATCTGGTGGCAGATCACCGAGCAAGGCAACTGCTGCCCCACGTTCATCAACAGGAGGCACTGTTAGGCAACGTAAATCAACCACGACGACAACAGCAGCCAGAAACCGCAGCACTGGAGCTGGTACTGGTGGAATGTGGCGTTTTTACACTGATGATTCCCCTGGTGTCAAAGTGTAAGTAATTAACATACATTACGCTTTATTCAGTAATTAATTTCAAATTCATTGGAAATATAATAGGCTTAATGTTTATCTCTTATACTTTGGAAGTTGGTTTTAAAAACAATGTATTAATGAATACAATGTGTTATATATATATTTATATATTTCAATGTTACAGAGGTCCTGTGCCTGTCCTCGTCATGTCTCTGCTATTCATCGCATCCGTGTTTATGCTGCATATCTGGGGAAAATACACTAGGGCATAATATATAATAACATTATTTAAAATATATATTTAATAGTAATGTAATTATAAATATAAAATAAGAGAGTGAAAGTGAATGTTATGATAATGTGCTTTTATACATAAAAGTTTCTAGATATAATTGCAATAAATTAAGTTATTCTTTTTCATCTTTTTTTTTTATTTTAATGCCTTATGTTTTTATAAGTAATAGTATACAACTTCATTCTTTACAAAATAAAAAATATGTTAACTGATATGCATTTAAATGAAACTTAACTTTACAAGCGATTCTGTTACACTTGAACAATGAAAGTGAAGTCAACTCTTAGTTGTTATTACTTTATTAGATTAGAGATTATTACCTTTACTGGTTTCAATTTATTTCCACAACATATATATTAAACATATATTATACTTTTTTTGAATACTTTTTATATTTTATTTTAAAATACTTTACTTTCTTTACTTTATTATGTTTATCAGACATGTATAATAATATAACAATGTATGTAAGAAAGTACACAACATTATTATAAATCTACCCAACTGATGCAATTTATTTCTTACAAAATTTGTACTATGTCAGTGCAGTCTTTGCGTGGTTGCGTGTCGAAGAAAAACTTGTGTTGCTTCAAGTTGAATATCTAATGTGGGACATGTATGAAGGGATAGGAAATAGATTTAATTCTTGATGTGCTAAAAAATTATAAAGATTTTGGTTTTGTGCTCTAATAGCAATAATTAATATATAATATATGTATATATTGTTAGTATTTACTGTTGCAGCTTTGATCAAAAACCAGATTTATGGTATAGGATTTCATTTTTATGTTTATCTACAGTATCTTTTATTAAGATAGAATAAAAGTTTCATGTAATAAAAAATGTAGGTTACAAAAAATATTTTTATTAGGTACATTCATAATACCCAGAACTTATAACTAACAATAAAAAAAAAAAGTTCATGAATGTATTTACACAATCAGCCTTATCATTAATCTCAAGATTTCTTATAAGTAGAGTATAAAATTGTATAAAAAAAATAATATGGCCCTGTCGATTCATGTCACATTAAAAAGTAAGAATTTAAAAATATTATACAAATTAGAAAAAAGTACTTTACTAAAATAAGTTGTTAACAACTAATGGAAGGAGATAATAATACCAATGTTCGATAATTCTTAATAAATTATTAAGTAATTGATCTTTAAAAACAAATACATCATTGCCAAAGACTTACGGTGCCACATAAGTTAATACTTCAGCAACTGTAAACAGTTACAAAAGTTTATTTTATCCTAACATTATTTATAGCAGCATTTAAGTATCTTAATTGCTTATCATACATATGCTTCTACTCTCCTACCTTTTATTTTATCAAAGAATTGACGCCATGATATTAAAGTTTTACCCGACCAAATCCAGAAGCTGGATGTGATACCAACAATCATTGTCATGAGGTACTTTATCATGAACATTTCAAACTTAGGCCTATCCACTTCTGGGTGTGAAAATGGACACGGAATAGAATAAAGTGGTGTAGAGCACATGTCACGATGCCACGTCAGCATCCAACTGTCGAAATGAGCTTGTTCATAAAATAAACAAGCAATGACAATGAGGGCTGGTACAGTGTACAGAACTCCAAAAATACCAATTCTAATCATTAACTTCTCTAGTTTATCTGTTTTAGTACCATCATGTTTCATGACAGTCCGTATTCTGAATAGCGAGACAAAGCCAGCAAACAAAAATATTGTACCCAAAACAAGATATGCACATAATGGTATCAGTACAAATCCTCGAAGAGCTTCAGAATCCCAAAGTCCAACATAACAGACCCCTGACAAAATGTCACCTGAAATAAAAATATTATATTATTATTATAGTTTCTTTTTAGTTTTATTGAAGTACACTAAAAAACCTGCTCTAAATCAATACTTTAACTTATACTGTTACAGATATACCATAAAGTTTAATTAAACTGCTTGTCAAATAATACTGTAAAATGCTTTACAGATTCAGAAATAAGAAATATAAGTGTTCTTACCATCTACTTTTCCCATTGCTAATATTGAAATTGTTTTGATAGCAGGTACTGCCCATGCAGCCAAATGAAAATACTGAGAATTAGCTTCTATGGCTTCATGTCCCCATTTAAGTCCAGCTGCCAAAAACCATGTCAGAGTCAATATAACCCACCAAATACTAGATGCCATACTGAAGAAATATACCACCATAAATAATATTGTACACGGTTCATGTTTAGTGCCTTGAGTTATTACAGAGGTATTAGGTAGCCTTGTTCCACTTATGGTTGATGGAAAAGGACCTTGACAGCTTATAGTGTCCCCTGAACTCCATCCCATTACATAAGCTGCAGCAACCATTAAATAGCAAACCGACAGGAAGATTATTGGTCTTTCAGGGTAGCGAAATCTGTCAGTATCTATTAGGAAAGTGAGAACAGTAAAGAGGCAACTTAAAGTACACAATGTGGCCCATGTTCCAATCCATAACCTAGCAAAGTTTTTCTCATCTTCACTGAAAAACATTCCATTGCATGGAGCACCGCAGTCCAATTCAACTTTTTCACCAACTTTCAGAGAGTATTCCAAATCCAGACTTTTAGGTATTTTAAATTGAACAGGACACACAAAACCATAATCTTTTGCACCTTGTAATTTTGTTGGATCTCTATCATAATCATACTTATAATCTACTTTAGGCAGTTTATTTTCGGTAGGTTTTCGAGATTCATGAGTTACATTATTATCACCAACACATATAACATTTTCACCGGTTGCTTCTGGAAAGTTAGAGCATTCCAATTCTTTGGGCCATGGAAATGCAAAGCTTACAATGAGCTTATAGCATTTACTTTTCGCCGATTCGCATAGATGGCGACAAGGTGGAATTGGAGAATTAAGAATTGTACATACTGGAGCATACATGGAGCACAAAAAGAATTTTAAATCTGGTGAACAGTTTACTTTAATAAAAGGCGTAAACTGTCGCACGGCTAGGTCTGCTTCTTCTTGTCTAACGTGGTTAAGCAAATTAGGAAAGATAGTTTGATTGTATCTTATATCCTGACAGAAAGGAATAGTGATAGGTTCACATCTTCCATGGTGTGGTAATGTATCTCCTTGATATACCGTCACACGTGAACTTTTAGTTAACACAAACAAATAAAACAGTACATTTATAAACAACACCCATAGTCTGCCCATGTTGTTTAAAGTTGTGTATTCACAGTAATTATAATAGTATTCAAACTAAAGAATTATCATGTTTGTAAAGGTCTTATAACTTATACCTTATACACATAATATAAATTATCAAAATAAGAAAAATACTTTAAGTTTTGCTGCAAAGACTATGGGTCCATCTGCCATCGGGCATCGGCCATATTTAAAAATAATAAAAACAATTAATACAGTACATGAATGAATGGCAATACTAGTTCAAAAAACGGTTAATATATTTCATGTAATAAGTAAATAATTTAATTAATTTATGAACATAAATATCAGAACTATAGATAAATATTTAACTCCATAATTAATGAATGAATGAATGAAATAAAATTATAAATCTTTAAATATTTATTTTTGTATGACCCTATTGTCATATATATATATATATATATATATATATATATATATATATATATATTACGGTGTAGTTATTAGATTTTTGTTCATTAATACCAGTTTTTCTCATAATCAAAATATCGTTGTCTTAATGCATTAAATGTTATCTTCTAGGTATTAACATTAACAATAATAACTGCTTATAACAAAAAAAAATGGTAAGTATGGAGTAGCAAGCACACATTTCATATTAAATTGAAGTTAATAGCTGGATTATGTTCATTAACGTATGATGCTGGCGCACTCCAGAGCTAGGGTTTGGTAGCGATAACATTCTATGTTGTGCATATGTTAGTACAATATTGTACAAATATTTCTACCCTTGCAATAATCTCTGTTACATAAATAAAAAATTGAAAAAGTAATGTTGTTGAGAAACTGGACAATTTGTAGCTCTGTGTTCAAAAACCCACACATAACCCTGAACTTTTAAATAGGAGGGACGTTGGTTCCATTTGTTTATTCTTTTTTC
This sequence comes from Melinaea marsaeus rileyi, assembly GCA_918358865.1. Lineage (NCBI taxonomy): Eukaryota > Metazoa > Arthropoda > Insecta > Lepidoptera > Nymphalidae > Melinaea > Melinaea marsaeus. The sequence goes on from OU911089.1 coordinate 25,329,138, forward strand.
CGCAAGATGTAGAGCGGCGGAACTATTCCCCAGGGGTCGGGGTTTCAAATTTTGTCCTTATCGATATTTTTTTTATTCCATATTTAATTAAAAAAGAGCGTATTATCCCAGCTTCTTTTCATAGGCTAGTATCAAACCATAAAAATGAAATGATAATACTATGACGGTGATTGTTTGAAAGATGAATCGCAGAAGGAAGAATTGTAGTATTTTCAACATGCTGAAAAAAAAAACAAGGAACCTAAGAAATAATAAATGTTTATTATATTAATCGATCTGATGGACAAAAAATTTACTTCATAACATAATTTTATTCTTAATATACACCAAACGAATTATAAACTACTTACTTAGGTATCTACTTAAATAGAATAATTTATTTGTACTAATATTGCAATCAAAATTTTCTTGACTAAAGTAGATTTACTATTTAACATATTATTTAATACGTGTAAACGTAGAATTCTGCTTTTAAATTAATTTTGGTTTCAAAGGTCTTTAATTTACGCTTTGTCATCTGTAGTATGTGGATCAGCAGAGGTTTTATCGGAATCTTATCGTTGTCAGTGTATCATCTTTGCCTATTCCGTTGGAAAGAATTAAAAAAAAAAAAAAAAGTTGTTTGTCAAATTGTCAAATGTCAAGTATGGAAGTTTGTAAATTCAAATCCGATAACCGAGAATAGAAAATTGTAATATATAAATAAGTAAAACACTTGAAACTATTGAATCTTGATGTTTAACTTAAATATTTAAAACTGTGATTTATGTTATTACAATATCTGTTTCTGTAAAAATTTATATATATTAAAAATATATTGATATATATTGAAAAAAAACTTAAATATTTTACAATATGGACTTAGGAAATGAAAATATTGATTTTGTCAAATTAATCAATATTAAGGGTAATGTTGACAATATTACTCCACACAAAATAGCTGTGGTAGCTTTCTTAAGAGAATATGGATTATTAAAAATGGAAGGTTGGCTAATATTTTAAAAATAATGCTATTATTTTATTTTGTTTGTAAAAAATAATAAAACATTTAATTATTTCTAGCCAAAGATATGATTGACTGCACAATGGCACCAAAGTATAGAAAAGATTTTTGTATCCTTGCACTTAAGTTGATACAGGTGAGTTATAAATGAAATGTATGTAAAGTATGTATTCAGAATTTTATAAAGGGAGATTTTTTTTGTGTAATTTAATTTTACACTAAGATCCGCCGCCGTGCGCTCCTGGAGTTGAGCTGGGCCCCCTCAGTTTTTTGACCATTATTTCTAAATGTAATGAGATATTTTTATTCTGTTTTTTTTAAAACATGCCCATTCAGAAGCTTTACAGCTTTGCCATTTTCATCCAAATTGGTTGAGTAGTTTTTATGTGATGTTGCTTCAAAAAGAAGTTTCCCAATTGGTTTAGAGCTTTGTATACGCTCAGCTCAATTACAAAAATATATATCCAAGTGCTCTTAGAGTCAAGAAAAAGATTTGAGGGTCATATGCACATGGCATACAATTATATATATTTATATAATATATAATTTAAGTGCTTTATATTTTAGTGCCCTGATATGGAATTTAAGGAACTAGAGGCGCTTCTTACCGATGGACGTTATAATTTATTAAGTGTGCATCTCCAGAATTTTTGTGTACGTCTACAGAATATATATGTAAATGGAATCAATGCTTTAATGGATTGTGTAACGTCTACTGTCGATAAACTGATGATAGAACAGAGTGAGACAAATCCTTGTATTATAACCAGATGCAGTGTATTAGGTATGTTGTGAATCTTAATATATAAAGCACAAAGACACTCACTCACTGACTCATTCATCACTCTACAGCCTAAACCGTTATACCTAGAAAGCTGAAATTTGGACACAAGACTCCTGACATATTGAATAGGTGCAATAAGAAAGGATTTTGCAAAGGTCCAAACCGTACCAAAGTTACAGCTAAAAAACTGCAAAGTTTACCCCCGCTCCCTCCCTTCTCCCATTCTCAAAATCAGCTAGTTATTATTAAATTAATAAAGTTTTTTTTTTTATTAATGTTTTCTTTTACAGGTTTTTATTTACGGAGAATATTGCTATATTTAGACAAACTCACATTTGTACAAGTAGCTTCTCTATATAAATCATTTTGTATATACTATCAGAAGGGACGACCCGGCTTGATGATGAGGTCGCTTAGCAAAGAGGTAACATTTTTTATAATAACTATTACATTATATATATATACATTATATATATCTGAAAGATTAATATTAATTCATTATAATTTTTAGATGTTAATTACATCACACATATTTTTACAGAAATTAAACAACATGGAATCACAGGCAGAAACTTCAAAATCATCTCTGCTACCCGAAGAATCAAAGCCGCAAGAGATGTTTATGAAGATGAATATTATTGACAGAGATAAGTTAGTTCATTTACATTATTGACAGCCTCTTAACAGAAGATGTTTCATATTTTTATAAATTTCTACACATGAAATTAAGCCTATTACACAGCTTAATGCACACTACTTGACCCTAAAAATAGTGAGTTAAAAAGAGCTAATTATGCTAATTAGTGTCAAATTTTGCCTGAAATATCAATTCAGATTTATCTCAGTACTCACTGATAAGGACTTTTGGTAACCAATCTGTCCCAATAGCCAGTAGTATATAAGCGAGTCAGATAATGTTCATATCCTTGCACTAAGTAGAATGCTAGCTCATTAACCTTTCCACTTAGTGGACCTAGTGTTTGATAGATTGGATAACGGTTGCTTGATTAATTATTACTTTTTTTAAATTATATTTTTTGCACTTTGAATCAATACCAGTTATCACTTGTGTCAAATGGGAGTGTCGGGACTATTCATACCATACTTATCAAAATAAGCCTTTCTGTAAGACACTCTAACTTAATTAACACTAAACCTACCAAGTACCGGTCAAATTGACCGTTCTTAAACATTTGTAAAACTTACACATTTTTAAACGTTATAATATCGCTATCAAACTACATGACAATTCTTAGAATATGCATATAATATTTTCTTCACTCTTTACTTTTAGTTATTTCCATTATTAAGTGCGTTATATAATAAAATAACTTTTAATTACCGGTCAATTTGACGGCGTGCGGTAGGAACAGATATATAAGAATTGTCCGTAGGTTTAGTGTTAAGGCTATGAGGATTCCAAATGCCCTGCTCTGAGAAGAACCTGTTACTTTATTATGTCATTAATGTGCTATGACTTTTTGATCCGTCAATAATTTAGTTGATTTTTAATTTCAGTACATTTGAAGAGTGCCAGTGGTCAAGGAAGCAAGCGGAACTCTTTACAGCACAACAGGCTAATCTATTGCAAATAAACGAGAAGAAGGCGATGCCGCCCAAACAATTACAGAAAACAATCATGCAGATTATGAATGATATACCGGAGTATCCAGATATTGTAAGTTTATTTTTTTGTGTTATTTGAACTTATTTGTCGGTTTATTATTAACACTAAACCTACCGATAATTTTTGTATACCTGTCCCTACCGCACGCCGTCAAATTAACCGGTCATTAAAAGTTATTTTATTATATAACGCAGGTATGGAAATAACTAAAAGTAAAGAGTGTAGAAAATATTAAATGCATATTCTAAGAATTGTCATGTAGTTTGATAACGATATTATAACATTTAAAAATGTGTAAGTTTTACAAAAGTTTAAGAACGGTCAATTTGACCGGTACTTGGTAGGTTTGGTGTTAATATACTTAACACTTTCGCTGCCACCAGATTTTCAGAAATTGAGCCCTGTGTGCTGTTTCAATTTTTCATATAAACATTTGCATAAAGGCATTTAAATAAACGGAAAAATAGTAAAAAAAATGTTGAGCCAATTAAATACTATAAAAAATTGACTTTTAATTGCTCCGTACATGCTACGGCCCTGGGGTGAAACACGGGGTGAAACTTGCGTCTCCGTACACCTACGGAGCTGGCAGTGAAAGTATTTCAGTCTGTAATTAGTATGAGATTCATTCTTTTTTAAGGTATTTTGTTTTTTACTTTATCAATAAAGTAGTTTAAAATATTATTTATAATCTATAAGCCTCTCAAAACAGCTGATGGATTTTTTATTTGAAAATTATTAATGTTTAATCTTATACTGATTTCATGCCGTAGCAGGGTTTGGAGATTTAGAGATTTTGCAAGTAATATTGATATTTTTTTTTATCTTATATTTTTGTCCTAATTATAATAAAAATCAAAAATACAATTGAGTTTAAGTTATACTTTTCTTTAGAGATTTTGCAAGAATTTTTTTTTTATTTTACTTATTCTAAGAAAAAAGGTGGTTATTAAATAAATAGCTATTAATTTTTTTTTATTATATTTCAGCATTTTCTCAGTTTTCTCAACTGCATAAGAATGAAAGAGTTCTGCGGAGCTCAAGACTCTCTTTACAATTGCTTTGACAGAGCCGTTTTTAACATGTGCGGAAGTGGAAATTCGTTTAATGATAGAAATAAAAATTTCCGCTATGCTGCACTCAACAGAGCGGCGATGCACACTCAGTTTGGACACAAGTGAGTATAGTGACATTTAAAAAATATTTTAATTAGCTCATTTATTATCCTTCATGGTGTTAAGTAAAAATATTGACTTTTTTAATAAATAAATTATTAATAAGACTAATGAAAAATTACTAAGTCTTTTTTAAATATTACAAAAAAAAATACTTTTCGCGTTACCCTCTGTTTCACGCACAAATTTCAGATTAAAGAATTTTTATTAAATAATTAATTATAATTTAATTATATTTTCCATTAAGACATATACAAATATTTATACACTTTTTCGTCTTACAACTAATTAATTATTAAGGAGCAAGTACATAATACATAAATTTAATCATATTAAGGTCAGTAGCAATGGAGGGTGTCGGCGAGGCGTTGGGTCGTGCACAGGAGGCGGCAGACAGCGCATGCGTGGCGGCGGCGGCGGCGTGGGGCGCGCTGGCGGGGGGCCGCGCTCGCCGAGCTGCGCTGCTCGCTCGCGTGCCGAGACCACCGCGCGCTGCGGCGGCCGCCGTGCAACTGATGGCTCAGCACGCTGCCGTCAATGCCGCCAGGCCGGCTGAAGTTTTTCAGGTACCTCCTGCTTCTCTTAGACGCCACCAGGTTGGCGGAAGCTTTTCAAGTACCGCCTTCTTCTCTTAGACGCCATCAGGTTGGTGGAAGTTTTTCAGATACTTCCTTTTTTCTTTGACAACTCCAGGCAAACCGAAGTTTTTGCATTTAGGCTTGACTAGTACAGGCATACATTGAGCAACAGAGGATAATAGTCACAACACGACGCGATTATGATTTGACTGTGTGGTGCTTCCGGTGACTGGTCGCTTGCTAGCCACGGATTTTTTTTTTACTTTTAATTAATCTTAAAGCCGGCTTATTGAATTGATTGCGATGATTATAGTCGTTCGTACATTGCTCACTAAATATATTGGCGTTTGTGAAACAGTCATCATCATAATAAAAAAATCTGTTTGGGACGGATTTTTTTTATCTCAATTATTTATTTGCAATTTTCTTTTTTTCGCGCCTTTTTAATACAAATAACAAGATAAGATTAAGAGTAAAAATCAGATTTCAAAAAATAGCCATTTCTTTGGTGTCATAATAAGTAATAGATCTTTGGTTTGACCGACTTTTTTATGACAATCTATTACACAATTTACAATAACATTTTCTCATAACTTAATGTTACCATTAATGTGTGATTCAACAAATTGTTTGTTTCAGATCATAAGTAAGGGAGACACGATCAACTACTTGCACTCAATGACAGACCTGACCATGGCGGGGCTGGCCAACACGGCCGCGCTGTGGGGGTTGTACGGGAAGACGGAAATGGCGTCAGTTAATTGTCAACTACTCTTGAATTTAAATACGAGTGAGTATTAAAGTGTAGTGAGAGAAGAAATTAGAGGTTATTGTATGGACATGTTATGGAGGGATGAGAGATATGTTGGGTTTGGAAGTGGAGGGGTGCATATGTAGAGGGGGTCTGGAAAAAAAGATGATGAATTGCGTGAAAGACGATATGAAGGAGGGAGTGTGTACAGAGATAAGCAACAGGGAGTATGGAAGGAAAAAACAAAATGCCGATCACAAAATTAGGATAAGGGCAATGTGATGATAATAATGATGATGATGAGTTAGTATTTAATATTTTTATTTACCAATAACCACTATTTATGAAGCGCTTAACCGTAATAGCATAACATAAAAATGAACGATTTACTGTAATATTTATATATACAAACAAAATACAGTCTCTAAAAACATTGTTTATAATATCGACATTATAATAAAGAATATCAATATCCAACGACTAATCAGCGTTATAAATGTTTCACTTAACCATAATAATATAAATTACAAAAAGCAATCATCGCGTTCTATCATTTTATAGACGGAATAAGTTGACTATAATTGACTAAATCGAAAATAATCCTGACATGTTTGATACACGAGTGACCAGTATTGATTCAAAGATATAAATATATTATTACATGCAGAGTGCAGCATAGGGTCGGGCAGCGTGTGGGCGTGGTCCGCGGGTGCGGGCGCGGGCGCGGTGTGCGCGGCGGGGTGGCGCGGGGCGGGCGCGCTGGCGGCGGCCGTCGCCTCGCTGTTCCGCGAGCCCGCCGCGCTCGCCGCCGCCGCCAGGCTGCACGCCACGGACGCGCTCAGGGCCGGTATTATACCTTGTATTTACCTTGGTGGAAGTGGTTTTACCGATATTATACATTATATTTGCCTACCGTTCTGGGAACTGACATTCCCGGTTTTATATCTTATTTATCGTTCCTTCCGTTCTGTTCTGGGAACTGACATTACCGGTATTATGTTTTAGTTATCATTCCTTCCGTTCCACTCTGGGAACTAATATTAACACATTCCTCTTCCTTACCAATTCCCAGACATTCACCTATTCATAAATCACCTCCTATCAGTTTGAGATATACGAGTACCTGTATTTTGGGAGTTAGGTTTATAGGTGCCATAAAAATAAAGAGATATTTATGAGTACATATATTCTTTATAAAGTGTGAAAAGAATTTTAAGACTAAATTACTGGTTAATTTTATCGTCGTAACTTCTATACTTTCTTATAGATCCTCATAATTGATTTTATTTATCAGGTAAATGGGAAGAAGCAGATCAGAGTATAAGACAGCTGGCATCCTACGACCGTTGGGAGAGTCAACTCCTAAGAGCTGAAATGTACTTCCTCAAAGAGGACCCCACTGATGCTCTGGAAACTCTCTACGATATTTTGGACTATTGTAAGACTGAAGACGACAGCTTGCATTACATGTCATTACGATTAAAGGCAATGATAATGGTGGCGGAGGTGCAGCATACCTTCAGCAATATCCGCTCAACTAATACAATGCTGCTGAGTGAAGCGTTGTCTCTGGCTAAGAAGTACCACCTACACTTTTTGGCCGCCACTGCTGAAATGCACACGGCCAACGTACAATTACACATGGGGTGCTCAAAGAACGCTTTGATTTTGGCGCGAAAAGTTCTACCCTTGATTATGGAACATGGCAGCGCTTACGACATGGCGAGAGGTAAAGGTTTATTGTTTATTATGCCAATAAAAAAATAATAAAACCTCTTTAGCCAATAATATAACTTACTTATTTATTTTTATATTTTTTTCACTTTAAATCATTACTGATCACTTGTGTATCAAATGAATATCAGGAAATTATCCCTTCTCTAAAGACACTCTCCCACTTAAATTGGGTTTAGGAGGGTTCCAAACCCGCTGATAAAAACTACAAAACAAACTCGGCTGGGTATTTCTCTATTGTGATGACTGATTCACAAACGTCAATATATTTAAAGCAATGTACGAACAACTAGAAGCGTCGTAATCAATTCAATAAGCCTAATGATTAGTTAATAACTAGGGGCGCCAACAAACCCTCAATTTCGATCCGCTGCGCTCGCGAAATCTCGGGTGCCGTTTGCATATTGAGCGAAGCGAGCCCAGTGTATTTACTCATCGTTTCCCATTGACTTCAATGGGATATCAGTTTTTTGAAATATTGAAAAAAAAATTTTTTCAATTTTTCAAAAAAAAATTTTTTTTAAAAACCTTCACCTAATGTGTGTCTTTTTGTTTACAAAATTTCATAATTTTCCGTCAAGTAGTTTTTGAGCCAATTCGTGACAAAGAATGCAAAAAGTCTCCAGTAAAACGTTCCGCTCACCTCGTTCGCTTCGCTCAATAATAAAAATAAATCCGTGGCCAACAAGACGACCAGCGACCAGCGATAGGATAATAATTGTTTGCTTCAGGGTTGCTGCTGTACACAAAGTGCCGCATAGCGACCGCTCCGGTGGGGGGCGAAGCGCGAGGCGCCGTGCTGCAGTCCTGCTGCGAGGCCCTAGACACCGTCAAGGAGAACTTCGCCAAGGTTGGAGCACAGGCCAGGCTGTTGCACACCTGGTACTTGCAGGTAATTTCATGTCTTGCTGTTATTACTAATTTAGTCTGTCATATTCTGGAATATATATTATATTCCGGAATTATAAAATATGAATATTTTTCTATTTCTATTCCAACTTTTTGTGGATTGTTTGCAATGTTAAACTAAAGTAAAAAATAAACCTCGTTTCTTTTTAAGGGTCAAAAAAAATATTTTATAGTGTATCTTTTTTATCTTATAAATTATACACATGTATCAAAATAACACATTTAACAATTTTTTTTAGCTTTGTAATTTTTCAAAGTTATTTGTAACTTAAATAGATAAAAAGATTTAATTTTTTCTTCTAGGCCCAGCTATACAATGATATCGGTAACATTGTAGCAAGAAACCAGTGTGCCTGGATGTACCGACAGCTTGAGACACAAAATCCACTGGAACCACTAAACATGCTGCACATAATGTATTAAAGTACCAAATAAATATGAGTTTATTTAATACAATATGATCAATATAATTTATCATTCAACAGAGCTTTTTGTATGATCTCTGACATTGTCGTTTTAATGTCTCTGCATAACACTTCTGCGAGTAACACTTTGCTATCACTGTGAGCCTCTGAAGGCACGTATGCTCCCTCCCCTAGAATATTAGTATCATTCCAACAATGCCCAAGCGATACTTGAGATTCACAGATACGTCCCAACTGCAATAGTAATGATGTAATATCTTCTAGTAAGGACGGAAATGCAATGCAAATTCTTACAAGCGATTTTAGAACCGGTTGGAAGAGTTCCAAACGTAGATCACTCGGTAGCACAGATAGGAGCGTGGATAGAGTATTGACACACAATCTTGCGATCGACATTGCTTTTGGTAAAGCGTACTGGATTGATAAATGAGATACTAAATCCACTGCAAATATTTGCTTTTCTAGGGACGCCTGGCTCAAAAGTTCTGGAATGAAGTCCAAACAGATATGCATTGAAGGTATTCCTTGCACAGTCACTGTTAGCAGTTCTCTTGGATATCCTTGGAAATGCACCAATTTTGCAAGAGACGGCTCCGCTATAAATACTTGGTGTAAGAATGAGCATATAATGCTTCGAATTTCACGCAAAGACCACATTAGTTCGGGCTTAGATTGATCTTCTTCAGTTTCTAGACACGCTTCCAACAAAATCTGTAGTGCTGCGCTCTCTTGAGCAGCAACTAGAGCATTCTTCAATTCTTCTCTCTCAGAGTCTGATGTTAATTGTCCGCTTTTCTCTAGCAGAGGTTTGTCTAGAAGGTGTCTGCTTAATTGGCTTCTAGAGGCTGCTAGACTTGCCTCCAAAATTCTTAATATTATTTTCAATATGGGACCACATCTAAACACTCTGATGTCACATCGGAGAACTTGTAATGGATCAACCAAAACATTTTCCTGCGTTATTGTAACATTTTTTGCGTTGCCATTATTTATATCCAGTAAGGCGTTTATAGTCATGATCCAAAGACACCTCGGGAGAACTGTGTTCAAGCGGAGCCAAACTTCACGGTACAACTCTTGTATGTGTCTAGGAACTTTATCTCCAAGGACACTCTTCACGTATGTCACAAATATTTCAGCAAACGGCCAAATATCAGTTGGGTTTTTATTGAGCATTGCCTTCAATACTTTGCCAGTTTTATATGGATTTTCTTCAATGCACTGAAATGCTTCATTAATGAATAGTTCAGAGAGATTAACGTCTATCTGGTGGCGACATGAATCTCCAAAGACCTGATCGTCCATCCAGTCGTCTACAAGGGAGAGCTGGGGAAAATGTGTAGCAAGCAACCGAAGTAGAGGACTGAAAAGTCCACCATAGCTCATTTGATCCTTTTGAGCCTGGTGTAATAAGTACTTAATTGGGAGTTCGGAGAGAAATGTTGTTGAGTAACTTTTGATTTTCCTCCCATTAGCCATAAGGATAGCAGTGTTCGCCAATCTCACATCCTCATAAAGAAGGAGGTAATATATAAGTAATAACTGAGCGGCCAAAGTTGGCTTGTCTATATTAATTTCAACCCCGTCCCCATCAGTTTCCATTGCAAACGGTTTGCTGTGAGAATCAAAGTTGACACCAAATATTGAATTTCTGAATACTTTTCGTATCTCCTCCTCCGTTATTGGTTTGTTGAAGTATTCGCTGGTGCCCTTGTTGTTTATAACTAGGATAGAATTAACATAAACTTCAACAAGCGCTGGCATCACTGGGTGCAGAGGCGCCACACAGTTACAGATCTGACTGTATATCCAATTCTTAATTGGTACTTTGTGCTTGGAGAATGCCCGAGATTTTAACAATTGATGAATGCAATGTACCGGCAAGTAACCGGATATGTTGCTGCTGAGATTTGCAGTAACCGGGACTTTAACGGCATGTGCTGTTACAACCTGCAAACAGAAGATATATTTATTATTTTATCTCATAAAGACATTAACACACACATAAAAAAGACATTATTCATCGGAAAAAAAAGAAATAAAATGTAATTTAAGATAAAAAAATTAAAACTAACTTAAACCTTAATGTTAAAATGCTTAAGATAAATATTACAGACCAATTAAAAGTTTCAGACCTGTTCAGTGAATATTAAAAAAAAAAAACAGAAAAAAAACGAATAAACTTATAAACCTTAATGTTCAGATCAATCAAATGTACCTGTTCAGTGAATATTAAAAAAAACAACAATTAAAAAAATACAAAAATAACTTAAACCCTAATGTACAGGTCAATCAAATGTACCTGTTCAGTGAATATTTCCTGTGTGAAGGCCTGTTTGATCCGAGCCAGTCCATTGGGTCTCACGGGGACGCGCATCCCCAGCGTGGCACACACCAGCTCACCCACAGCCGCCAGCTGGCCCGAGTGAAAGTGAATTGCTATGAGAAGCAGCATTTCCCCAAACGAGGCTGTGACACCGGAGTTGCTAGAAAAGAAATTTTATTGTATTTTTGTTCATTTATGTTTCTTGAACTCAGTTCCCTCATGTGGCTAACAGGTTTAGTAGAAATCGTCGTGTAACGTAATGCCGCATGCTGTGTATGTGTGCGTGCGTGTATCCTTCTCCCTCTCTGTGTCCCTGTCTCTTTTTATCATTAACCTCAATACAGAGTTGTACAAATGTTAAAACACATGTTATTTGTGTTTTTGTGTTAGATCATATGTGAATATTTGTTTATTATTTCATTTAAAATCTGTATTATATGTACTTATTACACTTATCGTAAGCCAATAATTTCTATAATATAACGCAATTATATTTAATCATTTTGGATAAATTACCTTTCAAAATAAGCTTCCTCCTTTACGAGCCACTGAACCCATTCAATTGCTTTTTTCTCATGTTCTGGAGCAGCTGTATAACAAATTTAATTACATAAAAGTCCCTAAATTAATATTAAAAAATATTTGAAAATAGAATACAAACCCATTAGAGATGGACAGGCTAGAATCATACACAAACTCAAGGAAACAAATCTTACACCAGCGGGAGTAGGTGGTGGCTTTTGTGTGACGAGTCTCAAAAGTCCCGACACTTCATCATCCTGAAACTTTATCCCTGCAATGCCTCTCAGAGCGCAATACAATCTCAGTAAAGCTGATGCATCAACACCAGCTGCTGCCTCTTTCAATCTATTGAGAAGTTCCTGACGTAATTTCACTAAAATTGCATGACCGTCACCTTTTCCTCGTTTATGTGAGTTACGTAAAAACGTTGCAAACCATGCTCTTGTTGTTTGATCTGAGCCCAACAAAAGACCTGATATAAAGGATACCTATAAAATAAAATTTAAGTTATCAAATTACTTTTGCAATTAATAGTAATATGGATGTTGAAAACCAAATTTTTACCAAATCTTCTTGATGATGTGTTAAGGTAAGATTAATTATCAAACATGGCAGTCTCGAAGCCGACACTGCTTTGGCTCTTACTGCTGTTGCTATGTATGGACAGGCATCACACAATGTGGATAGAGTCTTAGCTCTAATGCCACCATCATCTCCTCGTTCAGCATTCATAACTAGTGATTCAGCCACTAAAATAACAAAAATAAGCATAAATAAATAAGCAGTAACAAAAACTGAACATAATGATGGTCTTATAAGTACAAGTTAGTATCAATGTTCAGACAACAGTCAACTAGAATTATAAAATGTATTAAAGCCTAATTATTAGATTTGTACCCAAGAACTAAAGATAATATAAACTAAACTTAATAAATGCATACCATCTAATAGTGTATCAGGCATATTTGCTACAACCCAAGATATAATAATAGGTCCCTTATTTACATGAAGAAGGATTTCAATAATTTCACATATATTAAGCAAATTGGGTAATTCGGCAAGGCTAATACAAATCACATCTGTGATTTCCTCAAGATATACTTCATTATCAAAGAGCTCAGATGGCTTGATTGAGGATTCTACATTTGAATTTTTATTTTGATTATACTCTGCCAATTGAGCCTGCATCTGCAATAATTCAGAAAGTACAAGCCGAACTCGCCTAGCAGAATCTGACTGTTCAAAATCATTTGCAATTCCGTTCACCACATTCTGTATTAAAAAAGATTCTGTGCTTTGGGATCCACTTTTTAACCTGAAAGTAAGTAGAAAGTAGTAGTAATAAGTAAAGTATTTTAATAAGACTTACTGGATAGTAAATATCAAAAACATACCGCATTTGTTGCTCTTTCTTTAAATCAACTTCAAGAGCATGGAATTCAATAGAAAGTAACGATACTATGAAGTTTACTAAATCAATTCCAGACAGTAATGTTAGAATATCTTTCTTTGCCTCAGCACAATATCTTGTAACATCAAGGGGAGCTATAAGAGCCATTCGAACTAGACATGGTATAATAGGTCTTATTTCATCAGATGTACATTTTATAAGAGTTGATATATCAACATCTTTTAAAGCTTTAAAAACTTGAGGTTTAACCGGTTTCATAAAAACGATGTCCATGGCTGTGTAGGTTATGTTTATTTGCCACTTGATTTCAAAATTACAAATATAATACAATCATTATATTTAATATCTTTTTTTAATAATATAAACGATTAAATGAAATTTTATTCATTAATGTTGACAAAAATAACAAAATTGATTCGAGTCAAAACATCAAGTCAAAGCTCTTGACATTTTCATGTTGACAATATGCATTCGGAATCTGTAACATAAAGATCAGAAATAAAATAATTTAAGAAAATAAGACGAAATTTATAAAGTTTTAATTATGAGCACTTTTTTTATTAATATTATTAATTTACACTTGCATTTGAATTAACATTCATTACTGCATGTTTCTTAATATTCTTTTGTTTTTAAATGCTATCCCATGACAATACAGGTATCGCAAAATAGTGTTATTCGTATATTTTCCTTAGTTACCTTATTTTTTTTCTATATATAAAATATTAAATATTATTTAAATTTAAAGTGAAAGCATCAAATTACGTCATACTTACGTGTTGTTTTAGTCTAAGGGTTATTTATTATTATTTGTCCAAGTCTGGGCCTTAAGGGTTTGTCCTTGACTTTGTGAATGGTTAATAGACTTTTTGTGACCGTCAATGTTTATTTTAATAATGTATAACTAAACTAAACTTTGACGAAGAATATTTAATAATTTATAGTCCTTCAAATTATTAACTGTTCTTTTTAACAGAGTTAACATTTAAACTCAAACTTCAAGTTAAGTCATAATATATTTTGAAGTTGTGTAATAAGTAATGTTTTCTCTTTTAATCAATTTCATAGTTACTTTATTTTATTGTTTGATATAATTATTGCTTTTAATCTCATAAACTGCAAATATTTTAAATACACTCTTAGGCTGAAAAATGTTGGTCTACCAGTTTAAAAAATGCTCTAGTTACTAAAATGGGTCAGCAAGGCCTAAGAGGTCCAGGTAAATCCATATAAATGTTTTTGCTTTCGATTTCCGAAAAGACCTGCTTCCGAAAAAAGTATCACGGTCGATTGCGAAAGCAATTCTGTGGATTTAAGAGTTAAGGAAAATTATTGGTTTTAAGTTATTATTGTTAAAGCGGGGATATTTTGTTATCATGCATAATTAACCACAACCTTCCGATAGTATCAATAAAGGATTTTAAGCGAGAAAAAGTACAGAAGGGAAAAAAATTACAGTAACCTACTCTCATCAAATTGATGTATATGATAAAAAAAGTTTTATTTGAGCTGATAGATTTGCTATATATATATATACAGAATAATCGAGGTTGCTTAACTATTGGCTGCCGAAAAAGTTTTAAGGCATTCGATTTAAGAAATTAATTCGTTCCAAATCATGTATTATACTTATTCCTATTGAATAGGCATATTTTCTATCGAGTCATAAAGCTAGAGCTTAAAGAACTAAACAAACCAATATCCTATAAAACTTCATACAAAACAAAGATTGCGGCAATAACTACACTATCAGGTTTCCTTAAGGAAATGAGTAACTGATTAAAGTTAAAAAGAAATAAAAGGAATGTACCATATATTTAACGGGTTTAATGTCTTTGTTTGTGTAAAATACATTTATATGCTTTATAAGTTTGCCTGTTTTATTCATTTAATTCTCTTCACAAATATTAGTCAACATTTTTTAAAGAACAAAATTGTTAATCAACAAACTAAATATATATTTTTTTGATTCCTTTGACCATAATTTACGATCTTAGTTTAATTGTAATTATAAATAAAAAAGCTAAATTTATTTTTTTATTCAAAAGGTAAACAAAATGGCGGCGTAATGAAATGACAGAAAGTCACGAAAGTAAGAGACAAATATTATGATGAAAGGTGCTAAAAATATTCTTTATCAACTAATTTGAATCCCACAAACGTAAAAGAACGAGATTTTAATATTAATATCTGAAAAATGTAGACTTTCTTCAAAAATATCGCTATTCAGTATCATGAAAGCGATTAAATAAGCATTATAAGTCTATATTGATAATTCAAATTTGCTGCCATGACTTCGTTCGCGAGGAATATGTTTAAAATAGAAGTAGCCTAAGTACTCCTTAGTGCTATGCAAGACTAAAATGATCTATCAGCTAGTGAAAGTCCTGTTAAAATTAGTCCAGTCGTTTCAAATATTAGCCGAAACAATCATAAAATGTTTTTTTTGTATGTGCTCTATATAATTTCATCTGCATTTAGTGAAAACCTGTTAATTTTAAATTATAAACTGACACTTCATTTTTTTTTATTGAGCTGAGCGTAAGCAAGCTCTTAACCGTTTGGGAGACCTTTTTTTGTGTTTTGTTGTCTCCAGAAAGCGAGATAATTAGCTAAAAATTTTCTCATCTATGTTTGAGCCGAACGCGGATGGTATAGCGAAAACAGGTTGAAAAAAT
The DNA here is from genome assembly GCA_918358865.1 of Melinaea marsaeus rileyi. Lineage (NCBI taxonomy): Eukaryota > Metazoa > Arthropoda > Insecta > Lepidoptera > Nymphalidae > Melinaea > Melinaea marsaeus. The sequence goes on from OU911089.1 coordinate 25,345,061, forward strand.
GTTTAGCCATTCAAAAGTTATCAAGAAAAGAAGAAAGGAGAGGGACTCAACTCAACACCCGCCGCGCACGGTTGGCGGATCCTAGTATATATAGATTGTAATTCTAATTGATAATATGATTTAGTGATATGATTATGAATATTTACTTTGGCAGATAATTTAATGCATTTTTTTATAAATTTATTGTTATGGATACTGTTTTTAATTTTATAATGAATAATGTATGAATATATAGACAGACATTTGTTTAACTATATTTATTCTTGTAATTTCAAAAAGAAATCCGTGTCTAACAGCTTTTTATATCTTTAACTCAAAAGGAAATTTATTGTTCATCACTCACTTAACAAACTTTTCATGCGAAAAGTTTACTGTTTTTACTTTCTCGCATTTAAATTTCTTTTTAATTCCTTAATTTAAAGTCGTTAAGAATACAGCTTTATTATAAGTATTACAGGATTAGTTTTATTTGACTTGAAAGTGTTTATATTTTTAAATTCCCAATACATAATAAGCTTTATTTTATTGCTTGGGTCCACTTTACAAAAAATAGAAAAGTGCGAGTCGGACTCGCCCACCGAAGGTTCAGTACAGTTTTGTAGGTAACAAATAGTTTTGAAATCGATTCTCGAGTTATTAAATGATTTAAAATTTTTTGCTTCACAGATTTTCGATTTTAATGGGGGAGGGGCGGTCAGTCAAATGGAAGCATCCTATAAAATAATATACTAATTTTAATTGTCATAAGTGCCGAAATATACCATTTTTTAATGCTTAAACGGCTTTAGGTTATTTTAGGTTAGGAGTTTTATTTTTCATACTCTCAAGGAGCTTTAAACCTTAATAATGATAATTTCAACTCGATATCTCGATTCCCGAAATTAGGGATATTGATAGACAGACGGGCGGTAATCTTATAAGGGTTCCGTTTAATTCAAGGAAACCCTAAAAACAGGATATTTTTTATACCTATCAATTTTATATATACATTTCTCTTTAGACATTATGTATTTATTTGTTACAATTATTGATAAATAAATTACCTTTTAGATGTATTAATGGAAAGTAAAATAAATAAAACAAATGTATGTTTGAAGTTCAAAGCCTTACTGTCCTTAATGACAGTTTAATGTTAGTTCAAGTTATTACCTCCTGAAAATTTAAAGGCAAATCAATTTGCGTATAAACCTTCTTATAATATAATATTAACTTAGCAAAGCAAACCCACATCATTAATAACTTATTAAGATTTGATTTAATATTGATCTTAAAACTATAATAATTTAATAATGTTTCGTTTAAAAAAGTACACTAATGTTTGTATTAAGTATTTTATGTTATTATTTCAATGTGAAGCATGTTTAGTGAGTCTTGAGGACGAAATCAAATCATTTTTGACTGTAAAGTGACGCTTGTATTGAACAAAACATTTATTAATTATTCTACTCCTATTTTAATTGGTTATTTGTTTTAATTTTTATAACTATTTATACCAATGGTCCAGTTATTTTTATATTATATTAATATTTAGTAAAACTGACTGAAGAAAATAATACTACAATATAATAATAGTCTTCGTACTAATTTATGAATTATGCATTCTCTGTAGTTTTATTAAATATAATAAAACTATCAAATAAAGAACCGAAGACTAATTAAAACATAAAATAAAATCCTTAGTATTCAAAGCAAAGTTCAATTATCTTACAGTTAAAGCGCAAGCAACCTCTGGCATCTATAGAGATTGAGTTTTTCCGAGCGCCTCTGGAATATCAATTGAAATAATTTGAATCGATGTAATGAATTGGAGGTCCAGGGTTGAATGCAAGGGAGGGTGAGGGCCTAGCGGAGGGCGGGCGAGGGCCCAGCGGGGGCTCGGGCGAGGGCCCAGCGGAGGGCGGCGGCTGGCGCGGCAGTCGCGCGCGACACGTGCGCACACCGCCTCGCGCTGCTCGAACCCCGCGCTGCCCGACTCCTTTACCGCTCAATATTCCATACAATATTATAACTAAATATATTTCTCTCAAGATATAAACCAATTTTCATAAAAATCCTCCCCATAAACGACTAAACGCTTCGGAAAGCGATCGTAATTTTAATGGGTCAATAGTATGACAAGTCATTACTGAGATTACCTGCTTACATCACTGGAATCGCAATTTCGGCGGGAAATATATTATAAATGAGTAAATCATTAAAAAATACATTATTCCATACGTTTAACACCGTTCAAGTAATACGTGAAGTGTGAAACAGTAACAAGTGAACACAACACCAAAATACTTTTAGTTTTCGTACATTTTTCGAATGTTATATTATAGGATTTGTTTACTTTAAACATTTATAAGAATGTGCTAATAATATAACTTATTATATATGTTTATGTTGTATATAAATGTGCCACGTCATAGTTAAAACATGATAAATATATGTACTAATAACCAACATTACCGGGTATTTGTATTTAGACTGCGCTTATTTTATATGCGACAATTCAATTATAATTTATATATAATTGGTTTAGTATTCATACGTTTAATAAAAAATGAACACAATTTTTTTACTGTATATATACATATAAAATAATATAATTTAAATAATATCATATAATAAAAAGTAATATTTGTTTTATTATAATAGGTTTCAATTTTGCTGATAAATGTTTTATACTGGAATGAAGTAAAGATCATATATTTTTAAAAGATATATTAAATCTTCTTTTAAAGTATTTAGAATAACAATAATATAATGTCACATGCAGTGTCTTTCACGGTCTCTCTCAGCAAAAGTCAAAACGATTGTCAATATTGAAATTAGCTGTCCATTGTAACATATATATTGTAAACCTAAACGTCTAGTAACGGAGTTAATGAACGGATATCGGGACAATGTTTCAGCGTGTAATTTATTCATTACAGCCGTCCTCGATCACAAACGGAAAACTACGTTTACGTTTAGTGATCTTACATCTTAAAATTTTTCCTAACGTTCATGTGGCATCTTATAAAATACATTTTATTTAGTCTTATAAGAAATAAATATTGACGTTCAAATTAAAATCATTATTAATATCAAAATATAAGTATTTCGAGTCAATATCGGTTTATTCATCTTAATTTAGGTGATATAGGTTTGATGATTGGAATTTTTCCTAACGTGCATGTGGCATCTTATAAAATACATTTTATTTAGTTTTATAAATAAATATTGACGTTCAGATTAAATTCATTAATAATATCAAAATATAAGTATTTCGAGTCAATATCGGTTTATTCATCTTAATTTAGGTGATATAGGTTTGATGATTGGAATTTTTCCTAACGTGAATGTGGCATCTTATAAAATACATTTTATTTAGTTTTATAAATAAATATTGACGTTCAGATTAAATTCATTAATAATATCAAAATATAAGTATTTCGAGTCAATATCGGTTTATTCATCTTAATTTAGGTGATATAGGTTTGATGATTGGAAGGGAAATTGTCCTATTAATGCCGAAAGCGCAGAGATTTGTTATTAATATTTTAGTTTACACCAAAATATTATATTATAATAACACGCAATCATAATAATAGTGTTTATGTTATGATTGCTTTTAGAATTTAACCTCCAAATATCATTTTAAATTTAGATAAACTTAAAAATAATATACATTGAAAAATTATATTTATATTTACAAATGAAAAGTATTTTTAAACGCGTAAATTGGTAAAACTTTTATTTTTAAGATAAGAGACTTTATTGCTTAAAATAATATCGACAGTTAATATATATATATATATATATATAGGTCCTTATATATGGAATTTGGTTCCAGTATAAAATTAATTAAAAACTATTCGATAATTGGAATTTTAGCTCCATCAAGCTATATCAGAAAATACATACAAGTATTAATAAAATAGAAAAACAGTAATTATTATTCTTGGAAATTATTTACGTTATTTTGTTCATAAAACTTAGAAACTGTTCGTCCGTTCTTTGTTTGTTCAGTTTACAGAAACTACTAAACTTAATTTTAATTAAATTTGATAAAATAAAATGTTGTAAAATCTATGGAATACTTTTTATCACAAAAAAAAATTCTGATTTTCACGAAAATATATCAACATTTATTTGTGCTATGATTACAATCTACAATAATTAAAAATATCGAGTAAATTTTAAGGATTATGTGAATTCTCACTTCGGAATATTCTTTAATACACTAAATATTAGTTTGGGTTATAATTATAATACATGGATTTCTATACATTTCCTGTGATGAGTTGCAAAGGAGACGGGCAGACAAAATCGATGGCAAAAGCTAGTTTAATAAAAATCTTTTTATTGAACAGTAATGTATCTACAAAAATTTGTTATCAAGAATCGAAAATAGAAAAGTAAAAAAAACTGGAATGAATGTAAAATATTTTCGGGTATCAAAATGAAAAAGTGGTAAAGCTATGGAGAAAACAGTGCAACATCGAACTACAGAAAAGCTATCCGGGTGGATTTCTTTAGTGCCACCGTGGAGATTCACGGATTTATCAGACGAAAAACTATACCTAGCGTACACACAACAGCAGAGACAACGCGCTGTTCTGCGATTGATATTTACTGGGGTCCTGTTCCAAGCGTTTGCCGCTCTAGTCCCTGGGGAACGTGATTTGCATTTCGCTTATGCATCTGTCGCAATATCCCTCATACTAAATTTAATTCTGGCAGTGATATACATCCTATTTCGACAAGCACGTACAGCTTTAAATCATGTCTCATGGATTATTTTGTGGATACAGCTCCTGGTGAGCACTTCGAGACGGCTTGGAGATGCGTACAACGAGCTACTGGGCTGGGCGTTTGTGCTGCAATATTTTACGCTCGCAACATTACCATTTCATTATATGCTTCTGATATTATATAGCTCACTTTCGCTGTCTGCATATTTACTAATTCAATACTACAATGCTACAACAACTGAAAGCAGACTGGCCGATGACTTTTACTTACAGGTGAATGTCTTATTATATGAACACATATTTGAATAATATAATACAAAATATATTTTTTGGCAGCAAATAGCAAATGCTTGTCTCTTACTTGGAGCGACATTTCTGGGTGGAACTGCGTATGCAATAAATGAAAAACAACAGCGGAGTTCGTTTCAAGAGACAAAACGTAGCTTACGTGATAAACTTACTATAGAGCAACAGAGTAAAGAACAGGTTAGATATTATCTTATGGCTATAAAATTAATTTCGTTACTCCGAAGGTATTAATGTATGCCGCGTACGGTAATTATGTTTTCAAATTTAATATGTTCAATTAATTAGTAAAATAATTAATTTTCCTCTGCATACATACATTCTCTATAAATGAACTGTGATTTTTATTTTAATAATATCAGTTAAACAATTTATGTTTCAGTTATTGGAATATTTTCATACATTTATACCTTCTACTTATTAGTTCAGAATATATAATTAGAAATACCCACTTAGAAATACCTCCACAATAAAAGCCTACAAAATCAATAACGTACTTTATGAACTTCAATGACTCAATTCTGACCTTGTTTTTTATACGAAGGTAGATTTTATACATTTCTACTTTTACATAATTCTTAATTGACAGGATAAAACGTTGGTAATGGAAAAGAAAATAAGAGATCCGTTCCCCTAATACAAAAAGGTCGTTTTACAATAAGAAATATATTGTTTTAGGAAAGGTTGCTGCTCTCCGTGCTCCCCGAACACGTAGCTGTTCAGATGCGAAAAGATTTGGGACTTATTGATACTCAGTTCAAGAAAATATACATGTCCCGTCACGAAAATGTTAGGTAGGTACTATAAAAAGGTATTTTTTAAAAGTATTTTATTTATACGGGTGTTTATTTTCAATATTCAGTATCCTGTACGCAGACATTGTTGGATTCACTGCAATATCTTCAACGTATTCAGCACAAGACCTAGTTGCTATATTGAACGAACTCTTTGCAAGGTTCGACCGACTAGCGGAGGTAAGTAGTTTTTATGTTACGTTTAACGAGTTTTGAACTTTTTAATATTTCTATTTTCTTCTTAAGAAATACCAGCAGTTGCGGATTAAGATTCTTGGTGATTGTTATTACTGCATCAGCGGAGCCCCCGTGGAGCGACCCGATCATGCGGTTTCATGTGTGCACATGGGCCTGTCTATGGTCAAAGCGATTAAGTATGTTATTTGTTTTTTATACAATTATTAGTGCACTATTTCCCCTGAAAATCCTGTCAAAAACTGCGTTAACTCGCAGTTTAAATGAGCCGACATTCATAAGGTTACTAACAGCATTCTCATTAAGTATTCCTAATGGGTAATTTTCATTATACAATTGTTAGTGTGTACTTGTCCCCTGAAAATCCTGTTTTAAACCTATGAGTTACAAAGTGCCCACTATCACAAGCTTACTAAGAGCCTTTTCATTAAGTATGTACTATTCCTAATGGGTCACTTTCATTATACAATTGTTAGTGCATTCCTCGTCCCATGAAAACTGTGAGTTTATAAGCGTCCACCAAACATAAGCTCACCAAGTCTTTTCACAATGTGATATTATTATCTTAATTGGCCTATCGGTATATTTGTGAAATAGATATGTTCAACAAACAACAAATTCTCCGGTGGACATGCGTGTGGGCATCCACACTGGTGCTGTGCTGGCTGGAGTTCTTGGCCAGCGCCAGTGGCAGTTTGACGTCTACTCCAGGGACGTTGAGCTCGCCAATAAAATGGAGAGCAGTGGGATGGCAGGGTAAGTTTTTATTAAGTAAAATTTGGTTAATTTAAAAAAAAGTCGTCCAAGAACGAAGAATGCCTTACTAACTACAAAGGAACAATACCCCTTAACCATTGTGTTATAGACATTCCGATCGAAGGAATTAGTTTTAACAGTAATAAATTTTTGTTAACATACTGTGATTAATTTAATAAACAGACATACAGGTTGCTTTATAGCATATGCATGTATAATAAAAATATATAGAATCGATAAAGATTGAAGATCGTGCATAGATTGACCCAGTTGGTATGACGCTGATTGATTTTTAGATTAATTGAAGTAAAAGCTTTTCTATCGCACTACTAGAGTAGTAGACTACTATATAAAAGATATTAATTTACAATAAATGTTCATATAAACTGTATTAATGATCACCCGTCACACCCATAAAATTGACTACTGAATGTTTATAAACGAAATAATTCACTATACTTGTTGATGGACGTGCCATAAAGTATTATTACGTCATCATGGATCTAATATGCGACTATAAATATAAACTACTGCGCGATAAAATAAGAGGGTTGGAACGTGAGTTATCCCGAATTTAACTATTGTTCGTGTATTCCAACTTCCAACGTGTTTGAGATTAAACATATGTACCTACTGCCACATGAATGTCATATTTCAAATTATCTTTCGATGTGCTGGCTTTAGTCTCCAGTTTAAATCAACTGGAAATGTATATTTTGAGTATACATATATATATGATATTGATAGCGGCTCTCTATTTAATTAATAATAATATTTTAATGCTTTATTACATTTTATTACATTATATATATTATAATTATTATTTTCCTTAAATTATACGTTATATATACAAATAATCTATTTATTCTCGATACACCCTTCTACCGTGTTTATTTCCATGACAATCTCAAATATGATATATGTCGCCCAATAACAAAAATGATACCCGTAGCTAATATACCAATATATAACGTTAATTTGAACCTTTATTAAATTTGCTCGGTTTTAGTTGTTTTTAGGGTTCCTTAAATTTAATATTTTCACACTCCCAAGGTTGACCTAGAACTGATATTTGGCAAGTAACATCGTTTTACAGTACAAGTTCAAGGAAAAATCTGATAATTATTTTAAATTTAATAAGAAAAATGTCTTACAGGGAGTGAACATTTAAAATTTAAGATATTAGAGCAAGTGAGGTATATGAAAGAGGTTGGGTGGGGATATTTCAAAACATATTTTATTTATTTATTATTATTTAATATAAAAATATATTCCTCGCCTATCTCCAAAGTCTGTAAAGCGTAAAATCTTTAATAAATACAGTTTATAGATATTTATTGACATTTTATAGGAGTAAAGGAAATTTCTAACCAGATTAATAGCTCGAGACTCGAATCCAGAATTGTGAGTATCCTGAAATATATACGGAATCCTCTATGGGCATGTCAAACTCACACTTGCACTCTTTGGTATTACTTTTTAAGTTTAAACAATTTAAAATTAAAAATACTTCTATAAAATTATAATATAAACATAAGAATATTTCATTGCTTAATATATATCTTTCTATAAACAAAGCGTATGGTTTCATCTCGAAGATAAATCTATTTATCTGACCTTGACCTGTTATCAGCTATCTATATCACAAAGTAAATATCAACTAGAGGCAGCCTCTATCGAGGGTTCTAAATTTATGCCTACTCCAGTGGAATTCTCACGTGGCCATTGTTTATGTTCATTGTGGAGCACTTATCTCTGTTTATATAACACTGACCAGTAAATCATAATGAAAATAACTAAAAAATATACTACGTAATAAAGTTTGAAACAATATTTGACAGATATATGAAAAAGAGGCGAGCGTTAAACGATGTATGATCGGAGAGCGTAAAGAAATTGACATATTGCGCCCCAAAAAATTGGGACACGATGATAAATTGGCATTAAATAACAAACTTTATAAACAACTATAATATTGCTAGAGTAATTAAGGAGCGGTATGACCTCCGAAACAAGTTAGGAAGTACCAGTTATTTGGATACATTTATAAGATCTAATTTACTACATTAGAAACAGGATTGGAATTGCCTAATTCTTTACACAGTAAACCCGTTAAAATTAATTATATAGCTGCGGTTTAGTTGGAAATATAAAATAGTTTTGCCACATATATGAATATTTGGTTTACTTGGTCTATGAAAAACCCGAGAAAATCGATTTTGTATGTAAGACAGCCGCGATTGAACTAATACGAAACAATTTTAGTATCAAGACTATTAAATTGGGTATAGTTTTGTATGGATATGTAACAAAATATACCATATATTTTATTACACTACATTTGGGAAGACATTTTGTTTGTCTTTGCTGTCAATTGAACACGGTACACAGCATCCATTGTGCTTACAATATATTGGTAAATTTCGTTAATTACTTCACTTATACTTGTTGGAATTATTAACATATTTCTGGATTTTCCAATCACATGAGTTTTTTTTCTATGTAGTATAGAAACGAATGTAACGGTTTATCTTCTATATAGTATACTGTCACTTTTAATCTTTAAATTGTCTCGGTGCCATCCTACATTCATTAAGTACACAACCCTGTATTTAAACTGCCATTGCAAAAGGGTAATGGACGAGAAAGAGCCGAGCGAAATGGAGTCTAACTAGCTAAAATGAAGTTTTTATCCACTATTAGAAAAGTGTTTTTATTTTAATAATTTGCCTTCCATTACTAAAAGAGAAATGTTATTTAGTAATTAGAGCTGACAATAGAAAATAGAATGTAATAAAATTGCATATTTCAGCTGGAGTCTGAAGTTAATGAAAGTAATTCTTGTATTTTTTGTTTAATATTTAGATAATAATTACGTGAATCCAAAGGATATATGTATAATAAAGCAAGCTATAAAGAGTTAACAAATATCAAAGTCCGACTGTTAAAGAAAGTAATATGTGATTCAACTGATGAAAAGTTTAAAAATGTTCAGACTAAAGATAACTAAAATGGCGGAGATGTCCGTTTAATATTCGCTAGCCATGTGGACACCCAAACTCTTTTTACTCCCTCGGTCCTTTTAGATTAACTGTTTTGCAATGAACGCACCCTGTTTATAACTTTTTCACTCGCTAACTCCTCTTTGCAAGACTGTTTGTGGGTGAAATTACTTCCATATAATACTCTTGCGAATTTAACACTCCCCTCACAACTGGAACCAAAGCGTATTTGTAAAGAGTATTCAAAGAGTAATATTAAACAATTTGCAAACAGGGTTATTTCATTACTACTGTTTGAATTAAATTTACCAAATGACTTATTTGGTTTAGTGTTATATGTAAATTGGATACGTTTTTAAGTTAATTTTACTTTTATTTCTATAATGACAAATAACAAAAGTTATTGCGGTAAAGTAATCCAATCCAAAAAATCCGTGCCCGCAGGGGGACACGCGTGGGTAGACCTCGTGTGTAACTCATTTAAAATATAACTCACTACCTAAGAATAATACATGATGCCGTTGTTTACATCAAAAATTATCAAGCAAAAAGCGGTTTTAATTTTTTTTCTCGGAAAAGGTATCTTTTTTGGAAATACTTTTGGTACTTAAATTTAGAATAAAAAATAACCTTTCTATTAAAAATATTTGCGAGGAGGGAATGTTTACCAGAAAAAAGTTGCCGTGGTTTTACCTACCTAAAATTTACAAGCTAAAAGTGGTTTTTATTTTTTTTCTCTGAAACAGTACCTTTTACGGAAAAACTTTTGGTACTTAAATTTAGAGTAAAAAATAACCTTTCTATTAAAAATACTTGTGATGCAAGAATGTTTACCAGAAAACAGTTATGATTTTTTTTCCAAAAATTTTCGGTTTTTTTACCCCCACCCCTAAGTTATTGAAGTTAGGTTTTCGGTTTATCTACATTAGTTATAGGTATTTATCAAAGACATCATATAATATGAACGCGATTGATCTCCTTTGTATAGGGACAAAGTTATGGTCGAAAAACTGAAATCAGAAAAAGTGAGGCCCTAGCGCTCCTTGTGACCGGATTTCTCTGGTTAACGAACTTGACCTTCATTTTTGGATGGTTGATTTTTGTGCAAAGTTTGAAAGCGATCCGAGCGAAACTGCGGCCGCTATCGTGCTGACAAAAGTCGAATCTGGACGCACGCACGCATATATATATATATATATATATATATATATATATATATATAAACTTTTTGACCAATGGTCATTTCGGACTCAGGCGGTCATAAGAAGACCTCCTGTGAAGAAATTTTTCCAAAATTCGAAAGTAGGGGACAAATGAATGGGCAGACCGAATTCTTCGAGGTCTACCCAAAATGTTATTGCAGTAAAAAAATATATAAACATAATAAGTCAAATACAAAAAGAATAAGCGCATGACAGGTGTATATAAGATTTAATTTAAGATGTAAAAATAGAATTGTTGTTTCAGTCGCGTACACGTATCGGAGGTAACCTTGGGTTTTCTAAACGATGAGTTCGAGGTGGAGCCCGCGCACGGCGAGCGGCGGGAGGAGATGCTGCGACAGGCCGGCATTAAAACATACTTCATTGTACGAGTTCTTAAACCGGTGAATATATATAATAAAATTTAAATATCTGCCTGTAACTCCAAATTAACAGTCGATAAATGTTGATAAAGTATTTACGGTAGTTATATAAAAAAATCTGTATTTATGCCGGCTAATCTCTGAAACGGCTTGACCAATTTTAGTAGGATTTTCACTGGTGCATAGCTAATGTTATAGGAGTAACTTTTATTTTAAAATACATATTTATACCTATAAATATTATTATATAGATTGTGATTAAATTTGATTTTAATCCCCTTTACAATATCTAATTCATTAAAGACTCGACTCTCGATTCGATTAATACAGTAAAATATTAATTTGCATATTCATTCATTCGATAATTAATCAAAATATTTTTATATTGCTTGTGGTAATATAAGCCTAATACTAGCGCTACTATGTAATTATTCTAAAAATGTGATAAGAATACCACTGCATACATACAAAAGGGTTGACTTTCATAGAATTTAAAACATCATTCGTACCTCTTAAATAGTTTTTATAGGCCAGATATCGATTTCAGCTACGAGTTTCAAAGAAAGAAAAGCAAGGCTAGCTTATCACGATTTTACGATAGGTAGCGGAGAATAGTGTTAGCGACAAACAGAGTTATGTTAAATGAGGGGCGAGAGAGTTAACCCGGTTGCTATATTGAAATAACTATTGTATGAGTTCTTTGTTGGCAATTCAATCACGGCCAAGGATTTAATACTCGTACGTAACAAATTAATGAGTAGCTACGTTTTATATCACGATTCATGTTTGAAATTTAAAAAGCTTTTCCATATCTTAATCATAAGAAATGTTTATTCTAAATAGTGTATATTCTAAAAATAGGTTAGGGTTATTATATCAAGGTCAGTGAAGATTAACATTTTGTAGTATCATGGGGAAGAAAAATATGCAGCGGAGGGCGAGACGGCGGAGGGAGACGCTAGCGACGCGCTCTCCGACCTCAAAGACGACGACGAGGACTCTGTGAGTGCACTCGTACTAGGCCCGGCCCCTCCCGGCCCCAGCCGAATATAGGACACTAGGCCACCCGGCCCGCGGTCGTATGATAGTCGTTGCTTAAGTTAAACAATCATTCATCCAATTAAATTGGTCATTAGATGCATTCGAGCACTAACTCGAGCTACCAAAATCATGCGTCCATATTGATATGTTGCTTTTCGGTTACATAGATACGCTTCGTACATTATTCGTAGGTTCTGTCACCGCAAGATGAGAGCAAGGACAATGAGGATGTGAAAATACTCGCGATGTTAGAGGAAGAACTCGTCAATAGGGATGACGACAAGTGAGTGTTATGATCTAGTTTTCTTCTTATTCAGATTATATGTTGAATCTATTAAGAAAATACTTTTATTCAATATTATAAAGTTGGTGTAGGGGCATGTTGTTTAATTAGAAGATCTTTCCCTCCTGGCTTTCTTCATCTGCTTATTAATAGTGACACCGTTTATTTCATTAAAATCTCCGAGATTGTTATAATAATCTGATAATGATGATATATTTTTTTTGGATTTTATAAGTGACCTATTTCGTATAAATAGGGCTTAATGCTAATGCGTCAAAAGAATTTTAAAAGCATTGGTATACAAGGCACGACATTGGTAATTAATTACCTGTTTTGGGTAAACATTTAAAAGGGGTCGCAGTTAAAAACGGGGAAAAGCTTAAAAGGTATAAATTTCTACGTTGGAGGGTCGTGGAAGTTTCCGTGTTATGCAACAATAAATAATATATCAAAAATATTGGGTTTGAGTACGGGGAAATAATAGAGATTAAATATTTGTGAAAAGAGAACTCGCGGATGTGACCACGTTGTGATTTTATAGACTATAATAGAAAGAGCGGGCAGATAGAAGCAGAGGAAACTCTTGACGGCATGTATCCGCATATGGAGCTTGCTTTCGATACGACATTATTATTTTATGGCACATTATAAAAAGGGATCGAGGTTAAGAACGGGGGAAGGGTTGAGAGCGAGCAGCTAGAAGCAGAGGAGCTTCCTCTTAAGAAAATGTTTCCGCATAAAGAGCTCGCTGACGATTCATTATTATTTTATGGCACAATATAAGAGCCTGGGATTAATGGTTGAGGTTATATGTTTCCGCATAGGGAGCTTGCTGATAATACGGCATTATTGTGTAAAAAGTAAAAAAAAAGTAAAAAGTAAGGTAAAAAGCGATCGGGATTAAGAACGGGGGAAGGGTTGAGGGTATATGTCTCCGTACAGGGAACTCGCGGACGCGACGACGTTGTGCCTGACGTTCAAGACGGGCGCTGCGGAGGCGGGGTACGCGCGGCGCGTCGACGCCTGCCCGCTGGCGGTGTGTGCACCGCCGTTGCTGCTGCTCCCCGCTGTGGTGGCGTTGGCCAGCTTCGCTGTACCACCAGCATGGCCCCTGCACGCCGTCTACCTCGCTCTCGTATTGGAGACGGGACTCGTCAACGTCGTTTACTATGCTTGCTACAGATATGCACAGTATAAGGTATGTTGTGTGTAATATTGCTCACTAAATATATTGATGTTTGTGAAAGAATGATCACAATAAAAAAAAACCCAGCTGAGTTTGTTTTGTGGTTTTTCTCAGACCAGGGTGCGTTTGGAACACTTGTAGACTTATTTTAAGTTGGAGAGTGTCTTTAGAGCGGCTTATTTCGATACGTACCGTATCAAAATAGGCCCTCCTGTCACTCTCATTTGACGTACACAAGTGATCACTGGTATGGATTCAAAGTGAAAAAGAAATAAATAAATAAATAATAAATGTATGCATTATTTTATTATAATTATCTCAGTATTTTTGTTTATGAATTCCAGAAAAAAACAATATCGCCCTACTGGAAGTTGACTTGTGGGACATTCAACATTGCGATGTTCGTTGCTGCAAATATTGCACCTCTGGTAGATATATATTTTTTTAATTATTTATATACCTATTTATTTAGGTATATTTGTTAATATTAAATTGGAAATTCTTAAACAATTTATTATATTTGATGTTGAATTTCTATAACATTCAAATACTACCGACTCAAGGGCATTCTATATTTAATACACTAACATACACATTTACACATATATTAAAAAGGGACGTGTCTTAAAATAAACAATTGTTTACGAAAGAATAAACAGAAAATGATTTAAAATAAATATATTAGATTTATAAAAAAATATGTTTAATTTTTTTGGACGGTAGTTCGAAGTCTAATAATAGTTTAATATGAATTAATTGAGTGGGTTATTTTGTATATAATTCTTATAATGTTAAGAGATTTTTTTTTCAGATTATTTGCGGTAACTTCGAGACGATATTGGCGGAAGACGGTCTCCGAGACGACGCTATCTCTCACAGCGGTGCGCGTCGGTGCATTCATCCGTCGTACTTTTATCATGTTTGTAGAATGTTACTTAAATTATTTATATTATATTCATTTATAAAATATCCGAAATACAATACGTGCAATATTTTTTTTTTATCTCAAATAGTTAAAAATCAATATTTATAAACTAAATTGCAATATGTGCAACACATTTAATCTCAGAGTCTTATAAATATATATAAAAGCACTTTTTTTCTCAGATAGATCAAAATCAATAATTAGTAATATATCTAAGTTAGAAACGTCTAAAAAATAATGTCATTAAATTTACCTGAAAATTTTAAATTATTATAAAACTTATTTCTGTAACTTTAATTGCGATGATACACTTTTCCTTTGGAAGACATTTTCCAAAATCCTCTTTTAGTTCCTTTATTTTTCACATTAAATGTATTGTGATTATAAGAGATTTGTTTCTTGTTTTGTTTTGTTGGCAAAAGATTGTTTGATTGTTTTGTTTTCTTTTTTATTTCCTTCATGTGTATGTATCTATACTAATTAAGTTACTACGACTACGACTACTAAGAACATCTATTATGTGCAAAATATTACTAAATCATTATTACCAAAATGTTTAACTTTGTTTGAATTATTTATGTCACTTAAACGAAACCTATTGGATGGATGGAATTGTCTACAATTTTGCACACAAATAGACTGGAAAAGGACAACTAAGTTCTATTTCGAAATATACAAAATTCCAATGGAAAAACCACTCAGTAACAGATAACCAAAGAATATTGTTACTGTCTTTTACTTTAGTTATTAGTTTTCTTAAGTTCTTCATTAGTTAATTAATTGTTACATATAATTGTTAATAATGATTGTAGTTATTACTTAATAAAGACCAATTATATGGATTAAAGATGAAGATAAATTTTTGTTGGTTTCTCGTAATCTCTTGAACATTTGGGTAGATTCTGCTTGTATTTTATGTCTATATACTATAACGCTATACGCTAGAGCAGGTTAGTTAATCAGGTTCCTCAATTTAAAATATATATCGGCTTCTTAAATTGGAAAGCTACCTATATTATGGTCTTAATGAGATTCAATTCAGTGGTATATCGTTAATTATTTTCTCCGTTATATATAATTTCATCATTAATATATAATTTCATCATACATCCTCCAAAAACAAATATTATCTTGATAATATTGTAAAGAGTATGTGTATTTATTGGATATGAATTGATCATTCTTGTTTTATTTTATGATCTGAAATTTATTTTATTTATATTCTGAACCTACATTACATATATAATTACATACAATTTTGTATTGAAATATTGTTTAAGTACTGGTTAAACTAACAGTTCTTTCAGAAATTATTTTCTATAAACGACTATACCTTCACATAATATCCCTAAGGAGCAAAGTAGGCTTAATTCGGTGTTACGGTCAGGTGGGAGCCGGTGCACTGTGCGGCGCACTGTGGGTGTCTCCGCTAGGTGGCGGTGCACGCACGGCGCTTCTGGGTTCATTTGCGGCTGCGCATGCGCTGCCCGCTGTGCTGCATCCAGCACTCCTCGCCTCACGCCCCACCCTCGACCGCGACCCCTTCCGCCTACCTTACAACGCCACCGCCGACTATGATGAGGAGCTACTGGACATCCTGTAGGTTATTTTTACTACTACTATTATGAAATAGATTATTGATTTTTATGCCTAAAAGCGCTCGTTAAATGTTTCCGTTATTATCTTATAAAATTGCTAACTTAGATCAGACAACCTTCATCTTCAAGTATCACGATGCTCGTATCATGTGTCTATATTTCCTAGGAAGTATATCAGCGTATCTACAAATACTTCCGCATAATTAAATAAGCGAAAGGAATAAATTAATGTTAAAAGAGTTATACATTTTTAACCGCAGAGCCCAGATTCACACCGGTCGGCACATTCTGATGCTGTTAATCATAGCGGTGGTGCTGATCATATACAATAGATACGTGAGTACTTACTGCAAGATCGTGTATGGCGTGTAAAATCTATTAATAGTATGTTATATGTAGAGCGAGTCTCTGGAGCGAGCCCGACATTCCCGCGGGGAGCGTATGCGGGCGCAGGCGGATCAAGCCGGCGACTTGCGGAGACGCAACCAGGCGCTGGTTCACAATGTCCTCCCGCCGCACGTGGCGAGACACTTCATGGGAGCTCGCCATCACCACCGCGATTTATACAGCCAGAGCTACGCGGAGGTCGGAGTCCTCTTCGCCTCCATGCCAAACTTTACAGGTCGTTATAGATAGATGAAAATTTCTTGAACCGTCCAACTCTACTAAATATAGCATAGGCGTCCTAAAACTTTCATGTAACCATAATTATTGTAGCTGCAATAAAACATCAACTTACTAATGGATATCATTAATTTATTTTATCGTGTGATCAATGGCTGTTATCTGATTTGTGGTCACTTTCTATGTCAAGCGATCACTGATCTCCATTTTTGTGACACGCTGTGTTCAAATACCTGTCCACCTTTAGTTTAGTGAAGGCGGAAACTTACAAAGTTGTTCACAACGCGTGTAATCAATTAAATGGTATTAAATTCCAGTATTTTTCTAATTCCGGTGTGTTTTAACCTGTTGCAGAGTTTTACTCGGAAGAAACAGTTAATAATCAAGGCCTAGAATGTTTACGATTTCTCAACGAAGTTATATCGGACTTTGATCTCGTAAGTGTTATCTGTGTATTTATGGATGGTATATAAATAATTATTTATTTTTATATAATATTGGAGAAGTGGTTTAGCAAAATTTATATTATGAATAAAACATTACTTTTGCACTTCCCGTCTCGTCTAATTTTATTGTGTTTTTTTAAATATTGTTTTTAAGATGCCACAGAACCGGTGTGTAAAATGTATCCGCTGTATATTTTCTGGTTCTTTCATTTTACATTTCTCAATCATTTATAAAAGATTTTTATAATTCTTACGATGAAAATGTCTTATGTGTCTTCGTAAATATATTTTGTAGTTGCGTTCTTGTATAGAAAAAAGTGTGAAAGTTCCTAGGTCTTTAAATATAGGATAAAAATATAGTATTAATTTGAGTTTCACCTACATTCGAGATTCTATTTTATTATGATAATTATTTCATAATAATACCTAGATATTTGTGAGTAGCCCTAAAACATTATATCATAAACATAATAACATTCATTAGTTTTAGAAATCAGATATAAACCTTGACATAATAATTAAGTTATTCAGTTCAGAACAAAAAGTATTTAAAATTTCGTATTTATTATTTTTGTTATAAATATTGTGCATTGGTGTTACGGAACCTTTCATGTACGATCTGACTCTAACTTGACCAAGTTTTTGGGGTTTTAAACAATGATTCGCTAAATCTTTTATAAAACTATTTATTGCATCCTTGAGTAAACTCAAAATCAAACTCAAACTCAACTGTAATTTCCATTTATATAACATGTATATATTGTGAATATAAGCCATCTCGATCTATAAATATAAAATTAAATATACTACGAGGAATCTTACACATACAGCAAAATTTGTAGTTATTAATTTATTTTTGAAAATCTAAATATGTGTTAAAATTTAATAATGAGCTTATTATTATTATTCCTCCCTATTCCTTTTTAATAATGTTTAAAAAACCTACGTTCATCCAGAGGATTCGGTCTACTTCCTTTCAAAATTATAAAATTTTCCTTAGTGGTTTTGGCGTGAAAGTTACACGAGGACACATGGACAGAATTACTTTCATATTTATAGCATTAGCTTCGATGCATTAATATACATTTTGATTTTTTTCATCATGAATTTTAAGCATTGTTTTTCCATTTTTTCCGATAATTATATTTTTAGTACATGTTTGTCTATATTCAATCTCTCATTTAAATAATATTGCAAAATACACAATTAGCAGTTTCCGTTTAGATGATGTATATGTGTGTCGATCCCAGAGAATAGGGATAAGGACAGGGATGATGATGTCATAAAAAGGCCTTCCCCTGTCGATGAAATGAACTTTTAGATGGAATCAAGCTATCTTTCTTTTCATAAACCTTTGCGTTTCTTTTACAAAATTGTTTACATTTTTGACGTTCTTTAAAACAATTTTATAATTACTATAACGAGTATTATGTTATACATTACAATTCATTAAATGTCCTACGCATTTGTTCCAAAATTTATACGTGCGGTAAAATAGATACAAGGTCTTAAAAAGTTTTGTATCCTAAATATTAATAAAAAAAAAAAATATTACTGATATATTCCCTTATTTTTAGCTCTTAGAAGATGCCAAATTTAGTAAGGACATCATCAAAATAAAGACAATAAGCTCCACATACATGGCTGCGTCAGGCCTAAACCCTACGCGACAGATGCAGGTATGGAATCTTCAAATCCCATGCATAACTAACATAAATGTACATGTAAAAATAAAAACTAAATGTTATTGGAGTTACACTGAATATATTACACTATATGTTACTGGTCTACACACTGCACACTTAAAAATAATTGTTACTGAACTGCACATTGCACACTTAAAACTAAGTGTTACTGTTAGATTTTATAACTAAGTGTTACATATGTTACAAAGCCATCAGACGGCGTGCTGGTCCGATGGGCGCACTTAGCTTGTCTGGTGGAGTTCGCGCTGGAGCTGCAGCGTGTGCTCGCCGCCATCAACGAGCAATCCTTCAACCACTTTGTACTTCGCATGGGTGTCAACCATGGACCCATCACCGCAGGCGTCATCGGCGCCAGGAAACCGCACTACGATATATGGGGCAACACCGTCAATGTCGCCTCCAGGATGGAAAGTACCGGCAAGGCTGGCTGTATACAGGTAGGATTACTGTGAACTTCGTGTACCTTACTCGATGGAGAACTTTGTCCTGCGAGTGGTTGCTGACTAAATCGTAGACGACGGAACCATGAAGGTCCCAGCATTAACTATACTTAAAGCAGTGGCTCATCATTTTAGTAGCTGTAAATAATCTTTCTTTATTCTCCGAGTTTTGTTTATTCTCGACCTCATAAAATCATTTCGTTGATTGTGATAAATAAATAAAAATAGATATGACATATAAAGTCCTTTCTAAATCATATTCATTGTTATAACATTCAAGGTGCATATGATATCCGGTCTAATTATTAAAGTATGAGTCAATATTTGATTCACTCCGTACGACATTACAACCAGGTGACTGAAGAGACATGTCAGATCCTTGAATCCTTCGGCTACTACTTCGAACAGCGCGGTCTGGTCGCCGTCAAGGGCAAGGGACAGCTTATGACGTACTACTTGCAAGGGAAACGGGACGGGACAGATAATACTGTGAGTTACTTTGTTACGTTACGTTACTTACGTTAATCCTATCCAAAATTATCAACCTCTTATACTTACTCTACCTTTAATGTATATATTTATTTATATTTTTTTCACTTTTTAATTGTAATTAATATGTATTAACAGAAACGAATCATTGTATTTTTTATATATTTTATTTAAATGGCCGTGAATAATTGATTTATTTATTTACTTAATATAATTATGCAATTAATGATACTCTTATACGTTTAATATTCAATTGCCACACATTGAATAAAACTTAAAATATCTATTAACATTTTTATTTATAATTTATTATAATTATGCTAAAAATATATTTAAGAGTATGCTCTTTAAAATAGGCAAAGGTTATTGTGTTAATAATAAATTGATTTCTGTAACAGTAATAGGTTTGTCTCATGTAACAGTAATCCAATAATATCTTATGTATATTATTTATGTGTAGTACTAGAAATGTTATTACGATTAACCCCGACCCCAATGTGGTTTAGATTGGATGAAATAATACCTTGAAGGAGACGCTTCTGTTTGGTTCATATTATTTTTTTATTTTATTGTATTTGTTGAATATTTTCCACTAGCTGTGCCCGCGACTGCGTAAGTAAAAGTAAGTTAAGCCTAACTTACCCCTATCACATAAGTTATCAGTCAGTGAAAGTCCTGTTAAAATCGGTTCAGGCATTTCAGAGATTAGCAAGACCAAGAGTTAGTTTAAACAAACAGACAGACAGAGAAAAATTTCAAAATCTTTTTTTAATGTAAGTAACTTATATATTCATATGCATTTAGTGAAAATCTGTTTGGAATGAAAAACAGACACTTCAATTTTGTTTATGTATAGATATATATCGCTTGTATTGTATTGTTGTAGATTAACCTCCTTTAGTTATTTAATTATACTTATTACAGAATGTATAAAATATATTTTAATTGGTCGGTTGTAATAAACGATTACATTACAACATATAACTTGCAAAAGCGAGACATCATTATAATTATAATTGTCACGCGCTCTTTAGCATGACAAGTACCTAATATTTCATAGTTTATGTCTATATGTACAAAAAATTTCATGAATACTTTGTATGTTTAAGACTTTTAAAAAACTAAACAATACAAAATCGACAGACAGTGAAGATTTTATATGTCAAGTTTACCTCAATAATTGGGACAAACACAGTGAAGATTTTATATGTCATGTTTATCTCAATCGGGACAGACAGTGAAGATTTTATATGTCAAGTTTATCTCAATTGGGACAGGTACAGTGAAGATTTTATATGTCAAGTTTGTCTCAATCGGGACAGACAATGAAGATTTTATATGTCAAGTTTATCTCAATTGGGACAGGTACAGTGAAGATTTTATATGTCAAGTTTATCTCAATCTGGACAACCACAGTGAAGATTTTATATGTCAAGTTTACCTCAATAATCGGGACAGACACAGTGAAGATTTCATATGTCAAGTTTATCTCAATCGGGACAACCACAGTGAAGATTTTATATGTCAAGTTTATCTCAACCGGGACAGACACAGTGAAGATTTTATATGTCATGTTTATTTCAATAGGGTCAGACTCAGTGAAGATTTTATATGTCAAGTTTATCTCAATCGGGACAGATACAGTGAAGATTTTATATGTCAAGTTTTTCTCAAACAGGACAAGGACAGTGAAGATTTTATTAAATTAATTGAAGTTTATGCAATCATCCGTGACGATCCGGACAGTCTACCCGGACAGGCCGACTTGCCCGTGTCGCCCTATCCGGATAGGCAGTCCGGATTATTGACGAACACTACAGAGGATAGAAGGTGAAAGAAAAGGATGAAGATAAATGAAAGATATATAAAAATAACTAATCATTTATTTCAAAATGAAATGCGTAATTGAAATATCAATGTTTAGAATTAAGTACCATCAATAAAATAGAACTAAAATGTTAAAATATATGTGAAATGTTAAATAATAACCAGTTTAGTTTTGAAATCTTTGTAAACAATGATGGAATTATAATTCTAAAAAAATATCATTTTATATAAATGGCAATGGAATGAATTTTACAAATTATATTACTACAATGAAATGAATATACATCTAAATTGAATTAATTAATTCTGCAATAAAATATCCGCTGCATTCATTTTAGTATTGATTAAAAAAAGTGGTTTTCTAAATTCCACAGACATAAACGTGTTAAATATCAACCTGCTATTAAAATTAAATAATATTTTCATACTTTGTAACCTAGCTAGCGTCTTCAAGCAATCTGTCCTAGTACAGGTTTAAAAACAACTTTGAAATATATCCCCTAATAACGTTTACATAACGATCTTGCGTAAATATTTATAAATTTGTCGAAATTATATAACTAACAAATAGTTATGCTAATGTCATATTACTATTAACATTACATACAATGACTTAATGAGGGGCTAAAAATTATTTTTATATCACCAAAAAAACAAATAAAAAATCGTATAATTTGATTCTCCGTTACGTTTGTCCGACCAACTTTATTACCGGACAGGTTTTTATGAAATTTGGTGTGATTATTGTAAATATAAGTCAAGGATAAGTCAAGTCTTTATTATCACAGGAAAAGAATAACGATCTATATTTACAAATTCAAAACTAAAGATATAAATTTTACACGAAATTTAGGTACTAGACTATGTTAAAACAATTGTTAATTTATCTGTAATGTACAATTCTTTTTAATACAGCAATTTTTTCACTCAAAAAGCAAAATTTAAACAGTCTTGACTAACTTAAAATGTTTAAATTTGTAAAATCATAAGCAATGTAGGTAATAAGAATTTGTTGAGGGGGGGAGGAAATGCTGTGGAGAAGAGAAAGAAAAGGGAGGAAGTGGCGAGGATAAAACTGGTGGCAACAGCCAGAATATAATACTTTTAATTGAATATATAAAACGTATGTTTTCAGATACATGACAATGGAGAAGAAAGCGCGCTACTGGCGAACGGAGAACCATCTGCCACACGCTACCCACGGGTGGGAGAAACTGATGCTGGACATCCCCTTCTACCGTAAATTACATCAAATATTTAGCTATAAAATGTCATTATTATTTTATTCTTCTCAACGGCTCTCCGTTAAAACGAGGTTTAACGAATTAAACATAGAAACCTATACACTTTAAGTTATTTCAATCGGTCGATGTAAATAACGTTATTTTCTTAAAGAATTTTATAACATATATTTAACTTACAACGTTAAGCAATGTCTGCAATCTTTGGTTGTAAATGAGACTATACCTATAAACTGTTGATTTTTAGAGTCTATAATCTTGTTATATCTGTATATTTCTCTTATTATTAAATAGTTTTAAACAAATTCTATAAAATTTAACGCTAAATTACCCAAATATAGTAAGTATTTATTAGTGACTCTAGAATACTTCGAGTGTGAGTAAGTTATTATCTTTCCTATAATAATATAATGAAGAAAAATGTTTCAACACTTATATAGAAGTAATATATTCTAGTGAAACTATACTTCTACGATAATGCTTTCGAAGCTAAAACTATCATAAATATAAAAAAATAGCAGAAGGTATACCATTTAGTTTTTTGATACAATTTATTTAGTAATAGAATTATATTATTTTAATTTATTTAATTGTATGTCAAACCTGATAAAGGTGTAAAAATAGATATTTTCTTCAATTTCTTTTACACAAATATGTGTGTCACGTTTATTTTATAGTCAACATATTTATTTGTGCAATAACATTGCGAAATATACTGCATAAGTTGAATATGAAAAGTGTGATGCGAGGATGTTCTTATATAACGGTCGTCGGATGAATCTGTAGTTGTTGCCTCATCTTCGTTTAATAAGTAGCAATATTGTGATATTCGTGTAGGTGTATAGCTTTATTCGTATCGATGTCGCATTATTTTTAGGCTTTATAGTAAATTTTTGTAGGATTTTATAAATTACGGTATCGTATCGTGCTTTCAATAGAATCGCCTAGATTATCTAGCCTATATATCATGGTAGAATAGATGTAGGAAGAAACGCTTGGAGTTTTAGGTGACTTTATTAGTAATATTGTACGTGATATAGTTATTTATTCTATAGATTTAAGTCTTCTTAGACATGTTATAATTTTTTTTTTCTCTAATAACTTTATAACTTCCTGTGATTTGTGACTATTTAAGATATAATTTTATACATGTTCTAGCTCAAACGTTAAAAGGTTGAACCTTTTGTGGCTATAATATTATTATAATAACAAATAAAGCAATACTTATCAGGTATTTTTTTCATTTTTTCCCATTCACTGTATTCAGATCATATAGAAAGTTAAACTACGTAATGTTTATGGTCCTGTAAGCGCAGTAATAAATACCTATTTCACACCTATTATATAGTAATTAAAGAGGACTGTAAAGGTCAAGTATTTTATAATTTATTACTATTATACTGTCTACCAAATATATTACCATTTTTAATATTATATAATTATTCAATTTTGTCTCTAAATATAATGATTAATAACATACTTACCTACTTATCTTCATGCCATATCCCTTGCGGGGTAGCCAGAGACGACGGAGCGCCAAACGCTACGGTCCCTGCATACCTCTTTCGCCTCGACCACAGACATTAACCTCTTTATACATGCCCTCCGGGGGGTCCTCATGCTTTTTACATGATTAATAACATACTTGTTAAATTTGTCTCTCTTAAAGAAACTTAAGTCAAAACTCGAGTTACGAATTTTAAATATGCATTTGGTATAAATAAGATTAATTAATTAATTAATTGAAAGATATAATCAAATTATTTCGTTTAAGATTTAATCAAAATATTTCATGTATTCATTCATTCATTCACGAAGTACAATATTATTTTTATGCAGTTTTAAATGTGATCTTAATCACATTAAATTAAAATAATACGTTTATGCCACTTTATAAGCTATTGTATATAAAATTTGTTTTTATTGTTCTTTTGTTGTTTACATAAAAATAAAGGAGTTAAGGGACAGATGACAATAATTGTCGAGGAGTGAAGCAATAATGCAACGTCATCTAGAATGCAACTCAGATATAAATATAATTGTAGATCTGCAAATTAAATAAAACCTTCAAATAATGACTGAATGAACTATGAAAGATAACTATGTGTGAGTCATTTTGTAATTGTTTCATATTTGTAACCTTTCGTAACACTCACTATGGGTTATGAGTAATCCATTATTATTCATGGAAAGAAATAAACTAAACTATAAAATTAATAAATATTATTGAAAAGTTTTTATGAGATATGAATTTCTTGTGTATACCAAATAAAATCTTAACTAGCATACAAAAGAATACCTAGCATACAAAAGAATACAAAATTACTGGACGGATTTTGATAATTTTTTTTATTGTTATAGATTTACGATCGCTGTATTGACCGGTCCTAGAATACTGTGTTACTCGGGAAAAGTAATATTATTTTTAATGGTGAAATATGAAAATTGGTTTGGGCTCTAACTGCACTAAAACTAAATATATATTTGTGTTATTTTAATTTGAGTAGGAAGTGGGAACAACAAAGTGGCTTGCAAAAACACACACATACACACATATATATAAAAACATGATAAAAAAAGCACCTTAAACCGCGGTGATAAACAGCTAAGTATTTTGCCGCTGGATTTCTTTTATGACGTAAACACTCAATAAGGCAGGATTCGATTATATAAAATAATCTCGAAGTATTTCATAAACTAATTTGTTCGTATTATTTCACCGTAATATTGAATCATTAGCATAGCAATAATATTGCTGCATACGACTTAAAGCTGATTGCGGTGGACTCGCGTTTGCAGCACTATTTGCAGCACTATACTCGTAACTTTACAGGAAATAAACGAGCTATAGTTATAATTATTGTTTGTTACTTTATATTTGTTTTTCTTTTATTTTGTTCTTATAATTTAATAAATAGTTTTATAGTATTGATGCAATGATTTTTCGTGGTCGATTTTCCGGGTAAAAAAAGTCTTTTTTAATGATTAAAATGAATTTATCAAAGTTTAATCGCCAAAAAGACATGTTTGTATTATTAACGTTTGTATTAAATTTGAAAAGATATTATTTTAATTTTATTGGTTTCGATTTCAAGAATTTAATAACAGAATAAAATACATTGCTTTTTGAATTTGAGTTACTGAGAATTTTATATTGCATTTTGGATTACTAACTTAACTAGAGACAGTGAACAGATTTTTATTAAGACGATTTCAAAAGTTACATTAATAATTATTGCCCACCAAAGTGTCTATCTGTTAGAATATTGGGAACGACTGTTAATTTCTCTAATTTCTTATGCCTTCGACATAGCTGTATCGTTTTGGATTCAACTAATTATACCTTGAGTGACCCTTTTTATGTTGACTATAAAAATGTATAGCTTAATTGCTTTAATTTAATTATATTCCTATACCTTGATTTCTTATTTTTTACGTATAAATAAAACATATAAAAAACTAATAATATTTGCTTTCCAACACTTCTTTGTGTGTAAATGGTCATTGTAAATCTACAAGACTACATTCCATTCTAATGAGCCGTTTCATATAAAGTAAATCAAGTCTATAGAAATAGACGGTAAACAAAGAAAAGGTATATTGTTTACATATTTAGATTATTGATTACCTTCGATCCAGACTTCGTCTGAAACTTGGCTTCGGAAATGAGAAGATTGACCAGAAAACTAAACTGTAATAACCATCAGTACCTGATGTGAATAAACTGTTATTAGATGTAATTGCTTTGTTATTTTTGCTCTTAAAGAAATTAACACACTAAATATTTTTATAATTATTTGTATTATAAGTTATATGTCAAATCCTATATGACCACAAATTCTAAAATAATATACAATATATAAAATGAAATAAAAAGCAAAAGCACCTCAACTGTGTTTTCTTAACCGAGACAGTCGCTCAATTTTGTGGTTTTACAGCAATTTTCATAATTATCCTCCAATATCCGTGGTTACCACTCTCTTCCTACACCTTAATGATAGTCAATATTTTTGTTATCCCAAAGCATCCATCCCTATCCCAAAAAGGTGGTAATATATTTGCATCTTTCTATATTTACAAATGTCTTTACACTACTTACAGTAAGGTGTTAACCTTATTGTAAGTAGTGTCTGCTCCTTTGCCACTTACTTCCGATGTCATAGCGATATATCTGTATGTAAAAAAGATTTCTCTGACAAGCTGACTTATCTACATACGACCTCAACCTGCGGTTGGAAACTTGACTATAGTTCCTTTACGCAGATACATAGCAATATTCGATTATATAAAATAATAATCTCAGTATTAACTAGTATTTCATAAAAGCAATTCAACTTTAACAGAAGTGCCAGAAATGTATACCTAATTGAAAAGAACCTGTGATGAAAAAAATAGATACAACTTTAAAAGTATTTGGTGTACCTTTACTAAAATTATATAGACTGTTGGTCAGATTTAGATTATTTTATTTACATTGCTCATAGTTAGATAGTTATATAGTTAAAGTTAGAATAGTAGACGAACAACTGAATAAAATGGCGAAAGTTTGTGTTGAAGCATCCTGGTTTAAATAACTTAAACTGAATTGATGTGGCTGAAACCACTTGTTTATTCTACGCAAACGAGTAAAACAACTAATATACCAGCGGTTTAATTTAGGAAATTAAGTGTTAAGCGTTAATTTATCATAGAAATCATAGATCATGATGATGATGAACCAACATATGCGTTAACTTTGTGTTCCTCTATGTTAATATTCTCAACTGACCTATATACAAAAATTATTTGTATAGTGAATATAATAAAAAAAAACAAATCCTCTGCTGTTGTATTGGTCTTATATATACAATTATAAATATTTCTTAATAAATTTTCACAATGCTACGTTATTTTTTAATCCCACGGGATTGGCAATAACGCGAATGACACCGGAGTGAACCGGAAGAAAATAATTAATAACCCAATAGTTAATAAATAAACATAAAATAAATTCTAAGCACTCATTACTGCGGAACTCACAAGTCACAAGATACTCGTAATTACATCACAAGTGGAAATGGTAAAAATGTTTAAAATCTAGCGAAGTGGACACGGGTGAGCTAGTGTTTAACAATTTTTACGCCCAATTACCTACAGTCTAGTTCGGTAAGAAAAAATATAATGAATTAAATGTATTACAAATTGAATACAGTTAAGTGTGTTGTGCTTTAAACGGATTTTTTGTGGTTGACAGTTTCTATAGAAAACTGTTGCAAGCAAAACTAGGATATTTTGTAATAAAGAGAAAAAAACATTTTGTTGGATTAATAGATATGCAAAGGTACGAGTAAATAAAATAAGAATTAGTTAACCTTACTTACTCTTAATAGTATTAAGACTAAATATAAACTTGTAAATAATTCCTTTCAAATGAACGATTATGTTATAAAATGTATAATATGATATGTATGATATATATGTATGTATATTATAATTTTTCATTTCAATTTATATTTTAGATTTGATAACATTCCTTCTATTATCAAGCTTATATTTCCAGTATAAAATTTACTTCAGAATAATATAAAAAATTATTAATCAGTTAATATACAACCAATTCACAAAACAAATTATATTCAACTAAACAAAATATTTCCGCTATAGCCACGGCAGTAAATAGTAATTGTTAAGATGAGCGTTCAATGATTCACAATAAGAAATATTATATTGTATAACTAAAACTTGAATTAAATTTAGTATTATTATTTAAAACTAACGTTATGTTGTTAATATTTGAGTATATATAATGTCATGATCGTCATAACAATATGTTATACAAACATATTAACTTCTTCGCTTTTCATACTATATTTCTAATACAATATACAATATATACAATACACGCTATCATCACCAAAACTCTAAAAATATATGTCAAGACTGCCAGAAATTCTATTTAGAAAATTATAAAACTATGGAATTAGAAATAAGGCCCCTGATCTGATTACTTCGTGTCTTAATAAAGAATTCAGAAAGGAGACGTGAATGGAAAGCGTTCCTCTAGTTCTTTTGTCAAAATGGGCATGCCACAAGGTTCCATATTGGGATCTCTCTTGGTCCTCATTTACATAAATGACTTTGCGATCGATATCATGGGATAGTGTTGTTTTTGATGGTATCTTTTTTTTTACTTTTAAAATTTATAAGTAATGATCGAAGTAAACAATGCCCTCTCAGATGTTATACAATGTCTTAACGCTAATAATCTATTACTTAACAAAAAAAAAACAAAACATATTAAATTTACTTTACCAAACGTCAAAAAAGTAAAAACAAATGTACAATTAAATATTTAAAAAAATCATTCAGGTAATTCTGTTGCATTTCTGATTATTACCTTAATTCCAAAATTGCAATGGGATCCTCATATATGTGATTTATCAAACAGGCTTCGTTCTGCGACATACGCGGTTTAAAGAATACGCTGGTTGACAAACGTTGAAACAGCTAGAATAGTTTACGAAAATCCATACATAAAATCTTAAATTTCTCATTAAATAACTTTAAATTATAAATTAAGAAAAAATTGATAAAAAAAAACTATTATAGTATTAAAGACGGTATGGCCGGGAAATTATATTTTAGCGATTACTGCTTACATAACACCGCTCCCTTAGATGTCCCTAAGGACCGGGTTGCCCTCTCCCTCAAATATGGCGAAGGGGGTGATCACTGTTCCTTACGTTAACCTCGTGAACGGATTGAGCTGGCGGTGGCTAGTAGTCTTGCTAACATAAATTTCTATTTTTATTATTAACATATTGTTAGGCCGGCTTATTGAATTTGTTTGTAAATTGCTCGCTAAATGTTGATCTTTGTAAATCAGTGATTGCAATAAATAAATACTCGATTGAGTTATGTGCTTCTTCTCAACTACGGCGCGTTTGGTACCCTCGTAGTCTCATTTTTAAGTTGGAGAGTATTTTTACAGAAGGGCTTATTTTGATAATCATAATAGCTCCTTCTGAACTATCATTTGACGTATGCAAGTGATAACTGGTTCTGATTTAAGGTGGAAATGATATAAATAAATAAAACAAAGAGACAACAGAAAAATGCCACTCTAAATTGTAAACATTTAATTTTTTTATTAATCGAAACTGACATATATATCAAAAAATAATAGTGAAATCTCGTTAATTAAACTGAAGGCTGTAGTTAACGATTATTCTCTGGTTTTGGGTAATTTTTAAAAGTACAATTTTATTTACGTATAAAAATATTATTTTATAAAAAAGAAAACACAAAATATACTTATTGAAATAAAATAAAATATTGAACATGAAATATAAATTCATTATAAATGATTTAGAATGATGACTAACTCTAATTAAATTAAAATGATCATCATCTCTCCATCTGATAGCGCTGATGCAGCATTGCTTGCATATATCTTACATAGCGTGGTTTTAACAGAACGTCTGAACACAACTTTTTATCAAATCCCCTTACAAGAAACTTAATTCGCGGAAACGTATTGAATATCATAACTAATAAGCTCTCAACTTAATAACTATCATGTCTAATAAATATAATAAATATATTGATACTATATATATATATATATATATATATATATATATATGTATATATATATATATATATATTTGTATTATATTTATTTATTTAACTTCACGCCATGTCCCTTGCGGGGTGGCCAGAGACGACGGAGCGCCAAACGCTACGGTCCCTGCATACCTCTTCCGCCTCGGCCACAGACATCAACCTCTTCATACATGCCCTCCGGGGGGTCCTCATGATTTTTACGTGACCTTCCTCCAGTACCGTAGATAGTGTGTTTTCGAAGGTCATTCGAGGCCTCCCCTGTCTCTCTGTCACTCTTGTATTATATAGAAAGGATTTAATGTAAATTAATTAATTAATTGTTTTTTTTAAAAAACATCTCTAAAACATTCTCAGCGTTACTGAGTACTGATTACTCGATAATTACGAATATAATTACTTCATCTACAGCAATTAATGCTTTCCGGTATGATGTCTCATTGGGCTCTTTCACAAACATCTTCGTTTTTTATCATATAAAAAAGTATTTTAAACACTTCGGTATGTTCGTTATTTACCGCGACTTTTTACATTAAACTTAATTGGTTTTAAAACATTAGGAAGAATACAATATAGAAATTTATCTACGATATAGGTATTATTTCCAGTAATGATAAAAAGGGTCTTAAAATTATTTCCACACAAATGAAATTATGACATTATTTCACATGAAGACCACTCTAATATACAAAATTTATTTATTTATTTATTTATTTATTAGACAAGACAAGACAATCAATAGTCTATTATTAGATGTGTGGCTGAGTTATAAGTTGTCAGTTTTATAAAACTAAAATCTATTCATAAAACTAAAATCTATACAAATCTCACTGCTGAGGAAAGACGTATCTTCAAATTATAATGGGAAGGGCAGCACTCAACTAAGGCGGCTCCACTGGGCCTATTTTTGACCATATTACTAAAGATACATTTCTTTTAATGTATTTCGAAACACGATAGAACAGGTATGAAATAAGATTCATTCAAAATACATCAAAGTAAATTTTTGTTGCGAGCATATGTGCATTGCACTTCTGCAAAGACCCCAACTCAGTTATAAGTTTTAAATTTATTATAGCTTTAGTTATGTCATTTACTTACACTGAAATTGCACCGTGTTTCTTGCTTTGCAATTGTTTCTTTTAGACTTTATACTGGTGATTGTTTTCAATGCAATTATTTACACTACCTCAATGCTCTACATATTACAAAAAATATGTAGTGAAACTTCTATGACAAAAACATTAAGACTGTTATGTTAATTCTATTATATATAGATGTACTAACAACTTCCATTTCATTTCTTTTACTCAAGCTATAAGGCATCTTTAATCACGTAAAATTGATACAAAATCTGTACTTTTCTAGTTTTTCTATAATTATTTTCATGAGCCCAAAAAAAAATTGTTTTTATTTTAAACATATAAAAAAAGGAGAAATAATTGTATGTAAAAAAGAAAGCTGTTACTATACCTTTAGCTATCCAATATCTCTATTTAACGTCAGAATAATATTTTAATTTCTCCGAAATAGGCAAAGTTCGGTAAATGTTAGCCAATTAATTTAGACGGTTAGATACGATTAGAATAAATTCCAATTAATTAATCTATAATTTAGATTAATATCTTCTAAATATATATTAATTTATACATCTTAGATCACTTGAATGTTAATGTTACTATGTTTTCTTTTGATCTAATAGCAGTCAATTAACATCATCTAGTCTGCCACTTACATTACTAATAGTAACATATTTAAATTAATTTATACATTAATGATACAAAATGAACTAATTAGTCCAATATAAACTAATTGGATAAAGTAGCAAACATAATCATAATATATACAATAAATATAATAAACACAGCACTATAATAAATGTTTAAAGTTTTATTTGTACATATACGAGTATTAATATATCTAACATGCACTTTAAGACAATGCGAATGGGAGGGGCAACAAAGCGAGTGGCAGACAGACATACCTCAGATCACATGTATATGTATATATGTAATCTCCACTTCACTTTTACATTTACGTAAAAGTAAATCGGATATTGCATTTTAAGTAGCAATCTTATCCAATGGTAAGATGGACTTCTGGTTCCAGCAACCTCACATACCAGGGTCAAAGTGCTTGTCAAATCGAACGAGGTAAGTTAGGATGTAGTTATGCAATAATTAAGTAGTTCCGTTATTGTTATTCCAGAAATAATACGAACTCAATTACGAATGTATAATATAATCGAATAATTCCCTTAGATATCACACCTCCATTATCAGACCTTGGCCCCCATGACATGACACCATAATACTAGATACCAAGGCTATAAGAGTAATATTTATATATTAATAATATTACCATTGAATATTATTTAAATAAACAATATAGAAAACTATTTAAATATACATATCTTTATATTCCGAAATATCTCGCGGATTACAAACAAAATTTGTTAATCTACCGTAAACAAAGAAATTTCCAACACATGCCTACCCACTTTTTATGTGACGTGATGTATATTGAAGAGTTATTTCTTATTATATCTTATAATTAACAAGGAAAAGATAAAGTCATTGCAGGTAGCAATGCTATGTTAATTTAAGCTCAGGTTAAGATATAAACATGGTGAAATAGTTTAACTATTTGCATATACTTATCCGCCATCACAAACTAAGAAAAAAATATTAAAAATTTTAATTAATTAGAGTACATTAATAACTATTATTAATGACATGTTAAAAAATACAACATTAAAGATGCATATAAATATATTATTACTTAATAAGTTCGCTAAACGTAAAGATAGATACAATTACGCAAGCTTAATTCTATCAATACTGGGTCGAACTATAAAAAATATTCACTTTCAAATAAATGTAAAACAAAAAAAAAAAGATAGCATAAATTAACATATTATAAATGAATTATAAAACAGTTATAATGTATCAAACAAATAAAATAAATTATTTATATATATTTTTTGCAATATCAAAAGAATATATCAAAATCAATGATAAAATATATTTACTTCTAACCATCACGATTGAACTTTTTTAATATCATTGTTAATATTAACGAGATTTTTTATAAGAACTTCAAATCACAAAAAATCAAGATGGTAGGAAATCAAAATGTAGTGTTATGATGAACAAATAACAGTAAAACAGCGAGATGATAAAAAAAATCTACACTTGATCATCTAATGGCGCTCAACGCATATTGCTATCACTGACGCGTAAGTGCTTGGCGAGGTCAAATCATTTATAAACTCCTTTGATGGGTGACCCCTTGTTAATTTTAATACTGCAATAATGAAATTATAACTATAAAGAAGTAATTCTGTTATCCGAGACGTCGAAAAATCGGGACTTTTTGGAGGGTACTTAATATTTTAAAATTATACCTCCCTAAGAAACTTGCAAACCTGAGAACTTTTGGAACGCTTATCTGCTGCATACTACAACGTTCCAGGAATCAATTATTATTATTATCAAAATAATTATTTTTCACTATGTAATTAATGTATTTTTATTTATATTTCCGCATTTTTTATTTTAAATAATAATCCGATCAACTGTTTGTTGACTGTTTCACCTTACAAGGAGATATTAACGTAAAATTAAAATGTTTTTATAACTTTCATTCATTCAACATTTTATTCTAAGTAGTTTTAAAGTCATAATCCTGTGCAATATTCAATAATTATTAAATAATAATTTTACTTAGGGGTTAAATAAAATTGAGCAGCCACATAAAATAACGATGTAAAAACATTCAGGCTACATGCATTCACCGTTAAAAAAATCGCATCGTAAGTCCATGTTTGCTTCTAAAGAAATTCTTTTTAGTAAGAGTGAAGACTGCACCTGGAGATGCAGGTGATTCACAGCTGATGAGTGCAAAGGGTGTCGGCAGCAGTAGAAGCGCAGTGGGCGAGAGGGGCGAGCGGGGCGCAGATTGAGGCCACTATTTAATCGCACGGCGGCCGCGCTCCGACCTGTTGTGATCCCGTCATGGCGCGCTACGCCCGTGTCTCTCTACTCGCGTGTTTCTTTTTCGCCTGCGGTGAGTCCTAACCTTTATCTTACGCCAAATTCTGTCTATTTCGCGACGTCACTATTACCATCATAGGAGAGTTAAATTCCAGTGTTGCACTAAAGTGAACAGTGAAGTTGCACGTCATTACCGTCGCGAGATAGACAGTGTCTCCATTAAGTTCCTTAATATGCATTAAAGGTGATGCCCTTGCATCAAATAACTTAAGAATGTAATCAATGTAGCCACTGCAATCTACCTTTCAAGGACAACCTTAAATGATACAACTATCATGTCCATTGGATACCGGTGCAGTGAAACTTGTACATTTAAGTGTTTAAATTATGTAATTGTTTTCAGGATAATATTAGTTTTAATTAACAAATTAATTACTCTGTGACCTCGGCTTAAGATTGGCGGTGTCTAGCTCGAGATTATGCAAGTTTTATCTAACATCGAAAGTTGTGGGTAGACGGAAAAAAATATCTAATTGCAATTAGTATATATTATGGTTACTTTGAGAACTTTCTTCATAACAATTTGTGTTTGAAAAAGTAAATAGCATTTAGTTTGAGTGCGCATTGTGGTTGCGGCCTGCGGGGAACTTTCACATTTGGTTGCGTTGCGCCTGCGCCGCTGACGTCACGACCGTCTTGTAATACTAGATTTTTTAACGATACACGCTTACCTAATGAAAATTATGACAAAATATTCTTAAGAATACATTAGAAACGAGCGGGTAGGAACGTAATGCTGTGATTTAACGCTTTTACGTACTTATTGTCATGCCGCCGCACCTGTAAAACTAATTCATACTCTGATATCAAAGCTTCGAAATGAATACCAAAATTTTCTTATATAATGCCGTTTTGAAACTCATTTCATTACGTTATTAAGAGGCGTAACACTTTAAGGCTTGGAATATTATCTGAGCTAAGGTCAAGGTCGTCAGCATTTAGCTCTTAAAAAGTAGATCTCAGATCATTATCATATTTTGGGGTCGTATAATAAACAAATAAATTAATTCGTTAAATAATATATGCGGAAGTTGTGGTGATAAAGTAATTTGTGTGAATGTTATTTGATAATATATTTCTTGTATAAATTAACATTAAATTAAAAAGCATTCTAATATAAATATATAATAATTAATAAATCAACTCTTACTTTGATTTTAAGTCAAAGGTCAAACGGGTCATATAATGGGATGGTTCATTACGTGATGCTGCTATAAGAATGTCAATCATGTTACAATATTTAAATTTACGGACGTTGAGTTGGAATTTATAATTAATTGATAATTTGACTCTAATTTTAAAAAGAATTGACAAATCTAACAATAACTATTAATTATTATCTCTAATTGCATGTTTCCGATATTTTTTTTAAAAGAAACCGATATTTTTTTTACTTATATAATTATTTAAAATGATCATACATTTTCGACAAACATATTTATTGAATCTTATGTTAGAAAAGATTGATTTGGTTCTTATATAAGTGTTAATACTTCGAACATTTAAATCGAATCAGTACAGAAAAATAGAAAGTGTGTATGTAACTTTTTTATTTTATATTGATATTACATTAGTTTATTTTTGAATAATGTGAGAAGTTATTGCATATAAAATTTCGTATCGTTTGTTAATTAAGTAGTCACATAGATCTCACGTTCGTTCTCACAGACAAGACTGTAAAATTCCCATGAGGTTACTTGAACTTCGTGATTGTTAGCAACATAGTCATTAAACCAATAAATAAAATGAATAATTTAATTTGATTATACAAAATACATTAATTTAATTAAAAGGGTCTCGTCACGTATGTATTTGTTGTCCGTTATTAAAGGCTCTATTCGAGGAAAGTCGGGGGACAGCACTAAATATTTATGATTTAGTGTTACAAGTGATCGGTATGCAGGCGGCGCGCGGGCGTCGGCCCGGCTCTGTATAACAGTGCATTTGTATGCCAAACTAGACGAAGGAATTTACTAAATCTACACTTTACATTATATTAACGTTGTAAAAAATATTATTATACTAACATTGATTTCTATTGACATCTAAACGTAGAAAAACAATCTCCGGTGTCCATTTTAATTTGAAAATTTGATTTCAACTTGTTTGATGGTGATTTGAATATATTGACATACAGCCTACCACCGCCCAAACACGTGGTAGATCCGGGTCAAAGAGGACAAGTTCTTATTTATCGTTCCGGTGACAACTATTTTTGATTGCGCCATGTTTTATTCATGACTACGGACCCCGCAACAGAATAATTATTGATTATTATTCTGATAGAGTACTAGTATTTTTTTAAAGTTAAAGACAATTAAATGTTGGAATCAATGGACATGTTTACAATTACAAATTGTTTTTTCTATCAATAGTTGTCTGCAGTACTTGTTAATAAAATAATTTTCCTAAAGTTATTTTAGAATAATCAAACACCAAATAAGAGTTAATCAATATAACATTGTAATAGGGTTTTTTGTTAGGTTAATCTTTGTTATGTTCCATATTATGATTGCTTGTGTTTTACGTATATTATAAAGCAAACGACATTGACGACAGGGTTGTAATACTTCCTGTTGAAATGCAAGGTTGCCTCCACCCGGTTTCTGATCGTGAACACTTCCGATTCTTATGCACAAATTTTTAATTCATTTTCGTTTAATTTTTCATCACAGAATACTAATATTTATAAATACTTGATGAAGGTCATAGTTAAATTTAAAAACTTGTTCCGAAAATACATATTATATTTCTTTGAAGGTTTCAAAAGTTGTAGTTTTGCAAAATCATTGGGAACGAGAACAAGTCAAAGGCGGTGTCAAATGTATTGCAAGGCGATGTTTTGCAATATACATATAGCAATAGTATAAGAACAATGACATAACATAACCGGTAAGAAATAGCGGGCAGATTCATCTAGGACTATACTGCTACTAAAATATATAATATATAAGAAGGGCAATTTGTTTGTTTACGCATTATTTGATCTTTCTATACTGCATATTCAATTAAACTATCAAAATGCGAGTAAAGTGTTGAGTTAGTTTAGTGTGAACTATAGGATATAAATGACTGTAATGCTATTTGAAAGTTTAAGTTTTTTATTGTAGATTACAACAAAAATATTTTTTTATACTCACTTTCAATAGCTAATAAAATGTATTACGTGTAAGTTACATTCAACTTATTATAAATATGACAATTTATATTCTAACCCAAATATAAAAAAGAGGAAAATTGTGTGAAACACGTTTCTAATATTAAAAATGGGCGAATCTCGTTTATTTCCTGATCCATAATTCGCGGTCAAGTATATCAACTATTCCGTGACCTTTTTAAATTATAATAATTTCAACAGAACAACCAATTCAAAAGATACAAAGCATCAAATACCTACTCTGCATAATATAACAATTTGAAATATTCCGAAGAACTTAGAAAGAAACGTCCTTGTTGCCAAATCACTGACATTTCGACGATAGTCAAATGTCACGTGTACGATACACACCTCACCTCTGACATTTCGAAACATCTCCAAGTGACATTTTACTTCTAATAAAAAGGCCGCAAATATCTGCTAATATTTCACCAAATGTTATAATATGACATTATGACATTATGACATAGTTGCATAACGATTAACATCATATATTCAGATTAATATTTTACTACTAAGGTCGTATCTAAATGTTATTATTTCTTCAGCGATCGCTGACGACGGTATCCACCGTTGGAAGCGCCAGGCTGAGGATCAGAACAGTGAGCTATGCAAGGACAAGGACGCTAGCGAATGGTTCCGGCTGGAGATCGGCGAGGGCGACGCCTGTCGCAGCGTCATCCAATGTACCGCCTCGGTCAGTAATAGGCTATTACAACTTTTACACTACACCATATAACTTTTACACAACATCATGCAACTTTTACACTATATTTTTTTTATACAATGTATATACCAATGCCGCTTATTATGGAAGAATTTATACTCTCACTAATCTGATTTCCATATTTTAATTGTCGATATATTGAGAACCTTGTAGATTATTACTTATTGACCTTTCGTTTATTTAATTGCATATAATTTTTTGTTTTTTTAATTTTTAATAATTGGACAGGTTTTTAAAAAATAATCCTTATATATTCTTGATGTATTTATTAGATTTTTCTGTTTATCAGGGTATCGAAGGTATTAAATGCCCGCCCGGTTTATATTTCGACATTGAAAAACAAACCTGTGATTGGAAAGATGCTGTAAGGAATTGTAAAATGAAGAGCAAGGAACGTAAGGTGAAGCCTCTTCTGTACACCGACGAACCTCTTTGTCCAGATGGTCAGCTTGCGTGCGGTGACACCCTCTGTATAGAGCGCGGTCTCTTCTGTAACGGCGAGGTAGACTGTGCTGATGGTTCCGATGAGAACTCTTGTGGTGAGAACTTTTAACTTTTTTATAATCATCCTTTTTAGGTCTAATTTTATACTAAGTACCACGCTGAACTTGAGAACAACTAATATAAACTGGCTTACGCGTGACGAACGACTTGCCTGAAATGCCAATCACTTGGCCTAAAAAAACATCTCAATGTTATGTCGCAACTTGCCTTAAACAGTCGAGGAGTTTATTTTATTTATATTTTCTTGAATACGTTAACATTTTAATGATGTTGCAACTAATATGGATGCACTTATGATGTTGACTAAGTTTTCAACGACCCGGGTCGCGAATTATCAGAAGTTTTACAATTTAATTACAATATTTTTTTATATTTTCATCTTATTCGAAAATATTATAATAATTATTTTAATAGCAGTAATTTAGTAGTAATAAGTCAGTATTCTGTTGCAGTTTGTAGTAATAAAAAAAAACTATTATTAATGTTTATGTCATATTAATATTAGTTCGGTTGCAAAGAGCACGCGACCCAACAGACCAGAACAATGTTTTGTAATCGATTTAGTTGAATATTTCAATACGAATTAAGTCTATCAATTACACAATTTCATGTTGCTCTAGTGTACTGTTTTTTTCGATATGTTTATTTGAATTTAATTTTGAACACCATGTAACACATCAAAAAGTGAAATCATAATGGTATCTTGTCTGTATCGAGTAATATGACGGAGCGAAAGTACCCATACTGGTTTTAAGTCTCACCTCTAAAGCCTCATACCCACTCACGCAATATAACGTTTATAATATATTTATCATTTTATCAAAGAAAATATTTAATATATTATAGTATGTAAAAAAATAAGTATAATAGATATTTGTCGCTTTTAGATATCAATGACGACCCCAATAGAGCTCCACCCTGCGACACAACTCAGTGTGTTCTACCCGATTGTTTCTGTTCGGAAGACGGTACAGTCATCCCCGGTGACTTACCAGTCAGAGATGTCCCTCAAATGATCACAATTACTTTTGACGATGCCATTAATAACAACAACATTGATCTGTACAAAGAAATATTTAATGGTAAACGTAAAAACCCCAATGGCTGCAACATCAAGGCTACATTCTTTATTTCACACAAATATACAAACTACTCGGCGGTTCAAGAGACGCACAGGAAAGGACATGAAATCGCCGTGCATTCTATCACGTAAGTTAGATAAATATCAAATTGTATTATACACAAATGTTTTGTAAATGTTTTGTTTATTTACAATGTTTGTTTGTTAACAGACATAATGATGACGAACGCTTCTGGAGTAATGCCAGCGTTGATGATTGGGGTAAGGAAATGGCCGGCATGAGAATCATTATCGATAAATTCGCAAACATTACTGACGGTAGTGTCGTTGGAGTCCGTGCGCCTTACCTCAGAGTAGGAGGCAACCACCAGTTTACCATGATGGAAGAACAGACTTTCTTATACGACAGTACTATTACCGCTCCTCTTTCTAATCCTCCTCTATGGCCCTACACTATGTACTTCCGTATGCCTCATCGCTGCCACGGTAATTTACAAAATTGTCCCACAAGGAGTCACGCTGTTTGGGAAATGGTCATGAACGAGCTCGATCGTCGTGAAGATCCTACTAATGATGAATATTTACCCGGTTGTGCCATGGTCGACTCCTGCTCAAACATTCTTAGTGGCGATCAGTTTTACAACTTCTTAAACCACAATTTCGACCGCCATTATGAACAGAACAGAGCTCCTCTTGGTCTGTACTTCCACGCTGCGTGGTTGAAAAATAACCCAGAATTCTTAGAAGCATTCCTATACTGGATTGACGACATCCTTAAGAATCACAATGACGTATACTTCGTAACAATGACTCAGGTTATCCAATGGATTCAAAACCCACGTACCGTTAGCGACGCGAAGAACTTCGAGCCATGGAGGGAAAAGTGCGCCGTCGAAGGTATCCCGGCCTGTTGGGTACCTCACTCTTGCAAACTTAACTCTAAGGAACTCCAAGGTGAAACTATCAATCTGCAGACGTGTGCCAGATGCCCAGTCAACTACCCTTGGCTCAATGACCCCACTGGCGACGGTCGTTATTAAATAAGATCTCGCGCCTAAGCGGTGCAAATTAGTGGATAAAATAAATTGCAACCGACGATTGCAAGGACATTATATTCGGGTAATAAATGCTAATATTGTTTTAGATTTGAATTATTCGATGTATGTAGCTTTGAATGTGTCCGTTGTAATTATAAATTGTACTGGGTCGTAATCCCGTCTGTAGTCTAAGTACCTACCTAACTATATGTAATATAGACTCACATGATATTTAATAGGTCTGTTTTAATACTATATGTGATTTTCTACTGTAAGTCTGTTGGATAAAATAAAATACAAAATGAATAAAAATTACATAAAATTATCATTTATTGTTTTATTCATACTTCAAATAAAACGAATGAGGTATAAAATTTTCCAAGTCTTGATGCGGACGTGAATGTCTTACGTGGCTTCACGATGTGTTTACGACTCGAACAGATTGCAGCTATCGAATACTTTATACAACTCGGAATCAATATCCATTCACTTATATAATCTTTTTTTCATAATAACATAATCATTCAGAATTTAATACCTTTACTTTATATACTTAAAATACAAATACAACTTAATAGACCGACTTGAACTTGTTGCAAATATAGATTTAAATTATTTACTTAGGTCATTTAAATTCATTCACTGTTCACTTTGTCTGTGATGGACGGCGTGTTTTTTAAAACAATTTATCTACTTTATATATATAGAATAACGTGATCATATTGTAAATATATTTTAAATGAAACACACAATAATATTTATGTAGGTAGATTTGTAAAACTTGCAAGAAACATCATCATCGTTTAGTGCTTGAGATTTTTTATTAAATACATCTATCTGTATGCATTATAGTTATAATTATACGGAAGACAGCTGAACATGTAGTATAAAAAACTATGAAATCGTGCCATAAGTATTAAAGTAAATTTAAATGATCTCATATTTTAGATTTGAACAATTTTTTCTTTATAATAATTTACAGAAAGTTTTATTAATATTCAGTTTAAATCACACTTATTACTATATAATTCATAATATAGTCTTCAATAATACTAAGTTAAACAAGTTCAATATATATTACGATCATTATAACAAGAACTAGTAATAAATCTTTGTCGCTGAGTGCAAAATATTTTTAAAGTTAACCCTGAGCATTGAATTGATAATTTTATATATATATCGATCGGAATTAAATTTTATAAGAAATGTATAGAATAATAAAATTGTAATTAAGAAAATATAACTTGAATTACTTCCGGATTCCATTCCTTGTTCTAAGAATAGGAAATTATCGATTCATGACCATTTTATACAGCAGATAACAGCTCCATCGAGAAATATCGTAACACCATATTGGGTAGTTTTACGTTATTAACTCTCTTTATATAACCAAATAGAATATATATATTTATATATATTATAATCGTAATGTCAAAAGTACATCATGTCAGACATCTTTTTGTATTCCGAGAACATGTTCGCTACACACAAGATTAAAGATAAAAAAGATATACAAATCCTTCATGTAGATGAGTTGAGTTCTTCAATCTTTTAAGGATATTGACCTCAAATAAGGATAACAAATTATATTTTGAAATTAATGTTATTTGTCTTTAAAGGAGAGAATAACGTAATATCGCGTTTTCTTTTATTACCTAAATGCCGAAGAGAATTATTCCACTACACTTCCGATATATGAATTGAAATTGATTTTGTAACATGATTATCGGATTAATATTATTTACCGCTTCATAAGTTTTATTACATATTGTAAAAAAAACAACAAATCTTATAGAATTCAGACGTGAAATTAAGTAACAACAATACAGATAACTAAAATGTAATACAAATATTATATTACATACATAAATCAATAATTTGCCAATTTAATATAAATAATATTGACTAAGAGTATGACAACTTTTAATACGTAATGATATGTGCAACACACAATAGTCGGATCCACCAACACTGATCCTCCCAGCGCTGACACGTCACCCCCCAAGTGGGCGCATCACCATCTGCTATCACTGAACAATGACTTTCCATTTGATTTTGCAATAAGGACAATGATCATTGTTAGCGCCATCAAAACAAATAGAGAGTCGAATATGTTTAAT
The DNA here is from genome assembly GCA_918358865.1 of Melinaea marsaeus rileyi. NCBI lineage: Eukaryota > Metazoa > Arthropoda > Insecta > Lepidoptera > Nymphalidae > Melinaea > Melinaea marsaeus. The sequence continues at coordinate 25,388,509 of OU911089.1, forward strand.
AAGAATCTAAGTGCAAATCTTGTAGTGAAATCAGTGAAAGTGCGCCCGCGGACGCACCATTCATTATTTGAAGTCACTTCTAAAAATCAACTTACATAAGGATGAGAAAGGTGCAATATTAATAACTTATTTAACTTTGATATCATTACTATTTATTATTTATATATACAATGCATTGATGTGGTTTGGAAACCAAAAACCTTATTATTAACCAAGGTTGCATTGGACAGAAAAAACTGAAAGTTTTCCTTATTCGAGAAAAATATATATTAATTTAATATCAATTTCATTACTATTAATACTTTATTATTTACGTACACAATACATTGATGAGTTATAGAAACCAAAAACCTTATTGTTAACCAAGGTTGCATTGGACAGAAAAAACTAAATGTTTTCCTTATACGAGAAAAAATCAAACATCGAACAAACATAGTTTAAGTCTTTCATAACACTACGAAATATAAATTTTAGGCAATAAAACATTTGAATGTATAATATAGAATTAATTTTAAAATGTTTTTTATTTAAATTATATTGTTTGATTGAAAGATGATTATATATATATATATATATATATATTATTTTACTATCATAGTGGTTGACCTTATTAATAATATATATATGTATATATATGTTAGATAGGTGTGCATTGTCGCAAGTGAAAGGAAATATCTTGAAGGATCCTTGACTCTTGCGCCTACTAGTCGTCATTGCGATTGCGTCGACGCTCACAGCCGGCTCATCTCATTTACTTGTTATTAACTTAACGCCTTTATACATTGCTTTATGCATTGTTGTATAAATATAACCAAAATTAAATTATCAAGTTCCTACAATTTATATACCAAAAAAAATATTCCATTAATTACAGATTTTGATTTGAATTAAATTATATATCTATATTGAATCTATACATATAAATAGATTTGAATTGTCTGTTTGTAATTCCAAATTAATAATTAAATGTATAATTGAAAGTATATACGTTACATACATAAGATATTTTTTTGTTTATCTGTTTGTTCCGGCTAACATCTGAAATAGTTGAACCGACTTTAACAGGACTTTCATTTATAGCTAATGTTAAAATGAATAATTATGGCTATTAAAATATATTTTACACTAAAGAAGTCGCGGAAACAACTTGTATAGTATAAGCTTTTGAAAAAAAAACATAATGACCAAGAAATGAATCTTGTAATTGCACCTTCTACTTCTACGAATGGTAATGTCTTGTTAATTATTTGTTCCGGAACAGCTTCCACATTTATTCTCAGACGTTTCCTTAATTATATGATATATATATATATATATATATATGGTATATAATATTATTTATACCTAAACATCGTCTGTCTGTCTAGATGTATTAAAAAACTTTCACAAGTTGTATCATTGCGTAATGTTTCCGAAGATTGTTAGTTTATTTCCAATATGCAGTTACGTGCACGCACGAATTGGACATAATACAATATAATACAGTACATATAGTACAATACAGTACATAGAGTACATACAGTACAATACAGTACATAGAGTATATACAGTACAATACAGTATATACAGTACATACGGTACACACAGTATATATAGTACATATAGTACATACAATATTATAGTAATAGATGTATTACAAGTCTCCCCGTGGCCAGTTTGACCACATCTCACGTGAAGATACTTAATATTCGTCTGACCTTTGTATAGTTCAGTGGGCAACTAATAAATAATTTATGCTCAGCGGGTATTAATATTTCTCAAATGTTTAAATTAACATTAAAAATAACATAATATGTAGAAATGTTCAATGTTAGAATTAAGAGACTTTAAATTAAAAAAAAAAATAGAATTCCATCATTAATATTTTAAAAAAATGGAATTTTATTACACACATACACACACACACACACACACACACACACATTCAATTAACACTTACTTAGTTATGTGAATAGATTGGTTGCTTATTACTTATATCTGTAATATCTATAGAATTAATATTAAAACATTAAAAAATACACCAAGTATTAATAATAATACTAACAGTAGATAAAATACTTAAAGTTATACTAAGTACGTTTGAGAAGGCATTGACTTTTTTATTTATTCTGGAACCTCTTTTGAAGAAATACACTTGGAGCTCGTTGAACTCTAATACATGCAGAGTAACAGTACAATCATTTGAATCCATTTATATTATTGATAATTCATTAAATGTATATGAAATATGCAATAAATAATTAATATATATCCTAAATAAATATATATATATATTTTCAGATCATTTTGGTTAAATAATGTATTATTTTTGGTATTTCTTGCTATTTATACTTAAAGTCGATGTTTGAAGAATTAAATTCAGCGAGCGGAGTCGCAGGCAAATTTATATTTAATACCGTAACCGCTAAAAAGCATTATTACTTTCTAAGTTTCAAAGCACAGACAAAAATACATTTCAATATTTTACATTGGAATTAAAAAATTCCTTAATATCCTTTAGTTTGAAGGCGAATTTATTTACCACCTTGAGGTTGTTTTAAATACTTTTATTAACATTCTGATACTGCATTCCATTCGTATATTGTCATTTATTAAAAAAAAAATACAATTAAAATAATATAATTATATAAAATTAATAAATACAATTATAACCTATCAAGCTCGGTGTTAGTAACGAAATGTCAGAACATTTAGGTCTAGCGTTGCCATGTTGTAGACTGTCTGAATTCGGTGCCACGCAGAGCTTGCCACGGACCACGATCCCCCCACCCCCCAGTACTTGTTACATAACCAGATACACCCGGATATTGTGACAAGGCCACTCATCTCCGCGAATATAACTATTTGCAGTTATCTCATTGTCTGCGTTATATGACTCTTACACACATATATACATATATACATATAATATATATATATATATATATATATATATATATATTATAAGGGTGTTATCCAAAGCTTTCTATTATATTTATTAGTTTTTATAATTTTTTAAACTTGTCAAATATGTTTAAATTTCTAACATTAGTTGTTAACTAAATCGAGAATTAAATAGATAAATAGATATAATAATAGATGGCATAGATTTAATATTACCGCATAGTTTTAATATTACCGATCCACTACCTAATAATACTAATACTACTAGTAGGTAATAAATGAAAATATATTAAAATATTTACAATACATAACGTTAGATTTGAATAAATCGTCCTCCATTAATAAATAATTAGCTAATTATGTAAATTGTGATTACAATTCGGTTCTTCTCTCCACATTTATTTGACATTGACATAAATTTAATATAACAGGTTCAGATGATAATCGAAAGTGAGTCTCGGAAACATTTTCACGTTATTTATAATATTACTAACTTGATATGAAGATGGTAGTTTTATTTATTGTTTGAGGTATAAAAAAGAAAGATTATATCTTTAAATTGTGCGAAATCTTAAACACTAGTGCTAAAAACACTTTCTAAAACGACATCTTATTTGCGTTGATGACACTTTGTTTTATGTATTTTAGATTAAATCAATAAATATAATTGTATATATATATATATATATATATATATGTGTGTATATATTGTACAATTAATCACACATTCCCTTTAACCAAGGCTATAAAAATATATAATAAAATTTGTATGTATTTAATACTGTAAAACCTGTTATGACTAGCTGTTCCCATGACTTTGTGTGTGTAGAATATGTTTTAAATTAAAGTAGCCTAAGTTACTCCTTATAAAATTAGCTATCTGCTAGTGAAAGTCTTGTTAAAATCGGTCCAGCCGTTTCAGAGATTAGCTGGAACAAAGAGACAGACAGACAAGATTTCTAAAATTGCTTTTTATATTAGTACCGTATATACTTTCATATGCATTTAGTGAAAAGTTAATTTCAAATTACAAACGGACATTTCGATTTTATTTATATGTATTAACTCAATACAAGGAATTAGTGCGTGTTAATATAGTACGACTTAAGGTCAGATTGTATACTGTTTTCATATATTTATAACATTACAATTAGACAATCAGCAAACATATTCATTATATTCCTCAAAACCACAGTTAAGACCATCTTCATATATGTTTTAGTTATGAAATTTAAGCTACACATTTCGATCGTCAATTTCCTAATTCGATATATTGTTTTTATTTGAATTAAATTGTTATCACTTAATATAAACATTTAGGTCACAAATCTATTTCCAAATAATATCAGACATAAATTAGATGTTATATCAAAAACTTCCGCATCTAGAACGTTTTTATCTTTTAGTATTTATTAATAAATAAATAAATAACAATTTATATTCTGTTGAAATTTAATGTTTTCTTTCCATTATTATATAAGTGTGTAAATACAATTGATATAAGGTAAAAGTTGAGATAATAGATAGTAAGTATGTCAAATAATAAAAAAATATATATTAAACTACTAATGAGATCAATTGATATTGAATTAATTAACATATTCTTATGTTTTGTCCCGATGATGATCGTGCTTTTTATAAGCTGCGCGGTGTTGAGGTGTGTTATAACGACTGGAGGTGCAGTGCGTGTAGGACGGGCGGAGTCACGGCTCGAGCTGGTTATATAAATAGTCAAAGAGGGGCAGCGAGCACCTCTGACACTTTCTTGGTGAGCGCCTCGCTCCGGCCAGTCTTCATCGAGCGCTATGGCTCGACGGGCATACCTGATCCTCGGGGTACTTCTCCTCGCTTATGCTGGTGAGTTTTTTTTTTAATAACGCGTTTTATTTAAATTTTGTATCATTTTTTTTATTTCTATGTAGTTTTTTTTTTATTTTATATAATTCAATATTATGTTGGTAGTTATAGAATATTTTTTTAACGGTTACATACATATTTTAATACGTGTTTTTATATTTTGTTTATTTAAATATTTATTATTAAACATAAAGTTACGTAAAGCTTCGCGCCTACTTTTGAAATATGCTTATAATGTTAAGCTTACGTAAAATTATTCGAACACCGAATGAGAAAGAGTACCGGTTACTTACGTGGCCGGCTATGACCTCGATTTCTTTTCAACGTTTTACCTTTCAATGCCGTTAGTGACTTGATCGATGCAACTTTAAATATACATTTCATTTTACCCTTTTAATAATTATACAAATTATTTCTTTTTTTTTTTAATTACTTTAACTTACTCACGGGTATGTCGCTGCGCATTCGACGTCGAAATGAAACAACATTCCACCAGGCGTGTGGTAATCGTGGTTTACGTTAAGATTACTCAATGCGCATGTTAAGTTTGTATAATATGCCTTCGTACTTAAAATACGGCACCTTTTGATGAAATATAATGGAAAATTCTTACGAAAAGTGAGATTACAGTTTTTTTACAACTACCCACACCCAAGTGACCTTAAAGGTCGATTATTTTTATTAATACTCGTTTTTTTTCTTAGTTGTTGGACAAGATGATGATGGTGGTGATGAAGAACCGAATGCAGAAGAACTTTGTGACGGCCGTCCTGGTGATGAATACTTCAGACTGTCCACGGAGGGTGATTGCAGAGAAGTAGTGAGGTCAGTCATTAATAAATTAAGTGTTTTTGTATTAATATTTTATATATTTTTTGTTCTTTTTGATAAATCACATTATCAGCATTAAATCATGTATCAACAAAAGACAAATGTATACGGGTGAAGGTAATATTGTTAAAGCTAATAATTAAATGCAACATTGGTATGCAACAACTTGATATTCCAGCCAGTGAACGGAACGGTCGCTACCGTGACTCGAATATTAGTCATAGTTTTGTTGAGCCTTCTATTTGACAAAGCCTATAAGCGATACCAAATAATAATAATATTTATTTACAGGAACAAGGTATAAGTTTTAATTAAATCATAGCTATTTAAATATTTCTATTTACTTTTTCCATCAAAGACGTAACGGCGTTTAGTTTGTTTATTTTGTTCTCTTAAATTCATAATAATTCATTCATCACATTCTCCAATTACTTTAAAACCTTAATTTAAGTCTAAAATACATTGCTTTAAAATGAAATAAAAGAATCGTCTTTCAAATCTATTTGTGGAGAGTGTGAAATGATAAAGATGAAAGCGAGTCCCTCCGTTGAAAGTACGGCTGTGCGCAGGTGTGACAAAGGAGGTGAAAACGGCGTCACGAGGCTCGCTTCAGTGCGCTGCCCCGGCGGACTGGCATTCGATATCGACCGCCAAACCTGTGATTGGAAAACCCATGTTAAGAATTGTGATAAACTAGAAAGTAAGTCCCCCCAGTAACGGGAAGCGATCGTACGGAGGGCTAACATCTGACCTCCGACAACGAAATGTCGGAAATAATTCTACGGTTAGTCTTCCGCGCGCCCGCTTCCTAATTTTATACATAAATTAAAATTGTTGTTGTTCTTGTCGACGCAGGTGCACTAGGTCAGGTCTTAAACAGATCACGTGCCCGTCCGGACTGTCTTTCGATCTTGATAAACAAACCTGCGACTGGAAGGGTAAAGTGACCAACTGTGACAAACTTGAGAGTAAGTGCGATAAAAAATTTTTCGCGAGTAGGCAACAAACCGAGCTTTGGTGAGAGGACGCGTCGCACTGTAGTTTGGTATTATGCATGACCCAGAAATATGGAAACCGTCCACGGCAGGAACCGCACTATTTACACATTAACATATGATTTACACAAATATGAACACAAACGTGTATACTCGTACAGACGATACGTGGCATAATGCTAAATCTTTATACCATGTGTATACACAACTTTATTTTGTTAAAAGTTATAGAGTTCGATATTATTTACAACAATGTTGAATATTCGATAAATATACGGAAAACTCTTTCATTTAATTATTTGTTAAGTTTTCGAGTACATTTCTTTTGCAATTCTATTCTTGCTTCTGAAGCTTTTCATAACTTAAGTACTAACTCGGCTTTCTACAAATTTTCACTAATATTTTCTTGGCAATTTTAATGGTACGTTAGTCGACGGCACTTTGTGAACTTCGCTTTTTCACATAAATCTGTATCATACATTCACGCTTCTCTAATTTACTTGGAAAATTTGGACTATTACTTGTATCATATAAATGGTTACATGATTACTAAATGAAACATTTCTTGTATCATATTATCATCTTGATATTCATATTATATATATTATTCATATTACTATATATATTACTATGTATATTAAGTGATCATGTAAGCATTTAATTCTTGTGTTATATTTTTATCTACTTCCCTACACCACTATTTTACATTGGTTTTTACTTCTTTATTATTTAACAATTTAAACTTTTGTACATTCTGTTCATTTTATTAAAAAGATCCATCGAAAACTTTCCATTTTAAAATCATTTATTTTTAATTAAATGGGAAAAATACGCATTAATTTAAATAACTATGTCTCTACCCAGTAACTAATAACTTCAAAAACTTTTCATTTCTTCTTAAAGCCGAATAAGTCCCTATCCCTCATTAATATTTCTTGTGATAACGCAATCATTATATCTTCTACACGATATCTCTTCATGCAACTTTTTGCAAATGAACGCGATAAAAGATACTAAATACTCTGAAAATGTTTACACATACAACGTGAATCGATTATAGGTAAATAGGTTGGTCACTTTGAAATTCTTTAAATGTGTTTATTTCAATAAGGAGCCTTACGTGTACAAAGAGGTTCATGGTATACATAATTAACAGTATTTATATTTTTCAGAGCCAAGAAAAATTCTGCCTATCTTAAAGACAGATGAACCTCTTTGCTCCGAAGGGAAACTCGCTTGCGGAAGCGGTGATTGTATGGATAAAGAATTATTCTGCAACGGAAAGCCGGACTGCAAAGATGAGTCTGACGAAAACGCTTGTAGTAAGTATCGTTTTCTTACACACATTTCACGTTTAATATTTAATTCACTTTTAGGTACCAAGAACAATTTAATTAGCAGCTAATGTCAAGTTAATGCATGTTTATCTATCCACAGATTTCGGTTTGTATGAAATAAGGTAATAAAGTATTATTTTTTTACAGCTGTTGAGTTGGACCCAAACAGAGCACCGGACTGCGACACCAGCCAGTGCAAACTTCCTGACTGTTTCTGTTCAGCTGATGGTACTAGGATTCCCGGAGGTTTGGAGCCCAATCAAGTTCCTCAAATGATAACAATTACTTTTAACGGCGCCGTTAATGTTGACAACGTTGACTTGTATGATCAGATATTCAATGGAAACCACCAAAATCCTAATGGTTGTCAAATTCGTGGTACATTCTTTGTCTCGCACAAATACAGTAACTACGCCGCCATCCAGGAATTACACCGTAAAGGACACGAAATTTCTGTGTTCTCAATAACACATAAAGACGATCCAAATTACTGGACTAGTGGAACTTATGATGACTGGTTAGCTGAAATGGCCGGAGCACGTCTTATCATTGAGCGTTTCGCTAACATAAGTGATGCTTCTATTATCGGAGTCAGAGCTCCATATTTAAGAGTTGGAGGAAACAAACAATTTGAAATGATGGCTGACCAATACTTCGTATATGATGCTTCGATCACCGCGCCATTAGGTCGTGTCCCTATTTGGCCTTACACGCTCTACTTCCGTATGCCACATAAGTGCAATGGAAACGCACATAACTGTCCCTCCAGAAGTCATCCAGTCTGGGAAATGGTCATGAATGAACTCGACAGAAGAGACGACCCAACCTTTGATGAATCGCTTCCCGGTTGTCACGTAGTTGATTCTTGTTCAAACATTCAAACTGGAGAGCAGTTCGCGCGTCTTCTTCGTCACAATTTCAACCGTCACTACACGACCAACCGTGCCCCTCTTGGTTTCCACTTCCATGCTTCTTGGCTTAAGTCAAAGAAGGAATTCAAAGACGAACTCATCAAGTTCATCGAAGAGATGTCTGAAAAGAACGATGTTTACTTCACTTCCCTCATTCAGGTAATACAATGGATGCAGAACCCCACAGAGTTGTCCCAACTTAGAGACTTCGCTGAATGGAAACAAGACAAATGTGACGTTAAAGGTCAACCATTCTGTTCTTTACCAAACGCGTGTCCTTTAACAACCCGGGAGCTGCCAGGGGAGACACTACGTCTATTCACCTGCATGGAGTGCCCCAATAACTACCCATGGATTTTAGATCCCACGGGAGAGGGCTTCAACGTTAGGAAGTGATCTCTTTTAAGTAGAATTAAAAAGACTGTACACATGTAAATAATACTCAATAATGATAATGAATACAATTTAATACAACAATGTGGTAGGAAGGTCCGTGTCAATTTAGATGATTGTAGATTGTAGATTGTTCTTATTCCGTATTTAAATGTACCATACTCAAGTTGACATTTCATAAAACAATATATTTATAAATTACACAATAAGTTCCGCTGCAGCAATTAACCATGAATTTAGACGAACTTAATGTTGAACTAAGTAATTTAGGTTGTTACAATCTTATTGTCATTAATAAAAAATAATTGGAACATTTGCATTTTCCGTTCATCTGTTTCCTATACAATTTCCTTATCCCCTACTCCTAGACCTAAATTAAAAGTTTAAAGAGTTAACTTACTTTCATATTAGTAAAAGAAAAGTAACCAAGAAAGTAAGGGATTAACTTACCTTTTAATTATATTGATTATATTAATCTTTAAGATTTAAGTAAAATTTTAGTAAAAATGTCTGACTTTCTGAGGTTCCTTAATAGACTGCTAACAATAACTTACACGTAGCAGTTTAAAAATAAGTCAAGCCATCCATTAGTTATTTAAATACGTTTTATCCGTTTTAAAACGTGCAATATTGCAATGAGACTTGTATTTTGAACAAATAAGAAAATACATTGGAAAAAAGACAAATTACAAAACCAACTGCAACCGTTTCTAAACTTACATAACATAAGTATGTCATAGACACGTATTCAAAATGGCTAACAAGAAATCCGTTTTCAAAATTAATTTAAGTGCCAGAATTATATGACCAATAAAATATATCTTTATATGATCAATAAATTATGTTATTCTATTAACATATAGAATATCTTTGACCTTGAATAATAATTTCCATGTCAAAATCCAAAAATAAGTTTGAAATATATATTATATTAATATTTATAAGTTTAGTTATATAACAAACTAGAAAACTTTACTTGCAAGAAATGCATTTATTTTCTTGTAAAAACAGATACTTTCTTGCAACATCAGCTATACGCCAGTGAAAGTCATGTTAAAATCTATTCAGCCATTTCAGGGATTAGCCAGAACAAAGAGATAGACAAATATTTTAAAAAGTTGTTATATTATGTAAATACAGTCATATGCACTTAGTGAAAAACAAACAGAACTACAAACAGACGCTTCAATTTCATTTATATGTATAGATAAAACTAAACCACAGCACGAGTTTCGATTATTCAGTGATAACTTAAGGACTGAATTAACATAGTTAATTAATATTATTCTTACGATGTTACGGCAATGTGTTTTATTTCCATGCCAAATAAAAACTTCATTTAACAATAAGACGAAGAAAACTAAAACTATAACAGGTTATATAATGAAATGTTAATGTGTTGATAGTTGACTTATAACTGGATTCAACACAGGATTTGCTGATAAAAAATATTATATAGATAAAAATAGTAAACCGCATCCGTTGTTGAGTTATAATTAACTATAGATACTAAAAAGTAATAAAGGAGGTTGTTATACTATTTTTAAAACTATTTCTTTGAGACTGCCTTTAAAATATGCTGCTTTAAAAACTGCCTTTTCAAAAATAAGGCATATTATTGGAATATCCTTCTAGTAAATATGACAATAATCTTTTTTTTAACAGATTCTATCAGTAATTGAGTTTTTAGATGTATCAAGTAATTTGGTTATATACAGACGGAATGGTACTAAAGTAAATCATAATTATGTTTAGCTTTCTTTTTACTTGCGGTCTAAAGTTTTATTAAAATATCCACTTTTCCTTTCTACACATATTTTATAACTGTGATGAATCTATGATTACATTTTTAGGTGTAGGTTTTATCAATCTTTTTTATTCAAAATAATGAATATAATAATTAATTCCTGAATTTTTATTTACACTTAAAAAAATTTATTGCTTTTGAGTATCAAAAATTTTATGTTTCTTCCAAAATTCTAGAATGCGTATGACAGACATTTAAAATCACATCTATAATTTTAATGCAAATTGGATTCAGTTTTCCTAAAAATAATATTTCATTTCGTAAGATAAGTTTATCTTAAATTATTTAAAAATAACTATAATATTAATTTTCTTTCGAAGAATCTTATTCCAACAGTAAATCCTATATCTGTTAAATTGATGTACTATATTCTTTGATTTTGTTTTAATGATATGGAACTGTGAATAATACCTTACTTTGAAGATAGATACGAACTCAGATTTGCATATATTAAAATTATCATAAATTCAAAACTTTAACAAAGTTTGACGTGTACGTTATGTTTTCTAATTTTGAAAATTACTAATCTATATACTGATGGGTGTAAGGACGGTGATAGTACATTTACCGATCTTATATCAGCTAAATTAGGAGTGTTGTACAATGACGAAAAGCCAGCGCTTTTATTGCTTAAGTTTTAGCCGTTACTATAATAAATAAAGTCAACAATTAAATATATTTTAACAGGTGACAACATTATTTTACTTTTAAAATATTACTTATTAATCATATTTTTTTATTTATTTACCCTTTATATTTTTTTTAGCAAAAGACGTTCGTGTGGTATTCTCTACTAATTTATATAGATTGTGAAAAATTGTAGTAGGCGTCATTAAAATATAATAAAGAGAATTATTAATTTGTGTTAATAGATATATATGCAGATATTAGCATATTCGCATTCGCAAAAAGGATGAAAGTAAGATAAATGTTGTCAAATTGAGGGATTGGAGAGATTGGGATTGGATTGGATTTGGATTGAGAGAGACAAATTGGGATATATGTACATATAAGTGATGTGTGGATGGAAAGGTCAGAAAGAGAGAACCTAGAACATTTGTCGATCCGATTGAGGATGCTTGAAAGAATGGACAGGTCAAGAGTACGGAACCAACGAGGATACATGAAGAGACTTATATAGAATAGAAGAAGCGAATAAAGTATGTCAAGAACGTAGCAACGGGAAGTCTTTGGTATCTGTCTACCCTTCCGGGGAAGATGCGTATTAATATATATATGGTATGTATGTATTTAATGAACGTCATTTGAAAGAGACTTCATTCGCATTCACATATTGCATATCAACATTCATAGATTCAAAATATGATATTCGTTACATCCCTAATATATGTCTATAATTATTTGTACTTGTGTATTATTTTTTAAAAATAAACATTTTATTAAAGTAATAAAATATGGTCTGGATAACTTAAACATAAAAAATAAATATTTTTCTTTTTATAAATATATTATATACAAAATATGTTAAATATTTTAATAAAATGACACCACAATAAGTCCCCGGTCCATTACCTGATCTTACCTGATAATTTCGTTATATAGGATATAAAGAAAAATAAAAATCGCCACTTAAAACTGAAAAAGAATGCAAGGCTCAGGTAACATGGAATTGAAAGTGGGAGTGTTTGTTAAAAATATAACAGTTTTGTTATGAATTACAGAGCACTTGTTGTCAAAGAGCAACAATATTATAATGTCTATAATTATAGATTGTCAACTTCGTTCGGTAGAGTAAAAGCTATTCACGGTTTCTCACTTATCTTAGTTCGTAATGAAGTAGTTTTAAAGTCTCGATTGGATATGATAACGGTCTCTGTCATTATTGAACTATCCTGCACTAAGCTCAATTAATATAATATTTTATATGCTTAAAGTCTGGTGACCTTCAAAATAAATTGGAGGATATTTTAAAAATCTTTGTCATAAAACAAGCTGGTGACAGTGTGCGGTGTGCTTAATGCAGATGCTACAAGTAATATTATCTATTGTCCGTTTCTTTTCGGAACCTAGTCTCATTACAAATGCTTCCACGACTTGTAATGATGATATGTTTTGTTACTTTAATGTTTATGAAGAGATGATAATGACGAATTTAAGTTCGTGGACAAAATTGTTTTGTATTAATAAATCATGAAATTGAAAAACCCCAAAAATGTACTTGCAGATAACAAACAATTTTTACTTTTTTAAATAAATTTGCGCAAAACGTATACTAAAAATAGATTTGAAAGATAAACTTTTTTATCTACATTGGTTATAGGTATTCATCAAAGACATCATATAATATGAACGCGATTGATCTACTTTGTATAGGGAAAAAGTTATGGTCGAAAAACTGAAATCAGAAAAAGTGAGGCTCTTGCGCCCCCCGTGGCCGGATTTCTCTGGTTAACGAACTTGATCTTCATTTTTGGATGGTTGTTTTTTGTGCAAAGCTTGAAAGCGATCCGAGTGAAACTGCGGCCGCTATTGTGCTGACAAAAGTCGAATCTGGACGCACGCACGCATATATATATATATATATATATATATATATATATATATATATATAAACTTTTTGACCAATGGTCATTTCGGACTCAGGAGGTCGTAAGAAGACCTCCTGTGAAGAAATTTTTCCAAAATTCGAAAGTCGGGTACACCTGAATGGGCAGACCGAATTCTTCGAGGTCTACCCAAAACAATACACATACATACATACACGATATATACAAGCAATAAAAACAAACACGTAACACCTAAATTCCTTTAAAGCCTTTAAAAAAATCAAACATTATGGGCATGCACACATATATAGTCTTAGAACTTCCTTTACTTAGTTTTAAATCCAGAATTAAATTAATTAAAATTATAGAATAGTTTTTTTTTAGTTTTTAGTTGATTAAAATGTGTGGAGTTTAGATTGTTGACTCATTTGCAGGATTTATATTATAATGTACATCACCTATTGTTATATTTCTTTTGAAAAGAGCAACTGTTCAGTTTCTGGCCGGCTCTTCTCAACAGAGCAGCATTCCGAGCCGGTATTAGCTTACTTACAGACTGACTACACTATCCTTTTTTGTATTGTAGTAATTGACGATTCAAAAGTGCGTGTAAATACCTACTTGAATAAAGATATTTTGAATTTGAGTTTGAATTTGAATAGGATTGTGGGTTCTTTTTACATTTTTGCTGATAAGACGAATTGTCTCAGCGTCGGCTTCTTCTTTAAGTGTAAAAAATGTTTCTTACGGAAAAGAGACTGAAGTTTAGTCGTAAGTTTACCACTAATTGCCTCTATGTGCAAGTGACAATTCATTTTACTGTCCGAGTACAAACAAAGACTCTTTTACTAAACTTAGTGTTACATTTGTGCTAATTTTATATACAACTGGTGGTAAGTTACTGTAATAATTCTTAGTTAGTTTGTACATACAGCTACAAGTCAGCAGAACACAATTTAGTTTAGGGCAAACCAGGTTCTCCTAAGGCTTAGGAGAACATTCTTAGGGCCTAAGCGAATTTTTAGAAGAGGCAGGGTGGCCAAATTATATCTAATCTTATCCAAAGCCTTTGAAAATTGTACAAAAACCAATTCTGTTACTTTTGTCATCCACACAATTACCATCAATTACTTGAATTAGAGCTGTATTAATGGTGTGAGATGGACGAAACCAGAGTGACGAACGAATCTTATTTCGCAATTGAGGAGCAAAAAACTGTAATGAATAATTTGCGTCCTTTAACCAAACGTTTAGAAACGAATTGCGTAATCTAATTGAGGCATAGCGATAAAATAGTGATTAAGTTCATCGAATAATGAAAGAAAGTTACAATCCAACGAAGACAAATTATAAACATCAAAAGACTCTAAAAAATTCCAAATGATACGGATTTATTTACATCGATAACTCGTATTTTATATACAGAAGGAGACGGAATTGACTTCACATTTTTTTATGATGAATTTTTTTGCCATTATTTAGATGTCTGCATACATTGCAAAAGTAGTAGTAGATCTGAAAATGGCAATTTGTGTACCTACAACAATAAAAAAAAATAAAACCTGTAATACCAAGCAAACATTTAGGAGATATAACATAGATAAGACTACCATTTATGTTTCTATCGCTTCTGTATTAACTGCCTCATCTATTTACAAGAAGAAATCAAAAATATGTAATTTTTAATAATCTAAATCTAAATTTTAGAACACTATTTATCTATTCCTCGCCTTTCGGTATTCAGTGAAATCAAATAAGAATATTCTGTATTGTCCCTGATCTTCGCTCGCTTGGAATTGTCACAGAATAAAAAAAAAGTATAAGTATTTGAAATGTCAATCGACAGATTCTAATATGTTGTCAATAGTAGAGAATCAAGCTATAAAACTAATGCGCCACTTGCATAAAATATAAATGTGTTTCTACAACATTAATTGTTTTAAAGGATAAAGATAATAACAGTATTTACCTATTTAGAGCAAAAGATCAAAAGACTTTATACCAAGTTCCAACTAATAAATCTTAAAAATAAGTAAAAACTTAGTCTAAGCTAAAGTATCATGTGTTCAAAAATAAGATCACTGTTGTTTACAAAAAATGGACTTTATTTTCGTAAGAGTATATGTACCTCTATTCCAAACAGCAATTTATTAACTGTCCTACCAAAATTAGAACATGTGCCAGAAAATGTTGGTAAAGATTTGTCTGAAATCACACCATACTTTCCGGACACATTTAATCTCGCTGCATACGCAAATCAGTCGGAAACATTACGAAATCTTATTGATCTAAATGTTAACCTTAGCAAAATTGAAAAAAAACCTGAATTAGTATATAAAATTCTAAAATTAGACTTTGAAAGAGATGTTAAGAAAAGCATTATGTTCCTCAAAGATTATGTAGAATTAGAAAATATGGGAAAATTTCTATCAAAGAATCCATTAATGTTAACTGTGCCATTGGATGATATGGAAGTAAGAATAAATTATTTAAAATCAAAAAAATTCAATCAAATTCAAATAAATGGAATTATTACAAGAAATCCCTTCTGGTTAATGTTTAGGTAAGTAACAGTAAAATATTAAAAATGTATATAAAACTAATACATATCTCTATATTTTTTAACACATTACAGCACAGTACGAATAGACAAACGACTTGGATTCTTTCAAGAAAAATTTAATTTATGTGGCGATGAAGTAAGACAATTAGCAACGATGGCACCTAGAATAATAACATACAATCTCCACCACATAAACACAAACAACTTTGTTGTTAAGGAAGAACTGGGATTTAATGACGAAGAAATAAAACAATTAATCTTACGTAAACCAAAGATATGGATGATAAGTAAGTTTATTGTATATATAATAATTGAATGTATATTGTAAACAACACTTAACTTATAAAATATACTTAAAACAATTCATGTAAATTCTGTGCATAATTCGTTACATTTGTTGCAGACCAAAAAGCTTTATTACAGAGATTCAACTATTTACACAACGAAATAAAGATACCTCACGATACAATCTTGAAAAATCCAAATGTGTTATTGTCAAGAAACTTCAGAGTTAAACAGAGACATACATTTTTACAACGTTTAGGAAGAGCTCAATACGATGCAACTAAGGAAAACTATATTCCAATTGTAGCATTAGTAGAAGGAACTGATTTAGATTTTTGCATAAATCATGCAAAATGTACGATAGATGACTTTAACACATTTTTAAAAACATTGTAATAACATTAACCGGCTTTACCGAGGACAACTTTATTTTGAAATGCATTAAGCGAGTGATACAGAAGGGTATCAAATATCCCAGCGACAGTGAACACACCACCTACAATCGCACAGACATTTGTTGCAAAGTGACCTATAGACCTGCAATTTAAACAGAGTATTAAATAAATTTATGATGAAAGATTAATTTCTAGTTTTATTATACAGACCTCTCCTTTTCTGTATATTTAACCATAAGTGGGGACAGTTCGTAACTAAAAAATGCCCCCGGCATCCCGGACTCAACATTTACATTGGATACGGATTTTTGATGCCTTGTTACTGAAAACTGGTTGGTATGTAAAATTGTATTGTCCAAATTTACATACATTGTTGGAACAATTTTTAAATAATACTGAAACATAACAGCACCTGTAACAATTGTAAAATTTATGAATTGCTTATATATTTTACTTTTACTTAAAATTTTGTTATATTATTAAAACAGAATGAGTTTTGATTTTTAAAATCTATTTATTATATAAATCTATTTAAAAAGTTTTACAGAATACTAATCATTTTAATACAGAGTTTGCATTTTTAAACTGATAACATTAAAGTATGTAGTTACCAACCAATAAATCTTATAGACCAATATAAAATAATATCATTAATGGTAATTCAAAGGGAACTATTGGAATCAAAATAACTAGGGGCGCCAACAAACCCTCAATTTCGACTCGCTGCGCTCGCAAAATCTCGGGTTCCGTTTGCATATTGAGCGAAGCGAGCCCAGTGTATTGACTCATCGTTTCAAATTGACTTCAATGTTATATCAGTTTTTTGACTTGATATAAAAAAAAAATTTTTTTTGAGGTCATTTTTCAAATTTTTTTTAAGAACCATCATCTAATGTGTGTCTTTTTGATTGCAAAGTTTCATAATTTTCCGTCAAGTAGTTTTCGAGGCAATTCGTAACAAAGAATGTAAAAAGCCTCCAGTAAAACGCTCCGCTCACTTCGTTCGCTTCGCTCAATAAAACTTTATAAAAAGCTATATTCACATTTAAAATATTTCAATTTATGTTGCAAAACTTGATACTGATGAATTGTTTTTGATATGTCGGACTTCCATGGCAGTCTCCGAGTGTAAAAAAAAATCTTTATGGTTTCAATAAAATGTCAGCTGTCATTAATGACGTTTATAAAGACAAAAATTGAAGAATGATATACTTTTTGTAATAATCCACTAAGTTTCCTCTTTGTGAAATATATTTCATAAAAAAATAAAATGCCTGTGCCGGGTGGAATGTACCAAAGCCAGGGGCCCTCTTGTTTTGATAAAATGAAGATGGGTTTCATGATAGGTTTTTGCGTTGGCATGGCGAGCGGAGGCCTCTTCGGTGGATTCACTGCGTTAAGGTTATTTGATATTTTCAAAGATTGTTTGTTAACAAAATTAGTAATTACTAAGATATATATTATAAGACATTATATTTCATTGACAGATATGGTGCGAGAGGTCGCGAACTAGTTCATTCTGTTGGAAAGGTGATGCTTCAGGGAGGGGGGACTTTTGGTACATTCATGGCTATTGGAACCGGCATACGGTGTTAATTTTACTAATGTTAACATTAGGGGTTACAAACAGTCATCTTGTATATAATTTCAAGTTAAAATGTAGACATCTTATCCTTTAACTAATTAATAAAATTTCATTATAAGTATTCGTTTATCTTTATTTTGGTTTTATTATTTTGAATCCAATAGTTCCCTTTGAATTGATATTAATAACAATGTTTTATATTGTTATATTGTCTACTAGATTTTTTTGGTTGGTTACTACATCCTTTAATGTTATAGTGGCTATAAAAATGTAAGTGCCATATTAAAACAAATAATATTTAGTAAGAATTTCAATAAATTATTCTACATTTCAAGCTATACAAATTAAAATTACTAACAGAATCTGCCCAATACTTTTAGTATTTACCACAAGATAAATTTGTAAAATAACAATCATTATATAACTTATCAACATACTAGCTTCAATGACCTCATTAAATAATCTCAATGTAAAAAAAAAGAGCTTCAAAAATTTACTTCAATTGTAAGTTGAAATTAAATATTATCGCAAAAGGAAAAATGATAAAAAAACATTTTCCTTCCGTGACACATTTAAAAATATACATAAATATATATCTTACCTTCTTTAGCTAAACCAGTGATTCCGTCTAAGGGTGCTGTATTTCCACCTTTAATATCCGTCCCAAACGATAGATGCTTAATAATATGTGTTGTGTTAAACACAGACGACGAAAACGGTTGTACATCGTGTACATGTACATGATTGATTGTGAAACTCTTTCCCGGAGCTATGTGAAAAGATCCTCCAACCTACGAAATATATATACACATTCATATTAAATACTTAATTAAATATTAATTGATTAATTACACAAGTACCCTGTTAACTTCCATATAACCATATATCTGGCACCCTTCTTTAAGTGCAAGGTTAGTCCTCTCAATTGAGTCGTCGTCTTTGCATTGTTCTACAGTTATTAAATCTGGCAAGGCCCATCGTCGCAACCGATATGCTTCCTTGACATCCTCGCATGTATTACAGCACCTTTAAATAAATAAATCAACTAAGTATTTTTATAGTAGTAGTAGTAGTATTACATTTTTATGATATTGGCATATCAAATCTACATGACGGTACTGTAGAAAATTGTTACCGTGTCTAAACTAGTTTATTTTGATTAAATTACTTTTTATTTAACTTTTATATAAAAATAATTTTGAAAAGTTTTTGCTATACAATATATTTCTTACTGTGAATCATTGAATGCTGCACCATAACAACTGCCACATGTCACTGTGGCTATGGCTGAAGTATTTTGTTTAACCTAAAAATAATAAATGCAATTATTTTAGAACAAAACCCAAAATTAGAGAAAAAATAATTTCGATCCTTACAGTTGATGAAATGGATATATCTTCCTTTTTGGGTTCTTCTATTGGGATACCATTTAGATCTAATCTTCTTTTATGTACATTGTGGTCCATTTGAAGATGTTGTTCTCCTGATGAATCCATTGCATCTAGGACCAGATCTATATTTTTTTATTAAATAATCAGTTTCAAAGATATTAAAATAGATTTAAGGAGGTGTTATATTATAATAAATATACTTACAATCACAAGAGATTCTAGGGACTACAATATCAAAATTAATTCTTAATTTATGCCCTCTTGATGTGTCTACAAACAGCTCTTCTGATATGTTCGGAGACATGTACGTATGCAACTCAGAAAGAATGAGTAAAATCATTACCAATGCACCTGTGACTGTAACTAAAGAATAAAATAATATTTTAATATCAAGAAAATAATATGAAAAGTATGTAGGATAAATAAATTGATATGTACTCAATGCACCAGTAGCTGTTTTAACTCTGAAGTCTTCCAATGTCTTAGCATAAGCATCGAGCTGCTTAAATTTACCAATTAACTGTGCCATAATAAAGTTTTATATTTGGACCTCACTAAATAAGACTAAGAGGCATAGAGCACTAGTGATGTAACAAATAAACAATATAAACACACAAAGAAAGTAATCACATAACTTTCTTTATACTCTTTAGTTTTATGATTTTAATTTTTTGTTCGGCTTTTCGAAAAATGAACAGCTGTGGTGCTGTCAAACTGTCATTGGTTGTTGTTGTTTTAGTTGTCATTAAAACCGTTCCATAATACAGACGAAGATTAGTGACCATACAGCCATCTTACGATATCTTGTTACGATATCTTGTTCGTATAATTTCGATGACGATAAATTTGCCATACAGAAATATACTTACATATTCTTTACTGACCGATTGGAGGCAGAAATTTAAAAACGAGAAAACTAATTTGGGCTTAGTTTAATACGCAGAACACCCAAGTTTGAACGTTTACCACTTAACCACTGCTTTTGTACTTTTTGTGGTCTAATATGAAATGATAACCACCGGTTTAAAACAAAAATATGCTCAAAACTAAACAATATTATGTCAATAATCAAATTTAAATTTTCACAGACGAAGTGAGTGTCTCTATTAAAAATATTTATTGAATTGCTTTAGTTTTTATACATTTATTTATACAACGCATGAACCTTCTTATTTAATTTTTAATTTGTTCATCTGTAAGAAGTATTTTTGATTCATTTTACGTCTTGAAATATTAAACATTTTACTAATATTATAAATAGTACACAATATAAAATAATAAAAAAAAGCAATTCTCTAAAATATTTAAGAACGTTTGCATAAAAGCTAAGTCGATCTATGTTAGAAATATATTGGCAACTTGGGATGCTTTATCTCGTGTTACTGGAAAACAAGGACTTGGACTAATGGACCTATAAAGTTAAAAAAGACTCTAACTGCAATTCCAATAAGTCACGCGATATTTAAATTATTCTTCACCTGTTGCAATCGCCAAATTGACTAATAATGTTAAAGTCAGTAATAAATGTTTTGTTTTTAATTCTGTTTTATCAGATGAAATTATTAAAAACAACCATGATCTTTGTGATATGTATTATGCTTAATTTTTAACAAATGTTGAAATTGGTATATTCCTAGATCTAATGAAAAACAGTAAAGTAGTTCCTTTAAAAGTGGTGATAGACTAAAACCTAAACTAAAAATTATAAGTCTCTCTGTTTTTCCGACTTGAAGTAAGATCTTTGAAAAAAATTTCTAAACCAAGTGTTAGAATTTGTTAATAACAATAAAATCATGCGTAGTGAAAAACATGATTTCACAAAAGATTAATCAACACCTGATGCGGGTGTCACGCTTCTTATGACGCTTGGGAAAAGTCATACCATGCAGTTGGGGTGCTTTGAGATTTATTAAAATGCCAACGATTGGGTAGACTGTCATAAGTACAATTCAAACTTAACCAATATGGTGTGCGAAGTTTTGCGCTTAATCTTATTGCCGGAATGAAAGAGTCCAGACGTTAGATGTAAATTATTCTAAACCCGCTGGTTCGCACCTAAATATTGGTGTTCCATAAGGATCTATTCTTGGGACTTTTTTGTTTTAACTTATTGAAATTCCTTTTTCGTAAAAGGTCTTTTTGACTTTGTACTTTTTTGCTAATGATACCTCTCTTATTTTAATTACGTAGTAAACAGCGCTATGTCAGGTGTTCTTCATTCTCTTATGGTATTTTATTATGGGGGCCGAAGTTAATCATATAATACAAAGGACTGTGCGGCTTATATATAACTTAAAAAAAGAAACTTAAAAAATTGGTATTCTTTCAGTTGTTTCTCAATACATACATATTTTATAACATATTATTTATACGCCAAAATTTAAATATTTTTTATAAAAGAACAGTGACAGACACACAATAAATACTAATAAAATAAATAGAAATAAAATAAACTTGTAACGCCTAAATTTCATCTTCAAAAATTTAACACATCTTAATAGCTTGAGTATACGCGTATATAATAAAATTCTAAAAGATATATTAGACCTTCCTTGAGATATTATTAAATATTTTTTTTTATAGAATTCAAGAATTTTAGTTGATAGAATTGTGTGGAATTTAGTTTGTAGACTCATTTCCAGGTTAGATGTTATAATGTATACATCAAAAATTGTTAAATTTTCTTTAAAAAAGGCAACTGTTTAATATTAACTTACTCACGGACTAACTACATTGACCTTTTCAATGTAATAATTCGAATTAAAAAGTGCGTGCATTTATGCCTACTTGAATAAAGAGATCTTTAATTTGTATATAAGCTTCATATTTTTAACTAATTACCTACTAATGAATAACTAAGAGCTACATATGTGGCCGAGACCATATGTACCATAGTACACGTAGCAGATAACGCTATAATGTCAGTACAAAATAAACGTTTGTCAGATGTTAATTGTCACTGTCTAGTATTTAGTGGTTACGTTTCGTCTTTTGTAAAAGGACTTTCGAAGTTTCGGATTGCCGAATTCGGCCTGCACTCTGCAGTTTAATCTATAAAGTAAGTCAAATTTTTTGTTATCTGAAAACTGTGTAAAACTTTAAAAGACTAATTTTTAATTTATACTTTTTTTGTGTTTTACATACAAGATAATTTGTAATGCAGTAACCGTATGTGTATACATTTTATTAAAATACTTTCACCCCTTTGAACACCGTATGGACTTTTAAATATTAAATATCTTGTTTTTATAATCCATTAAGATTAATGTTACAAATTTTTACTTACAACAAATATTGATAAAAATGTCAACAGAAAATAACCTACAAGCCTTGAGTCAGACCTTTCACTTACTAATAGAAAAAAATAATAAGTAATTGCAATATGTTATTAAAACAAAAATAAACAGCAATTATATAGAATATTTAGATAATATACAGAAATCCAATAAGTCTTTATATTTTTTATAGTCAAGTATGTATGTCTGTAGTGAATATTCATGAACAAAAATAAATAAAATATACAAATAGTGAATTTTTATATTCCTGTGACATTTAAACTTTTATTTAGATATTCATCCTTAAATTTTGACCATTAAATCACTTTAAATTATTAAATTTGAAGCATAAATATAACATATGGATCATGATGTAACATGCACTAATTATGATATCATTGTTACATGTTATGCTAAATAAAGTGAAGAATTATAAAAAAGAATTGCGGTCCATGTATTATCTGGTCTGGTCTGGTTTAAAAAATATACATTTATTATAATAAGTCCTATTAAGGCAATATGGTTCAGTTCTGTTAATCACCATATGAATTAAATATAAGTAAAAGAATATTTTTCTTCCCTAAATAATTAAATTTATATTTTCAGGCACCACAATGAATACCTCCTTGACCGGAAATGAAATAAGAAAAACCTTTATTGACTTTTTTATTGATAAAGGTCATAAATATGTTCATTCTTCATCAACAATACCTTTGGATGATCCTACTTTGTTGTTTGCGAATGCTGGAATGAATCAGTTCAAACCTATTTTCTTGGGATCAGTTGACCCAAACTCCGATATGGCTCAGTATGTGAGAGTTGTTAACACCCAAAAATGCATTAGAGCCGGGGGGAAACATAATGATTTAGATGATGTTGGTAAAGATGTCTATCATCATACATTTTTCGAAATGATGGGTAATTGGTCATTTGGTGATTACTTTAAAAAAGAAATATGTGCTTGGGCGTGGGAACTTCTCACTGAGGTTTACAAATTGTCTGGTGATCGTTTGTATATTACGTACTTTGGAGGTGATAAAGCATCTGGACTGGAACCTGATTTGGAATGTAAGAATATTTGGCTTAATTTAGGAGTACCCGAATCCCACATTCTTCCAGGAAGTATGAAAGATAACTTCTGGGAAATGGGTGAAACAGGACCTTGTGGACCATGTTCTGAACTTCATTACGATAGAATAGGGGGTCGTGACGCCGCACATCTTGTCAACATGGATGATCCTGACGTCCTGGAGATTTGGAACTTGGTGTTTATTCAATTTAATAGAGAATCTGATGGATCACTTAAATCGCTGCCGAAAAAGCATATAGATTGTGGTTTGGGGCTGGAAAGATTAGTTTCTGTGATACAAAATAAAAATGCTAATTACGATACTGACTTTTTTATGCCAATCTTTAAGGCCATTGAAAATGGTACTAAGGTACGACCTTATACTGGTAAGGTTGGTTTGGAAGATACTGACGGAATTGATATGGCATATAGAGTATTAGCCGACCACGCCAGAACACTGACCATTGCTCTATCTGACGGAGGACATCCAGATAACACTGGTCGGGGATATGTTCTACGTAGAATTTTGAGAAGAGCAGTCCGTTTTGCATCAGAGAAACTAAATGCAAAACCTGGTTTCTTTGGAACATTAGTAAATACTGTTGTTGAATTATTAGGCGATGTATTTCCTGAAATAAAGAAGGATCCAGAATCGATTATTCAAACTATTAATGAAGAAGAAATCCAATTCTTAAAAACTCTTACAAGAGGTAGAAATTTGCTTAACAGAACTATTGAAAAGTTGGGTGATTGCAAAATAGTACCTGGTGACGTGGCTTGGCGGATGTACGATACATACGGATTTCCTATTGATTTAACTCAGTTGATGAGCGAAGAGAATGGATTATCCATAGATATGGATGCTTATGAAAAGGCTAAAAAGGAATCTCAATTATCTTCACAGGGTAAATCTGTAGGGCAAGAAGATTTGTTAACTTTAGATATACACGCTATAAGCCACCTGCAAGAGACTGGTGTTTCAACAACAGACGATTCACCAAAATATAAATATACACCCTCTTCCGTCGATAAAGACGCCGAGTACAAATTCTCATCTTGCGAAGCAACCATCACGGCGTTACGAAGAGAGAAGCACTTTGTGGATGAAGTTAATAGTGGTCAGGAATGCGGGATTATACTTGATCGTACCAATTTTTATGCTGAACAAGGTGGTCAAATATTTGATGAGGGTTACATGGTTAAAATAGATGACGAAAGCGTAGAATTCACAGTTAAAAACGTTCAAGTTAAAGGAGGTTATGTCCTTCATACTGGAAAAGTTGAAGGAACTCTTAAAGTTGGAGACAAGGTTTCACTTCATATCGACTGTGAACGGAGGAGGTTAATTATGAATAACCATACAGGTACACACATTTTGAACAATGTTTTAAGAAAAGTTCTCGGAAATGATTCTGACCAACGTGGCTCACTCGTAATGCCCGACCGTCTCAGATTCGACTTCACTAACAAAGGACCAATGACTGTTAAGCAAATAAAAGATGCAGAAGATCAAATCAAAGAAATAATAAGTCAAAATAAAGCTGTATTCGCTAAACATACAAGTTTAAGTGAAGCTAAAAAAATAAAGGGTCTACGTGCCATGTTTGATGAGAATTATCCTGACCCCGTAAGAGTTGTTTCAGTCGGGGTGCCAGTTGAAGAATTAGAAAAAAACCCGGAAGGTTTGTCTGGATTTGAGACATCTGTTGAATTTTGTGGCGGCTCCCATTTACACCAAACTGGACATATCGGGGACTATGTTATTGTGAGTGAAGAAGGCATTGCAAAAGGAATTCGCAGAATAGTGGCTTTAACAGGTCCCGAAGCAATTAAAGCCTTAAACAAGATGAGCTCATTAGAGAACGAAGTTAATGGTATTGCTAATTTAATTAAAGAGCAAGGTGATAGTATTAATCAGAAAGAGATTGTTAAAAATATTGTTAATCTAACAAATGATGTGTCACATGCCCAGATCGCATATTGGAAGAAGGAGGAATTAAGGAATGTTTTGAAAAATTTAAAGAAATTATTAGACGATAAAGAGAGAGCCGCAAAGGCCATGACGGCTAATTCTGTTGTTGAGAAAGCTAAGGAACTATGTTTAAAAGATGGTTCCGCACAAGTTATTGTTGAAGAATTAAAAGCATATAACAACACGAAGGCCTTGGACGGAGCTTTAAAACAAGTGAAATTATTATTGCCAAATTCGGCTGCCATGTTCTTTTCTGTTGATGACGATTCAAATAAAATATTTTGTCTCGCAGCTGTACCTAAAAATCTTAATGAAAAAGGTTTACTTGCTTCCGAATGGGTACAATCTGTTGTACCAGTGATGGGAGGTAAAGGTGGGGGTAAGGCTGAGTCCGCCCAAGCGTCTGGTAACAGTCCTAACAGCTTGCAAGAAGCAATCAAAATAGCTCGCGATTTTGCAAATTCTAAGCTTTCTTAAATACACAATTATAATATGAACATAATTGGGTTGTAATTAAAATATTTTATTTAAACATCATTTGCATTTTAATAAAGCGCATTTATTTAATTGGTGTTTTATTGTCTTATCTAAATAATTATAATGTCAATTACGGTAACAATATTTAAGTTTTCTTGTATTAAAAAAGTCAAATATATTTATCTGATATAAAATATACTTATAATAACTTGCTCTTTTTGAAGCAGTTTACAAGTTATTTCATTATTTCTGTTTTTGTCTTGATTCACAATTTTATTAATAGCACATTCGTTAAATTATATAAAAGTAAAATTAAAAATAGCAATACGTTAAATTTTAAATAATGCCACCCAGATTTCATTTGTGTATCAAAGTGGTGCTATTAATAACCTACTACCAACTTAACTGTTCAAAATCCTCCGGTGAAGCTAACAGCATGGACGATACAAAAATACCAACATTATCTATTTAGGCGCGAAATTAAAAAAATAATTATGTCACCATATGTCATAATAATTTTGTCTACGTCATAAGTCAATAAGTTTACTTAACAGTCAACTATCTCGGCAAATATAATTATCCACTGCATAATATTAAAACCTTTGTTATAAATGTAATAAATACACATAGAATGACCAATACATAAATAAAATTAGTATCTGTATGTTATTCCAAATTAGCAGTCTTTCACTAAATGCATATAAAATTATATACAGTACTTAGCTAAAAAAACAATTAAAAAGTTTTTATTGTTTATTTGATCTGTGTAATCTCTGAAACGACTACCGATTCTAACAGAACTTTCACTGACGGATAACTGGTGGTATAACTACTTAAAAAAAAACATTTCACACAGTCCTGGCTAGAGCTAATTCCAAATAAAATTCTTCATTTTTTGTTAGAAACTGAAAACGCATAAAAAAAATTCTTTGAAATGTCAATGCCTTGAAGATATTTTTATACCACAATTTAAAAAGTAAAAAGTATTTATTTTAGGAAAGCTCAAAGCATTTAAGAAATATATAAAATTTTTTAACAGAAAAAACATTACAAACACCAACCGAGATAAATAAAACAAATAAAATTGCATTTTAAATAATTTTTATTGAACTTTATAGAAGAACTTTTAAATATAGTTCAAACAAAATATATCTTATACAACCAAAGTACGCTAAATATATCTACATAATAAAATTATTGTTTAAACAAATATTCATAAAATTTTTTGGTTGGTCTTTTATTAACACCGGTCGAGTCGACGATGCTGGGTGCATTACAATTAACATATTAATTTACAATATTACACTATTAATAGAATCTATTCCTGGCCGAAGCCCTCGGTCTCCTCGATCGCGTAGTTTAGCTTCTCACATAGCTGTTCGTAGCTCTTATAAGGCGGTAGGTCCAGTCGGTTGAAGCAAGTGTGGGAGCGAGGGAGCCACGTGTCTTTGCCGACCTTCAAATTAATATATAATTAAGGTTAATACCAAAAACAATACAATTTAGTTTAATTCAAGGTTATTGTATAAATATTTTTTCCACAATTTTTTTTTTTTATTATTAACTAATCATGAGTCTTATCAAATTAATTACTATAGTTGTAGTTGGTAAATTGCTCACTAAATATATTGACGTTTGTGAAGCAATCATCATCATAATAACAAAAACCAGCTGAGTTCGTGTGATTCTTCTCAGAGCAGGACATATGGAACACTTGCCTTAACTTAATTTGAAATCTTTAGAGAAGGGCTTTCGTTAAGTATGGTATCAACTGACACATTAGACACAAGTGACAATTCTAAGTAGATATAAATAAATAATGATATATATATATATATATATAACCTTTTCTATACAAAATCTCTGAGGTCCATTTGACCCCATGAGCTCAGCGAAGCCCCCCACCGGCACCCGGCACGTGCCCGTCACGAACTGCAGCAGGCGAGCGCGCTTCTCGTTGTCCATCTGACGTACGAACTGCAATTACAAGCACTTATTAGTGTCAGATTTCTCTGCGAGCGGGGGATTCGCCCCTTTGATTAGACAAATACGGCGTTAATATAAAATATATGGCGTTGTAATTTAGTTTTAGGGTGGATCCCTATTTACAAAATCAGTTTTTAGATGGCGCTGCAAGTTAGTTTGATATTCTTTATTGTAGAGTGGAAGTCCGTACCTGCCAAAACCAGGCGACCTGCTTGCTAGTGCGCGTGTAGTGCCTGTAGATGGTGTTGCGCTGCCAATCGTCCACGTCCACCTCCTGCATACCGCACAGCATCAGCTCCAGCTCGCGCTCGTCGAAGTACTTCAGCCACTCTAGCGGCACCACCTGCGCGTATTTGTTTTTATATACTAAATGGTATATATATACTAACGGTATTTATGTACTAACTATTTCTTATTATTAACTAATCACTAGATATATTGACTTTTATGAAACAGTTTGTTGTGTGGCTCTTCTCAGAGCATAGCGCGTTTGGAAACTCGTAGCCTTAATTTAAATTGGAGTGTCTTTACAAAATGGTTTATTTACATTAAGTACAATGTCAAAATAGTCGTGACAATTCTATTTCATACTCAAGTGATCACTGGTATTGGTTCAAAGTGGAAGATATATAAATAAATAATATGCCTAAGTTCCAATTATAAATAAAATAAATAAATAAATATATGAATTATTTATTTATTTATTTAGCTTCACGCCATATCCCTTGCGGGGTAGCCAGAGACGACGGAGCGCCAAACGCTACGGTCCCTGCATACCTCTTTCGCCTCGGCCACAGACATCAACCTCTGCATACATGCCCTCCGGGGGGTCCTCATGCTTTTTACGCGACCTTCCTCCAGTATCATAGATACAGTGTTTTCGAAGGTCACTCGAGGCCTCCCCCTTTCTCTCTTACCACTCACTTTTCCTGTATAAATCTTTTTTACCATTCTTTCATCACTCATTCGTTCGACATGCCCACACCACCTGAGCACGTTCTTCTTCATTCATATATAAGTTTTCTATATATTTCCATATATTTAAAATATGTATTAATACCTCATTGAAGCCATCCAGAAAAGCATTGGTTTGTTCCTCAATTCCTCTGGTCATTCTCCACTGTGTAACTAATTGTAAATATTGCTCTTTGTTTGCCTGAAACAGTACAATATATATTAAAATACACTTATTTATTTATTATTTACTTACGAATACAAATATGAAAATAATTTGTGAAACAATGATCACAATTATAAAATAACCAGCTTGGTTTTGTGTGGTTCTTTTCTTTTCAGAGCAGGGTGTTTGGAACACACTAGCCTTATTTTAAGATGGACAGTGTCTTACAGAAGGGCTTATTTCAATATAGTATCAAAATAGTCTACTGACTGACACTACCATTTGATACACAATTGCTCAGTATTGACTCAAGTTGAAAAATATATAAATAAATAAATAAATTTTACTTACTTCAGTCACTCGTTCCTTATCGCCCGATGGCTTCAGCTCGTGGTGTATAACTTGTCCTAGAACTTCAAAATCCACGCTATACCACATTTCAAGGCCACACTCGTCGATATTGTTATCCTTAATCCAAACCAGAGAATTGTAGAATTCAGGATCGATGGACTCAATGTCCTTCATAGTTAACTTCTTATTTAACATCCTCTTGTAGAACGGCATCGTGAAACCTGAATATATGAATCTACCGTGGTACAGCGCCATTGCTATGAATCTGCCGATGAACTTGAAGTACAACAGGTGATCTGGATTCACGTAGCTGGCCGGGTTTATTTGTAGGCTGTAGTTATTTTTGTTTGCATACTCAAACAGACAGTACATGGGGTTTAGGACTTCGTGTGACAGTAGGAAGAACCATTCCCGACTGACGCCTCCGTAGTCCAAGCCTTCTTCACCCCGGAATATTATATACAGCCTTCTCCTTAATTCGTATGCTGGTAGCCTCATGATCTGTAAAATAATATATATTTGTCAGAATTTGGTTGTAGCGTCAATATAAAAAAATGTCATAACTGAAATGTCATATTACCTGGTGATATGAATCTTCAAACAGTGTCTGTCTTGATAATGTTATTTTGATGTGACTGGGTAAGGCATTACTCTGGCAGAGATATCTAAATTGGCTAAGTTTCCATCTGAACGATCGTTCGTACGCCCTAGGGACCCCGTAAGCACCCTGGGGTCCCTTCGGAGCACCGGGGCGGGGATCCTGGAATGTAGTGATGCGGGTGTTGTGATCCACAAAGTAGCGCGTACCCTCCTCCGTGAACCTGATCTCCCAACCGGGAGGTAGAGCCTCCTCCAATGAGCTGATTTCTTGACCCTAATTTAATAATTATATTAGTATAAAAATTTTAAGACGATATTTATATAAATAAACAAACATTCTAAAGGATGCAATTTAAAAACCTATCTGAGCTACAAAAGAGAAATCTATTCTTTCTTAGATTAATTGATTATATATGTATAAGATAACGAAAATCAAACTGTAGATTTCTTCTTCTTTGTAATGTAGTGTACAGGCGCGCGTGCAGTGTACCTGCGTGCGTGGGTCCTCCCACTGCGTGGTGCGGTTCTTGTGGTTCACGTAGTAGACGCGTCCATCGGGCTGCACGCGGCGCTCCCAGCCGGACGGTAGCGCTCCCAGCGCCTCCTCCGCAGCCGCCACCGCGCCGGCTCCTCCCACCGCCCCTGCTACCGCTCCGCCCACCGCACTCGCGACCACGCCCACTCCCGCTCCGCTCGTGTTCGCAGAAGAAGTACTGCTACTAGCTGTTATATAAACAAGGATATGTATTATAATAATATACTAGCGACTTCGTCCGCGTGACGTTTATTTTTAATATATACTTTCATATGCATTCTGTGAAGTTATTAATTTAAATTACAAACAGACACTTTCATTTTATTTATATGTATATATTGATTTAGATTGATAAAATGACAGATGTTCAACAAATGACTCATCAGAAATAATCAAAGGAATTATTATTGACATTACATAACGAAAAAAAAATGTATTGATATTATTATGTTTGATTTAATGATTAATATATCGTTTGACAATTATTTCATATGAATAGCAAATTACAATATTTGATATTCATATGTAATAATTTTACATATGAATAACAAATATAGTAAATTGTATATATATAATTTAAATAGGTTCATAAAATATTCATAAAAAACCTAACATTGATAAACGTTATATTTATAATATAAGATAAAAAAATATTGATAATACTAATTGAGTATTTCATAGATAAATGTCACCCACATACGTGGTCACCTTTGTTACTTTAAACATACAGATAAAACATATTTTACAATAGTTTTAATAATTATTGACGACGGAGATTAATCGATGACCTCATAGCTATACATAGCACGATATATAAATATTAAATCTCTACCTACGACCGCTATTACAAGGAAAATCATATTAAAAAATATACACCATAATTAAAAGCGGTCTCTTAATATCTTTTTGCAACAATATAGCATAATTAGTATATATAAGTATATTGTTGCTAAAGGTAAAGTGGTGACCTGGTGCAGGCTCGTGGTCGTTGTCAGCCAGCTGGCTGGGCGGATGCGGGGGCTGCGGCGCCGGGTACAGGAAACGCTGGTTGCCCTGCGCCACCACGTGGCGGCGCTCCCCCCTCCAGTGCTGGAATCTCGCCAGGCGCTCCGTGTCCGGGCGCTGCCACGTGGTGGTACGCGTATTGTGGTCCACGTAGTACACGCGGCCGCGCGCGTCCCGCCGCACCTCCCAGCCCGGCGGCAGCGGCTGCGGGCGCTCCCACGACGTCGACCGAGTGTTGTGGTCCACATAGTACCTGGAGTATCACTTCACTGATTATTTCAATTTCGCTCACCGCATGATTTAAAAAGGGCAATTCGATTTTTTCGAGAGATTATTATGACTGGTTATAATTATTTGTTTTCTTATTTGGTGAATGTGTTGTTTATGTTATTCCAAAAGCATCCGTCTGAATGTAAGACTCCAAAACATACAACGGTACAGGGAATGCTAATTTGAAACAATTTTTATTTGTTTCGTAAATTTTATATAAGCCCACCGTCTCCCGTAGACGTCGAATCGCATCTCCCACCCGGGGGGCAGCGGCTCCTCGGCGGCGGCTGTGGCAGGCGGCGGGTGCGAGGCGGCAGATACGTGCGGGGGCTCGCTGTCCTGGCGCGAGGGCCCCGCGCCACTGTCCGCGCTCACGGGCACCGCACCGTTGCTCAAAGGGGGAGGGCCCGGGGGAGGCTGTGTATTCAATGAGCATTAAAGAATTTGTGTAACTTGAACTATCCCAAGTTCGTTTTGACTACTCCTTTCTCTTAAAGGTTGTCTGCAAGAGATTTCATGGGCGATAAGACCACTCTTTGCACCCTATTTATGTAGCTTTTTATATCTTTTGTATGTTCTTCTGTTTGCAATAAATATCATATCTATCTGTCTAAATTTAATACCTTACTGTTACAAACAAAATATTTAATACTATAACTACATTTCTGTTAACTTTATATATAAAATAATAGCATTATTACTTACCCTTAAATTTCTCGGATGCCCCAAGGATCTCGCTTCCGCATTCCTTAACCTTATTCTGGCTCTAACACCTTCAGTGAGAGGACTGAGCGAATGGGAAGCCTCTCCTAAAACTTCTTGGAATTGAGCTAGTACGGTAGGATCTAGTCTTAAACCGTCAAGTAATAGCACAAGCTCGGCCGCCTTAACTTCGGAGTGAGGAGCGTTCTCCTGGGACACTGATTTCATTAAATCTGCAATTTAATTTATAATCATTTTCATCATTATAAAGTTAAACTGCAAATTGCAAACATTTATACCACTAAACTGCAAATTGCAAACATTCATACCTATACACAGCTCCACATTTTCACATTTTCCATTGATATATAGGAGAATTTTTAAAAGGCTAACACGTTTTTCACCAATAATATGATCTTTTCTAAAACTATGGTGGTCGGCCAAACGAAATAGTAGTTGAGAGACAGGAGTAACCAGGATTGTGAAATCTTCTTTCCATTTTGGATGTAAGGTGTTTTTCAGGACCTCTGTTCTCCTTGAGACCTTATCATCTATTATCACTTGTAAATAAGGATTTGGTTTAAATAATCCAGAGTTTCTTATGTTTGCTGACTCAACTGAAATAAATATAATATTACTTGTATATACTGCTTACATAATGTGAGAAAATGTATTAATTATAATTACAAGATTCAATTACTTAGAAAAACTTAAATTCAAATATTCCTTGACCAAAATAACTGATTAAGTACAATGATACATAAATAATATAAAGATAAGTTATCCAAAAAGATAATTGACTTCACTGCAAAGAGATTCACATGAATCATTGTTAAATAGGTTAAAAGAAAAGATAAACATTTTTTTTATAAAATAGCTGGAAGCGTAATCAATAAACATGTACATGTAATCATAAAATGTTATGATACTTTGTTGTGGTTATAGTTCTCATAACATTCATATTTCAATGCATTATACTTACATTTACAGTTTATAAGTGATTTATTTTATTATATCACTATATGTTACACCGACTTACCCGTTAAGCTGAGCTGATGATAAGTGGACAGAGTATTGGATGTAGTGAGTGTTGAAATGGTTTCTGTCATAGTGATATAATTATTTCATAATGTTTTCTTATATCACAATTAGCTTCTC
Source organism: Melinaea marsaeus rileyi (assembly GCA_918358865.1). Lineage (NCBI taxonomy): Eukaryota > Metazoa > Arthropoda > Insecta > Lepidoptera > Nymphalidae > Melinaea > Melinaea marsaeus. The sequence goes on from OU911089.1 coordinate 25,422,769, forward strand.
CACATTATTATAACTTTTGAAGGGATATCTAAAATAATTTAAAAAGAATATAACAATACTTTCAAAGGCAATCTTACTTAGATAAAGAAAAAAAAAAAAATAGCGTAAATTTACTGTCAAGATACACTTTAGTGTGACGATATATATATTAATTTTATCTAATAGTGATAAGAGATAGAATAACAGATATCAACACTAAATTATAAATGATGAGATATATCTCACATATAGCTTAATTGTTTATTATATAAACACATGATTACATTAAGAAACACAAAATTTTAATTTTGATTTTAATAAGACGATCACAGCTCTCACTCAATTTCAAGGACAAGTTGGATAACGTATTAATTAAAATTTATTGCAATAAAATAATATAATAAAAAGAAATAAAATAGAGACAATTAATAAACTATCAATATTATTAACAATTGCAACTCCATTACTTATAAAACAAGAAAGTTATGGTAGCACTTGTAAAATTTGTTATGGTTTCATATTCATAGCAGTGCGTTTTATTTTAATTAAATATGAAAATGTACCTGTTTGCAATAGTGCCGAGTTTAGTATTCTTCAGATTAGGTCATTATCGTTCTACCTTATCATACCGAAGTCTGAAAGGAAATAAGGATTGTAATTTATATGCACATACACAACGATCACGTATATTAACAACACATCAACTACGAGTTATGACTTTAGACTGCTACTGTAAATTATAGAACTAAACGTATATAAACGTGTATAAAAATTTATCACCAAACTTTAAAAAATATTGGTATCTACGTTGTAGTAAACAAAAATAATTCCGAAATTTAATTAGTCACAAGTTAGTCATTTCTACCACAGAATACAGATAACTCTTGAAAACTAAGAATTATTTCAACACTTGTATTTATAAAGTATAGACTACAAAAGAGGTGTTTGTATTGACATAACATAATGTTTTGATTAATCAGATTATAACAATATTTGTAAATGTTTACATGTTATTTGTATTAGTAATTACTATAAAAAAATACTTAAGTAGTTACTACTTTGATGCAATTTAAAGTACAATTATACTTGGTAACAAACAGAAAATAATTTTTATTTTTTCTCTTTTTGGTTAATACGTAAGTATTGTTACAATTTTATAAATAGAATAACAAGTGAGTTCCTTAAATTATAAAAAAATAATATTTTTACTAATATATGTACCCATAAATATATTTACCATTAAATCATTTACGAACTTTTTATAATTTTTTTAAACAAATCCTTAGTGATATTTTAGTGTCAATAGTATTCTTATCGAAAATCGAACAATTCATTCTTTATAGTGGATTTAATGAAAAGATATCTCATCAAAATAATCAACTGTCTCATACCTGAGGTAATCGTCAGATTCTTTTACTGTTGTACACCGAAAAAAATAAAACAAGTTTTTTTATTCTCTGCGCTAATACGTACATATGAATAAATTTCCGATTTTGACCACATAATTCGAACTCTCCTTGGACTATAAAGATTACACAAGTGTAATGATAGACTACTACATATTGTATATTTATATTATACTAATTTGTATTGTGATAAATTATAATTTTATAGAATTTATTAATCATCTGTATTTATAGATAATATATTAATATAGTCTGCTTTTTATAAGTGTCAAAAAAAGCTGATCGATAAAATACTACTCTGACAATGTACGAAACAAAAACCCAATTACCTACATATGAATTATGAAGTAATATATTGAAAATTCCTTCTATTGTATAACAACACAAAATGTTTCTTATTAGTCTTGCTGGCAATGTTTATTTAATTTAATATCGGGATTGTAGTAAAAATACGAATTCTTTAACTTTTGTAAGTATTTAAAAACATTCTGCATTGTACTAATAACATTATGTTTGTATATATGTCCATCTGTTATGATTTTATGATACAAGTTTGTAATTTTATCAAATAATAACATTTTTATCTGAAATTGTTTTGTCAAAATTGAATTATATATATAAACAAATTTGTTTATATATTTCCAGGATCGCATTACAACACTTCCAACATGAGTCCTTTGGAAAGCAATTCTGTTGCTGTTCTAAATCACATCGATGAGTATGTTGAGTTACTCTATGATGATATTCCAGAAAAAATAAAAGGATCATCACTTATCTTACAACTTGCAAGGAACCCAGATAACTTAATTGAATTAGCCAGAAATGGTATAATTTATATATTATTATATTTTCAGATAAATACTGATTTTAATGTTTTTGCATAAAATTTTACAGAAGCCTTACTTAGCGCTCTCTCCAGAGTTCTAAGAGAGGAATGGAAGAGGAGCATTGAACTAAGTACCAATATTGTTTACACATTTTTTTGTTTCTCAACATATATGGAATTTCATGCTGTCATTATTCAATACAAAATTGGCTCTCTTTGTATGGATGTTATTGATTATGAACTGAAAAGGTATGATCAGTGGAAGGAAAAAGTAGAAGGCAAAAAACAAGTGCTTACACCAGAAAAGGTTAGTAAATACAAGTTCACTAATCATATAATAAAAAACACTTGCTAGTAGGGTCTAGGGTACTTTTAAATAGAGGTAAATACTCGTGTCGCCACAATAAAGTATTAGAAATTGTTACGATAAGTGGTTAGTCTTTCTGTAGCAAGAGCGCAGAAGGGTATAACAACCAACACAATATCAGTACAGTTTCTAAAGGCAGGTTTGTCCAAAAAATTTAAACTAACACCTTATTCCATCTTGGATGCATCTCCTGATTGGACTCTCATGATGGACATGTATGAAAGACAATACAAAATCACCGGGGATGTTTGTGTTTGTCATCTAGGCCGGACTTATTCCTGTACTCAAAATAACTAAGGCGCGTTATACTTGTGGAGCTTACTGTACCCTGGAAAACAAACATACCCAAAGATCATGCATTTAAGCTTAACAAGTATTATTAACTGATCAGGAATAAATTTATAGTTAATTTGTACGCTGTAGAAGTAGGAGCGAGAGGTATAACAGCAAAATCACTACAACTTACTTAAGGGTCTCGGCCTTTCTAGAACGATCATCAGTTCATTTCTAGAACGTATATCAAAGGCAGCTTTAGTAGGTTCTTACGATATTTGGTTAGGTAGGGAGAGGAGCGTAAACAGTGAAGGTGAGCGTGTATGCACATAATAAAGGGGTCCCTTAAACCTACACCTGGGTCGCAAGTCCCAGGTATTGTTTGCGCTCCTCTTCTTGCAACGCATTGGACCCGGCACCCGCACGGTGAATCCATGGAATGCTAAGAAGCTCCATCTCAATAAAATTAACAATTTATGTTTACACTTTTAGAATGAACTTCCTAAAAGTCGCATACCAGAACCAAAACGTCGTCCAAAATCTGGAACATGGGCTGTAGCTGATGTCAGTTTACAAAAGACTCGTTCAATTGTATCAAGTTATCATGAGGACCTATGTAACGCTTCAGATGAGTTTCTCTCAAAGAATGATGAAGAGCAAATGAGACGGAAACTGAAGACGCTATCAAAAAGACAGGAGCAACTATTAAGGGTGGCGTTCTATATGCTTTTAAATATTGCAGATAATATTAAAGTTGAGGAAAAAATGCACAAAAAGGACATTGTCGGTCTGCTCATCGGAGCCATGGAGAGACATTCTAATATAGACCTTCTCATTCTTATTGTATCATTTTTACAAAAGTTATCCATTTTTATTGAAAATAAAAATGCAATGGCCGCTAAAGGAATCATTGAGAAACTAGCACCCCTGTTAGATTCACACAATGCCGATTTGGTGAATGTCACCCTGAAACTTCTATTTAATTTGACATTTGATACTAAATTACGGAATAAAATAGTGAAAATGAACCTCCTACCAAAGTTTATACAATTTACAAGTAAGTGTGGTAATAAGTATATTATGTGAAACTTTGAATTCCATGTCCGGGGCTGCCATGAAAACGGCTTTACTGACCTTATTGTTTATAAAAAAAAAGTGAAAAAAGTTCAATGAATAATCATTAAAAAATGACAGTCCCATAGACTTCAATGTAAAATAATTTCGCAATGTAGTATTTGATTGTTCTATATTTTTTTGCTGTCGGTTTGAGCTTTGAACGCTGAATCGTAGATGAGTTACACGCTACACATACACACACACACAGCGTCTTCGCCGGCGAAGACGAGGCCCCCATCCAAGCACGTTGCTCCGGCGTTCTGCCGTCGGAGGATGTTAGTGTTAAATCCTAACCCACATCCAACCCTCGCTTCCCACCTAAAGGCGTCCTGAGCCGTGGTCCGAGCCTCACAGGAGGCGCCCTCAGGACGCGCGTTCTCCTGGGGCCCTTCAGGCCCCCCTTTTTCAAGGGCGGTCTCTGCACCCGTCCATTCCACCGGTGACGCTGTCATGGCCAGTAGGGCTAACAGCAGAGACACACGAGAGTTACACGCTTCGCTCAATTCGCCGAACTTTACCGGGATTTTGCGAGCGCAACGAGTCAAAATCGAGGTCCGGTTCGCGCCCCTAGTTATAGATTGGTGTTAAATTTGGTTTTATTTGTACTATTTCCAGGTGACGATAAACATATCAATTTGGCGATGAAAATCTTGTACCATCTCAGTATGGATGACAGAGTGAAAGTCATGTTTACGCAGTCGGATTGTGTTAAATTGGTAATTATAATAAAAAAAGTATTATTTAACACTAAACCTACCAAGTACCGGTCAAATTGACCGTTCTTAAACTTTTGTAAAACTTACACATTTTTAAACGTTATAATATCGTTATCAAACTACATGACAATTCTTTGAATATGCATATAATATTTTCTACACTCTTTACTTTTAGTTATTTCCATTATTACCTGCGTTATATAATAAAATAACTTTTAATTACCATTCAATTTGACCGCGTGCGGTAGGAACAGGTACACAAGAATTGTCGGTAGGTTTAGTGTTAAAGGAGTTTTAATATTAATTTTGAGTCATCAGTTAACAGATATGCTGCTGTTGAATGTGAATAGCGACTCTAGTTGTGAGAGCGGGCCGGGTACAACGGATGTGTTGCTTGCGTTGTGCGTGAACCTGGCCTGGTGTGACCGAGCCGCGCAGCAGATGGCCTCCGAGGGTCGGCTGCGTGAGCTCCTCGCTAGGGCTTTCCGACACCGTAACGCGATGCTCATGAAGTTGGTTCGCAACCTGTCCCATCACGCACAGAACAAACCGCTATATGTTGTAAGCTTATCTTATATTAATTAACTAATTAATAAATATCAATTATTCCTTTATTAATAATTTGTTATTGTTTTCAGGAGTTCATTGGTGACATAGCCGGAGCGGTCACAAGTGATGATGCCTCCGATGAGTTTCTCATAGAGTGTCTCGGCACGCTGAGTAATATCTTAAGTTCTAATAACAACATAGACATACATGCGGTCGTTGAGAGATACAATCTGATTCCTTGCATACTGAAAATTCTTGATCCAGGTAAACAGTTACTATAGAACTCTGAGTCATCTTTAAAAAAAAATTAGGACTTGGCTTACTGTTCCCTTGAAATTTCTACTATATATTTTTATACTTGCCCGAAATATTGATTATCGGGGAATTAATTAAATTATTCGTTGGCTTCCACTAAATTTAGTTTTTATTATAAATATCTTGAATTGATAAGTAGGGTACGGTAATAGTTCTGCCGCTTCCATCTGACCCACAGTGGCGCAGCGCGATCCCGAGCTGGCGCTGGAGGGCGTAGTAGCAGCGGGCGCGCTGGGCGCGGAGGAGCGTTCGGGCGCAGCGCTGGCAGCGCGGGCGGGGGACGCGCTAGTGGCCGCGCTGCGCCTACGCCAGGCCGACGACGAGCACGTGCTGCAGACTGTCTTCGCCTTCCGCCAGATGCTCTCGCACCCCAAGGCTGCCGAGCACCTCGTCAACCGGACCGGTGGGTACACGCACATTCACATACAAGTATTCATTTCATCTGCTAACCTTCTGATCCCAACAATATTACTTCCTAGTGGGGGGTACACGCTCACGAACAAGTGTACGTTTCATCTGTTAGATCATGTGATCCCAACGATGTTCCTTCCTAATGGGTACACGTGCACGAACAAGCATATGTCTTATCTGTCACATGATATAATCCCAAAAATGTGCCTTCCTAGTGGGCCGTAGAGCTTTCATGAGTCCAAAGCCAAACGGGGGTAATGAAGCTATATTTTCATGAAAAACATGACTTATTCTGCATTCTATTATTTTTCATGAAAAGTGAATGGTGTTCATTAAAGGTTGACAACGAATGTGCCGGTAATTAATATACAAGCTTCTTTACCAATATGTGTACTCGTTTCTCAGAGGCTCCGGCGTATCTTATTGATCTGATGCAAGACAAAAATGTAGAAATTCGAAAAATGTGCGACTCGTGCCTGGATATTATATCACAGATGCAGAACGACTGGGCGGAGAGAATTAAGGTGAGATTGACGATACATAACATACACTTATAATACAAGAGGATATATATTAACTGTGTGAAGGTGGAGCGTTTCCGGTGTCACAACGGGCAGTGGCTGTCGGTGGTGGAGACGCTGGGGGCGGAGGGCGGCGCCGGGGACGCGGCCGACGACCTGCCGCCCTACCTGTCGGCGGACTACCTCACCACGCACCGCCTAACTACCTCCGGTATTTACGATCATGCCCATAACACCATGTGCCATATAGGGTAGAAATAAAAATACCTCGTTCGACAGGGTCGATCGTGTTAGGTAGATTCCCGTCGGTCGGATCGACAAAGAAAAACTAGCCAGCAGTATTCTACTGGTCATTACGAGTCTTATGACGGGTCACTCTGCATATATTGGGTGAGCGGGGAACCACCCATCACTCCTATCTCCTAAACGGGGGGTCGCATCAAAAAACTTTTCGGACAAAAAAGTTTCCTCTTTTAATTTGTTAATTTTCTAAGATTTTTCCGACAGTAAAATTTTGCCTCCTGCGACTTTTTTCGGTTCTTAACTTTCAACCGCCCCAGCCCCCCAACCCCCCGACCGATTTCCCCCGTTCAAGAACTTAACCTTCATTTTGTCCTTAAGAATGTGTATGCCGAGTTTGAAAATCCTCCGTCAATATTTGCGACCTGTAGCGTGTCCCAAAGGTTTGCACTTTCACCCCCCCTCCCAGCCCCCCCTTTCACTTTTTCCAAAAAAACGAAATGCTACGTTTGTCCTACTAATTTATCCTATCGACCTGTGAAGTCAGATTTCACCTACGATGAATTTGGACTGATGGATCATATATACATATATATATAGAGGGATATATAATTTTTTTTCGACGGATTCTCAATCTCCAGTTCATAAACGGCGTAGCGCCCCTACTCTGGGGTCTGGGTCCCGTCATCGCATCGATTGCAATAGGTAGATTCATCTATGGAATCTACCTAAAAACACCAAATGGACCGAAATTATTATATTATTATACATTATTTCCTTTTCAGATTCCCAAATATCTCTCAATGACGATTCCGACAGCTTCTCCGGTGAAGCAGATTCGAACCGTGCTAACAGCAGGTAAATAACTGAACTGAAATTACAATTTAATTGAATTATTTTATTGCATTAAAACTAGTAATAGAAATTATTTTAGATTACAACAGTCCTTCGTGAAAAACAAAAGACGTGTAAAGAGAAAAAAAATACCGAAATAATGGTTACGTTATAATGATTTAATTGTTTGTATATATATTTATTTGATAGTAATAAACTTTTGTTTGCAGTGTTGCAAGTCTTAATAATTAATTAGTGGTTGTTGCACATGCACCAAAACTTTATATACCTCTTAGTTTAAAACATTTCATAAAATATGTAATAATTATAAATTTCCTATTATAGAAATAGAAACTTGCTAAATCCTCGCGTTATATGAGGGTAAACACGTGTTATGCGAGGGACTGAAATCGCGTTACAGGGGGGTTTTTATATTGATGAAATGCAATCTGCATTGACTGTGCGGACCTTAAGAATACAATATTATATTAACATATACTACATAATGTGATAAAAACTAACTACGAACGAACGATACAAGTATTTAATAATCAGTTAAGAGGGAATTCATAATACAGATACCCACCATCTTATCTAAACCCAGTTTTCAACATTATATAAGTATAACCTTATTATTTTGGATCATATTAACCGTAGACAGGATGTACATGAGTAACCTTAAATATTGAAACATTAATGACAAGTATTTGTGAAGAATCATGAAAAAAAAGCAAACAGTATTGTTTAAGGAGTCTTTATATAAAAAAAACTTTATGTTTCTATTGTATTTTATTGTATTTTATCTGTAAATTTGGTTGTGTAGTGTTTGTCTTTTTTAGTGTTTTAATGTTTTTGGTTATAATCTTTAATATTAAATAAATTTTCCTTAATTTCAGGAATACCCAAAACGGTCAAGCAGACGAGCTGTTGGGATTATCTGATTCCTTATCCGGCAAAATGCTGGATGATGATGCACAGTTCTCGAAGAACTTGGATGTGTTTGCTTAAATGCTACTTCATATTCAATCACCAAACATCAAAAATCACAATTTATTCCTATATATATGGTTATATAAAACCCTCCAGCCTTTTAATGTGCTTTCCGCTATTAATATGTATTACATATAACAATTTTTAATTTTCTATAATGTAAGTGATAAAATTTTGTTAGTTTCAAATGTTATAATATTGCTTGGCGGATTTGGTATTAAGATAATCAATGAATTACTGAAAATGTAGTTTAAGAAATTGATTTGTTTATTTACAAAAAAAAATAATTACATATACAGTAGAGTAAGTTTTTATATAAAAAACTAATTAAATAAAAAAATTGTATTGATTAAACTACAGAAAAAGTAAGTATTACAAAAATAGGAGTACTTGAAGCCTCTTGGTCACTTCTGCACCTGCACTTCACCTCGCACACGGCTTTCACTGATTCCTTTAAAGATAAAATAAACTTAGTATTAAAATATTAACATTACCAAATTTTATTTGTGATATTATTATTTGTAGGTTATGATTATTAAATATATTAATAATGGTCTGTATTTAATTTTTCCCTACACTACAATTGCAAAATTAAAGGAAACTACGGCAGTTTTTAAAAAGTTTACTACATTGAAATTATTAAATACATCGTTTTAAAATTTATATTAAAGAAAAAATAATTTTGCAATCGTATATAATATTTTGACTATTGTTAAAATAAAGTAATAATCTATTTTTGGCACTTCAGTTGTTTAAATAAAGTCCGTTTATTATAATTGTATGATTAACTATAGGAGAGTTAAAATATTACTTTTTATTTTCATATTTTTTTCCCAAGCATAACATTAGAATTTCACCCTTTAGTTCTAGTAGCGCCATCTTAACACTTAAACCACGATGAATACTTTATAAATATATTACTCCTTTTCTCTACACTCATTATGAATATAAACTTCTTATATTTATATATGAAATGATTACTAAGGAATTAGAGAACACCACTCAAGGCTAATTACTAATTCACCAAGGACAAAAATTTTACTCTGCTATTTTAATTTAAATGGAAAACTTATTATTTGCTTCTTTCGAAGCTACCTTCCTATGGGCTTCCCGAGAGTTTATGCAAGTGGATCACCAGCTTCCTCACTGGGCGGAGCATACAGATCGTTCTCGACGGTTTTTGCTCGGACCCCAAGCCCGTGAACGCTGGTGTACCCCAAGGCTGCGTGCTATCCCCAACTTTGTTCCTCCTGCACATCAATGATATGTTGGAAATATCCAATTGACATTGTTATGCGGATGACAGCACTGGGGATGCGGTATATTCCGGCCGTGCAGGTCTCTCTCGGGAAAACGTTGATGAGTGCCGAAAGAAACTTGTGTCTTCTATAGAGACTTCCTTGGGGATGGTCTCTGAGTGGGGTGAACTGAACTACGTTCAGTTCAATCCCCTAAAGACACAAGTTTGCGCGTTTACCACTAAGAAAACCCCATTTGTCGTATCACCGCTCTTCGAGAGTACTCTTCTTATTGCCTCGCCAAATATCAGAATACTGGGTCTCGACATTTCGAGCGATTGTCAGTTTCGTGGTCATCTGGAGAGCAAGGCTAAGTTGGTCTCGAAGAAATTGGGAGTGATTAATAGAGCGAGGCAGTATTTCAAACCTGGCCAAAGACTTGCGCTCTATAAGGCGCAGGTCCGGCCACACATGGGCCACACATGGCCACACACTGTTCTCATCTCTGGTCCGGATCACCCCAATATCAGCTTCTACCATTTGACCGCGTACAACGGAGAGCCGCTCGGATTGTCGGAGACCCGGTGCTCTGCGAACGGCTGGACTCTTTGGCATTGCGTCGAGACGTTGCTTCTTTGTGCGTCTTCTACCGCATTTACAACGGGGAGTGTTCCGAAGAACTTTTCGATCTGATGCCTGCCGCCGAATTTCATCACCGCACAGCGCGCCATCGCCTCCAATACCATCCTTACCACCTGGATGCGTGGCGATCCTCCACTGTGCGGTTCTCAAGAACATTTTTTCCACGTTCCACTCGCTTGTGGAACGAACTCCCTTCGGCGGTATTTCCAGATCGGTACGACATGGGTACCTTCAAAAAAGGCGTCTACTCCTACCTACAAGGCCGGCAACACTCTTGTAAATCCTCGGATGTTGCAAGAGTTAATGGGCGGCGGTGATCACAAGTCATCTGTGACCCGCCAGCTCGTTTGCCCTCCTATTCCATAAAATATATATATATATATTTGTCGTAGATAGAGATTGCTTTAGACAGCTGGTTATATTTTAATGATTTCAGCATTTGATTCTTTTTGTATATAATCTATGTATAGTGATTGTTTTCATTCGAACAGTTTGTTACTAATTCTGGTGATAAAAAATGATATCAAAGTACGCCTGTAGATGTAAGGTCGGTTATATTATACAAATCGGATTAAAAAGTTATAAAAAAAAAAAAACATTTTCTTGAACGACATAGTTGCAATGCGACTCAGCTCTTTAATGCGACTGATATTTATATTCTTATCGGGTTTAATTCTAGTGGTCCGTCTAACCATGTGTAGATACTAAACTATAATAGAATAACATGGTCTATACCATGAAATAGCTTTCGAAAACTTGTGCCGGTGTACATTTTCAAAATCATTTCAAAATTGTCTTAAAATTATAATGAGTCATGGACAAATGTCTATGGATATTAATTTATAACATAACATACATATACACACATACATATATAGCTAGATAATACCTAGACATATATATTTTTTTATATATATAGGTAGGTATTATCTAATTACGTTATAAAAAACTATGGATAAGTAAAAACTCTGTGTTTATAAATAAACATTTTTATATAAATAATCAATTTGATTAGGATTAAAACAAAATATGCACTCTCGTCACTCGTGTTTGTAATTTAATATAATAAATAAGTACAGGTAAGCATAGGTACATACTTAAGTTTTTGAATTTAGTAAGTTGTTTTCATGTAGTTAGTAGGTAAGGTACTCTACTGATTTTCTATAAAGTAATTACAACGAAACTTGACATTGGGTGATCAAACATTGCCATTTTTGGGTTAAAACCCCAACCCGGTTTGGGTTAAAATTAAAATACCGATAGTATTTGGTATAAAACAAAATTATTAGTTCTTTATATCTATAGGTAAGCCATCCCATCCATATTTTTATTCACCTTTCGATACCAAGTTATGATTCGAAATTTAAACAATCACTCAAGAGGGTATGGTTTTTAACACGCTTTTTTACAATTATTATTGATATATTTATTTATATTGTGTATACAATATGATGTTTGTAACATAATTTATTAGTCTACGTTAACAAATCTGACAACTGAAAAGTGAAAGGAAATGTCAGAACCGAATATTGTAAATAAAATAAATATTTTGAACTTTAAAGTCTATACACAGAGTACTATGAGTTTATATAAGATTGGCATGAAATTTAAAATTAATGACTGTTTAGACTTTAGAGTTTGAAATTGGTCATATAGTTACTCTGTGGTTTTATCTTGTTTATACCATAGTAACTGACCTTATCTTGCCTTATTAATATAAATTAATTTCAAATTCGAATATTATGTAGTATCGTAGTGTAGTTTAGCGGCTTATAATATAAAGGCAATACTAGAATTGGTAAGGAAATAGTGTTCGTGTCACGTAACATTTATATATATTATAGAACCGGTTTCTACAAACTTGGGAGCGGTACGTTAAAGTAATCTTGAATATAATTTATCACCAACTCGATTCCTTTCACTTTCCTTTATCTTTTCTTGTGTTTCTTGATAACAACAGTTGAAATTACGTTCATGACTAACAATAGCAGAGTGCAAAAGTCCAATCCTCAAGTCGAAGTAAGTGTATATATATTATAACATTTTATTTAAGTTAATCGTATAGTAGAATGCAAATTTTGGTTACTATGGCATAAATATTCAAAAGATTAAATAACATACGTAATCCTTATCTTCAATGTTTAATCTAATTTTATTTAGTGGTTTCATAATACATGAATATATGTTTTTCAGGATTACAAGATGCTTCGAGGATTGAGACTGGTCAGTATTTTTTTTTAATAATTAAAAAAATTGAAATTAGCATATGTTTAGTGCATATTTTAAATAATATATATCATTTTAGCTTGGGCCTAGAGGCTTTTTGTTGGAGCCATATGTGAGCACCTTGCAAGTGTCCTCTAATTATACATCAGCACAAGCATCAGCAAAGGTTCAAAATTTACCGTCTCTACCTGTACCAAAACTAAGTGACACCTTAAAGAAATATTTAAAAACTGTACAACCTTTTTTGAATGATGAGGAGTATGCTAAAACGACGTCTCTTCTAAAAGATTTCGAAAATGGTGTCGGAAAAAGATTGCAGGTAAATTTATTTTAAATATTATAGAAACTTATGTTATATGATTTTAAGGAAAACTTATAACAATAATATTGTTTTGTTCATTTATCCTCTTCATTGTATTGTATTTTCTAAAACTGTACTTTATAATTTTAAGGGTTTGTTAGAAAAAAGGGCTGAACAACACAAAAACTGGCTTGAAGATTGGTGGCTAAATACAGCTTATTTAGAGTACAGAGACCCTGTGGTGGTATATTCAAGCCCCGGCTTAGTGTTTCCATTTAGAAAGTTTAACACTCAACAAGATCAACTGCAATATGCTGCTAAAACGATATTGGCCGCCTTAGATTACAAAGCATTGATCGACAAGTAAGTATGAATTATTATTATTATATGCCATATCCCTTGCGAGGTAGCCAGAGACGAAGGAGCGCAGAACGCTACAGTCCCTGCTTAACTCTTTCGCCTCGGCCACAGACATCAACCTCTAATAATAATCAATAAGTATGAATAGAAAATAATAATTGCAAGTACAACTATCGTTAATGTTTATAATGTTTTATTTGCAGTAACGAGATTCCAGTTGAAATGATGGGCAAAAGTCCATTAGATATGTCTCAATATAGGAAAATATTTGGGACCTGTCGTATACCCGCTGATAAGAGAGATAAGCTGTCTTACAACAACACACAATACATCACCGTAATACATAACAACCATGTCAGTTGATATCATGTAATGTTTTATTTGTATTTATAATATTGTTTTAGTTTTAATATATTATGTTTAATATAGATTTTCCACGTGGACCTCTGGGGAAGCGACAACAAACGATTAAATGAAAATCAAATTGTTGAAGCACTAAAAAAAGTTATGGAGCAGTCTTCAACACCAACTAATGATTGTATCGGTGTTCTGACATCTGATAATAGAGACAACTGGGCCAAAGCATATCAGGCTTTAGAGAAGGGTGAGATAAAAAACTGCAACCTATTAAGCATTACCATTTTTAAGTAGCTCCAAAATAAAAATAACGGAAAAACTGCGTTCTATTTAAACAATTTAACTTGAAAAATACTATATTTTTGTGGGGTCAGAATGGTCCACACAACTCATAACCAGAAACGCTTTAATAATTTTTAATGTTATAATTTTAAATTATATGGTCACGGATCCCCCTCGGGAATTAAGTTTCTTACATTTTCTGCTCAACTCCAAATGTAATTTGAGAGTAAATTCACACATATCATATTTATTCGTTATTTCACTCTGCTAGCGCCATCTATGGAATATTGGAGTAAATAAGGATTATATATAATAAATATTATACAATAATATCCTCAGACCCAGTGAACAAAGCGTCTCTGGTGGATGTTGAGCGCAGCCTGGCGGTACTGTGCCTGGATAGGGCTGCAGGGCTATGGAGCTGCGAGGAGCCCGCGCGGCGCACCCTGGCCGCCGCTCAAACTATACACGGTGCCGGGCCACGGCAGAACGGATCTAACCGGTGGTTCGACAAGACCGTCCAGGTGAAGCACTTGTATAGATAACACATTGTACACTTTCAAGGTATTATGAGAACCATTATATAAATATTTTTTATGATGCTACTTTCCATATTTGTTACAAGATTTCAAAAACAATGCTGAATTTGCTGATAGAAAACTGGCAAAATATTATATATACTAAACTCTAAAAACATACATGCCTGTTGATAAAACAAAATTGAATTTTATATATATATATATATATATATATATATATTACTCATTGTATTATTTCCAGTTCATTGTCGGTGCTGACGGCATCACCGGTCTGACCTACGAGCACTCTCCAGCCGAAGGACAACCTATAGCAGTCTTGACAGACTTCATCATAAACTACATGTAAGACTATAATTATAACTAGGATCCGTCAACCGTGCGCGGCGGGTGTTGAGCTGAGGCCCTCTTTTTTCATCTGAATAGCTACAGGAAATATCGATTTATTAGGACTAATTGTCACATTCTAGCTCAGCACATTGCTCGCACGCGCAGGGCAGCTCTAATGTATTGTCTATGGCAGGAGTGGTCTTTTCTTGATAACTTTTGAATGGCTAAACATTTTTTCAAACTTTTTTCGTTATAACATCCGCGTTCGGTTCAAACATACATGAGAAAATTTTTAGCTAATTATCTCGACACATTCTGGATTCTCACTATACACAAAAAAAGGTCTCCCAAACGGTTAAGAGCTTCGCTTACGCTCAGCTCAATTATTTCCATGAATGCCTTTCAAATTAAAATCTATTATTTCAGAGAACAAGATAAACCCTCGGGATCACCGTCGTCCGGACCGAAGGACCCCGTGAGACTCACATTTAATGTATCACCAGAAGTCAACGGCATGATACAAACAGCACAAAAGAACTTAGACAAGTAAGTATTATCAATTAAATTAATATTATAAAGTATATCTTAATATATAAAACACAAAGATCACTCACTGACTGACTCACTGACTCATTCATGCTCTTTAATACCTCCTAGGTGGTGTGGAAATTCAAACAAAATTTTATCACTTTCGCCGTCCGTCACGAAGCACGGGTAACCTGCTAGTCACTAATAAATCTCTTTGTTTTAGGTTGGTTGCTAACTTGGATCTAGATTGCTTCAAGTATGACCGTTACGGCAAAAACTTCATCAAGTCACACAAAATGAGCCCCGACAGCTACCTTCAGATGGCCATGCAGTATGCGTTTTACAGGTAAACTATTTATTTATTTTCATTAAATGCATCATATGGAACTTATAATCCACAAGACTATTAAGTTAAGTGTAACTGAGCTAATTGTGTGGTAGTAATTGTTTGTATGTAACACGTAGCGTGCACCAAACCCCGGGCGCGCACTACGAGTCGGCGGCCACGCGCATGTACGCGGGCGGACGCACAGAGACCATCCGCTCGTGCTCGCCGGAGTCCGTGGCCTTCGCCCGTGCCATGACCGACCCCTCCGCTACGCCCCACGCCCGCCTCGCAGCCCTCAAGGCCGCCGTCAACGCCCACAAGGACTACACCGTGCAGGTCTCAGATCATTATTTGAAGAAAATAATATCAGTGACAAAGAATATTGTAACACTTTAAAACATTCATAACAGGCGTTGCAAGGTCTCGGTGTCGATAGACATCTGTTGGGGTTAAAGTTGACGGCCATAGAAAATAATATTGAAGTACCGAAACTATACTCTGACCCCAGCTACGTCAGAAGCGCACACATGAGGATCTCCACGAGCCAGGTAACGTTATCTATAACACGGTATATTAGTAGCGTGTTATAAGAAAACGCGTTATAAAAGTACCGCGTTATGTATATAAAATAACGTTCTAACATGTATATGAACGTAGGTGGCGTGCAAGTGCGACGGGTTCATGTGCTACGGTCCGCTGGTAGCGGACGGGTACTCCACGTGCTACAACCCGCGGGACAACGACGTCAACATCGCCACGGCCGCCTTCACGGAGCACTCCGACACCGCTGCACCTCGCTACCGAGCGGCACTCACACAGGCGCTGCACGACATGCACGACGTGCTGCTGCACACCACGCGCTCCAAGCTGTAGGCTCTTCTCTGTTCAATGGTGCTGCACAACACATGCTCCAAGCTATAAGCTAAATGACTCAAATTTACATTATTACCCGTAGTCTATGGTTTTGCTCTCATATGATCTTTTATTTATTTATATATATTTTGTTCAACTTTGAATCAATATCAGTGATAACGTATGTATCAAATGTGTTAGGACTATTTTGCTACCATAATTATCTTGGAAAACCTTTCTCTAAAGACACTTCTACTTATAAGAAGAGAGAGAGAAGAACAACAAACTCAGCCAGGTGTTTCTTTATTGTGATGACTGTTTCACAAACATCGATATATATCCATATGTAAATATATAAACAATTAATAACTTAGTCACAAAATGCATAATGTGATATGTTCATAAATAAGGTTCAAAGGTGACTGATAAATCAGGGTCCAAAAGATGTATATTGTATTATATTTCAAAATTGTTATGAATTTTAATGTTTTATTTAGGTATATAAATGTTGTTATCATAAATAAATTTATTATATTATTAGTCGACTTTTTTATTTATATGCATAGTTAAAATAAAAGAGTTAAAGAACAATGGCAATTTTTTACCTGAACCTTTTATGAAGCGTCTAAAAACAAGACCAAAGCGAAACTTAATTGTATCATTTAGTCGTTTTTTACACGGTCTTAGATTTACGTGGGAAAGCCACGAAAAAAACTTATTTAATAAGCTTTTAATTTCGGTTTTTTGTGCATTTCCGGTTTAATACAATTAAAAAATAAAAAACTATTTAAAATGATAAATAGCAATATTAATTTTTCCTTGTTGTAATTACTACATAATAAAGAAACTAAATAATTGCGTTTGTTGTATGTATTTAACTATAAGATTAATCAAATATATTATTACAGGTCAATTTAAATGACTGATAACTGACTAATAGTTTGACTGACTTTGACAGTACTGGAAGCCATTTTAACTAGCTTTGCGTGGTCTATTTACTTTTACGCTGTCATCGCGACTTCTGTGCAACTATTCATTCTCGGACGCCTTAACGGATTTCGATTGTCTTTCTGTTCTGAGTGTTCTTTTATCATGGATAGCAAGCGCAAGCACATATTGTGCGTGAATTGTAATATTTGCGTGAATACTCTTCGCCGATATCGGATTTTAGAACAAAACACAAGTGTGTACGATGTTCTGCAACTCGATTTATCCACAAATCGTAAGTTCTTAAAAATGCTATTGCCCGTGTTTATCCCTAAATTATATTAAATTAACTCGTTATTTATACTTTCAAACATAATTTGTTATAATGCGTTAACGCTTATTACAAATTACTTTCAGATAACTGATGAGGATTATGTTTGCGAAACATGTTAGAAACTTTTAATAGATGCAGTAAATCGGAATCTTCAACAGAATACTGGTAATGAACCACAAGCTGGACCGACACCAAGTCAGCGTGGTCATACCAATGTTTGTATTTTATGCGGATGTTCCCTCATACAAAGGCAAAATGAGAAAATATTAAGAGATAATCCCTCTGAACTACAACGGCAGATGATAGAAATAATTAAATGCAGTAAGGAACCACATCAGGTGTGTACATCTTAGTTTAAGTTCTGTTTTATGCTATTATTTTTATGTATTCTATACACATTAAACTTATAGGTTTTATTCTTTCAAAATGTTTGTTTGATTTTATTTATTTTAATATCTAATCTTCTTACAATTATTTAGATTGTGAAAGTTACATAAATACATTTATATTATAAGTTTAATTTACCCTGAATAACATTAATCCTAGATATATGTTTTATATGCTAAAATCAGAAAGATTTCTTATATTTCTGCCAGGTAATAAATTCAGACAATGTATGCTATTCCTGTTGGTTGCGAACAAAAAGAGAGGTCCTATTCCTATATATGCATCGCCTTAATGAATTAAGAGTTGAAGAAGCCATTCAACATGGGGATGATGATGCCTCGCATACTGAGCCACCTAATGAGCCTACTGTTGTGGAGTATATCTCAATGCCAATGTTGGCATATTTTTGAAGGACAACCAATCTCATGAAGATCCACATGAGCAAGATATTGTCAGGCCATCAGGAATTCGGAATACAGAGAATGGAACTATAGCATTACCAGATTACAAGAGAGCCGCCAATACTTGTAACCATTGCCTCTTTCCTGGCTGCAATAATAATGATATGCAGTGATTAATATATTATGTAATTAAAATACCATCTTGTTTTATTTTTACTATAAATACCTATATTAATTTTTTTTTCTTTGTTTATAGACTTACATATGTCTGTCCTATATTATCCTTATCTAAATAAATGTATTACTACATTTTTCTAAACAAAATATTTTTTTTTTCACCTGTATACTATACTATATGATCGCTATAGAATAGCGGTGGTCTTGTCGATTGGCGCTGCCTATACGATGGTGTTCGCGGGATCGATAGTAGGCAATTTGCTAGCACGCATTGGACCATCGGCTATTAAGCTGCGATTCTTTTCCTATCTGGTGAAAGAGGCCTATGCCCAGTATTGGAATGTTAGAGGTTGAAGCTTAGTAAATAGAAATAGCTATCTGACATATTTGCAAAGAAGAAAGATCGGTTTTCTTATATTTAGACAAATATTATTCATTGCAAATATATATTCGCGTTAATAAACGCGATAAAATCCGTTCAAGACATTCTAACCCTTTACTAAACTAATAACTAATATTAAAAACATCATTTAGGAAATCTCTTACGTATTTTTTTATGTTTGTATAGACTATAATTACAATCAGTGACAACTAGTATTGACAGGTAACCTCAAATTAGTGTTAAACAAAAACTGAAATATCTTTTTTTTGTGGCTTTCTAAAAAAATATTTGTTTCTGATTAAGCTTATGCAATGTTACCCCTATCGTTTAAATATTTTTTTATATTTAGACGCTTCCAAAAAATGTCAGGTAAAATGATGTATGGAAAGCTGCCATTGTTCTTTAAACCCTGATAATATCTATGGTAGCATGCAATAAAAAAATCACAGACGGCGTTCATGACACTTCTAAAAAGTAGCCTACGAGAGAGTGAGATGGATATAGAGTATTAGGATTAGAATGCATGTAAGGTTAACAATTATTTAATGTAATATATACTTATATCATGTTAAAAAACATCACTAACTACTGTCAATTTTACAAGTATCAACGCCATCTATCGCAACTTTAAAATATACTTTAGTTTAATGATTGAGCAATAGATGGCACCATAATAGCAGTGGCCAATATATCTTCTATCTCATTCTCTCGTACACCTTTATATTTGTTTCTTTATCGTGACGCATTTTTCCTTACATCGAGTTTCAAATCACAATTACTAAAAAAACTTTCACTTCAAAGAGAATATCCATAATAGAGGTGCACTGCTGGCTTGGTAGATCAAGGGCGGAGCCGCATAGCGACGGTGACGCAGTAACAGCCACTCTGGCTAACTGCACTTACATTTCGCAAAAAAAAAAAAAAAAGGCTTGGTAGATACAGAAAATTGGCTTATCTTGTTTTGTCTATCATTTAAAGTTTTCGCAACAAGTTTAATGTCTAGAACCAATTATATACTACATCACATGACCATTTCTTAAGATTTTGTAATCTATTACACATTATATACAATCATACATTACAACATTAAGAAACATATTGTCTACGAAGCCTAATAGATGTCAACGCCATTCCGATAAAGATGCAAAATTATTTTAAAATTTTGTTGGGATGAAGAATGGGAGCAGACTATCAGGACCAAGTATTAATGCAATTATCTAAAACTAGACGATCTCGTTTGACCTTGAATATGAGCAACAATAAAATTAATATATTGAATTAATATATTTGTTATACTGTTGCTCTATAAATGTTATTTCTACTAGCCATATCTTATTGCCATATTCAAATTTTTCTCTTTAAACTAATGTTGCAATATTAAAAACTTTATATTAATTGAAATTTGAAAAGGTTGTATATAAATCCCTACTTGTGATATTATAGAAAATACTTTTATTAATATTAAAAATAGTGTTTATTAAAACTGCAGCGGCTTACTTTGTTAACATGATATGTAATAGGTAAATAAAAAGATGCTTTCATAATCTATAATAATGATATATTATTTAAAATTTCATTACAATAAATAATAATTCAGTTAATGATTAAAAATAACACATTTAACAATTATTAAAATACACATTTTAATACAGTACAGTGATACAAGGCTAATTAGAAATGTAGAGGATATCATATTGTCTATAATATTACCATTATTACCTTTTACTGATGATGGACAGATTTTTTTTGCAACTCAACTATCTGTCTGTGTTAGACAGATATTAAGATATTTATATATATAATATATTTCTATGATTATTTGTATATACTGAAAATTTATTGTACTTTTTCATAAGCATTACAAAACGATGACAACATAGCAACATATTAACAGCTTGAAGATTAAGTATTAGATTATACATAAATAACAAGAAAATGTATACATTGGAAAATAATATTATAAGATAGACAAAGAAGTTATTATATTTTCTGATACAATGTCATACATAGTAAGATTATTCTCTATTTATAATCTTTAAATATTAACCCAACTAATTATAAATAAGATTTGAAGTTTCTCACACCGATAATTTTGCAAAATACATAAAATATTTTGCTTATTATATTATTAGCAAGGCGTTAGTGCAATATTATTTGAATATAACTACCGTGTCTACGCTGTCAGGTGAAAAGGTAACAATGATAGTTTGATTTGAACAAAATTACCATCCATCTTAATACATATGCAGCATATAAAATATTATTTATGTATGTCTTTATACTAGAACACGTTAATATATACCTCTTGAAAATGCTTTTAGTTTGACATATTTGTATTTTAAGTAAACCTGACATATAATTCTGATATTGTTAATAATATTCCAAGTCATTCCCTTTAGTAATTTTCTAACGATAATCTAATTTTACTGCACTATTAGCGTGTGACATTTTAACTTATTCGTAAGTTTTCATCATCAATATAAGTGTGGAATGTAAATGAGATTAGTGTACCTTTATTTATAACAATATTTGCATAAAAAAAACGTAAAAAAGAAAATAAAACAATAATATATAACAAATTTCAATATTGCGTACAGATATTTACAATCAGTACGGATGGAACCGCTCTGTGTCTACGTGTCAAAAATAATTTTATCATTGATATAATTACAGCATTAACTAATATACTTACAGCTTAGAGTAGTGTGTGGGGGATAGGGGGGCGGTTAGCAGGCGCAGTTGTCGTTCTTAGCGGGCGGCGCCGCTAGAGGGCGTCCGGCCGACGCGGGCTTGTGCTGCACCCCAGACTCCGCAGCGTTCAGATCCAGCCGGCCGTCTTGGATGCTCTGATAAATCTTCTTTGCCGTCTCCAGGAACGCCTCCTCTACATTCTGACCCCTAGAGAGTGAAATATAGTTAAAAATATATTACATTAATATGTAACCTTAAATTACAATGAAATATAATTTCTTGGAAATAATATGTCAATGACAATCAGAAAATTAGTGCTACAGAATGGAAGTGTCATCTCATATAAAAAAAAAACTAAATTTCAGCAATATTCGGTACATATTTAAGTAATAAAATAAGAAACAAATATTCAATGTTTATAAAATATTCAGTAATATTCAAAGTTGTTGTTCTTGGAAGCCATTATTTATGATGTTTTATTAATAAAAGAGCGTTTATAACACCAAATAACATCAGCTGTTTTAGTTTTTCATTATTGTTAGAAACATCTAAAAAGTTTGTTAGTGCACAGTGTCAGGTAATAACATAAGTTACTATTTATCCTTGGTAGTATTTAATTAGGAAATTATATACCATGATCCTATAAGAGTTGAACACTAACAAAAGAATACCTTACTTCTCTTCAAATCATATTTTCTAACATATAGGTACCATAAAGTTAAAAAACTGGTTAAAAAAATGCATGTAGACATTTACAACCCATACTTACGTTTTAGCACTAGCTTCAACAAACATCAAACCGTTCTCATCAGCAAATTGTTTAGCTTCCTCGTATGTCACATCTCTCTGACCATCTAAATCGGACTTATTGCCGATGAGAAAGATCACAGTGCTGGGATTGGTTAAATTGCGAGTGTCTGTCAGCCAGCTACTTAAATGATTGTATGTGGATCTAAAATAATTTAAATTATGTAGAAAGGTTTAATGAAATAAAAACAGAATAGCATAGAAAAACATACCTTCTAGTAATATCATATACCATGAGAGCACCAGCCGCTCCTCTATAATAGGAGCGTGTTACCGCTCTAAATCTCTCTTGGCCGGCTGTGTCCCAGATTTGAAGTTTTATTTTTTGGCCAGCTACCTCAATTATTCGGGTTCCAAATTCTACACCGATTGTATGAGGGCAATCTGCCATAACTATTAAGAAGTAAAGGTTTGAATTAATTAAAGTATACAATACACAAATTAACCATAAACTTTTTAAATACTTACATTTTTTCTCAGTAAACTGATGTAATAGGCAGGATTTACCAACACCCATATCACCAATAATTATATATTTAAAAATATATGAATAGTTATATGGTCCAGATGTCATTTTCTGTAAAAAATATTTCAAATGATTTTCATTGGTTACCAATATATAATAAAAAAATACACAATAGAATGGTACTTATAATTACCACTAAAAGCATTGTAAATTTCAAGTTTTATTTTGATTACTTTTAAAGTCAATGCTTATAAAGTTGTAACTTACTTGTATGTAACGGTAGTTAAGACGTAATTTAATTTAATAGCATTTTATAAAATACGCGAAAGTAGGACTTAAATTTTATTATGACTCAGTGTTTTGAACGTGACTATTCAGTTAAAAGAAGTGCTATTATACTTTTAAAACGATAATATTACACTTTGCTGATTTCAAAACAACACTGAAAACATCGATTATAAATTACCACCCATTCGGATCAGCTTGGAAGAAGACCCTGACGTCTAGCGGATATTATAGGTTTACAAAGGCTTTTCCTTTGTTAATGCTTTTTTGGTTCTAATAATTAATAATGTCACAAATTAAAATACACAAACAATTACTTACTTAATTATTTGAAGTCGGTTGGTATTGAACTAAGAATTTGTTGCAAAGTTATTAAATTAAACCTTTTTGTTTAGGTTTGATTTGATCTTTGCTGTCGACGATTCTGGCATTCACAGACTATACAAAAATTAGTAATACAGACTGCAGTTTACAAAATACAGGCAACGGTGTCTATGTTAAATTAATTAAAATAAATTATTATTTGAAAAATTTTATTTAAATCTATTATTCAATAAATACATTGGGATGTATTTAAAAAATATATACATATATCTTAGCGCTTTCTGGCTACGGTGACAAGCATAAACTTTATAGAATAGAGTCAAGTGACACACAAACCTTTCGATGAGGAAACAAAAAAAAAACAATGATAATAGGTAATTATGGAAAAATATCACAGAATAATATGATTCATATATCTTGAAGAAATTATACATTTTTATATATTTTTATTATTACTTTTGTTTAAAACTAATAATTTAAAAATTCCCCAAAATTCGGCGGAAATAATAAGGTTTTTCAATAAGATGCTAATAAAAAACATACGTCAACCAATTTATAATTCCTTTAAAAACATTTCTATTATACAATTCATTGGTTTATTTTTAATTACTATATTTTATGTGATAAAGGCGATATGACATATTATTTACCTATTTAATTAAAGCTGTTGAGTTAGGTCTCGAACTCTTAATTTCATAATATAAGTTGTGGCTTATATTCTCTCCCCTAACTGTTAAGGTAAATATATGTTAGTTATATGTCAACACTTTATAATAATGTCAACAGCCGACTAAAATAAAGTGTACTAAATACTAACATTTTGAAGGTTCTTTCCATTTGTGTTTTCTTTTTATTGTTAAATTCTAAAAACATTAAGATCTAATTTTTTATTACATCACATACACTACAAAATGGCTGGGGCCGATGATAACAAACCAAGTGAAAATGGAGCTGGTGATGTTTATATAGAAGAAGTAGTGGATGATCAAAACGATGAAAATGTTTGTGAAGGTAAAGATCTTAAAGTCTTTTATTTAAACGTAATTACATTCCTTTTATTCGTAAAATAAAAAAAATATATACTGTTGGATTACATCTTTGTAATGACAACTATAGTTATTATAATAGCTTATTATTATATGCATACATTTTAATATTTAATAGATTGTCGTCTTATATTGATTGATTGAATTTTTATGATTTATATATACCGATAATATTTAAATATTAAAAATACTGTAGTAAATTAAAAATATGAAACAATTAGTACAAAATTTTACTTCTCTTTTTTAATCTTTATGGATAAATGTAAGCAAACATTACCATGAACTTTGTTAATGACATTCCCAGAGTATGATGTATTGAACAATAAACTTGATGAGCTGATTGAAGCACTGGACGTATTAGAACAACAAAACGATGACATCCATAAGAGATTAAAGGAACTGTTACAATCTAATCGGGATATCAGACAAGAACTTAAACAAGAAAACATGAAATCAAACTAAGATACATTACATTAATACATATTACTTACTGTTAAAGTTGTTTTTAGAAATAGTATAATAATGTAATTGTTGAAAATGTGACTCATGGAATATTTATAAATTATATAATAAATTAATTTCTCCCTCTGGTTAATATATGTGTAATTAAAATATCCTGTCTTAATCATATGTATCAGAAAATAAAACACTGAAATTGAATAACTCTTTATATTATTTATCTACATACTGAATGAAATTGGGTTCAAAGTTAATAAATTATGTAAAATTTCTTTACAAAATAATTCAATGGCTATCTTTTTTAACAAATCGAAGGCCGCAATAACCACAAGCATGGTTGCCAGGCTTGTCCTAAAACAAAGTTATTTTGTAAGTCAAAAATAATTTGAAATAAAAATTTAAAAATCGATTGTTATTTACCACATTAATATAAACTCTAGGGTGACCTTCTGGACCACTGCCACCATCACACCATACTACATGTTCCGTTACTTCTTTTGGGGGTACTTCTGCTATTAAATTTACAGCCCAATTCTTATTAACCTGCTTTGGAGCGAGGGAAAATCTCGCAAGCCTATAATCATCAGATTCCCATTTCTGTAAATTGAAGAATATAGTAAGTAGGTTCTTGTTAGTATAATTAATCATATATTATATATATATATATACGTCATTTGGTAGATTATATTGGTTAAACGAAAATACCATCATACCATCTAAACGTTGAAACTGAAAAGAAAAACATACTTGGCCTGTATGTATGGGTACATCTTCTGTTTTGTTGGTTATGCAACGACTTATTAAAGGAATCGATCGTAAATTTAAAGATCTAATAATCTGCTTCGTCCTTAGAGCTGAAATCATATTGACTAGAACGTTTTAAATAATTTATATCACACTGTTTTTATATTTGTTTCGTCCAAATCAAAAACTGAGCCTTCCAAATCAATAAATGTCAAAGTCGATTATTTTTTACATTAGATGACAGTAACTGTGTTGTCAATTTAAAAAAAAAAAATTACCACAGTTAACTATTAATATTATTTAATTACTTTAAATACATCCAACTTTAAAATCATATATCTGAATTAAGCAATGAGGACCAGATTTTCTGAATATTTACAATTATCAATATTACTTGGTAAGAATAAAATCTTAAAATGAATACTTTTGTACAATATACTTTTTATTCCGGAATATTTATTCTTTATAACAGCAAAGTACAAAAACAGGTTTAGTGTACAAGTATGATTTTTGGACGAATACTAAATTGTTAAATTAAGAAATATTAATTAGTATAACTGAAAGAACAGACGGTCGAATGAAGGTTATCCGAATAATAGCCTTTGTTGTGTGGTGATTTTTAGGAGAGTATTAAGCTGATCCCCGATTTCAATAAACAATTAAAACTTTCTCAGTTTTATCTGACTTATTATTTGTGTACTAATACTAGCTTACATACCAAGTCTTAGTTTTTTAGGACTATATTTAAAAAATCTAAAATAAAAGACCTATACAGTTGAAAAATAATATGAATGTATCACATATATTTAAAGTATAAATATATATACACCACTGTCTAGGAATGTTGCTCTGCTGAGAAAAGTCGGCCATAAAATCAACAATTGCTCTTTCTAAAAGAAATTTAACAATGTTTGATGTATTATTATTATACATTATAATATCATATCACCATAATACTTATATTATGTCTTAACAAATTACTATTGAAATAACTAAAATAAATGATTTGAGACGTATTAATTGTTTTACATTTTTAATTGCAAAAGACAGCCAAGCTGAATTTGACTGCGAGTGTTGAGAGATGGGGGTTCCACTAGAGCTTTAATATAAAGTTATACAATATACTGAGAAAATCATTGCGATAGTCGGTTCTAACATTTCATTGGTAAGGAGTAAGCTACAATTTTGACTTCTTACATTAAGATGTTTAAACTCTAGTACATTTAGTTTTCTTAGCATTTAAGACCAAATTATTTATTTTGAGACAATAAAAAACATGTGGTAGAGAACTGTTTACTTCGTTATAAAGATAAGAGAGGTATTATCAACAAAAAGTACAAAGGCACAAAGACCTTTTACGAAAAAGAGCAAGTCAATAATGTAAAGTCAAAATAAAAGGGGGTCACGAATGAATTCTTGTGAGTCATCTGTCTTTAGATGAGAACCAGCCGATGTAGAACAGTACTACGCACACTATTGCGGTTAGTTTTACTTAGTAATGTTTGATTGTCTACGCAATAAAAGGCTTTGGATAAATTGCAAAAGACCCCAAATGTTTTCTGCAACTTCTCCCTCCCATGACTCGTAAATATAATTCAGAAGCGTGGCATACGCATCAGTGGATTTACCTTTACAATCATATTTTTCACTATGCATGATTTTAATGCTTTAAATAAATTGTCATTTGCTTTAGAATATATTTTTGAAGATGGTACTTAAGATTGGTAAAACGGAGATAGATGTATAATTTTCGGGTTCTGGCCTTTCGCCACTTAACTGTTTTTCATAAAATCTGGGAATATACCGGTATCAATACATTTATTGAAAATTAAGGATAATTGTGGGCATTATCATTTAGAATAGTTCTAAGTAATTTAATTGTACCCTATAGGTCACTGTTTCTTTTCAGATCTAAGGTTTTAAGACCAGGTTTATCAGATGGATTTGTTAACACATTAAAATCTTAATTAACATTTGATAAATGATCAGGTTTAAAAACAAAACATATATTTATCTATCTATAATCATCAATTCGACGAATGCATGATGAAGTATTAAAATAACCCGTGGTTGGTGTTGGAATATAAGTTAAGTCTCAAAACATTGCCATTCAGGTGATCTTTTTCTAAAAACTATCAGTATATAAGCTACGAATAGCTTTAAAAAGGGAAAAATAAAAGAAAATAATTTTTAAATTACCAGTTTTATTTGCATGATTTTTATCTGATTATTATCTACATTCGTTAATATTACAGCAATGCAAAGTAATAAAGAATACATGTAATAAATAATTTTATCACATTCAGCATTTCACTTAAAAAAGAAATATATAAAGAACTGAAGTCGTCGTACACAATTGCTGTTATCACTAAAAACTACAAATATTCAGAATTTTATGATTCTTATTCAATGTAATATTACACTTAATCTAATAACAGAACGCAGTACGAGTCAAGCCGACCGGTGTCAAACATTTGCTTACCTTCCCGAGATCGATGAAGTGAATACTTCTTTTGTATTTCTAATATAAAAAATCCATTATGGAATTGTTAATAAATCAAAGGACACGTCCGTGACGACAGTCGCTCGTAATTTTAATTAGTCCTCAATAGCTTGACATAATTCATATTTAGTATTGTAACTTTTGAAGTAGCAGTCTTCTATTATTAATATACAATGTCACAAATAAAAATTACTATTCGCTATAACAGTTCAAATGTCTATCAAACCGGTGTCCATGTTAAATATTTAAAATATAACGCGCTCAATTTTTAAAACAATAATTTGATAACATCGATATCATCATGATTTATTGACAAAAAAATAAAATAATAAACTACATCTAGTGTATACAGTTTCACAAACATTTAACATAATACGAAATTCATTTACGTTTAACCAACCAACCAACCTTACCGCCATTTCTGAGAACGTCTTATTAATAAAAAAATATGAGATGTACAATAAGTTATAAAACGATTATTACTACTAGTTAGTGATTTGATGCTGAATCCGTCGACTGTCTGCCCGTACTCGACCTTAGCTCGCGTCGAGCTCCGTGGAGTCCCTCTTCGGAGGATTTACGCCCTTTTTTTCTATTCGCCCTACGAGCAAAATCTCCACACGACGCGTCCCCTAACAGATGACCGTCGTCGAGGGACATGTCGTCCTTACTGTCAGTATCTATGTTGGAGCAGTCGAGTTTTTGAACATTCTCGTTCTGCATCTCTACGTCACATGGGCTTTGAATTCTTTGCTGGGTCTTTTCGTCTCTCTCGCAGCCTCCCATCAAGGGGACGGAGCCATCTGTTGGACGATTCATTTCAAAATCACTTGCTTTCATACCAGTTTTGATAACAGTTGACGGAGCAATCAAATCCTCTAGATCCATTTCTCCAGTGTGCGCGTCGCTCTGTTTGTCGATTGTTTTCATCACGTCAAGCGAGTTATCTTTTACTTTCTTCGGTGTGGATTGTAAAGCCAAGTTCTCCGGTTCGTTGCTAATTTCGTCTAGTGTTCGTTTATGTGAAATGACGACATTGGAACCGCCATCGTCACTCGGTAGTCTCATGTAATCTTGAGGTTTCACAAGCTTCTCATACGAATCCTTGTCTTCTTTCACTTTCTTAGCTTCGTTAGAACTGACAAGACTGGCACTTAGCGCTCCGGATGCCATTTGTTCTAACAACATTTTACTAATATCGATGTCTTTTTTGTCACCCTTTAACAGTTTTTCCTGAACGGCCGCGAACTCCGGCGGCATTTGCGAACGCGAATGGTCAAAGGAGACTTTCTTTTTATCTGCTTTAGATAGATCAGTTGCAGCGGCGTCAATGTTATCCACCTCGCGGTTCCTTCTATCAGCTTTCATTGCTGCATCATAGTTAAGGGTCTGTTTTGATAATGATTCCAATAAATACGGATCGGGTGGTAAGAGTATCTGGGGTAGATGGCTCGATTGAGCCCGATCAGACACTTTCTGTTGCCGTGACGAGGAAGAGTTAGTGACGACGGTGGAAGATCTTGGAGCAGTCGTTTTAGTCGAAGTACGAGACGTGTGACTTGTACCGTGCATTGTAGATGAACCGGAACTGGCAGCCAAGTTACCGCTTAATAATCCTAGAGCGTCATATGCAGACGACATGCCGGAGTGAACTCCAAACGGTGACAGTCCACTGAGGCCCAATTGTGGATAAAG
This sequence comes from Melinaea marsaeus rileyi, assembly GCA_918358865.1. Lineage (NCBI taxonomy): Eukaryota > Metazoa > Arthropoda > Insecta > Lepidoptera > Nymphalidae > Melinaea > Melinaea marsaeus. Next base: position 25,452,920 of record OU911089.1, read on the forward strand.
CATATTTGGATTAGGGAACACGAAAGGAAATTGTGAGTTAGCGGATTTTGATGTTGAGGCGCTAGCAGTTTCGGCGGGTTTGCGTGTCTTTGACTTGCTATCGGTCGCAGTGCTCGTCCCGCCGAGACTATTCATGTCTAGTGACGGGAACCCCGGGAGTCCCAGTCCAGCTAAATTTGCAAATATATTTCCACCTGCTATATTTCCCAGCAAGTTGGGCATGCTGTTGAAGGAGTTCAGCAGGGGATTATTTTTTGGATCAAAGCTGCTCAAACTCGATAATAGCTTGGGATCAAAGCCGGTTAAGTTTGATAAAGTCGCCGCTAATGTCTTCGGATCGAACGCACTTAAACTTGACAAGCTAGCGAGAAGTGTGGGGTTTAAACCTGCGATGTTTTGATTTAAATGTGCGTTAGAAGATAATATATTAGTAGATGTCGAATCCAGAGTCGGGGGTCTGCCCTTTTTACGCTCAGGTGCGGCCGTCGTTTGCTGCATCGGGGAATGTCTCGGATTTCTTACATCTTGGGGTAATTTCACGTGTTCCTTTATACCTTCTGTCCATTTGGAATCTATGTCGTACATCGGATTCTCGGCGATCCATTGGGCTAAATGTTTTAATTGGGGTGCTTTGTGACCTATTAGCCTCTTCCCTGTGACGCGGTGCACCACTGGCACGTGCTCGTCTGGCGCGAGACGCGGCGGCAGTCCACGCCTTCTCGTATCAACGTTGGCTTGCTCGGCCAGCCATTTATTCACTTTGGCCTCGTGCGAATATGGTTTGGGAGTGGTAGCCGTTGTTGAAGTTTTCTGTTGACTTTTATTGCTCTGTTCAAGTGACTGCTGCAAAAATGATGATAGTTCTTTTGACGAAGAGTGTGGTGATGGTACATTTGTAACTGTAACCGAAAATGGTTTTTGTGCGGGCGGCGGATTAGAGCTGCTGGGCGGAGCGGCCGGCGTCACCGTTACCTCTGGCAGTACAGTTGAACTTTTACTACGTGGAGCCTCAAATGGTAGTGCGGAACTCGGACCCCGACCCTTGGCTGCCGATAGTCCCAGAACTATTTCATCTAATTTCTTTCTTTTCTTTTCCTTGCCCACAATTTGTTCCGGAGCAGCCTGTAAGACATATTGTAAATCAATTACAACCTATTTAGTTATAAGTTAAAACTAATGCTAGTTATAGCAAAGACATATTATATTAATTCATAACTAAACTTGTATAAACCCATCAATATTTCTTAAATATATTTATTATACTATTGGGATAACTACATACATAATATAATATAGTACATTACACACCACATTTTTTCTTTTCATCAGTTTGGTCAGAGTATCGTCAAGTCTACTCCGCGACGCGGAAGACGCTGGGGCGTCCGCCTGAGGTGTCCTGCGCCCCATTGAGAAGTCTTGAGCCTCGCTGAGGTCGAGCGGGGCGGACAGGTCGACGGGTGCGGAGGAGGCGGGCGAGGGCGCGGGCTGTGAGGGTGCGGGAGAAGGCGCCACGCGCTGGTGGGCAGGTGGCGGAGCGGGCGTGGAGCGCCGCGAGCCCGAGTCGCTGGACGCGTCGTCCCGCTCGCCCAGGTTCGGCGGGACCCGGTGCGCCTCACGCGGCGCCGAGTGCGCGGCCTGGGGCGACGACAACAGTGCGTGCAGCTTCGCGCGCTCAGTTTCGACGTCGATAGCGATGTGTCGTTTCTGAATCTGTTTACGGTCCTCTGACTCCGTTTGTGTTACGCTCGTGTCTCCGATTTTGGAAACACTTGCGGTCGACGACGGCCACTCGCAGTTTTGAACTGCGTGAGCTATGTGATGTAACCTGGTTTCCAGTGCTCTCTCGGTGAACCAATGCTCCGGTGTTAGAGTCTCATCAATTCTTCCTAATTTTGCTAAGGTTTCCAGCTCTGATAGGGCGTCGGTGTCGTCATCTCCGTCCCGGTCGAGGGCGTTAGATGTCCGCTTGCTTCGCCTCAATGACATTCTGGGCTCAGAGGAACTTTCGTTTGAAATCTTTTCATCCTCATCGGACGCCGGTGCCGGTATAGGTGCGGGTATTGGTTTTGGATTTTCCATCTTTGAACCTGACCCAGGTTTGTATTTAGCATACCACTTTCTGGCACAATCGGCAAATGGTAATTTTGGATCACAGAATAATTTGTTATAAGTGTCTCCCAATCCATGTCTGCAATTTACAAATCAATTAAGTATATTTTTTGAAATCACAAACAAATAAAATCGGCATAAAAAAACAACTAATATTAATCTATAAACTACTAAAAAGGACTAAGACAATTGGTTTATTTTTATTTAAGTTGTACATTAACTACCATGGTATGAAATATGATGCCTTTTGGTAAGGTATGGATGTAAAGACAAACTTCGAGCGTCCTCCATGCCTAGCCAACCATAACAAAACTTAATAATTGCTGAATATCAATATATTTTTTCAAATCTTACTTGCATACTCCCAAGACAAGTAGTTTATCATGTCTTGCTGGCTGCCACCAGGCGGGTGCATCCAGCGAGCGCTCGCACAGCGCCAGGCGAGCCTCCAGCGCAGGGTGCGGAGCCACTTCCTCGCGCAGTACTCGTAATAGATCGATCCTCTCCAAAGTGGCTATGGCGCGTTCCTCGCCGATGGGTTCCGCCTTTAAATCGGCCCTCGTGGGTAATTCTGCCTCTCCCACCGACAGCCCGCATTGGCGCTTACACATAGCCATGAATGCCTTCAGGTAATCGGTTAATGCGTCGTCACTCTTAGATTCCAATCGTGCGAGTGACCTGAAACGACTCCAGCGCAAACTTTTAGTCGCCGGGTCAAATTCAACACCATAAGAAGCCACGGTTCGTCTGAACGCTTCCTCGTCCGCGCGTGACCAACGCCACTGCGACATTTCATCTCGAGCGAGCTGATCCATACGCTCGCGACGCTCCATCTGTAATAATAACAAAATTAATATCGTTTTTGTAAACAGTTTGCTATCGAACACGTTAACTCAACGTCAATTTGTTACAATAGAAAGAGTATAATGTCCATCCTAAATTGTAATGTTTCTGAACCAAAATGTAACATTATTGTGGTTGCTCTTTTCAGATTCATATCACACAAATTATATACTGAATAATATTTTGAATGTTTAATTAAAATCCAAACCTTCAATCTATTGTAAATGTGATAGTATAAATATATTGTAGTAGTGGCCTGGTTATTTTTCCGAATACTTTTTTGGATATGTTTTTGGAATAGAAGCATGACAACGCTTTACTTTACTATATTTTTTTCCCATATCAATTATGACTACAACTCACGATTTAATACTATTGGAGATTAATAAGTTAAAAGTTAATAGATTTTCTTGCCCATTCTTCTTCATGAAAGCGACTAATTGAATGAATGAATGAATTGAATAACAAAGAATGTTCACTTTGCCATATGACAGTAAACTGACCTTGGCTCGCTGCTGCATCTTGAGCTCCTCTCTCTTGTAGTTCCGCTGGTAGGCGGTGATGAGTCTCCTCAGGCGGGTGTTGAGGTCTTGCATGGAGGGCCAAAGGTGCGTAGAGGGGGGCGCGTCGTCGTCGCGGAGGGGCGAGGCGGGTGAGGCGGCTGGAGAGACGGCCCCCGCCCCGCTCGACAGCTCGTCCGTACACTCCTCGTCGCCGGCAGCGCTGCCTCGCACCTTGCGCTCTTCAAGTCTGTGAATGTAACTTGTTAATCTATATAGTGATTAAATCGTCGAAGACGATTTTAAACCCAGATTAAGTTAAGAAAATGTAGTTTTTTTAGAAAAACATTTGATTTACACACACACAGACACACACAAATATAAATTATTGCACCTTGATAAAAAAACCCTATCTGAGTTTTGGTTTAATCTTATTCACTTTGATGACAATGATTAACCTAGGCTTAGATGTAGATGTAGTGTACATTGTATTTATTATGTATATATTATGAAGTAGAAATGTCATGGCATATAAGTAGTGCCACTTTAAAGATACAATATTACCATAAAGGACAACGGGCAAAATGTACCCACCGACCAATAACGACCAGACGTATGTCGTTAGATAGCTCTTTTCATGACTATCATTTGTTATTATGGGGGCTAGTCTCAATTCGTTGTGGGAAAAAAGTTATAGTTATTTAAATGATATCTAGTAAAATAAAAGTAGTTAGTTATAGATATATAAAAAAAGAGTTTTTGTGTAGACTCCATGTACTTTCAGCGTTAACTTAACATGAGTTAAATATTAGGACAGTCAAATTGTGAAAAAGAAACCTAAAATAAAAAAAAATCGTTTATTACTGATTTACAAACAGAATTCTTATTATTTAAAAACTAGTCATCTATGTTGTCTACAATTACATCATTTAAAAATGCTGCTGGAGGATTGAATACCTCATGCCTTGAGTAACCAATATACAATATAATTGAAGTCAAAAAATAAAAAAATAAAAAATACGTTACTAAATACGCCGTTCCGTACAAATAAAGGCGGCGATCGGAGACGCGACGGGCGGTCGACGGGCGGCGCGCGGGTGACGCGTACGCAATGAGCATTTCGGCAATTACACCTTGCATTAAGGGTTTACGTAGGGATTTTTAACTTTAACCACATTTTTTTAAATATCTGGAAGACCTCACAACGATATGAGACTAGCCCCCATAATAACAAAGATAAAATATCTGGAACTAACTACTTTTATTTTAATAGATATGTGACTATAACATTTTTCCCACAACGAATTGAGACTAGCCCCCATAATAACAAACGATAGTCATGAAAAGAGCTATCTAACGACATACGTCTGGTCGTTATTGGTCGTGGGTACACATCCCATACATTTTTGCCCATCATCCTTTGTCAAAGATTCTTGTAGTTGAATAGTTTATATATTTCATTTACCTACTAGCACAGATGACAATAGAATCAAAGTTTTAAAATTGTTTTTTTAAATTTTAAAACCTGTAAATACATATACAAGGAAACATGGTATAATAGTGATTGGACATTATTAGAAGAACAAATATATATATACATATAAGCATAAATATTTTACCACATTTTGGTTAAACTGTATCCAAGTATTAATCCAACTAGTAATTATTACTAGTTGTAAAGTTAATACACAAGGGCAGGGCCGAATTTAGGGGAGCGCAGTGGGGTCCTGCCACGGGGCTCCACAGGAGAGGGGCCCTCACAATAAAGTTAAAAAAAATTTACTGTTCAGCAACTGTTTTTAATGTATTTTTACTAAGAAAACTTGCACAAACATAATAATATTGTTATCAGTTTATCAGAGTCCTGATTGCAAGTCTCTGTTTACTACCAAAAAAGATTTTCTTTCATTTGGAAAATAATTAGGGGATTACTCCTTCGTTAACCTGGGGCCTCCAGACTTCCAAATCCGGCCCTGCGCAAGGGACTGACTTAACATTTATAACAAATATTATTTTTTTGACATGCTGATTTCATGAAAAGCGTTAGTGCGATTTGGATGTTCATCTGCCTTACACATTGACGGCAGTAACTAATAAAATAAAAAAACAAACATTACAAAACTACTACACGGCAACTATCGGTATAATAAAAAATAATATAAAATCAAATAATTTAGGGCCCACGGCGAGAGGTCAAAAGTCGTCTCGCACACTTACTTTATGTCTGTACACTCAGCGTCGTCGGGGGGGCCCAGCTTGTCTACAAAGCACAGTTGCGTGTCCGAACGCATGGCGAGGTAGTTTTCGTAGCCGTGTTTGTATGTACCGACGAGTAGCGATACGTCGCACTCGGTGTCCCACCACGAGCGGGGGGGGGCACTGTCTACACCGCGGGGGACTCGCATGCCCATCGAGCTGAAAGAAAACTTGAGTTACAATCCACCCGCTCATGTATCAACGCTACGAGGACGGGATTTATATTTTATCCACACTTTGGAAGGAAGGGGTTTGTTTTTTCTCCACACTTTGGGGGCCTACCTTTGGGAGTTTATATTTCAATATGTCATCTGGGTTGCGCGGTATATTGTATTGCATACCAGTGACGTGAATACGTTTCGGTGTATTATGGAAATTTTGCCCGACATTTCTATTTTTCCAACATGTATAGAATAATAATTGCAAAGTTTCCTAGTACGAGCGATATTTAACACGATATTTATCAGCGAGTAAAACGCGATATTTAACAAATACAACAAGATATAATGAATTTCTCCAAATCCTACCTAACATAGCGATTATTCTTCTACTGTGCACTTAGATTGCTTCTATACTATTATTAATATGGGCTTTCGACATTTCGTTTAATATGGGCAAACAAAGCGGTACTAGCAATAAAATTAATGTTAAATCATAATAATACAAATAAAAATTATTATTTAATTACGTACTCTAACTTATAATGTAAAAAGAAAATCTCCTACGAGAATAAAACGAAAACATCCAAAACACACACATAGTTGTAATGTATCTTGGTATTGCAGATGAGTATGATACAAGACACATGTATTACTGTTAGTAATGCATTACTATACTATAATATTATTATTAGTTACACAATATTTAGTATAACAATATTTTAATGATCATTTTAATACTAAATTATTTATTTTTACATTTCTGTTTATTTTAGATATTAATAGAAATTGTACCTGGCGTGTGTTCCACTCTCTATTTGCAATGAATAGTCTCCTATAACTTCATGTTTAATGTAATACATCATACGGACTCGCAGCAATACTCTGAAAAAAATAATACACTGTATTACTTATGTTATTTTAGAGTTACAATGCAATATTATGCCATTTTAGAGTTATCATGCATTATTATGTCATTTTAGAGTTACATGCAATTTTATGCCATTTTAGAGTTATCATGCAATAGTAGGTAATTTTAGAGTTACATGCAATTTTATGCCATTTTAGAGTTATCATACATTATTATGTAAATTTAGAGTTACATGCAATATTATGTCATTTTAGAGTTACATGCAATTTTATGGCATTTTAGAGTTATCATGCATTATTATATAATTTTAAAGTTACATGCAATATTATGTCACTTTAGAGTTACATGCAATATTATGTAATTTTAGAGTTATCATGCAATATTATGTCATTTTAGAGTTACATGCAATATTATGTCATTTTAGAGTACAATGCAATAACATTTTATTTTAGAGGTACAATGCAATATGTTCTATTACGAATCTTACTTGTTAGCGTGTCTAAATAAGTGCTTCTTGTAACTATTCTCCAAGTAGATGTCACAGTCATATTTGTCGATGGAGCTCCAGTGATTCAAATCCTCCCATTTCTGGGTGTCATGAAGTTTTGGAATATCCTTCATTCTATTCTTCTTTTTGGCGTTCCTTCCTCGCGGTACAGGGTTATGAAGGCCGCTGTGATTTCTCGAGATCGTAACCTCCCCATTCTCACACGGCTCAATAAGGTCCCATATGAAGTTCCTTATCTTTTCGTCACCTTTATAGTGGCGCAAACAGTACAAAACCTGAAACACAGTACAAATATTACCAAATACTGTCTTTGAAAATCAATCATTCAATCAATCAATGAACAATTCAGTGTTTATAGACATTGAACTCAGTGAAAATCTAAAATTTCCTCAGTATTAGCATGGCAAATCATCATAACAGGATATGATATAAAAGTTAAATTATTTTGTATGATAAACACACTTACAATGATGCGCGCACAGTCCTCTATCACGGGCAGGGTCCATCCTTTTCTAAACTGATTTCTATCTAGAATTTCTTCCCACCGAGCCCACCTGCATTTATTTAATAATTGTTTATAATGATTTTCAACAATTTGTTTACTTGTATTGTAAAGAAATATAGTGTCATTAATAAGCGTAATAATATTAAATTAAAATTCCTCACCCAAACGTAAGTAGACCGCGTTCTATCTTGAAACATTCAGATCTCGTCCATGATCCATAAACAACTTCCTCGTCTATTGCAATACCTTCATGGCGAGGGACGTAATCGTCGCTAGCGTAGCGTCGGCCTTTTCTGCCTAGTTTCTCTTTTTTCCGTTTACTTCTAAGACTAATACCTATAACAAAAATATTTAATATAAGAATGAATGGATTTTAAAGTTTCAATCTTAGTTTTTTTTTTTAATAATTTTTAAATACCTTCTTCGTCTTCATCCGAATCCGGTGTGACTTCCATGTCGGACATTTCCATCGGTCCATCGTCATGTCCGTACCTCTTGATAATTGTCCTTTTCCTTGGTTCTGTGACTATTAAATCTTCGTCTTCTTTCTTTTCTGTCGTATCTATCTCGGCTTTTTTCGCCCATTTGTTCCAAAAATCTGGATCCCTTATATCTATATCGGACCTTTGATCGGCGGCTGCAAAGCTTGCTTTGGAAAATGTAGACCCTTTCTCGGATTCCATTTGTATAACTTGTGTCCTACGAGCTAGAATCATTTCGATATCTTCTTCGCAAAATTTGTCCCCGGCGTTGTCTTCATCCATAACGGCGCCGTAAGCGCCTTTCTTTAAAAGATCTTCAATTTCCTTTTTAGACAATTGTTTCAAACCTGCCTCCTTGCCTTGAGATGTGTTCATACTTTGTAAAATAGCTTTGTCGAGACCTAATTTTAGAGATGCCTTATCGAACATTTCTCTTTCGTACGTGTTTCTACATATTAATCTGTATATTTTAACCATCTTCTGCTGTCCTATTCGATGACAGCGAGCTTGTGCTTGTAAATCATTTTGTGGGTTCCAATCACTGTCGTATATGATAACCGTGTCGGCTGCAGTTAAATTAATTCCGAGTCCTCCCGCTTTAGTGCATAACAAAAACACGAAACGGTCAGAGTCCGGTTTTGAGAATCTATCAATCGCCTCTTGTCGCAAATTTCCTCTTATCCTGCCATCAATTCTTTCATAAGGATATTTTCTAAACACAAGGTAATCTTCTAAAATATCCAAACATCGTACCATTTGACTGAATATTAACACTCGGTGTCCTCCAGCTTTTAGTTTCGGTAATAATTTATCAACTAAAACCATTTTACCGGATGAGTGAATAATAGATTTATAGTACGCCTCCTTGTCTTCACCGTTTGCCTGCTTATAATCGAACTGGATTTGATCTTCTGCACCGTTAAGAAGATATGGATGGATACAACATTTTCGAAGTTCCATCATAGTGTTCATCAAATTAGGGATGTTAGCGGCTGATGCTGCCCCTTTTTGTAAAAAGCTGAAATTTCTTTCCAGAATAGCCCGGTAATATTTTTTCTGAATGTTTGTTAATTCTACTTCTATTATAGTCTCTTCTTTTGGAGCTAAAGTTTTTTCGACATCTTCCTTCAATCGTCGTAGCATCATTGGTTTCAAAAGAGCTTGTAATTTAACAACTTCAGATTCCGACTTAAGCTGTCCAAATTCATTCAAAAATGCTTCACTACTGGAGAATTGTGATGGTTCCAAAAAGTTAAGTAATGAAAATAACTCGTTAACATTGTTCTGTAGAGGAGTGCCCGAAAGTAAAACTCTGTGCTCTAAATGGAGTTGTCTGAGACCTTCCAATAATTTGCAATTCCTATTTTTAAGACGATGAGCTTCATCAATGACACATAGACGCCAGTTAAATAACTTTAGTTCTTGAAAATCTGTAACTATTACTTCAAATGTAGTTATCAAGACGTTAAATTTGGTTATTTCTTTCATAGGTTCACCTTTTTCGTTTTTATAGTAGAATTCATATTCTTGAATCATACTTTTACTTTGTTGAGACCCGTGATATACTATGACATTCATTTCCGTCCAACCTTCAAATTCCCTTTGCCAGTTAGGTATAGTTGACAAAGGTGCTATAATAAGAAAAGGTCCTCGTATGCCATATTCCCAAACAGAATTAACAAACGTTAAACTTTGAATAGTTTTGCCCAGACCCATCTCGTCAGCTAATATGCAATTGCGATTATTGTGCCACGAGAATAGCAACCAGTTTAAACCTTCCAGTTGATATGGTCTTAATGTATTTCCACCCTTATATAAAGGAGAATCTTTCAATTGACACCATTGGTCGGCGCAGGGCCGTTTCTTAAATTTCCATTTGTCTTTCGATGGAATATCGCTAAAGATTTTGTATTGTTGAATTTTATCAACGTCTATATCTTCTTCAAGTTCCCACGTGCTATCTTCATACTGTAAACTTTTCCACTTAACCAGATAATGCTTCACTACAGTATTATTAGCGGGATCTTGATTTTCTGACATGTCTAGAATACGTTCCACTTCAACGTAATCGGGATTAAAAGGTTCATCATCTAGAAGCTCAAAAATATTCATTTGTTGAGCCTGTTTTTGCTTAAATCGTTTAATTTTGGAATAGATTCGTTTATCCCCTTTATATAGCTCCTCCTCCGTTTTCCATTCACAATGCAAATATGAAAAATTTCTATACTTTACAAAATATTCTTCAACATCTACCATTATAGATTTTAAGTTCTTATTATCAATATTTTCTATCTGTTTGTTATCAACGTTATGATTATTAGGTTCTTTAATATCGATTACTTCATTTTTAGGTTCATTATTTAGTTCATGTATATTTTCAGTTTCATTTATATCTTTTGTTTTAGTGCTTTCTTCAGTTGATGGATTTATTTCATTTTGGACTTCGCCCGATTCGTCCTTTACCTCGGACTCACCATCACCTTGCGTTACAATTTTGTCTCCTAACAATATTTCATTTTTCATTTCTCTTTTTCCCATTCGAGATGCTAAAACATGTTGCACAATCATAGAATCTTCTTCAGTAGTATTAACATACATATAATTTGGTTTAGGTGTTCCCTCAGGTCTATTTGGATCTTTAGCATCAAAGTGTAGGTCATCCAAATCTCTTTCAAGTTTTGGAGCTGCCATTGAAAATTCATCATCCGATAGACGCAATAAAACATCGTCTGTATATTTCTTTCGCTGTGTATTCCGAGCAGAACGTCTTTTCAAACTGTCATCTCCCTCTGGTGGAGGTGATGGTGGTGGGGTAGACATTAAGTCGTCCGGCTCTCCGTCTGAATCAGGCACTATGCCACCGCGTCGCTTTCTTTTTCCACTGGGCGTTCTTTTAGCAACAACCTTCTTACAACTTCCTGCACCTGACGATCTTTTTTTAGAAGATTTTTTCCTTTGATTGATAGAATCCAAAAAATCGTCGTCTTTTTCAGATAATTCTTTTTTAGCTTCAGCTTCTTCTAATAGGTCTTTAATTGCTATCTTTGACACTGGAATGTCGTCAAAATCAGTAACATTAGAATCATCTAAAGATGAGAAATCTTGAGACATGGACTGCAATTTTGTGCTGTCATTCATACTTTGATTTTTACTAAAAGATTGATCATGTAAGTTGTCTAATGAGTCTTTTTCTAAAAGATCAGTTGTTGTATCAGCGTGCATTTCTGTTAGACCTTTTTTCGCATTTCTTTTTCTTTTCGGTGCGTTCGGGTCTTTAGGTTCCCGTTTCTTTCGCTCTTTTACTGGTTTATCACCTAAATCTTTTCCAGCTTTGGGTTCTTTAGGAGTACGTGGTTTTCTTTCCTTACCTTTTCTGGGCGTTCTTGGTTTTTTGCCTTTTCCACTATTATCATCTAAAGATAAAAGGCTACTGTCAAGACTAGTTAACTCTTCACTGGTGACATCTGCATCTAATTCGGAATTATTGAGTAACCCAGTACCAGCCGTAACACAGTCTTCTGATACGGGCAATTGATCAAGAGACTGAGAAAGTGCAGAAAGTTTATCTTTTTTAGCTCGTGGCTTGCGAGGTTTAGCAGGTCCCTTTCCACGACCGCGACCGGTTGTGCTAGTTACTTGAGGACTCTCAACCATTTTTGATCCATATATAGGATTTTGTAATATACAATTGGGTCCACCGTTGCATTTATCAGCGGTTTCGTGCTGTTGAAGCAAAGACAATCTGTCTTGGAGGCACCTTACTTTTTCTTGGTTCTCATTTGAAGGAGGTTGACAATATATTTCTTGAATTTGTTGTTGTAATGCTGCTCTTTCTTGATGATGAGATGCGGCAAACATGCTCGGATGAGGCATGTTTGGATTTATCATCATCATATTTTGATTAATATTATGTGGAACATTTGACAGCACATTAGTCTGATTTGGAGGAATATTGGGACCTAAGGGGCCATGCATATTTTGGGTGTTCAAAGGCATACCGACATTTATATTTGGAATAGGTGACGCCGCACTGGATTGCGCAGTAGCAATGTTTGTAGGTGCATTGTGGATGGACGGCGGTATATTACTTAACATATTTGGTACAGCCGTCTGCATTAACGTCATTGCACCTTGTTGATTGTGAAGAGGCACACTTGAGGAGACGGCATTAGAGAGATTTGGATGCGGTACTGCATGACCTGATTGAATACTGCTTGGTATATTCTGAATTGAGGGTGCGGAAGTCGATTGAGAAACGTTTTGAAATGATGGTGAATTTAGATTTTGACTATTTTGCATGCTAGATGGAATGCTCGGCACAAGGGTAGATGGAACTGTTTGAGATATAATATTTTGCATTGGAAATGAATTATTTTGGTATCCTTGATTTCTAGGTACATTTAGAGGTTGTGAGTTCTCATATTTATTCACAATTGGATTGGTTTGCAACGGATGTGCTAGTGAAGTGTTTCCATGTTGAGGTGTACTACTTGGTGGTTGTTCACTCGTGGTATCTACATTGGCTGGAGTTGGCAAATGAGAACCGTGGGTTCTTAGAGACTCGTCACCACGCTGTTTTACCATTTCAGTTGGATTGTTTTCTAGTTTATTTTCATCTTTATTCAGAGAATTATCTTTATTTTTGTCTTCTTTTGGGTTGACGAAATTTTCAAAAATTCCGTCATTGTTTTGTTGACTATTACATGTATCGTCTTTTTTATCTTGGCTATCTGTTGTAGCTATTATAGAAGTATTGATTGCACTTACGACAGCAGGATTGATAGGACTCCCCACTATTGAGTCTTTAGACACAGGTGGTGTCATATATCTTAAAGGTGTATTCTTATCTTCTAACTGCCTTTCAGATTCTGAATGACTTTTTTCTATGTTCTTATTTTCAGGAGTTATGTGTCCAGCATTCGACGGATCTGGCTTTAATACTGTTACCGACGTTGGTTCCAATGCTTTCGAAGGTTCTGTACTTTCCATTTGAACAAAATTATTTATTGGGGTGGGCATTTTAGTTTGACTCCATTGCGTCGGCGAAGGTATAATATTATGACCAACTGCCGGTGACGCCGGATTACGTTGGAATGGGTATTCCCCACCTGCCGGCAGAACCATTTGCTCTAGGGCTTGAAGCGTATTTTGAGATGAGAAAGACCCAGGCACTGGCTGAGGACCAGACGAAACGGGTGGCTGGGCGACGCCACGTGAACTTAAAGGAGATGCACTGGGTCCTTTGACGGGTGACATCACAGGCCGAGGCGACAGTTGAGACTGGGACTGCGGTTGTCTTGGTGAGACTTGAGATCTCGGTGACATTTGAGGTGACAACTGAGGGAAGGGTGGTCTGTACTGTGGACTTCCAGTTTCAATTCCACCTGATTTTACTGAACCATATTGGTTAGAAACATTGACATCAAGGGGATGTTGTACCTGATGTGGCTGATAATTCATTGGAACAGAATGATGGGGTGATCCATAAGGCATTTGTGAAGGAACTCCATGTGCTGGGCCAACAGTTGAAGTTGGTCCCTGTGGTTGTCTAGGAACGTGATGCAAAGGAGGTGCTCCAGGATGATGAAGATGTGGATTTGGATGGCCTTGAATACCCGGGCCAATGCCGCCTGCGTGACCAGGCATACTTTGATGAGATTGATGTTGTTGGATTGCACTGTGGCTTTGCTGACTATGTGGTAATCCATATTGATGAGGATTTACATCCATCTGTTGGTGATAAGTTGGATGTTGAGAAATTCTTGTCGCAGAGGGAGGATGCATTTGAGTATAGTTTGGATAGTTCTGAAATAAAATTATAAATTAGTTTTTAAAAAAAAAAAGTAACAGATGATTAATTTGCTTTTATATTCTACTTAGAATTATATTTTTACCTGCTGTTGCCCATAAATTTGCTGTGATGTTGGTTGGGGGAAATGAGGTTGTCTTGGTATATATGACCCATTTTGTGGCTGCAGACTTCCTATTCCAGCTGCCTAAAATATTAATATTTTTGGAATTAGTTTTAACCAATATTTATTACTTATTATATACAGTAATTGTTTGTGAACATCAATGTTATTTCAAAATCATACCTGTTGAGGAGAGTATTGATGCATTTTTTGTTGATGTTCATATGAATGTCTATATCCTGGTGTAATAGGTGAATACCTGTTTGCACCTGGCGCACCAGCCCAAACTGCCATGTCTCCAATACCTAAAAATTTAATGTGTATTATAGTGATCTATTGCTTTTAGAAATCCTACCAAAGTTACAAAAGATTTACAAACCTTGTTCTGGTAAAGTGTACATTGGGTCTGGACCAGGATGATACCCTGAATAAGAATGTGAAGGATGCACATGATGTGATGGATGGAGAGGTCCATGTGGTGGTTGAGGTAGTCTAGGCCGGGGTGGGTAGCTACCATATTCATGATATTCTGGTCCTGGTGGACCAGCGCCAGGATTTGGCACCGGTTGGGAACTACTAGTTATACCAGTAGCACTACCACTCCCAAATGAAGCCAGTTTTTGAATTGTTCCTTCTTGTGGCACACTATTTGGATTATAAGGTTGTCTGTAACTAAAAAGAAATAAATTTTGACAAATATGTTACAAGTGCCACAGTAATAAAGATATTAGAAATATTTAAAACCTATTTTCAGCAGAATCCTTATTGTCTGTCACTCCAGATGCTGAACCACCAGCAAAGCTGTCTGATCCGCCAAGATCAGTGAGTCCTTCCAACATACCGCTTCCATCATCACCAAATAAATTATATGAGTCCATCACTCACTTAAGAGTGAATTAAAATTAGTGCATGTTTAATATTCCAAGGGTAAAGTGGAGCATCCATTTTAATCTGAAAATGTATAACTCAAATTTAGTTAAGAATGTAAACAAAGCAATACCAACATAGCATTGATATCACGTAAAGACCTTTAAAAAAACCATTACACTGCATTTTGTTGTATGAATAAATAAAAAAAATTATACAATAAAGTATATATGATATCTCTTGTAAAGTTGAACTGTCTAGAATTTCTTTTGTTTTTCAGTGTTACAAAACTTGTATCCAAGGCATCAAATGTAATAAAATATAAAACCAAATATCTTATTCTAAAAATACATTAAAAACACAATTTACTGTTAATTTCATTTATAATTAAATCACACAGACTATTTCAATACTGTATATATAAAAATCTATTTGGGACATACAATTTTGTTATGAAAGATTGTTATTCAATATTATATATTCTAAAAATAATACATATCTTATTCTATCACTTCTAATTCCTTAACAATTTTCTTAATAATGTAATTGACATAAAAAATATATATTTAAAATTAATAACATGAAATGTTAATTTAATTATCACTTACATCAAATTATAATACTAAAACCAACAATTATTAAAGATTTTCTTTAATGAAGTTATCGATTATTTCATGTTATAATACTAAAAACTACAATTATTAGCAATTTCTTTGTCAATGGTGATATATGGATATATTTACAATATAAATATTAATACAAAACCGTTAGAATATACACTTACCCAATCTCAAATGTTCAAAGAATTAAGGTGTTATTATGGGGAATAGAGTTTAGTTTCTAAATTTAGGTCCACTATTGATTAGTAGTGTTTTATTTGTTTATCAGTACTACATGTATTGTATCTAAAATTAATCACAAGATAATATTTGTCACATAATAAAACAATATTTAACAAACAGTGCAGTGTCGTGAATTTTGTTTTTTTTTTGGTTTTTATTGCAAGATATATAAAAAAAAATTGGAAAGAATAAAATAATTCTATTTTTTAAATAACAACCAATTTTTATTAAATATTTACTGAAATTTTTACTATAATTCAGTATATTTGTATTATTTTTATTACAATTATTTAATACTAAAAAAGATATTGTATTCACAATTTTAAAGTTTTTCATGTAATTTTTAATGTCATTGCGGTATATCGTATTTTTTTTTTTCTTGAAGTTTGCAGTTCTCCTGGAAGTTATTTGCTTGTATAACCAAGGGGAAAAGCTATACGCTTATGGTTATAGTTACATACAGCGTTATAACTTCTCCCGTTAGTTATAAAGCATCTCTTAGAAAAAATCCTTAATGGTTACTAGGCGACCAGGTACTCGGGATCCATATAATATATATTAAAAGTAATTAATAAAACTAGAAAACATTGTTTTTTTTTTCAATATTATTATATTCTTATCACTACTATGAGGTGAAAATAGAACCATTTACATCTATATGCAGCAACTATAACACATCCGACAGTATTAGTAAAGAATTACAAAGATATATAGCACTTAAATAATAATATAAACAAATATTAAGACAAAATTGATCATTTTACTTATAAACAAGAAATTATTATATTTCATAACATGTAAGTACTCACTGTAAGCGCCACACAATACGATTGATCACAAAATGGATACCATTCTTCAAAAACCGAATAATACTAGAAATAAAAAAAAAAACAGTCTCTCAGTATAATATCCTAAATAACTGTGTGATTAAAAGTGTTTTTTAAACTTCTGAGATTCCAAGCAATCGATTTGCAAATTATCTCACAACAATTAGATCTTTTAAACGTAGCCACTACACTCCACTCCGTCCATTTTGTTTCCCCTTTGAGAGTTGAGAAATTAGGAAATAGGAATGTGATACACTTTTTTGGCGAAACATGACAAAGATCCTATGTTGTCAGCCATTTCTAATTATTTTTGTTATTAAGATATTTTATACTTTTAATGGAATACATTATTATTTAAAATTGTAATATGTAAAAAGAAACCAGCAAATGTAGTATTAAATATAACAACAACAGTTTGAGAGATAAAAGAAAAAAAAATTCTTACTGTCTCAAATACACTAAATAGGTTTATAAAACTATAAAGACTAAAAAACTGCTAAAAAATGGTTTTTTATATATTTATTATCCTAAACTGTCAAGAACTATGAAAATGCAAAGAGTAACCGAAAATACTAATGGGATTAAAAAAATTAAAGTTTTCACATAAGTCTATATCCACGTGAACTAAATAAAATATAAATAAAACATCCATTCTTCGAATGTGCTAAAGAACCATACTTAGCCTGACCTAAACTGTAAAATTTATATAAATATTAGTTTAATTTTTAGCCCAAAAAAATGTAGTTTTTTTAGAGGTAATTTAATTGGGTTGAAGTTTAAAAGACAAAAATAAAAGAAATAAGTTGTTGCATTGTTTAAATTATATATTTTAATAACAGGGATACATGAACGAAATGGATATAATGATATTCTAATACGTGATTATATATTGTGGATTCCATTTCAAATACCTATATGGCAAATAAACTTTGACAGTTGTACAAGTTGTGTATATTGTCAACTTCATTGTCAAATTCAATCGGGCATTGTGATTTGTGCGTATGTTCTTGTATATTTGAACTTTGAAGATTTTACAAGCTCATAGCTAATATCAATTACCAAGTGTGCTAAAGTAGTATTATCACTTATGTTGATGTCAATTATTATTATCTTACTTAACTATCTCATATTCAATACTCTCAGTTATAATTAAAGAACATTTTATGTCTCTATACAAATAAAGGCATTTAAGTTACAAAGTCAATTATTAAACGTACAAATGATGAAGCTTGTGGACCAAGTTGTTAGAAGTTTCAAGGTTGCTAAGGTATTTCGAGAAAATACCGATAAAATAAATAGTATTGATTTTTCACCTAGTGGAGAAACGTTAATATCTTGCAGTGAGGATGATCAAATTGTTATTTACGATTGTGAAAAAGGCACGCAGATGATAACAGTCAACAGTAAGAAGTATGGGGTTGATTTAATACATTTTACTCATGCTAAAAACACTGCTATACATAGCTCTACGAAAGTTGATGATACTATTAGATATTTGTCCCTTCATGATAATAAATATATCAGATATTTTCCTGGACATACTAAAAAAGTAGTAACTCTATGCTTATCCCCCGTGGAAGATACATTTCTGTCTGGATCATTAGACAAAACTCTACGCCTTTGGGATTTGCGTTCTCCAAATTGCCAAGGCTTAATGCATTTGTCAGGACGACCTGTAGCAGCTTATGATCCTGAAGGACTTATTTTTGCTGCAGGAGTAAACTCTGAAAGTATCAAACTTTATGATTTGAGATCATTTGATAAGGGCCCATTTGTGACATTTAAATTAAATCAAGAAAAAGAATGTGATTGGACTGGGCTTAAATTCTCTAGAGATGGCAAGACAATGTTGATTAGTACGAATGGATCCATCATCAGATTAGTGGATGCATATCATGGTACACCCCTACAAACCTTCACAGGCCATTTGAACAATAAAGGAATACCTATAGAAGCTTCTTTCAGTCCAGATTCACAATATATATTTAGTGGATCAACAGACGGCCGAGTGCATGTCTGGAATGCCGATACCGGATATAAAGTATGTGTACTTAACGGTGACCACCCGGCTCCGATACAGTGTGTCCAGTTTAATCCTAAGTATATGTTATTGGCTTCAGCATGCACTAACATGGCATTCTGGTTACCGACAATAGATGATGTCTGAATATAAAATAATAATTCCAAATGTCATTAAAATGTTTTTTTTTACTTAGTGATATAACTAATTTAAGAAATAAACGAAATAACATCTGAGGTCAGTTATGTTCTTAATTTGTAATAATATGACCTATTATTTAAAATAATCTATTGAAATAAGTAAACAGTAATAAATAAAATGTTAGATTCAAGTAAGATAATGATTTAAAAGAAAAAGTATTTTTTGAATAGAATTTATAATGTAACAACATTGCTACTATGTAGTAGTAAAAGAATTTTGATACGTCTTTTATATCAAATAATAATATAAATGATAGATTATTATATTGTATTGTGAATTAAGGGATTACTTCTCATAAATACTAGTTTATTGGAATACATGTTTAATTTTAAGTAGGACTCCAGTTCCAATGTAACGAACTATTTGGTTTAAATTCAAATAAAACATAAGTAATACATTTTAAACAACATTTAGAATCTAAGTTTCAGTTTATTATCTATAATATTACCTATATACCTATATTATTTTATAAAAATATCTGTTTTTTTTTCATATAAATATTATCATTAGACAAGTAAAAAGGTGAAAATGCTAAGCGACTAATATGAAGTTCTTTCAGCAATACAGTATGTACTTCAAATATATGTATATTGCTTAATCTCCAGTCCTTTCAGTAGTCCTCAGGTCGGCCGGAAGTAGTAACAATATTTCTTTGAAGGCTCTTGTAATTGGGTTTTGTAATACAGAAGTCTGAATTGGAACATTTTAATTATGTATTAACACTTAACAGGTCAATTCAAAAAATATTTTTAATAAAAAAAATTACTGACAATCGATCTAATATAAATTTTGACATTAAAACCCTACAGTATAACACTTGAATCAGTTTTTAACAGCTTCTTAGCCCGCGCTGTACCTACTACCTACAAGTTAAAATATGATAAACTGAGCATATCGATTGAAATTAATCGATTTAATGTTATAAACAATAACAACAATCATAATTTCCTGGATTGAAATGTATATTTTCTAACCGGAAAATCACATTCCACATAATACTTAGATAATCACATGCAAAATGGTTTTCACTATTACAACTTAAAAATATTTTCATATCAAAAATGAAGACAAAATCACCAGAAAATTTTAGTTATAAAGTAATGACAAAAAAAAATATGTCATGAGGCAAATATTCACCATTAACAATAGGCGGTGTTAATAACTTTATAACACATTAAAATAGATGTATACGACCAAAATAACGTTTCATATTTTATGTAAAAAAATGTTTATGTAAGTGGTATATAATATTTAAAAAACAAAGCTATAATAAAGGCAGCAATAAGAAGCTAATATTAATATAAAAATGTACGCATTCATCTTTGTATATATTATTATCGATATTAAAAAGTATGTGTAAGATTATTATTTTTTACTAAGCTGTTGTCAGCGATTTCGACTGCTCCTTCCGCACTTCCTTACTCAAAAAAATCAATTAACATATTTGCTAAAAAAAAGTAATTTACCATCTTTGCACTTTTTATTTTCTCATTATAGCAGTAATCAGTTTATGTGTATTCCTGTGTAAATGAAAGAATTCTTTGAAATTAAAAAGCATCTTATATTTTGCGTTGGATATTAATCCTACAAAACACCAAATTATATCCCAATCTGTCTAGCAGTTTTTCATTATGTGCGTGAATAACAAACGTGAAGTTTTGTGTCGGTTACTAAATACTTAGTAATATATTTTTATTAGTAATCATTTTTCATATTTAGTTTTAAAACAATTTAAAAACTATTTTCAGATCTTGAGTACCCAAAAACAAACATCCCTAAGATATTCTCATAATCTAACGTATATGTGCAAATAAAAAAATACTACATTCATGAATAAGTCGCTATATATAAGCAACCCACATGAGAAATTGACCTAGTAACCGTAGGTGTCGTAAGAGGCGAAAGGTTTGTAAAATGTGGTAGAAACACACTGATAGTCATCACGAGTGGGCTGAATCGACGGGCATCGTATCGGACACTTACATAGAAGACCGTCGTGAAACAGTTGCCTAGTGCCACTGTGTGTCGCATAGGTGACAGTCGAGCACCGGCGTCCAACCCTTTCCCCGAATATGTTAGCGGTCATACGAGAGAAGCTACCTCAAAAGGTACTAGCTCAAGAGAAACCGAAGAATCCCTACCCCGAACAATCTTACTCAGGTAGACGGCAAGGACCAAGGGTAAACATGATCTACACTTCGATATTCCGTACCACTTTTAATGTAGATTTCCGCAATATCAGGGGATTTCACATCAACTTACACGCCGTCCAACCGGTCTTGTTGATTTACCGCACGCCGAGCTATTTATGTTTGTAAGGGACGATATCTGCTGCCATCACTCTGACGACTTTTAAGAAACCTTATAACACTTTGGTTTTGCATAGACATGGACGATCGTGTCGGATGAGTGCTTCTACAGGTCTCATAATGATAAACCAGAGACGGATTGTCTCAAGGACCATGTTCAAACGACATTTAACGATATAGTATCTCAGATTCCATAGACCTTCCATAGTCCTTGGAGACTTTTGGATCGCCTAACACCAAACACGCAGGGAGATTTGACTTTGCAACAGAGAATTTGTCTATTCCAATTGAGTGAGACGTTTGCTCGTCTCCTGGATGTAGAAGACTACACATCCTCAGCTGTACTGCTTAACTGTCGATGTTTCTCTGGGGTGGTTTGGCCATTACTGTTTTGGAGTATAGTGCCTATAAAATGCCACGTCAAAAGCAGATTTAATGATGCGGTTATTTTTTAAATTAATTTTGCCATATTGGATCCGCCATCTGGACTTGTACAAATTCAACGCTGGATTCGTGATTGGGCCTTTGGAACTCAGGACCTTAATTAGGTTCTGATGAGTTGATGCTGGTTTTATAATCAATGTAGTACGAATATTTGGCATTGCTCATTCATATTTAATCAGCCAGAATGTTTCGATGATAAGGGCAGTGGAATTCCGAAACTAGACTTCGAGACCTACATACATATTACCTTCCCATATTCTACTAGCAGTCTTCATTCTTAAAGACTATGTAAATGAAAACGCTAATCAATTGTCTCTACTCAGCACAGAGTACTATAGAATAAAGAGCGGCTCACAGTTGTCAGTTGTCGCATGTGACAGCGGTCAAAGGCGACAGACAGATCAATTGGGCAATGGGAGAATGGGCATTGGGCATTTTTCTTTGAAATATATAGTATAAATTTTTCGCGTAAAGTGTTGATTTAAGTAATTTATCCCGAGTTATAAGTAATAATTGTATATTTGTTTTTATTGTTATACTATATGTATATGACGTGTTTATTAAGTTAAGTCAATGAGTTTTAATTAACAGTTTAACCTATAATAAATATTGCTATGATAAATTATGTCTAATAAAAAATAGTGAAAACACGATGGAAATAAGTAATACAGCGATTACAGATGAATCCAAGGATGCTTTCAGTTACATCAACGAACGTCCAGTGGATGATATATCATTAGAATTTTTTTACAAACCACATACTTTAACCCTATTAGCTGTGTCTATCGCTTTAGTCATATACTCAGCATTTGTAAGGTATCTAATATGCATTATATTTTTTAACTTTATTTAATTTTAAATCTTTTCTTTTTCAAATTCA
This sequence comes from Melinaea marsaeus rileyi, assembly GCA_918358865.1. Classification (NCBI taxonomy): domain Eukaryota; kingdom Metazoa; phylum Arthropoda; class Insecta; order Lepidoptera; family Nymphalidae; genus Melinaea; species Melinaea marsaeus. The sequence continues at coordinate 25,475,454 of OU911089.1, forward strand.
TAAAAGTTTTAAATTCTATTGTAAATCTTAAAACTTGTTATGTAATATTATTTTAATTAATTAATGTACACAATAAACATACATTATACTTTTATTTAATTTTACACTTAATGTAGCGTTTAAATTGCATCATATATCTCGATATTTTTTGTAATTTGTATGATCACATTCATGTTTTAAATATAAATGTATATTTACAGAGATGAAACTAATACCCAAGTTAATATTTGGTCTGGCATTTGCTGTGTGGTGTTCTTCTTCCTAATAATATCGGTTCTTACATTTCCAAATGGACCATTCACAAGACCACACCCAGCTGTATGGAGGATTGTATTTGGCATGTCCGTCCTCTACTTGCTGGCACTACTGTTTCTCTTATTTCAAAGTTACTCAACAGTATATGAAATAATGTATTGGATTGATCCAAATCTTAAAAACTTTCACATTGATATGGATAAGGTAAGCTGTTAGAATTATATGTAAATAATAACTTACTACTTAGACAAGTAATTTAATAAGTCTGTAAAATGTTTTTACCATACTTTTATATAGATATGCGAGTGACACTTCCTGCATGTGATGAATTGAGATGGATTTACATGAATTCAATTTTAACTTATTGTGATAATTTGTTAATTTAAATTGAGGCATAGATTTATTTTCCAGGAGTATGCATTTAACTGCACTGACATAAGCTTTACTAGAATATGGTCCAGTGTGGATGTGTTTGCTTGGGGCCACTTTTTGGGATGGATGTTCAAAGCCATTCTATTTCGACACACGGGACTTCTCTGGGCTATATCAATTATGTGGGAAATTACTGAAATAGCATTCGCTCACCTGCTTCCAAACTTTTTAGAATGCTGGTGGGACTCTATTATATTGGATGTTCTGATCTGTAATGGGTTAGGGATATGGTGTGGACTCAAAATATGTAAGGCCCTAGAGATGAGAGAATATAAATGGGTTAGCATAAGGTAAGATTTTTGTCAGATAATGTGTCTTTAGTTTCATTTTATGCAAAGGTATAAATATTTTTAAATCACAGACATAATATTAAATAATTGTCATTTTCAGAGATATCTCATCAACGACAGGAAAAATAAAAAGAGCAATACTACAATTTACTCCTGTTCAATGGACACCAGTTAGATGGCTGGATCCTACAAGTACTTATATGAGATTTTTTGCACTGAGTCAGCTGGTTGTCTTTTGGCAGATATCGGAATTGAATACATTCTTTTTAAAGCATATATTTGAAATGCCACCCTCACATCCTTTAGTTATTGCCAGGCTATGTCTTATTGGTGTTATCGTGGCCCCTTCTGTGAGGTTAGTGTAATACAACATTGATGTATTAATATTTAAATAAATTAATAATTAAATTGTATTAATAATGAATAATTTCAGACAATATTACACATATGTGACAGATCCTCGTTGCAAGAGAGTCGGTACTCAGTGCTGGGTGTACGGAGTTATAATGGTGACAGAGTCAATGCTCTGTATTAAAAATGGCCAGGAACTGTTTGGTCAAGCACAAGTGTGGAATGTGATTGTGTGGTTGATTATACAAATTCTAGTCTCGATAGGCTGCGTTTATGGAGTTGTACTATATCATAGATACTTTGAGGTACTAAATGTTTTATTTGCATTAATTAATTATCTTGTAAATGACAAAAATTTCCAAATAAATAATATTTGCCCATAGACTAGCTGAAAGCTGAACTAAACTATGAATGTATCAATTCTGAATGTTATTTCCATACAAAATTAATTATTTATTTTTTCCAGCCAAATTCTACATTAGATAGCCCAAAAAAAGAGAACTGATGGTTTCAAGAATATTTCAAAGGTATTATTAATGATCATATTATTATGTTCTATTGGATATTATTATATAGATAAATATTTCAAATATTTTACAGGTTTATAAAGAACACATGCCGGAAGACTAAAGTGGAATGTTCTGATATTCTCTATTACTATCTATTTATTGTAGAGTAGCTGAGACACACCAAATATTATTTATTAGCTTGAAACTAGTTACCTCAATGTCTTTCTGTGGGTTTACTTGAATATAAAATAAAATGATTATTTAATCATTGCTCAGTAATTATTTGTTGTGTTTTTACAACATTAGCGTAAGACATGGGCGAAGTTAAAATAAATAATAGTAGTATTAGATGAAAGAATATCTGTAATATTAAAGTAGTTTCTATTGGAATTACTGTTACAACACATACATACATAGTCACACATGCATACATACTCTCACACATACATACATAGTCTCACACATACATACATACTCTCACACATACATACATACACTCACACATGCATACATACACTCACACATACATATCTGATGGTATAACCTCATTTTCTTTTTAAAAGTATACTAGTTTCTGTTGAACATAACTCTAATAAGAATGATTACAGTTAATCTTTACTACTAAATATGGTAACTATAATGTATGAATTATATAAGTATATATATTATGTACAATATTAACATAGCCATGTTTTAGTCCTCAATATAAATTGTACATTCCTGTACTTTGCTCATGACATAAAGGCTATTCTTCCCAATAATTATAATTTATTTGTACCATTTCACCATATGTTGTGTCCTGGATAAATTACTTGATAGACAATGGTGAAAGGTTATATTATAATGTTATTAAAAACTGTATGGAGTTAGTTATTAATATTCTGTATGTAGATAGTAAATAATAGAATGAGTTTTGAATAAAGGTTCTTAGATTCAGTGTTATATTCTTTTGATTTTCATACTCCTATTATATATAAGTTTAGATTTCATATTGTCATGTGCAAAATAACATTCTTTGATAATAATTGAGATAATCTTAAGTGTTGGTTGATCTCAAATTTTATTTTTCTTTATCACTACCGTTTTGTTATGTCCAAGATTTTTAAATTCCTTATCTATACAAAGAAATAAAATTGATGTGTCTGTTTGTAAAACAAATTTAACTAACTAAATGCATATACAGTACTTATATATATAAAGTAAAAAAAAAATCTGTATTTTAGCTTCGGCTAATCTCTGAAACGGCTGTAAGGAATATATAATGTTATTTAATATTTAGCACCCATAGCTGTTAAATAAAATAAAAAAGCAGATGTTAAAAACATTAAATTTATTTATTAATTGGTAATTAAAATTAAATATAACATTTTTACATATATATTAAGTATATTATAAAATTAAAATGAAGTCGCATTAAATTCTAACTAATGGCAATACATTGTGTAATTCTTCATGTGTAGGTTCAGAATTCCCCTTATCATAACATTCAGAGTTATAGATACATTTTAATATGCAATAAATGTTAGACAATAAATAATGATTAAATATTGATAAGTTGTCCCGAACAACAATTGCAAGGATAGAATATATTAAGATCCATGTTATAGTATTTAGGATTTATTAGTGAGCAGTTTTGCAACTTCTCAAGTAAGTCTTTGACTCGAGCAATATCATTGATTCTAGCGTCATCTTTCAAATATGAAGCTAATTCTTCATCGGCAGCTAAGCGTAATAGCAAATCTCTTAGGGCTTCCAGGTGTGATTTAAGAAGATCACATTCCGTTTGGAATATTTTTAACTGGTTACTTCTTTCCTCTTCTCGTTTCTTTAATAAGCTACGCTGTTGTTGGTAAAGGGCAACATACTCGCAAATAGTTTCAGTTTCATTTTGTAGTTGTAGAATTATATGTTCAAGTCTGTGCTTCTCGTCTGACAAATTTGCAACCTCATCCATTATATTGAGGAAGCGTTCTTGCAGTTTGAGCATGGCATCCTCTTTGTGAATAAACTTTTTATCATGCTTAATATCCAGTTCTGCAATTTCATGATTTGTATGTGTGTGTTCTGTGCATGTATGAGGTGCAATATCAGCTGTTTCTGTATTAGTTGAATTATTTGTATTTTCTTCAATTGTTTCATGATTATGATCTGTCTCTTGCCTCATATGATCAATATTTTCCATCATATTCTCATATTTCTTTTCTATTTCCCTATTATTATTTTGGAGTCTTATCATTTCACTATCTTTAGCTTTTAATAGTTTTGCCATATTTTTAGCGTTCTCGTCAATTTCAGCAAGTCTCAAGGCTATATCTTTATTCAATTGCTTCTCATGAGTTAATTTTTCAGTCAACTCTAATTTATCTTTATTCTGGAAAAAAAATAATGCAGATTTAATATAATATTTACCAATTATTAAATATATTTCATAGTTTAGAATATATATAATTCAACCCATTATTTCAAAATCATGTAAATTGTAATTATAGTAAAAAAAGTATAGTATAGTATAGTATTATATTTCACTTACAGCTTTCACAATAACCTGTTCCAGATCTTCTATATCCTGTTTTAATTTTCTGTTTTGCTCCGTAGCTCTCTGCGCCGCCAGCTTGTCGCTTGCTATGTCTGCATTTAATTTTGATATACTTATGTTATCGTGGTTACATTTCTCTTCTTTAGATTCTGTTAATTCTTGAATTTTTTCAAGACTCTTTGAATATTGGTCTTGAAGATTTTTATATTTTAATTTGGTGTCTTCAAGTTGTATCTAAAAATAATTAATATAATTTTATAGTAAATAGTAAGTTTAAAATACATGGAATGATTTAGAATAGTCATTACCTGAATATTGTCATACTTTGTTTGTAATTCCTGACTATTATTGACATTTACTGTTTTAACTACTTCATTCTCGATCCTCTTCTGATAGTTTTGTAAGCGTATTTCCATATCACTAATCTGCTCGATGAGGCTATTTTCTCTGTTGTATAGATCCTGTATTGTTTGTGTGTGTGTATTGTTTTTAATTATTTCAGTTTTAAGTTGCTCACTCAATTCTTTTACGTAATGCTCATAATGTGAATTAATATTGTCTCTTTCTTTTTGTAATGCACTTATTTGCTGTTCTAGAGTAGATATTTGCCGTTTCAAATCCTCAGACTGGTCCACAGAGTTATTTACAACAGGCTGCATCATATTACTGTTAGTGAGCTGCTGTATTTGCAGCATAGCTGAATCTAACTGGTTGTGGTAAGCACTGATTTGACTGTGTAAATGAGCATTCTCCGACTCTTTGGCTGTAAGTATTGACTTGGTGAATTCTAGCTGCTCTATCACGTTATTATTTTCTTCAACTAGTGACTGATGAAGTGACTGTAAATCTTTGAATTGTTTATCTTTTTGTTCAACATCTTGTGAAATCTTTGAAAATCTACTTGACATATCATTCAGTTCCAATTCTAAAGAAGCAATTCTGTGTTTAGAATTATTATGATTGGTTATTTCTGACCCATGTAAAAATTCTAAATGAGAAAGTTTTTCACTCAAACTTTTTATTTGCATTTCGAGGTTTGCATTATTAGAAATCAACATTTCTGTTATATTAACATCAGATTTATTTCCTGTAAAATGATTATCAGTGTTGTTTTGCAAGTATAATTCATTTTTACGCTCGGAATTTTCATTATTATCAATTTTTTCAGGAATGTTGATATCGACAGTTGTTTGAACATTACTTTCATTTTTTATAGGTGAAGGATTTTCTGATAATTCATTCCTTACTGATACCGTTTTCTTTACCTGGTGATCTCTCAGCTATAAAATAAATAAAAGAAACTATAAATACTTAGAAACATTAATTAGCATTAATAAACATGAAAAAACAAGATAATGGAAAACAAAATAACCATACCTTTTTTCTAGCATTAGCAAGTTTTTCGGCTCGTATATCCATATTAATAAAATATACACTTATAAAAGTATTAAATCCTTATTTTTTTTCTTAAGCTATTAGTGTCTATTTTGTAATATTTTGACTTTTGAAATTGACATTGGTACAGTTGGCACTTATGACAGAGTAACCTATATTCTTAAGGGGTTTCAAGACGAGCCAGCAAGATTGAATTAAACACTTAAGTAGATATGATTGACCTATATTTTACTAAGGAATTAATTTTTCTTCTTCTATAAAATTATAAGCAGAGAGAAGTATGATCGATTTTATGAATATTGATAAACGTATTAAGGTAAAAAAAAAGTAGTTGGTAAAAGAATAAAAAATAATTAGAATTGGTTTCCTTGGTATAAAAAAGATTAATTGATAAAGATAAGATACCTAAGAATACAGAAGATGATATTAGCCTCAAAGATATTTTAAGAAGGATTTTAGGAATGGGGTATTCGAAACAGATTTTTAAGAATACGGTGTGAATTAGAATAGAGAATGGCATTAAATTTTGAAATATTGATAAAAAAAACTAGTAGCCCAAAAAATTATCCGACTATTTATATCCGCTCAAAGAAGTTACAATGAGCCCTGCACAAACTGGTGTCAGTTTGTACGCGCTGTTTAATTTCGGTATAGGTCTTTAACTGATAATTAAATTCAAATGCAGTGAATAATCCTTTCTACTCAATTATGAAGAATTTTAACGCCGGTGAAATTAGCAATAATTGTCTTAACTAATAACAAATCCTACTTGTATTATTTTAATCAGTAGATTAGCCAATTTACTTCACATTTACTCAAATATAATACTTAATCCATTGAACTTATTTCGTAACGCTATAACAAAAATTGCGGCAAATGGGTGTCGCAATTTGTGTTTGTGCGGCAATTTCAAACACCTCTGAAAATAATGCCCAACTCGATGGCAATTTTAACTTTATATTATTTCAAAACGTCGATTTTCTAATTTTAATCCCCTTGTCAATTTTAAACAAATATATAAACACAGATACCGGCAATACCTATTACTTTTATGGCTGGTTTTATATTGAAATAAAATAGTCTAAAGAAACCGCTCGTGGCGCGACTTCTTTTACTTCAGCGTTCAGTGTCGGTGTTAGCATGTGTACAGGTTAATTGAGAGCGCCAGCACTACGAGCGCTGGATGTTGTTCCTGCGCACTCCCTGTACTATAAAGTCGGCTCTTGATGAGTGGCAATTGTAGGAGACTACCCCAGGCAGATGTCGTTGAATTAGATTCGCTGACTGCTAAAGGGTTAATTAAAGAGTATTTATGAACGATGAACTTGTGTATTAAATATGTTTTTTGTCGTTTCACTGTCTCTGATGTGACGATATTGTGTGCATATTATATTTCATTATTTTGCCATACTTTCAAATCAGACTTATTGATTTTCTGAAATGTGATACTGTAAGATAAGATTGAAATAAAACAAGTTATCAAATTAAATTTGTATTGAATTGACTTGAAAATGAACGTGACGTGTTAATAAAATAAATTATAAAGCCGTATATACTGGACTGTAGAACAGTATATAAACAAGTGCGAGGCTAATAAAAACGTGATATAATTATTAATTAAATATAAGTGTACTTAATTAATTGATATACATATATAAAAATAGCATATTGCACATTTATCACTGAAAAATAATAGAGTTTTTTGTCAAGGTTATCTTGTAGTGGTAATTTTGTAATTTACATCGACAAAGTTTTAATGGCTCCCTTATGTCAAAATATAACTAGAACCAAGAAACCTTTGTTACAAACATTATATTTTATTTTATAAATAATTGTTATTGCATGCAAATTATAGAAAATACAATGATAATATTTATCGTAAAAAATATTATTCAATACTGCACTTTTCATTGACTGATTATGATTTTATTTAGTATAAAACTTTGTGCTGAATATACTCGTATTTGGTAAGTTTATACAAACAACTAAACTTTTTTCCTTATTGATTTATTTCACTGTCTGTATAAAAAGTGAATAAAAACGATTGCTTTTTATAATTGAAGTTTTAAGTATAAATGCGATTCAATATATCATAAACAGTTTTTGCGCGATAAAATGAAAGTAAAATAAATTCCTTTCATAAACAAACTCCTTCAATGTTAACAATGCTTAAATTGATACATCCTGTCAGATAAATTGGATCCTTCATCCTATTTAGTCTTACTGACCATTTCAATGCACTTTATACACATCTAAAAAACATTTTTTAAGCATTAATCTGTAAGAAAGCTGAAAAAAAATCATAAAAATTGCAACAGCTATAAACGTTTGAAAAACTAAAAAAATCTTACACTAGATGGTTTATATTTCTTAGGTATACATGCTTTGGTAAACATAATGGTACATAATTTATTGAATAAATAATCTCAGTTAACACATTATATGTTATTATAGTTTTGTTTGTCCGAACGACCATATCACAGTTAAATATTAGCTCCATGTACATAAAACATGCTATACAATATTCATAGAATAATAAAATTTCGTATTTGCATCAAGCAGTCTCAACGCTTTTAATAAAGGCCACAAATAACTTAATAATTAAATTTAAATTCTAAAAACTGTAAGCATTTACAAAATTCTCAGTGCAAATTATTAACATTATTTAGTTTTTAGGACAGCTCATTTTATTAGCCGTAAACATTCACTGTATACTTAATATATAAGTCTTAGACGGATTTGTAGCAGTTATTGTAGAAATACATTTCTTAGAATATTTTATAGAAAATAAAGAAAAGTAAAAGAATCGCAAAAAAACATTATTAAACTTGAATATTCTGCATACTTGTAAAAATGTATAACAGTTTCATAATATCTATCTCTTATAATACTAATTATAATTACAGCGAGTCCCCTTAGCGAATGATTACTTTTAATAATTGTCAATACTTGCTTTTTCAAAAGTAATATTAGCAAAAAATAGTACATATAAATTCTATGAACGCTTTTGAGCCCATTTCATATCATCGGCTCGCGGTTTGCAGCCAGTTAAAGCTTCGATAATGGTCTCTAAGATTGACCAGAAATGTAATTTCTCTAAGGGCCAGTTAAGCCAGCCAGTGGTGATACAAAAGTAAGTCTCGTGCGGCGCTACGTGGTGTATGCGGTGGTGGCGGCGCGGGAGCACTACGTGCCACTCCTGCAGCCACACTACCCATGCAGGCAACCCAAAATATGTGTGTGACCATTTGTGTATCTGCAATTTTAATAAAGTCCGCTTGATACAAGCTGGAAAATTTATAAATAACGGAATTTTAATAGTGTGAATTTTGCATCACTTTATTTTTTTCTTTTTTGACTATGGTATTAAATATAAAATCCCCCTAGTCAGTCACAGATAGTTCATTAGTTTGATTTTTGTGAATTGGGACTCTATCTTTTGCCTCTATATTAAGTGTTGTTTTATCTGTTGACAAATGTTCTAACTTATTGTGATACTAAGTGTCTATACTACTAGCTGCTACTGAATCTAAAGATCATGGATACTTGAATTATATACACTACATTAGACTAAATTTTTTGTATGTAGAGAATGAAATGTAAATGATTTTAAAGATGTTCAAAATTTACCTGATTCGTCATAGCCACAAAAATACAGCACAAATACCAGTAAGCAATCCAATGAAATTGTTCATTAATTTTTGTTTCATCATATGTTATCAGTTGCCACACAATTCGACCCAACACAGGTATTGTTATTGCAAAGTTATCTCCATTCGTTTCAATGAAATCATGTCTTGTTATAGAGGTGGGGTCAATATGATGCTCTCGGAAAGGCCGCAAGAAATTCTTTAATACAAATAGACATACACCCAAGTAAATAAAAACAGTGGTAACATAAATAAAGAATAGTTTTAACTGAAATTATTTTGTTTCAATACCTTGCCTATTATTGGCAGATCAACTGCCCCCCATGTGTCAGCAGCCCAATGAACAACTCCCGAGGCAAAATCGGCTGTGAGAACCCCAGCAACAGCTGCCAATAACAGAGTAGCATCTGCTCGGAGATATCTAGCCATTAGGAGACCGGCACATACACATAATGTGCAACAGAGAACAACACATACAGATTCTTGCCATCTCTTGCCTAGAAAAAAGAAGTAGTTCAATTCAATGGTTTTAGGATAAATTAAACAGAAACAAATGAAAAATATTGGATATTCATATTGTTATTAAAAATTTAATTTTATACAAATAATGTAACTACATTATTTGTATAAATTTAAGTTAACTATAATAGTCCACTTTGCAACATTTTTATTAAAACTGTCAGCGAAGTTCAGGTATATAAAACTCAATAAAGCAATTATTTTTTAATTAAATAACAATAAAATTTACAATAAAACTTTGATATTGAATTATTGGCAACATGTAACATAAAACACTGAATAATTGATGTAGGAAACATACTGTCTTTACACAAGGTTATGGGAAAAATCTCACCTGGACTGTACAATTCAGCAAGCTCCTGTGCCCCTCGATGTCTGGGACCCCATCGCGGCTGTTTACCCACTTCATTCGGCAATTGGGTGTTGGCATTAGGATCGTCTTCAGACATAGAATGCTCAAGAATTTCACGTTCTGTTTTTACCGGAGCTAATAATGTTGTAGCCATAGTACTTGCGTACTCGAACTGCTCGCAGCCCAGGCTACTTAATCCATCTCTTTTAGAACAGGGTGGTATAGGCAAAGGTAAGGTCATTGTTAAACCGCTTCAATGTAGTAGCTATATAACACCTCATAGATAAATGCTTTTGATACATATAATTGTCTTATCTTATCTATTATGTACATGATATGACATCGCTAGCGGTCACCAATTAATATTCAGTACAATCCATGACTCATGAGTCATGACAATTTGAGTTTGGACATTTGACAACTCATGTCATAACCAGTGAATATATGTACTACTATAGAAAACAATAACTCGTTCCCTCCGCAGAAGTATGATAAACCGCTATATTTGAACAAGGCGTTTATACTTAATGCTTTACATTTTAAGCTAGATTAACAAAAGCTTTATGACTTAAACGCTTTTTATGATTTTTAAGTCTTGAGAAGAAAATATATATAAATAAAAATACCATAAAATAATAAATTGTAACGACTCCAACTAACATTTATGGTTATAAATTATTGATAATGCTAAGATTGGGTTTTGCATTGAATTGATAATGATATTTGAAAAGATTTTTTTGAATATACCTTTTTACTCAAAAGATTAACTTCGATCTGTCAAATAAAAAAATAATATTACAGGCAAATCAATAAACAAATTCACAAAATAAGATCCTTTAAATCCATAACAATATTAAACTGTTAATATATGTCACATAAAATTTGAACACTTTCAAGATGACTATTGTAATTTTTTGAGTTAAAAATGTGTCTTATTATTATCACGAGAAAGAGTTTTTTAATGTACCAATGCGAATAAAAATGCTTGAGCTTTTTATTTATTTATTTTAAACGGTAAAACAATTCTGCGTATCAAACAGTTTTTTTTGGTCAAATGGTTGAAACATTTTCACAAAGTATGCTTTAGTGCTTATTGTCAAAAGCAGGCTTGAAAGCTTAATTAAATGTCATCTTATTCTATGAAGAGGTGAGTACTAACTTCACTTTACGAGTATCCGTAATGGCATAAAGTTAATTTCGATGCTGTTCTATCAATATCTAAAGTAAAAATAAAAAATAATAAGCTAAAGTTAAGAATGAATAAATTTACGAAAACTGTAATAATTCTCAATATAACATAATATTACATATAATAAAGCCCAAAAAAAAAGAATAAAAAATATTTTTAATTGTTTGTCATGTGCTCGCTATGAAACTGCAATATCGTGCAGTGTTTTTGAAAAGATAATTTGTAATAATAAGCAGTTACCGGTACTCATATATGTAGTAAAGAAAGCAAGTTGCAAGCAAGAAACACATGACACGTACGTACGTACAATTCGTTAAACAGTGCGTATGTATGTGGTCTTTCTAGAATAACTGTTTTTTTTAAATTTAATATGTGCATTATAATTTCGGTTAACTATTAATATTTGAATATCTTAACGTATGTTCTACTATTATAAAGTAAGACAGATTTAATAATTACTAATAAGATTTCTCTTATTTACATGTAGTGTTTATTCCAGATTATCTTTCTCTATATGTTACGTTATGTAGTTATATTATATATGTATACAGCAGGGACGAAATTCCTGTAGAGAGCTATACAATAAAAAATAATTACAATATTCTCGGGAATTTTTATTTAACATATCTAAATGTGTTTTAGTAGACATATGTAATACTCCTTAAAATCTGTTATAAAAATATCTTGTGTTTTGCATTTTATCGGGTTACGTATATTCGATTTTTTTGGAGCATTTTTTCATGGGTCGCTTTTTATGAAATCTCTCAGTAAATGTTATGGTCGCAAACATTGTACAACAGCTCCTTAGCAAAGGTAATTGATGTTTTTTTGCAAAAATTAACAATTTGGAATTTCGGGACGACTGTCATGTCAAAATTTTTGGTAAAAAATCAAATGGCACTAGCCAACGAGAGAGATATTTGATCAGCAACCTCTTTAGCTGTGATTCTGCCAATAATATTCTCTTCACTTCATTAATGTATTGTTCAAATGCTTAGACCTCGGACACGCTTTCTAAAAATTTTTTACGCCTTAATGATTCAAGGAAGTTTTGACATAAGGTAGGTTAATAATATGTCATAGTCAAAATTAGACATGCATCCGCGCACTTCATTTTGTTTTTCACACAATAAACATTTAAAATTATGTACATAAATTACAGATACACTTTACTGAAAACTAAAAATTAAAAAGTACAACATAAAAACAGATAAATTTAAAATAATATATATTAAAACTAATAACATTGTGTATTTATGTTTTTGGAACTGGGATACAACTGTAGTTTATAAAATATCATTTTTAAATTTTGTACTGAAGATACTACACAAGTCGCTCACTAGATTCCGTGATATTAATAGGCATGAGATGTCAGCGGTCGACGTAAGAATATCTACTAGCTACGGATTGTAGTTTTGTTTTTTATAATTTGTATTTCTTGTTAAACAAAAGGCGTTAATTTCCTTATAAAAAGTCAGTAAGTGTTAATTATTGTAACCCTTTACTATTTTTCTGAGCTGTATAAATAGATACCACCTACCACTTATTATTTCATAACTAAATCTATGATAATATATTTGCATAGGATTTGCGTATATATAAATTTTTTTTTCTCCATCTCTATATCTACTCTTTTTTTTCCTTATACTTATTATTTTTGTTCCTCTTATGGTCGCAAATTTACATAAATTAATATTTATGTAGACCGTTCCTATGTAATTTACTAATATCGTATTACTAGGTAGGTAAGAGGTATGACAAAAACCTTTGTCCACTGAAAGTTAAGAACTGAAAGAAACTGCAGTCACAAAAATGAAAGAGAATTTAAAAAAAAAAGGATAATTAATTAATTTAGGATTGATTATGTATGATTGTTTTATTCTAATGTTATCTCGACAGAAAATAAAAAATAATGACCTAATTCATTATTTTTAAAATTTCTTCAATAAAATTTCACATAGCAAATAGTTTCTTTTTTTAAAATTCCATAACCGGGCTGTTTTTGAAATCACCAGAGCATTAATGTAAAAGTGTTCATTTCATTTCGTACCTATCTAACAATGGTATGACTGGTTCAAAAGCGACCGACTGAGCTTATATTTCATTTGATTTTTATGAAACTTGTCATTTTCCGAAATTCAATATGGCGAAATCGCCATTTTTTATAAGCTTCTAAGAGGTCGTATGGATAAGATAACAGAAACAGAATCGGAAAATTATCTTGAAGTTATTGTAAACTTAATATGGCGGAACCTCTAAACCTAAAATGGCCTATATATATATATATATATATATATATATATATATATATATATATATATATATATATATATATATATATTTCTTATCTTCTCTAGGGTCCATAATTTGACTATTAAAAACAATTTTTTTTTCGATATTTTGGTTTTACTAACATGAGGATAACAGTTCTTTTGAACGAATTGGACAGAATAGATTGAATGAAATCGTTAAGAAGCACTTGTCTATAGGAATTTGAATATAGAAAGTTTAATATAATTAGGAAAAAAAAATCTTACTCTGTATAATAATACGCAATATAAAAAGTAGTTTTAACTCCCCTTACACTTCAAATTATTACATACACCTTTATTACATATACCTTACCTTATATACCATTATTACATATACCTTTGAACTTATTTTCATTTTGATATAAACGAAAAATCGAGTGGAAAAGTTGTTTTAATTTCATTTTGTTTATATCCACAAATAAATAAGCACATTATGATTGATTGAATTATTTATTTTTATGAATTACAATCATAAATTAATGTTATTTGATTTTCAGGGACAATAAGAAAGGAGTCATTGACCTGAAAAGACTTTAGCACCAGTGAACTGTCATAGGATGTCCAAACGATGAAATAAATATAATATTTATTTTTTTGGTTTGGAACAATAATAGTTTATTTGGTTTGTAACAATGACTAGATACAAAGAAACTGCGACACTTGAATGTTTAGCATTAACGAGACTTGGAGATTGGATAGCAAAGCAGGCAGAGATAAGAATGATTCCTACTGCTCTGTTTGCTCAACAAAAACCAAATGAAGCTCAGTTAGTACTGAATGATGATATTGAAAATATAAGAACATATTTAGATTACAACGTGCCGTGGATGCTCCATGATAAGTTGGCTAGTACAGCTATAAGGGCGTTATCAGAATTGATAGAAAAAACCAAAGCCTCATTAGGATTCCGGGGGTCTATGAGTAAATTTGTCAGCCAAATGAATGTTATCGTGAAGATGACTGAAGTTTTATTTACGAAAAATTTTACATACGTGTCAATTGATACAATCCCTAAGATGATTCGGTCAGTTTTTTATACGAAACTTCACATGCTATCTGGTCTTGTATATTTGAATCTAGGATCTCTTTCAGGCGGTTGGAAAACCGCTGACATGGAAGAGTCTATCCTTAAAGCTTTAAGTAACTTACATAGTCTTAAATACCTATTTATAAATTACGACTGTACCGATAATATTTTAAAATGTATCGAAAAAAATTGTCCAAAAATTACAAAATTAGATGTGTCTTGTTCAAAATCAATAACAAATCAGAGTATAGACATTATTATTAAATTAAAATCATTGAAGAGTATTCAGTTATATCATACTTTTGTAACTTGGGAAGGTTTTGTCAGTTTATTGATTAACTGCAGTACTTTGGAGGACATTGGTCGGTGTGATGAAATTGGTAAAATATTGGAATTTATTCACAATAACTGCCCTGAAACTTGTCCATTAAATCTCAGAACTTATGTGAGCAGGTATGCAACCAGCAACCATCTGCAATTAGCTGTAACAATGTGCCCAAATATTTGTACCATGACGGTATTCCACAACACCCTGCAGACTGACCTCATGGTTCTAATAGGCTTAAAGGACCTTTGTGATCTGAAACTTCTCTCATGTGACTTTTATGCAGATCAAATAAAACAGGTCCTTCAGGTAAAAGGGTGTAACATTACGAAGCTACACTTAGAACATGTTGATCAAATTGATTTAAATGCCTTAATGTATATTAGTCAAATGTGCCTTTTACTTGAGACACTAACATTTTATAACTGCACATTAATTCAACATACATCATTGTATACAAAAAAATTAGAAATTTTACCATTCAGAAACCTTAAAAGATTAACATGTGTGTCTTCATTTACGGACGAGCAACTCATGTTTTTGCTAACAAACTGTTTAAATGTAGAATTTATTCAAGTAGGAACAGCCATTCAGCTTACAGATGAATTTTTATTAAACATACTAAACAAAAATCCTTTAATTTATTTAAAGGAACTGAGAATAATGCAGTCTGACTTTCTGACAATGCTCTCCGTTGATAAAATAATTCAAACATGCATGAGTTTGGAAATATTAGTTGAATTAGAGAGCTGGACTCTCTTAACGGATATTGACCGTGAATATATTAGAAATTATATCAAAATTAATAACTATAATGTAGACACCACTCCCATTAGGCGATATGATGCATAATATTTGGGGGGGATATTATTTTTTTCTGTAAAATATTTTAGAGTAACTTATAAACAAGTATTAATTCTAGTCTCCAGTTAAAATGAGTTTGAAAATATTTTTTAAGGATTATATTGTTAAGTTTAAAGTGACAGTGTTAACCTTATTTAATGAACCTCAATGTAACTATTTTCTCAATTTACAATCTTGATCAAAAACCTTTTTATAATGAATTTAATAAAATATTAATTAACACACTTTGACAACTTATGACCTTTACATATTATTCTTTATCAACAATTCTCTACAGTTAAAACTTGTTTTGTAACAGAAAAGTGTATTAACTATTTTTATTAATGATTTATTTATTATTATATTATTTATTTTTTATTTATTTATTTGCTATAACAGAGTAATCAGATAAATAACCATGTAAAGTTCAGATTAATGAAATTAATTATATTTTTTATCCGGTTAAGATAAATTGTAAACTAACATTACCTCTACCTAACAAACCCTAGTAACAAATTATTGGATATGACAAATATTTTATAAATAAAGAATTATTATTTTGAGGTTGCACTGTATTTATCTCTTTTATTGGATAAATAATATGTATATATATATATATATATATAGTTTATATATTATTTAAATTTGTGGTTTTATATTATAATTGAAAATAAATATTTTTGTTATAAAGATGTTTTATTATAACAAACAATACCTGTAATCATTGTATATCAAATACCTCCTACATCAGTCTGGTATTTCATTACTTTGTTCACTGGGCACAAGTGCAAACATATACACTGGGTATATGCCTGTCGGAAAATTTGTTTGTTTACTTTGTTTTATACGTTTCAGTTTTGCCAGTTTAAATATTTTCAAAAACTGCTTTAATGGTCTCGTAACAGATGAATCTGTTTCATCCATCTCTAATTTTCCAGTCGATGTTACATTTTCTTTTACTATAAGAACACCATTACTTGATAAGGCATTTCTGTAACAAAACATAGATTATATAATATATACAGTTAAAATAAATTAATTCTTAATGTTTGATGTATATGTTCACCTGCAACATTCAAGATATGAAACTAAGTCATCATCTGTTAAATATCCCAGAACCCACTGATTCCATATGATGTCGTATTTTTTATCTGGTTCAAATGTTTGTAAGCTTGTATGATATAGTTTGCCAATTTTAATTTTATTGTCACCTACATATTCTAATATTGAGTCAATAAACTTTTTATCAGGTTCAATTATATCTACTGTGTCAAAAGAAGGTGCCAATAAATACTTGGTTATCCTACCGATACCAGCACCACAATCTAGTGCTGTTTTAGTTTGGGGGCCATTTTCTAACGATAATATTGATTGTAAAAACAATTTAGATCCTTCTATATCTATATCTGATATAAAGCCGAAACCACCTAATACTCCATCTAATGTTGCTGGAATCTCTGCCCAGTATTCTGAAGCTTTCTTATAACTAATATTACTTTTTCCATTCATTTTAAATTAGTATAAAAATAATCAATCAAAATTCATTATTATCACATATTATATCGTTTCATGTGTCTTTAGTGTTTTATTCAATATATTAAGAGAATTCTAATTTCTTAATAATTTAATTATAAAAATTCTTTTTCGCAAACATCATTGCTAAAAATGACATTTGTTTAGTGTTGCCAAGTGGCAATGCTTGTCGTGATAAAAAAATTAAAACACATTTTTTTTCTTAATTTAATCGACAAGTATGATTTACCATTGTACCTTTAAGTTGATCTGAATATTATTCCAAATCGATTACAGCCAATAAAAGAAAAGTATTCTTTATAAATAGAATGGAGAAATCACAAATGAGATTGAAGTTATATTGAAGGAATTTATTTTAAAATTTATCATAAGACTAAAAATATTTTAATCTAAAAACATATAACACCACAAGAAAAAATTATGTGATATTTACAGTTTAAAATGTATTGGTCGTGAGAGAGAGAAAGCATTCTATGTCTACAATTTGTGAATTTGTCTGCTTCTAATTGACTAGTCAAATGACTTGGCTCATATAAATTGTCAATACGGCTGTAGGATCCTGAACCTGTGCCTGCCATATTGCGAACGTTATAAACAAAAAATTCCAATTGTCAGCTGTCTTTTATGTCAATAACAGTGTCGGTAAAGGTGGTTCAAAATGGTACGTTGAAAAATAATATATTAAATCGTTAATAATAAGTTAAATCAGTGATAACTATATTATTCTTAACGATGAAAAGTGTTTTATGATTCATATTACATCTTTTTATCCATATATTTTGAAAACTTGGGTTGTAAACAAAATTGTTAGTCGGATAGGTTTTTAGGTGCTTGTGATATGAAATAGTTTTCTCTTTTTTCAGGGTAAAGTTAAGTGCTCTGAGCTTCGTACTAAAGACAAAAAAGAACTTTTCAAGCAGCTCGATGAGTTAAAAACAGAGTTGACCAACCTTCGGGTTGCAAAAGTCACAGGAGGTGTAGCATCCAAGCTATCCAAAATGTAAGTTTATACATCTTTAACTTAATGGAATTTAAATATACATCGTAGTTAAATTAAAAAAAAGCGATTTTAATTTATATTTTTTAATTAAGTAAATTAATATTTGTACCACAATGTTTCTAAACTCGCTTTTAAGAAATTAAAGGTGAATAACAATATATTTCCTCTTTTAGACGTGTGGTCAGAAAAGCAATTGCCCGAGTTTACATTGTATACCACCAAACAATGAAAGTGAACTTGAGGAACCACTACAAGAATAAGAAGTATAAGCCTCTTGACTTGAGGCCTAAAAAGACCCGTGCAATGCGCAAGGCTCTTACCAAACATGAAGCCAAGATCAAAACCCAAAAGGAGATCAGAAAGAAGTCCTTGTTCCCTCCCCGAGTTTATGCAGTTAAGGCTTAAATAAACATTAAACCTATATTTTGGTTATTATTTACAGAATTCCCCAATCAGACTTATTTAGGTCTTCCAAGCACGTAACATAATTAACGTAACAGTAATATATCTTATTATTGTTATATTGATACAAATTAATACTTATATAAGCATATTACTAGCACATAATGTTCACTTTTTTATACAGTCTGTGATTGTTGGCTATTCCTAAAGATTAATATTGATGATTTTGTGTTTGTTTTCATTTATAATTCATAAATTGGACCTGCCAAGTGGCACTCCTTATTTCAGGATTTACGTTTTTAAGACAATAATATATGGTTAGTAATTATAATAGAAGATTCAAACACCAAAATAATTTCTTGGTTAAATAACTTAATATTATTTTAATACATGTACAAAAACAGCGTCTTTTCTAGTAATGTAAATTTTACATAACACCTTTTCCACCAATTAAGTGAATAAAACTATATTTAGTATAAAATTGATTTATTATGTAAAAAATAATTATTTATTGTCTCTTGCTCTACTCTTGACTGAATCCTTCAATTGTAAGCTGATTTTGTTTATCAGTGCAGTCTGAAAAAATAGAAATAATATTGATCACTAAAGTATCTAAACTCGATAAAAACTAAGGTTATTATTACTTTTAATTTCCTTCCTTAAATGTGAAATTATAAATAATATAAAAAAAATCGTAGGCCAATTATTAATTGATGAAAAAAATTCTTATTCTTACTATACTACTATACTAGTAAAAAAATAAATAAAATATATTAATGTAAACATCATACAGAACAGATGTTATAACAGTTCTAATAATTTATATTTATTTTATAATTAATATTTCATTATCTTTAAATTTGTAAGTGTTAATCACATTTTTTTTCTAAATTTTTAAATATTGAATACCGCAGTTTCAGATTTTTATGACACTCATGACTTTTGTCTATTAATTTAATTTCAAAATTAAAAAAAATTATAGTTTCGACCTGCCACTTACATGCTATGAACAGTCATAAAAAAATATATTATATATGAATTATTAGTATTAAAACAAATACAAATACACAATATTTACCTATCTTACTACTCATAATTCCTCATGTTTAATTTTCTTTCTGTCAGGAAAACACCAAAACTCTGATGGTAATCCTTTAACGTCTCTTTCTCTCTTTACGAATGCTGTGAATGACGAAACACAGTTACCAATAAAGTAATTGGCTTGTCCCAATATGGCTAAATCTAAATGTGGATTACTAGGCTCTAGTTTCACTATATTCACATCTGTATATTGAAGGGAATTTCTTAAATCTTCCTTCATATGATTTGAGTCGGAGGCAACAAATATGTACTTGATATCTTTATTTTTCTTGAGCACTCTTTTAATTTGCCTAAAAACAAAAATAACTTTTTTATAATAAATTACAGAATAAAGAATATATTTATAGTATATCAGTTCACATCACAGCTCCGCAATGATCCAACCTCATGATGATAATACGAGGATATAAACGATGTAAGAAGAGCCAGTTTAATATATATATAAAAAATTATGGATACAATAGTACATACTTAATAATCTCATTCTTTTGTGGGAGGCACATAGAACTCGTCAATTTTCCCTTTTCATTTTTATAACCAACACACTGTGGTGCTGAGAACAGCCTAGGACTGTCTTTAACATGTTGACATGCCTTCACCCAATCCTGACCATTCCGTAAATGGATACCGAGAAAGCCAGCTCCACTCATATGTTTCTTTATGAACAATGATGACTTTTTAAGAATATTGTCACTCCAGATTAAGTACTTTTGTAAATGGACATTTTCTATTTGAACTGGGAAACTAGCAGGTGCACCTGTTTAATATAAAACTGAATTAGCAAAATAGTGAGTTATTTTTTATTCAATTATTATTCAAGTATGTATCATAAGAAATTTATTTAAGTTCCAACCCACCCTAAAACAACAATTGAATTCTGAGGATATAAATAAATAAATTATTTGAGATGATTCTGAAAATTATGTATATACCTTATGTAGTGAACAAAATCTTCTACAAAATGTAAAGAATACATATTATATTATTATTAATTTATACTATACATACCAGTAAATGCAAGTACCGGCCAATCTTGAGAGTATTTATTTTTCCACAATTCCATCATATTTTTATTGTGAGCATCATAATTGAGTGGTCCGTAAAACTCTGATTTGGCAAAATCTATATTAAATGTATCCCAAAATGGTCCAAATGGATTTCCAGATTTTGCATTACAACTGTCTTTAACTTCACCAAATCTTTGTGTATAACAAAAAGATATTCTTTTTTCTGGTGGCCAAAGAGTGGGTGCTACATCAGTCATAAAAGACTCCATTGTGATAACATCATGGTACTGATAAAGAAATTCAATGTTAAAGTAAACATCAAAAGGCACTTGTGTAGACTTCACTTCCCCATACCTATATTCAACCCATGGTGGTAAAACCAGTGTTCTATTTATTCCTTTGCTAAATGCTAGTGCCCCTAAAAAATGATCTGCTTGATTTCCAAATCTACCTAAAAAATATTATTTACGAATTTATAAATGAATACAACAAAAACTTTAATACCATATGAATGGAGATATAAAAAAATATATATATACAAACCCATGCAGGGACAGTAAACAACATAGCTCTTAGATTCAAAACTAAACGCTAACCAAATATTCGCACTTAACAATAAATACGCTATCATATAATTAGTCATTTTGTGATCACCCAAAACATTTTAAAAAGCCGAATCTCAAGAAATTTAAACGAGCATCGATTATCTCATAGCGAAGTAACTTTGACATATGACATTTGACAATATAATAATAAATAGTAATACAATCCTTAAGGGTGACAGCTCGGAATAGTTAACTACAGACCTATCGCCATTACCTCTCTTCTCAGCAAAGTAATGGAGAGTATCATCAATAAACAGCTCCTAATGTACCTCGATGATCATCAGCTGGTCAATGATCGGCAATGTGGCTTTTGTAATGGTCGACTGGCTGGTGATCTCCTGTTGTATCTTACGCACCGTTGGTCAGCTGTTATTGAAAGCAAGGGAGAGGGTCTGGCAGTTAGTCTGGATATGGCAAAAGCTAGAGCTACCTTCTTATGGGCTATCCGAGAGTTTATGCAAGTGGATCAGTAGCTTTCTCACTGGGCGGAGCATAAGGTCGTTCTCAATGGTTTTAGCTCGGACCCCAAGCTCGTGCACTTCAGTGTACCGCAAGGCTGCTTGTTATCCCCGACTCTGTTCCTCCTGCACATTAATGATATGTTGGATATTTTCAACATTCATTGTTATGCGGATGACAGTACTGGGGATGCGGTATATTCCGACCGTGCAGGTCTCTCTCGGGAAAACGTCGACGAGTGCCGAAAGAAACTTGTGACTTCTATAGAGACTTCCTTGGGGATGGTCTATGAGTAGGGTGAACTAAACCACGTTCAGTTCAATCCCCTGAAGACACAAGTTGACCGCTAAGAAAACCCCATTTTTCGTATCACTGCTCTTCGAGAGCACTCCTTGCCTTGCCAAGTATCAGAATACTGGGTCTCCACATTTCGAGCGATTGTCAGTTTTGTGGTCATATGGAGAGCAGGGCCTAGTTGGCCTCGAGGCGTAGGTGCGGCCGCACATGGAGTGTTCTCATCTCTGGTCCTGATCACCCCAATATCAGCTTTTACCGTTTCACCGCGTACAACGGAGAGCCGTTCGGATTGTCGGGAACCTGGTGCTCTGCGAACGGCTAGACTCTTTAGCATTGCGTAGAGACGCTGCTTCTCTGAGCTTTTTCTACCGCATTTACCACTGTGAGTGTTCCGATGAGCTATTCGATCTGCTGCCTACCGCCGAATTTCATCACCGCACAGCGTCATCACCTCCAATACCATCCGTACCACCTGGATGCGTGGCGATCTTCCACTGTGCGGCTCTCAAGTACATTTTTCCACGTACCACTCGCATGTGCAACGAAGTCCCTTCGGCGTTATTTCTAGATCGGTACGACATGGGTACTTTCAAAAAAGGCGTTTACTCCTACCTCTAAGGCTGGCAGCGCTCTTATGAATCCTCGGATGTTGCAAGAGTTCAACGGCAGCGGTGATCATGTATCATCTGTGACCCCGCCAGCTCGTTTGCCCTCCTCTTACAAAACTGATTATTTATGTATTTTATTGTGATGTTTGTTTGAACTTGTTTTATGGAAATTATTTTATTAAAAAGAAGTCTAAATATTGATTTGTCTTATAAAATAAAATACCAGAAACTGCCGACAAACAATATTATAGATAAACGTTTAGTTAGAATTGAGGAATGTGTTAAGTTTGAAATGAAAAAATATACTCAACTGCAGGTAAAAGAGTGAAACTAAAATACAAAATTATATATTAAAGAAATATATTAAAAAATTCTTTGTTTTTTAACACATGCTTAGCCGACCTGAGTTTGTTTCTTTCTTGTCTTGTATACTAGAATGAACTTACATTTATAACTTATAAGGTTATATATAACACTTGCGTGAATAGATCTGTAGTAGTCTTTTTAAATATGGATAGATAGTCAAATAAAAAACATGTAATTAAACATTAGATTTCAATTCGTTTTTGGTTGGTAAATATTTTTATCCCTATTAATATTATAAAAGCAAAAGTAACTCTTTTTGTGTCTGTCTGTGAACAATTAACCGATTTTAACGTAATTTGGCACAGAGATAGACTAACCCTTGGGAAAGGATTAAAATAGGGGATGAAAAATTTGTTAAGGTTTTTTATTTGATAGATAGTTAAAATCAGGAAACTTTGTATTTAGGCACTAAATAAATAAAGATTACTTACTACCTTATATTGCTAAAAAGGTGATGGAAGGGTTTGAAAGAGGGGTTGCAAGTTTTTATGAACAATGAATTGGATTTTGTTATTTTTTAAAATAAAAATAGCCTAAGTTACTCTTTATAACATCAGCTAGTCGCCAGTAAAACTTCTGTTAAATGGGTCCCGCCATTTTAGAAATTAAACAAAGAGACAAACAGAAAACAAAAACATTGGATTTTTTAAAAATATATATACTTTCAGTTGCATTTTGGGAAAAGTTGTTAATTTGGAATTGCAAATACATTAATTTTATTTATATGTATAGATGTCATTTTGTCTGTCTGTAAGTAAGAGATAAAGATTAATAAAACAAAACAAAACTTGAAGGAAAGTTATAAATTGTATACGTATTTACATAAATACATTTTGAAGATTCACTGTAAATGTACACATATTATTGTATCGTATAATAATTTATGTATTATAATAAATTGCATTTACATCACTGAACCAACCCCGAGAAAAAGTCTGAAGCATTTTGAACGCTGCTCGATGGTAAGTTATTAATCATATCCTTCTTTTTGTTCTGCTTGTGGTTTACGTCAATCAGTGAATCAATTGACTCAAAGTATGATATATTCCAAAACTTAACATCGTTGTCATGGGAACACGATGCAATATACTGCCCGTCATGACTTATATCCAGACATTCAACTGGTAGAGCATGCTGTCCAACTACACCGAGTTGTCTCTGTGGGAACATGTGCGCCGCTCTCAGTATACCATCTTCACCTGACGATACAACAATATTCTGAGTTATGGGTATCATGCACTGTATTGAGTGTTTCTGCCCGATATATTCATCGCTGTGAAATCCAAACTCCTTCCAGTTAAACAGATAGAACTTTCCAATGGACGATCCAACTAATAACTTTGTATCCGAACAAAAGAGTCCCATACAAGTTAGTTCTGCATCGTATTGCTCTGATGTTGTATATATTTTGCTGTAAAATAATTCATATATATTAAATGTTTAAAACAATGATTATTAATACTAAGTTATTTACCTTGCTTTCAAATCAATTGTCGTTAGCATGCCGTCACCCCCGGAACATACCAAATACTTTTGTGCATCACTCGTTATCATGTCTGAAATATATTCTTCTCCGACCTTTATAGAAAAAATGGCATCTTCCCGCCTCATGTCCCATAATTTTACTGTACCACTGTCGTCGCCTAAACAACAAGTTACTTTAATTTTTACCTCCATTACTTTTACATTATTGCAATTTGAATAAATACTTTCTATACTATCTTACCGGAAACAATTTTATTGTTGTCTAATGACAGCAATTTATAAACTGGTTCATCGTGAGCATTTTCCAAACAATGCTTCAACTGGCCGGTCTCAACATCTGTTGCTATGATTGCCTTATCCTA
Organism: Melinaea marsaeus rileyi; assembly: GCA_918358865.1. NCBI lineage: Eukaryota > Metazoa > Arthropoda > Insecta > Lepidoptera > Nymphalidae > Melinaea > Melinaea marsaeus. Next base: position 25,500,664 of record OU911089.1, read on the forward strand.
AAACAATAATAATAATATAAAGAAGGGCTGTAAAATAATGTTGTATTTCTATATAAAATGGAGAGGCATTCTTGTATTTATAAATAACAACATATTGATAATTGAATTATAAACTATTCTGATTTTGTTTAAAATAACACTTACCTTTGCTGTACTAAATAAAGTGATACCATCATTATCAAACTCAACATCTCTGCACGCTTTAACATGTAACTCTAATGTTTGTAAAAGTTTAGTTTCCTCATTATTGTACTCATATAGTAAAACATCCCCAACAATATTGCCTAAAGCAATTATATTTTTAACAGGATGTAATGAAATATCAACGATGAAGTCTTCACATTTTATACTTGGTGGGTGATCTCGGGGCTTATTTTTTTCCAATTTAATGGCTTTTATAATGTCGTCGTCATCATCCTCATCTTCATCGGAGTTCTCATTGCCTTCTGCAGAATTATTTTCTGCATTTTCGTTTGCTTCATCTAAATCTAAAATAGTAATACAATGTAATGATTTATTCCAAAACATTTGAATATAAAGTGAAATAAAATAACGAGAGATAAATGCTTAAGAAATTTTAATTTACTTAAAGAAATAGTAAGCATTTAATAATTTCTTACAAAAAGAGATGAAAAATAGTATTATGCAAAAGCTTGAACCTTATGTTATAACATGATATGGCTTAAAATGTACGTGCAAGGACTTTATTATTTTTAAACTGTTTATTATTTTCATTATTTTTAAATAAATTGTAATTTAGTTTCTTTAAGGAACAAATTCCAAATACGTTACTACTTTATTAATTACTAATGGGAAATACGTATTTTAGAATAAAATTAAACTTTAAAGATAAGATAACTAAGAAACTAACGGAAAAAATATTATTGTTACCATAACCTAAATTAAATACTTTCCACTAATATGTTCCAGTTCCATATCAGACTGGTCACTTATATCACTGATACTATCATCTGAAGAATCTTTTTCAAAGCCTCGAAAGTCTAGAGTCATTGTGTCCTTAAAAATACTTCTCAGAATATTATATAAAAAGTAGTTGTTTTGAAATTATAATAACAATGCGGACTTTTATATTTGACAGCTAATATGAACTTGAGTGCTGCCATTTGCAAATCCTATTATAAATAATAATGCTAAAAAATGAAAAATTCAAATTATACTTTCAAATTAGTTAATGTTTAGAAAATACAAATGAGCTAATTCAGAATGCTTCAAGAAAATACGATATGTCAATGAAAGGATATTTATGTTTCTTAATTATAATTTTACTTTAGTGTGTTCAGACGATAAGTTTTCTGTAATGTACTACAGAAGGTGACTATATGTGGGAATTTAGACAATCCTGCACATCTAATTACTTACTAGGGGCGCCAATACACCCTCAATTTCGAATCGCTGCGCTGGCGAAATCTCGGGCGCCGTTTGCATATTGAGCGAAGCGAGTCCAATGTAATGACTCATCGTTTCCCATTGACTTCAATGGGATATCATTTTTTTGACGATTATTCCGCAACGACAGGACATTTTTCAAATTTTTTTTTAAATCACCTAATGTATGTCTTTTTGATTGCATAATTTTCCGTCAAGTAGTTTTCGAGCCTATTCGTGACAAAGACTGTGAAAAAGTCTCCAGTACAACGCTCCGCTCGCTATGCTGGCTTCGCTCAATTAAAGAAACGTCAATATACAATTTAGCTAAAACTTTTGATTAGTCCAAAATACTAAAGATTAAAGTCTTGGATAGTCATCTACGTCATACGTTTTTTTAACATGAGAACATATGCCATATTATATTAGAAACACGTTTATATCTATAATTTAAGTGTGAAATAGAATTTTTATAGATCTAGTTATATGTATATATGTTTCATTTTGGAATGATTCTTTAAATGTAACGAAATATTCAGTCCAATCACTTGACAAGTCGCTAAATAGACAAGTTTTCGACTTAAGTTCTTGCAAAATTATTTGTTAATAAAGAAATTCATGTCTTTAGAACTCTGTATTTTTTTATTGCCTTTTGCAATATAAAGCATTAAGCACCAATAATAAAATGTTGTCGATGGTCGTTGACAGTCGACACTGACAGTTTCGAGTTGCGACTGTCAGTACTTAGATGACACTTGTAAGTTGGAGTTTGTGAAGGGTACACAAGTTGTCGAAATCAACAGAAAGTGTTTTTAATTTAAGAGTTGTCGATAATACTTTGGGTTGAAAAAATATTTTCATTTTTACTATAAACATTTAATTAAGGTATTATAACATTTTAATGCTATTCATATATTTTTGGGATAGTGAAGTGAATAATTATAAAAAGTGTTTTAGTTTAATTCTAATATTCAAGTTAGTCCAAAATAAACATTTATGAAACTGTTCAGTAGTGGCGTTCCCTGATGGTCTCTTTTTCAGAAGGTTTTAATAAAACAAATTAAAGGTAATATTAAATAAATTAATTAATATTTGTGTCTTATATTTACTTATGCGTTTTATGTTTTCGTCATCACCTCGAGACGTGACCACAAAGGCGAATAATAACATAAAAAAAAAATAATTCTTTCCATTTCTAAATCTAAATAAATAAGTTTCATTTCACCTCCATTAAAAATATTGGTCAACAATGGTTTTGCATATATTTGAAGTTCAACACTGTAGCAATATTACCAAAAGAATCATTAAATTGCCAACGTATTACTTAATCCAGTAAGTTATTAATTAGTAGAATTAAGAAACATATTAAGAAATATTTTTTTTATTTTTTATTTTTAAACCTGTTTTGATATATATTTTTTTATTTTAACACCTAAGAAAAAATATTTTTATTTCATAGATTTAATTGTTACTACAGAGGTTGGTTATGTTATAATTGTTTCCCTTTTGATCCCTAAAAGGCAATGATATAGTTTTATCTCTATTAGTAATATTTTTTTTCTATTATAATAATTGTTAATGTAATAACATTCTTGAAATGCAGTTTTTTATTAAATATAATGAGGATAAATGTTGTCTTATATAATAAATAATTAGTCTTAACACTACATACATATACATTGTAATTTTCTGAATAATTACAAAGTGAATTTTATTACAAGGTTTAATTTTATATTGCATGTATTTTATTTTTTGTATGGGAGGGGTTAAAAATCTTGAACCTTGAAATGTATTTGGTGGACATCTTTCACATGTGCATCCTTTCACAACCGTTTGATTGTGATTGACTAAATTGTAGTCATTCTATTTGTTGTGTATCTATTTATAGTATAATAGTCAACATTAATAATTGTCCCACAATCCAAGGTTATACTAGTAACTGGCTTTCAGCAACTGTACTTCAAAGGTTTTGATATAATAAGTTTTGTAAATAAACATAGCATGTTGAAAATTATATTTCAAAAACATTTCATGTGTAGATTTTATGACTTGTTAGGACCAAGGCAGTATAGCAAAAAATATTTTTCATATAAATCTGGATAATACAAAGGGAGGAAGGCCATTAAAACATGTGTTATGTAAAAGTTATGTTAAGGAAACACTGAGATGACGCATGACTGGTGAAAAAGTACGTAATTACGTACCGTAAGAAGTTATAAGTTTAATGTTAATAAAAGTAGTTTTAAAAAACATGAATATACAAAAACTGAATCGTAATAATCTATAATTAAATAGTATAACACCAATTGGTAATAATAATAAATGTATACAAATTTATACGTTGTAAAACAACGCGTCTACGTACAATATTATACTTCGTAACCATCTACCGGGCGTAGCGTTGATAGTACTTACGGCGGTCGATGCGCACGTGTACTGTCCACGTGATTAGCCTGACCTACTATTGGTGGATTGGTTCAAACGCAGAACTCACGTTTTCTATATTTTTTTTTAATACTATCGTAACAAGACATCATTTATGACGTTTTTTTTTTAACAATAGGCGTATATTAAAATAAATTCGGTTTAATAAAATTATTTATCTTTAACAATATTTGATATTAATTTTAAGACGTACTTTACAGGAAATTAATTATAAAAGTAATTAGATAGTATGTTATTTTTGTTATTTATCGTAATTACAGGTTACATCGTCGTAGGTATAAAGTTAGTTAGTACGATGCCCGTGGGTTGTAGGCACGTTTTCATTTATTAGCCAGTCCATGACGTCGTATCCAGATAAAATAATGGGATATTTGCGGATTTCGTTACATTATTTACGTATACCTTTATTACTATTGAATTTTAACGTATAATTCAGTAAATTGCATTATGTAATATATAGAAAAAATACCTAAGTATAAAATTTGTTTTTCAAATTGCCTTTTATATATTAGCCGCGTCATTGTTATTTGAATGTATATTTAATTTATTTCAATGTGCAATAACAGTGCACGTCGTATGGGGTTTTAGTCGGTATATCTTATTGTATACTAGGATCCGCCAACCGTGCGCGGCGGGTGCTGAGCTGAGCCCCTCTCCTTTCTTCTTTTCTTGATAACTTTTGAATGGCTAAACATTTTTTCAATCTGTTTTCGCTAAAACATCCGTGTTCGGCTCAAACATACATGGGAATAAGTTTAGCTAATTATCTCGTCGCATTCTGGAGACAAAAAAAGTCTTCCAAACGGTTAAGAGGTTCACTTACGCTCAGCTCAACAAAAATCCCATGTCCCGATGTACATTTATGATCCAATGTACAAAAGGATAGTTTTTGTCACGATTAGTAATAGTTTTGTTTATTACGAATTTGAGGTTTGTATACATAAAGGATTTAATTCGCTTTTAAGTTCCATAGGTTTCCAATAGATGGCAGTGCTAATAATAAAATATTAATTGATGTAAAATAGTTTATGAAGCTGAAAATAAAGTGGCTGACTAAAGCTATTAGTTAATTCTTAAATAGTTTTAAGTTTTATAAACCTTAACGTGTCTACACAGTTTGTTTAACCCTTTCGCTACCAGCGTCACATATATGTGATGATCCGATTTGCTTACCAGAGCCCGGCGTCACAAATATGTGACGGGCGTCCATTACCAGTTTATGACAATAGTTCGTCCCAGATCGTACCGGACATAGACGGGTTATGTTATAAAACAATAAAATATATACAGGATGTTAGTCGTGTAAAATTGCTAATTTCACTTAGTTAGAACGTTATAAATACATCCCACAAAAATTAATGACAATTGATATAATATTAAAATAATAAAATGTCTGGGCTGTGGTGGCGATTTGTCTCCTGAGGCCCCGGTAGCGAAAGGGTTAAGTACAATATATTTTATATTAGAAGGATTTAAGTTGGGTTAAAATTATAATTTGTTTTAAAACTTAAACTTTAGTATTTTCACGCGTAGTTATACATTGGAAGGAAATTATTCTTATTCTTAACTGTAAAGTTAGTTGTTACTATTTTAACTTTATTAATTATAGAAACAGTATCTTACGTAGCTCACGAATAGACGTAGGGGAGACAGGATACATGATTCCCCTTTTTATTTTTCCTTTATAAAATATATTTTCCTAATCACGTTTCATACTTATAAATTTACTTTATTAATTAACTTTTATTTAATTAATTGTTGTTTTACAATTAACATATTCGAGGCTTCTTTCGGAAACTTTTCGTTCAATATTTTAAAGGTCAAAATAATTTTACAGTTTCAATGGCTTTTAATTAAGAATATTACTTTGAAATTACTGTCGCATTATATAAAACTTGATTGTTTTAGAAAAAAGATGGAGTGGATTCATCGAAGCCCACAAATTCACAGTACTTTTAGCAATCTCGGTTTTACGAATACAGATGGATATCACATAAACGAAAACTGTAATGGTATGTATTTAACATATATGTTATTAGTATTCAACTGAAAGATAATTTATAATTTTTTTAGCCGTTCTGGAAACAATACTACAAAATATATTAACGGAGGACAAGTATCTACGTTCGTATCGTAGAAGTATAAATTTTGGACAGAATATTAAAAAGGATCTCTTACCTCTATTAATTAACGCAAAAGACGATAAGACAATAGAGCTGGTGATAAAGATTCTGGTGAATTTAACGATACCCGTGGAATGTTTGCTGTCATTAGATACGGTCGGTAAATCAGATGTAGGGAGACATACGATATTTGAAATTAACAATTTGCTCACTTCAACCAAATCAGCGGTAACAGACCATAGGGTCACCAAAGTTGTTATCGACTTTCTAAAGAAGAATGCCGATATAGAGCAAAATTCAAAACTCTGCACCGATCAGTGCGCCAACATCAGCAACGCACTGCTCTTCCTGCGTAATATATTACACATACCAGAGGAAGTAAACAACCCAACCTACAACCCTTCACACACAGTCCAAAATCAGATACTATGGAACTTGTTCAGCCAAAGCATAGACAAGGTCCTTATAAAACTGATGACCATAACGGACGCGGTAAGTTATATATATATAAAAATAAAACGCCCAAAGTACAGTGAGTACATTTTTAATGTTCTATCATCATATATTATGTTTTTGACAAATCAAGGTGTGTGTTTTGTATTTATTTTCATCATCAGATCAACTGGGGTGTGACTATGGTGCAGTTGATCGCCCTCCTCTACAAAGATCAGCACGTGACAACCCTACATAAGCTCTTGAATCAGTGGCTTGAGGCTTCCCTCTCTGAGAGTTCGGAGGACAACGAAAGCAATACATCACCACCAAACAGAGGTAATATAAATATAAAACCTTTTTGGTAATGTTTTCTTTCGCTGTTGATAATAACAGTGATTGTTTTTGTATTTTCAAATAAGGAAGTGATGACTCTTCACCAATGTTGACTTCCGATCCCACATCCGACTCGTCGGACACAGGTGCAAGCGGCAAGAGCAACGAAGGACAGAATTCTGTTAATTTTAACAACAGCTGGGACAGTCCCACTAGAAATAACAGCGAGACTGAAAAAGCTGGGTTTGAAACGCAAAAAGAAAACGATTTGATAACAAATGATTCGGAATCCAACGAGAATAATATGTTTGTAGACGGCTCCAAAGACACTAAGGAAGATATTCACATCGCTAATGTAAGTTATACGTAATACGTGAAAAAAATACGAAGGTGTATGAAACTTAGCACATCTAAAGTTTATATGAAATAGAATTGCAGAAAGTTAATATTTCCATAAATAATGCATTAAAACTACATTAAATTATAAATAACTAATTTGTTTTTGACACTTTTAAGATTACCTGTCGATGGTGTTTGTCAATGTCAAGTATAATTTGACGCAGAGTAGAGTAACGCAACAGAATATTAAATTCAAAACAGATTAATATATACAATGATAATAGAAATGTAAAACCTTTTTCCAAATGTTTACAAATATTCCGTTTGAATTACGGTTGAATTTCGGCCACTTGGCAATTAGTATATATAATATTTGTTTGGTAAATGTTACAAAGTTTTTATTGAGCGAAGCGATCGTAGCGAGCGGAGCATTCTACTGGAGTTCTACTTTTTCACATTCTTTGTCACGAATAGGCTCGAAAACTACTTGACGGAAAATTATTAAATTTTGCAATCAAAAAGACACACATTAGGTGAAGGTTTAAAAAATAATAAAATTTAAATGTCATGTCGTTGAGGAGTAATCGTCAAAAAACTGATATCCCATTGAAGTCAATGAGGAAACACTTGGCTCGCTTCGCTCAATATGCGAGTCGAAATTGAGGGTCTGTTGGTGTCCCTAGTATTGTTAGGATTGTAGATTCATAAGTAATTTTCATAACTTTTGGATACATTTTGGATTAATAATTTCTACAGGACAATAATCATATAACGGATGATCGCGCTAACTCAAACAATTTAACAAATAACGAAAAGAAAGCCGGCGTGTCAGAAACGTCAGATTGCGGGTACGGAACCCAAATAGAGACACGCGAATCAATATCCACATCCAGCAATGAAGATGAACTACCAACTAAAAAGCCAGTTCACCAAAAGCCTCATAACGCAAAACAGAGAGCCAACACCAAAGCGCGATCGGGCGTCACTCTCCAAGAGCGGAAGAGGAAGAAAATCGTCAAACGCGGCAAAGCGAATATGTATGTTAAAATCATTAAAATGATCATTGTTATTAACTAGGATCCGCCAACCGTGCGCGGCGGGTGTTGAGCTGAGTCCCTCTCCTTTCTTCTTTTCTTGATAACTTTTGAATGGCTAAACATTGTTTCAATTTGTTTTCGCTATAACATCCGCATTCGGCCCAAACATACCTGAAAAAACTTTTAGCTAATTATCTCGTCGCATTCAGGAGACAACTAAACACAAAAAAAAGTCTCCCAGACGGTTAAGAGTTTCGCTTACGCTCAGCTCAATTATTATTTACCCATATACCTTTTCAGTATCAACGTGCACGGCTTGCAACACAACACACCCACAGACGATGACATATCAAATGTATTGAAGGAATTCACTGTGGATTTCCTCTTGAAGGGCTACAATTCTCTAGTTCGGACTCTTCACACACAGATTCTGACAAATGTGCAATTGGAGATCGACACATCGCATTTTTTTTGGCTCGTCACTTACTTTCTAAAGTTCGCGACTCAAATCGAGCTGGACCTCGAGCACGTCAGCTCAGTGATGTCGTACGAAATAGTGCTCTATTTAACCGCGGAGGGTGTCAATTTGTGCGAGCAGTTCGAATTGGCCATTAAGTTAGATGGAAATGATTTAAAGCCAAGCATAAGGCGTCTGCATTTGGTAAGTACGATAGAATATCCACAATTAATTTGGATAATATTTTTCTCTTACGTAATGTTTTAAACCATTTTTTCTCTCTTATATACAAATTACTTCCCAATAAAGAAATCTAGAATTAAAAAGAAGTTAAAATGCTCGATTTTTTGATATTGAATGCTATTGTTTTATCCACAATTATTTTAGGCAATATTTTTTATAATGGTAGAAGTTTAAATGAAAAACATTTTTTGACTGAAATTACAAACTACTCTAATAAAGAAATCTAGAAAAAGTGCTCGATTTTGTTGAATTTGAAAGCTGTTATTCTGGTACAGGTGGTAACAGCTGTTCGTGAGTTCGTCCAAGCCATCGAAGTGTACAAGAAGTCAGCTCACCTCAGCAACAGCGACCAAGAGCGGCTCTTCAAGCTGCAAGTTAAGATCGTCGAAACAGAGGAACTGAGGTCGCTATTGGTACTCCTTTTACGACATTACAACCCAAAGTATCATTCAAAACAATACCTTCAGGTAATTTATCTTTGTTTTTATCTTTATCTTTATCCTTATCATTTTAATTATGTTTATGTTTACCTTTACCTTTACCTTCATCTCCACCTTCACCTTCACCTTCACCTTTACCTTTATCGTTATCTTTATCTTTATGTTTATCTATATCTTTACCTTTACCTTTATCTTAACAATTCAGTTATATCAAAGAAAAGCGCAAACGAAAATCGTTACACGTTATTTATATATATATATTTTGTTTTAGGATCTAATAGTGACAAACCATATATTACTGATGTTTTTGGACAGCGTTATGAAGTTGCCGGAGTACAACGGAGCCAATGCAATGGTGGAACACCTCAGACAGTGAGTGGATTACACTTTTATTTATTGTTATGTCATAAAATCGAAGACTAGTTAGTAATAAATAATGTCAAATGCCAATATGAAGTAGAATAAAATGCCAACATTAAGTAAGAAAGAAATATAGAATTAAAAGATAAATGAAAAGTTGTTAGTTCATTTATTGATTTATTAGAAAGATTACATTATATAAATCTTTATATACATAATGAAATTAGTATATTTTAAAAAATATTGCCAAGTATTGACCATTTTGTCTACAATATGTTAAATGCCAAAACAAATACAATAAAATGCCAACATGGAGTAGAAAAAAAACCGAAGAATTTATTTTGTATGATCTGCCAGAGATAGATTAAAATTTGTTAGATAGTTCATTTATTGAGAAAGGTTACATGGTATAAATCCCTACATACATATATGAGTTAGTATATTTTAATAATATGTAATATGGCGAGGAAAATGTAGAATATGTGATATGGCAAAATTAAGTAGAAAAAAACTGTTGAATTAAATTTTTTAAGATATCTTTTTTTACGAGGAAGGTTACAGGCTATACTTTTAGCCAAGTGTTGGCAATTTTGCCTACAACATACTAAAAGCCAAAATTAAGGAGAAAAAAATGCCATCATTAAGTAAAAAACGAAGATGAAGACGCGTGCAATATATATTTCTTATTCTCCACAGGTTCGCATCACCAGAGATAATGTATCAATATGGACTCCTCCTGGAGGATTACGAAGGGAACGGGGAGTTTGTGAACGACTGCATCTTCACTTTAATGCACCACGTGGGAGGGGAGCTGGGATGCCTCATATCCCTGTTCCAGCCCAAGATATTGAAAACATTCACCTCCATATGGAAGTCGGAATTCGAAATATGTGATGTATGAATTATTTTTAATTAATAATTATAATAACAGGGCCGGATTTGGATGTGTGGAGGGGGCTCCTAATTATTAATTATTTTCCAAATAATCAAAAATAAGTTGAGTTTGTTGTGTGGTTTTTCTCACAGCAGGGTGTATGGAACACTCGTAGATTTATTTTAAGTTGAAGAGTGCCTTAACTGAAGCTTATTTTTATAAGTATAGTAACTAAATAGTCCTGGCACTACCTACCATTTGATACACAAGTGATCACTGGTATTCATTCAAAGCGGAAAAAGTATAAATAAATATCTGAGAAATATTTTCTGTCGGCTTTAAAAAGTTGTTAAAAAATGGAAATTTGAAATGACTACCTTCTGATATATGGATAAAAATATTATTGTTTTTTTTTGCATAGTAAAAATGCAGAAAAAACAGTTTGGAAGGAAAAACGTAAAAAACGCAGAAAAAAATGGAAGGAAAATGTAAAAGTTGTTAATTTTTAAATATGTTAATCTTAATTGTGGGGCTCTTCTCCCGTGGAGGCCCCGGGCCCCGCTGTACCCTAAATCCGGCCCTGTATACTATAACATACATTATTTATAACATGTGAGCCATGTGATATTACAATATTCGTTTTTTTTTTCGTATTCAAATAGTCATTTCTTATGATATTATGAAATATTCATAAACAAGCGAGCTTGAACTTACGACACTACGAATGTGTACTAGTGTGCGATTTAAATTTTTAATACAAACCCACTTTTACTTGTTGACGTTTAACGTTTTACAGTTAATAACTGTAGAACTAATAACGAAACGAAACGAAACGAAACTGAAAACGAAACGAAACGAAACTAGTAGTTATTATATGTTAATTATTTAACGAAACGAAACGAAACGAAACTAGTTGTTATTATGTATTTTAGGACTGGTCGGACCTAATTGAGTATGTAATAAATACATTCATAAAGAAACCGTACAAATTACAAAACTATTCAAACATACAACTCGAGATGGACATCTTCGATGAGGATATCAAGTTGAAAGATAAAAAGAACACGGAGCCACCGCAGGAGGTGGATGTGAGGAAACATGGAGAGAATATATCAGATGGGTACGTTTTTTTATATATGTTAGATTAATATGGCAACACAAATTATAATGTTAAGTTGGTACTATTGTTTAAGTTTTTTGTTATGTTACGTTTGGCTATATTGTAAATAATACTAGGATCCGCCAACCGTGCGCGGCGGGTGTTGAGCTGAGCCCCACTCCTTTCTTCTTTTCTTGATAACTTTAGAATGGTTAAACATTTTTTCAATCGTTTTTCGCTATAACATCCGCGTTCAGCTCAAACATACATGAGAAAATTTATAGCTAATTATCTCGTCGCATTCTGGAGACAACTAAACACAAAAAAAGGTCTCCCAAGCGGTTAAGAACTTCGCTTACGCTCAGCTCAAAAAATTCTCCCCATGTGTAAATGTGACGTAGTATAACTCTAATAAAATAACGTTATATGCCAAAAAGATTTATTCGTTATATTTAATAATATATTATCCTATATCATATATATATAATCTAATAGATGGAGCGAAGAAGAAATATCATCTTTGAATTGGAACTACATGCAGTGCAACACAGCGTCCGATGTGATCGGAGAAATCGTTAAGCTGTTCAAGGAAGATGGAATAATAAAGTCAAGGGACGCGATTATAAAGGAACTTTACAAACAATTAATTATCAATAAGGAGGAATACGAAAAATTATCAAAAGTCGATACAGATAAGAATTCAAAGGCAATAAACGATAAACGGGACAACGAAATAGGTAAATTGTGTGAGCAACTCAGACAGGATGGAAAATCGAAATTTTTGGACTGGGTCCAAGCTGTTCTCTTGGAAACATGTTTCGCTAAAATACATGTGAATAAGCTGGAAGCTGATAGATTACGTCAAAGCACATACACGATGGAGGAAACACACAAACACGTGTTTGATTCCATGTTGAAGAAAACAACAGATATGCCGGTCATTTCACCGGTGTCCTACCACTCTCTGCGTGAGTATTTATATCAAACAAACTATTTTATATAGCAGGTTACCCGTGCTACGCGACGACGGCTAAAGTGATCAAACATTGTTTGAATTTCCACACCAACTAGGAGGTATCAAACAGGCGCGTTATATTTATTGCAGTTTAGAACGGTTTGGACCTTTGCAAAACCTTTTCTTATTGCACCTATTCAATATGTCAAAAGTCTTGTGTCCAAATTTCAGCTTTCTAGGTATTACGGTTTAGGCTGTAGAGCGATGAATGAGTCAGTGAGTGTCTTTGTGTGTTATATATTAAGATATATGATGTTTCCTTTCAGTTTTAAATCAATCCGTTCCGTTGGTGCCCTGGAACTGCGATCAGGCGTCCATTTGTAAGGATCTAAAGTTCCTGCAGCTCGTTCATAAGTTGGGTTTCCACATGCCAGTTGATACTGGGAAAGTTTTGATAAGAATACCGAGTTTTTGGACCCCCGATTTCCTCTACGAGGTCGCGGAAAAGATATCTCCAATTGATCCATGTAAGTGTTTAACCATTTACTAACATAAAAAAAATATCAATCAACAATTTTAAACCCCACGAATAATTACATAGCAAATAATTACATAGTTCTATCATCAACATTTATTTTTATATTTGATAATTTTCTTATTGACATTCTATTATAATCTATATTTTATTTACCTAATTTAAATTTGTCACCTTAATGTGCAATATTTCTTACAAATAAATTATTGACTGTTGAAGGTGAAATGGAGGGAGAGGCAGACTATCCCTCTCTCTCTCTCTACCAATAACATTAATACTTGTATGTGCGTGTGTGTCTCAGCTAAACTGAAGTTCTCCCCGAGCGAGATATCGGGCGGGTCGTCGTCCCCGGCCCCTCCCCGCGCCCCGCACGGACACGCCCCCTTCCAGATACACAGACAGAAACACGTCGCCACCATCGTCAACTTCACACCCATGTACGTATTATATATGTATATATTTTGCCCATGTTTCTTGCAGTCGCAAGTACTGCAAGCACTGAAGGAATTTACCTTAAGAGTAGAGATCAAATCCTCAGAGACAGATTTTTTTTGATTTTGTAGAACTTATCAAACAAATTACAAATTATCTTTATTAAAATAGTTATGTATACTCGCTTTTGACTTCATTATTACATTAAAAGGTCAGTGTAGTCAGTCCTTGACTAAGCTACCTTTGGAATGCTCTGCAGAGAAAAACTGACCAGAAACTTAGAAAATAGTTGGTCTTTGATTCCAGAATTCAACTATCGAATGCATTTTTTTTGTTAAAAACATACTTCTATGGTCCAATATTCAACTACGATTATTATTAAATTTAAAAGTAATGCTAACATGTATTTATTGTGTTTATATTTTAGGCCGGGATCGTCATTTTCCACCACAGATGAGGACGTGTACAAACCAAACTGGTTGGAAATGGTACAGAAGTCACAGGAGTATAAAATCACTTTGGACTTGGGGAAGTGAGTGAGATATATATCAGTATATTAACCGAATTCTAACTACAGTAAAAAAATATACGTATTTAAAAAAGTATATAGCATTAAAACGATTGAAACGCGATTTTCAAAATAACTAATTTCGTTTCAACTAAAAACAATACTAATAAAACAAATTGAAGTTATGAAATTTTATATATATTTTGAAAGCTAAATTTTATTGATATAAATTTTTTTATAAATTATAATATATATAATAGACCGTAAGCTTTAAAATAGTTCTGAAGTTCGAAAGTTATATACACAATATACTGTATGGAAGCTAGATGTATATATATATATATATATATATAAATGATAGTGTAAGTCCGTATGTAATGACGTAGGTCGATACTGACGGAGGAGGTGTGCGTGTCGACGTCGGTGGAGGCGCCCGCGCTGCCGCCCGCCAAGGACGGCACCGGAGACGCACACAACGACTCCGAGTACAACAGGTATGTACTCGACAACAATATACTCTTTGGGACAATAATGTACTCATTGGGACAATAACGTACTCATTGGGACAACAATATTTCAAACTAGATGAAAACCCGGCTTCCCTCGAGTAAAATGTGGCTCATATACGAGTATAATCTTATAAAATGTAGGTAAATATATTTTCTAGCCATCTATTTATTTATTTATATCTTTTCTATTTTGATTTCCACAATCAATACCAGTAACCACTCGTGTATCAAATGCACTCCATTATTCCTCCTCAGGACTATTTGGATACCATACTTCAAGAAATACTTAATACATACTTCATCAAAAATAAGCTCCTGTAAAGACACTCTCCAATATCAAATAAGGCTATAAAGGTTCCAAACGCGCCCTGCTCTGAGAAACACACAACAAAACCGGGCTTTTTTTTATTGTGATCAGTTATCAAGGAATATTATTGTTGTTTCAACTATGACATCAGTGACACGTAAATATTAGCGAACTTAAGATGGCCTCCGGTGTACATGAAGTTTTTCTAGTGTCAATATGGCGACTGCGGTTTGTTTGTCAGCACCATTACAATTTTATAAAATACTCGACAATCCGTATTTTGGAGATATATGTTGCCGACTCGAAGTCATTATTTTTGTATGTTTTATTATTCAAGCAAGATTTCAATGGAGTCTACCCTTGACGAAATTATGAATATATATAAAACATATGGTTTTTTATATTCCGAAAAGATAACTATTCATTTAATTTCATAAATAAATAAATAATATCTCCTAAAATATTAAAGAAGCTTGTCAAATTCTCATACATAATTATATGTAAATATTATATAATCACTTTTAAACTCAAAATATTTTGTTCATCAGCGTGTGCGAGACTGCGTCGGTGGCGTCAGACCTAACACGTATGTATGTATCGGACGAGGACGAGAAGCCCGAGCCGCTGAGACACGTGAAGCCCCTCGACCTCGCACCCGACGACGCCTCCGCTGAGAAGCGCCCGCGCGTGCAGTTCACGCAGCCCTTCTAATTAAACCCTTCGATAATCTATATCACTTGACGCATTACGCACAGATTAAAAATATTGTTCATTGTATCAAAAGCGTTCGATTTTTTTTTCAAAAAGAGTTTATTAAAATTATTCGACTTTTTTTTCATACAGAGTTTTTATTAAAAGCATTCGATTTTTTTTTTCAAAAAGAGTTTATTAAATCATTCGATATTTGTTTTTAAAAGTTTTTATTTAAAAAAAATAGACTTTTTTTTTCAAAAAAAACTTATTCAAATTAAACAATTCATCACATAAGTTATTACAATTTAATTGTAACTTAGATTTTTAATGTGGTTTTTCCTTTACGTGGTAGAATAGTAATGGAGTCACCTTTTTAGTGTTCTCACATATTAATTATAAATATATTATACTGTGATAGTATAATAAATTAAAATAAATTTTTATTATTTTTTAGGTTTTTTTCAAATTGAAAGCGGTCATCTAAACTGTTTGTAAATTATTTAATAACAATTCTTTCCGTCCATTACTTCTTGGACGTTAAATTATTTTGGAGTGAATTATATATATTTTTTTAATCTTTATCATTACGTCAATGTTATGTTATGTTTGATTTTTATTCCATAATCAATTTAAATAAATAAAAAAAAATTGTCTACGACAAGTTATTTTACAATTTCGTAAGAGCGAAAGCTTTTAACGAATTAGTTACCATCGAATCTTTTTTAATATTTTTAATTTAAATCAATATTATTTTTTTTATGTTTGATTAGATTTTATTGAATAGAGAAATAAGCAAGATAATTGCAGTAATAAAAATTTTGATAAAAAAACCGCAAATTAATATTTTATTAGAACGTCGCTAATGTGACCCAGAAGTGACTGTTTGTAAGGGTCATTTTTATGTATAATTTGTATGAATTATTGGGGTCACTTTTTATATATTTGTATGAATTATCTTTATGTATGTATGAATTATGTTTATGTATGTATGAGCGTATGTACAATCACGTTATATAGGTTATCGAAGATAAATAATTATTTTATATCGATAAAGAATTTAATAAATATTTTACTTGCGATAAATTTTTTGGACATAATTAAGTATATTTTTTATTTGATTAAGAAATTATATTATAATAATTACAATTTAAGACAAACTAAAGTTTAATATATCAATTAAATAAATAAAATTCACCCGCGTCTTTTTTACACATACGTATCAATCCCCTTAAAGATATTTTCTAATATAATCATAATAATAACTGAATTTTTTTCTTGAATCTACATCTCAATTTATTTTTATTAAAAAATATACTTATTTTTTTTACATATAATTTAATTAATAATTTCCGAACGGACAATTTAAATGTCATAAAAAAATAAAAATGTCAGTTGTTTTCATAAAATAATTTATTTCTAAATTAAAAATAACTATTAGTTCTATTACACATCTAGTAACAATAACAAATAATAAAAAATATCTTATCACACTCAGTCGTTATGCAATTCGCGACCATTGGAAACTTACGTAATATAATTAGAACGTAATCTTGCTTGTGCTGTAAGAAGTCTATATGTCACTATTTTTTTTTTTATTAACTTTCATAGCTCAGGTACGTTTGTTTTGGATATTAATGGCCTCTCAAATTTAAATGTGCTGGCTGATTGAATCTGTTGAGGTAATTTTGTATGGCGGATTGATAGTTGTTGGAGTTAAATGAATTATGTCCGTCTTGATCATCCGCTCCGTGGTATTCCTGGTTGTACTCTGATTGTGGTTCTCCATAATGGCCGTCACTTTCTTCATCGTGGTTTATTGCCCCGTAACCTGCGGGAGCGTCGTTTTCTTGAACCTGATAAGAGTTATCGTGTTGGTTCTGGAGCTGTCCGTGTCCAACGTCAAGAGCTTCATGTCCAGCCGCGATTTGTGGACCGTGTTGTTCATACGGAACCCTCACTATTTGGGGTACCGGTACCGGGTAGGGTTTGTTTACGTGTACCGGATAAGGTACTTTTTCTATAACTTTAACGGGATAAGGTACTGGAACTTTGACTGCAACAGTTTTAGTGATCTTTATAACTCTCACTGGAGTTTCAGGTATATCTACGTGCTGGCCTAGATCCTGCAGTTCGCTATCGTAGCCCTCTACAGGTATCACTTGCCCTTCATGGTGTGACGACAAGCTGAACGTGGCGCAGCAGAGTAAGATTATTAATTTCTGAAAATTAAAAAAAAATTCAAGTAAAACAACAATAAATTTTATTTTTAGTCTATATATGTACGATATTAAAAAAAAGTGACTGAAGACATAGATGGTTTGCGTGAAATCTGAATTAAAAAAGATGCTTCTTATCGACATGCTAGTAGCTATGAATATTACACATTGCACAGATTCCAAATAATTGGGATACGATCTGGTACATGATATAGTTATATAATGTAACCCGTCAAAAATACACAGCAGCCTATTATGAACACCTCTATTGGAAAGGGGGCTTTTATACAGAATAGAAATGTCTATACGGTAATACTTCTTCGAATTATAATACGATAGGAAAAAACAAATAAATTGAATTGTAGTTGACCATTTTGATTATAATATTCCTACCGATCGTTATATACTATTTGAATAGGACTCGAAATGATTGATATTTGATCTAAAATAAAACGGATGTTATATAAATATGATGTAATTTTCTAATATAACGCAAGTAGGTCGTAGTAAAATATAACAAAAAAGATACTAACCGATATTTCCATTGTGACGTAAGTGAACGTAAGTCGGAGGTACAACACAAACTATCACAACAAGTGTAGTTTGTTGCTTTATATAGCTCCTGAGAAGCTACACTATTACTTTCTTCGACCAGACTGGGTTGGAGCTAACTCGGCGGGACATTCACTATTGTAGCATCTAATAACTGGATAGACCTTTATTATATCGGCGGAAGAACGTCTAATCGCGATCTCTTGATGGCTTCCTGACGTTATTTAATATCACTCTTGCAATAATTAACTTTAGAATGACATGTTTAACACTAAACCTACCAAGTACCGGTCAAATTGACCGTTCTTAAACTTTTGTCAAACTTACACATTCTTAAACGTTATGTTATATATCATTATCAAACTGCATGACAATTCTTAGAATATGCATATAATATTTTCTTCACTCTTTACTTTTAGTTATTTCCATTATTACCTGCGTTATATAATAAAATAACTTTTAATTAACGGTCAATTTGAGGGCGTGCGGTAGGAACAGGTACACAAGAATTGTCGGTAGGTTTAGTGTTAATTCAAATTACAACAGTATTAAAAGCATCCTCATTGATGATTCTACTATACGTTTGTATGGAATTACTAAATGGTTGAACTGTTTTTTTTTGTGTATTTAACTAGCTTTTCACATGTTTTCATATCATCAACAATCAGAGGGATAAAGACGAAATATAATTTCTTGTAACTGATAAGTTATAACGCATAACTTAATAATTAAAGTTAGATAACTTAGTTTGATTATAGATCACTTGTAACGTAAGCAATTACTAAAACAGGATTTTATTTAGATCCCATCCCTTATATTTTATAAAGATAAAAAAAATTATATTAATTATCAAACAAGAAATATGACTTTCAACTTATTAGATAGTCTATTAATTTTAAGAATAGAACAGATAATTAACAATAATCACCGCGTTTGATAATATTAAAGTAAAATCAAAGCGTTTTCTTTAAAATAAGTTTTATTGCGATGTTGCTTTAAGCAATTTAGACTGATTTTCTTGATTAGTATATATATTTAAAAAAGGTCTACTTTATATCCAATACATTAGATTCTGAAGATTAATCTCTTAAAACTAAACTTGGGAACCAGAAATTTTTCATGTTTGGAAATAAAAATTTCTTATAGTATATACAAACCCACTGACAAATCAGTTAATAATTGCATTATAGTCAACAGTGCTGTAAAACTCAAGAATGAAATGTGAAAGTACAGTATTAGACAAATATTACCATTTTTCAAAGCTGATTTTTTTACGGATTCTTATTACATTTATACATATGCACCTTGAATATGAATATAAAATAGAATCCGCCAACCGTGCGCTGGTGTTGGCGGGTGTTGAGCTGAACCCTTCTTCTTTCTTCTTTTCTTGATAACTTTTGAATGGCTAAACATTTTTTCAATCTGTTTTCGCTATAATATCCGCCTTTGGCTCAAACATACATGAGAAAATTTTTAGCTTATTATCTCGTCGCATTCTGGAGACAACTAAACACAAAAAAGCTCTCCCAAACGGTTAAGAGCTTCGCTAACGCCCAGCTCCAATTAACTTTTCCATACAAACCAACCAAACTAAAATAACCAATATTTTCTTATATATAGTTAGAAGTAGGTCAGAACTATTGCAATAAATTAAGCTATAGATTTAAGAAGATTTATTATCCAATAATTTATAATAGGTATTGATTTAGTTTACATTATTAAACTTTCATTCTATCGGAGAGCACTCTCACTATGGAGCCAGCGCCTCCAATGTTAAATGCCTTCTCGTGCCACAACAGAAGATGTCCACTGGAGCCTTCGGACGGATACTCAAAGCCTCTATAGATATACTTCATTAGGATATCTATGTCATCTAGAGACAGGTTACCGACTGCTTCCTCAATTTGAACTGACTTTATTGCGAGTAATACTTTTAAGGTAAGAGCCAACGCATTATCCTAAAATTAAAATGTCATTACGTAATAGTAATTAATCACTTCAGCTACAGCCATCTTACATTTTAAATAATAACCCAGATGGCATAAAGTTTGTTATAAATATATAACCTTAATATAACAATTTCTTTGATTATACAAATTTTTCGAAATTCCCATCTGCCTATATGAGTTAATACAAAATATACCTAAATAAATAAATAAATATATATACATAAATAAATTTAATATTATAAATAAATAAATTTACATAGATAAATTTGTCAAAATCATTTTCTAACATATATATTCAATAAAAATATTATTAGAACAACACTACTACACACTACTTACAACTTAACCTTTACATAACATATATAAATAATACTTCTCAACAGGTTAAGATTTATTTTCAGATAGACTTTATTAACTATATGTAAATGGAAAATGCAAGGTTTTTATTAAAATGTGTTTCATTTATTATTAGTGACAATTGTTGGCTATAATAGAGAAAGCAGATTAGTTGTGTAAAGTTAAGATTAATAAAATTAATAAACATTTTTTTTACTTATTAAAAAACAAATGATAGACAAACCTCTTTATAACAAACCTCTTTGTAACAAATACTTTTTCTATAAATATATATAATATACAGTTATACATTAAACTTACCTTAATCTGTTGATCCGTAGTACCCAGAGGTGCATTGTTTAAAACATGTTTTAATGCATCAACATATTGACCTGTATTTTTATATGTAAGAAAATAAATTTTTGGATATAATTTTATTATGAGGATGTTCTCACTAAATTTAGAACTAATGAATTAAAATCATTGAAGTCAACACACACAAATACTTGAACTTATTATTTTATTGTTTATGAAGATTTCACTTAATCCTCATCCTCATCCTCATATACATTTTTTATATAACACCTTTTTATTACTAAACTTTTTGATATTCTGATTGAAAAATAGCAATAACTGAAACCTTATAGTTCAAGTATAAATAAGTTGTCAGATAAAATACATTATCTCTTAGAATCAAATCAAATTATATGTTATATATGGATTAACCCATAATAACTTTTAGCCTATACGAGACATATAATTTTACTTACGGTTTAAATTAATGATATACAATAATCACTTTCTACTTTATGATAAACAAAAAACAAACTTCAAAATGTAATAATTTTATAGTGATAACATGTAAATACACAGAAAATATAGGCTTAGTAGATTATTGTGATGTTAATTCGAAATGATAAACCTTTACAAACATCGTGATTCATTCAAAAGGATATTGGTTGAGTAATGCACACACTTCGCCATCGTCAGGCCCAGTGGGTACAGATTGATCGGACTCATCTTCCTTAAAGTTGTCTTCATTATATTGATCAATATCTATCTTACGAAATGCCGAATTTGAAGTATTTTTTGCCATGGTTATTATTATAAAAAATCGTTTCTTTTTTTCTTGTGACAAATTGAATTGAGATAAACAACTCCCAATTCACAATAAGACTATTGATTTGACATTTGACATTGACATATAAGTAATATGTGCCATCTGCATTATGTTGATATCCGTCATTAAACCTTTAATATTGTAATATATTATTATTAATTTAATATTATATCATTTTATTATATATATTTTTCTATATTTCAAGTCATATAGTGAATGAAGCCATAACAAAAAAAAAATCTTTGAACCTTAAACAGACGATAAATATTCACGGATTCTATATAATTTAAAAATCATCAGAATACATCGGTTCAGTTTAAAATGCTGAAATAGAAATGTAACTCATTTATACAATGGTATGTACTGGTAATGACATAATTATTGATTTTTTTTTCTTGGATTTTCTAATCTCGGGGCATAATCGCCCATAGTCTCGTATGAACCCAATGATCAGGCAATAAAGTGTTGCAATTGTTATATGATAATTGCAGTTTTAATAAATAAGTGAGAACAATAACATTGTGTAATATGATTTCAAAACACCTATTTCTTGCTTTTTTAACGTTCCTTTATTTTTTCCAGTTTCTAAGGGTTTCAAAGTTTTTTTAGTTACACGTGCTTGCAAGTGATCATGGACGACGATAATTGCCACACTTTTCAAGCATTAATCATAAACCCTTTGAGAAATAAAGCCGTTTAATACAGCTTTGCTATAACTCCATAGTCACCACATCCCACAATGTGCTCACTGCTTTAGTCTGTGTTGTTTAATATTTCATATACTGTAATTTTTTCAATCAACAGACTGTCAAATGTCAAGTGTCTAGCTGTGGTGTCTAGCGAGCAAATTAGTTATGTTACGTTCTGTCTTTTGCGTGGTGAAATAGATAATAATGATTCTTTCGTAATTCTTGGGATTAATTTAATTATATTACATTACTTTTTTGCAGTTTTGCAAAAGACATTCTTTTCACCCGATAATATACCTAAATATTCTCCAGAATGACAATGGGTGATGAATTACCTGTCACTTCTTTAGTTTTACCTGTTCTTATACGCCCTGTTTTGACTCAGGTAAGTGGAGTTTGATAATTTGCAATAACAGCTATTTTTTAGGTTTTTTAATGTCTAATTATTTAAATTTTTAGTTGGAAAAATATGACCTAGGAGCCTCACAAACGCTGCGTGCTGCTCTTACAAAAGCTGAAGCTGCTGTGCCAGGACTCAATTATGATTTGGTTGCTGGCATTATGAGAAGAGCTGACATTCCTGTCAATATGAATGAAAGTTTACTCCGTCTTCAAGGAACTCTAACAGATGCTGAATGTATGTTTTTATTTTTACATTAGAATTAGATATTTTTTTAATTATCTTTGCACTTAGATAATCACATTTTCTTGTTATCACAAAGTAGTTATACTGATACTCTTAATCTTGTGTATTAACAGGTGTAGACTTAAAATTAAATAGATCAGAAGAAGCATTCCAAGAATTGAACAAGAAATCTGCCTCGTTGAAAAAGATACTCAGCAGGATTCCAGATGAAATCACTGACCGGAAAACATTCCTTGAAACAATTAAGTAAGTTAATACTACATTGACTGTTTGATGCAATTATTTTTGAAATGCTTATATGAAATATAAAATATATATACAATAGTAAATGACTTGAATCTTTGGTTATATGTCAATTTTCCTTTAATGTATATATTTAGTTGTATATATATTCTGTTAAAGGTAATGTTATGATTATTTTTAAGGGAAATTGCATCAGCGATAAAAAAATTATTAGACGCTGTGAATGAAGTGTCCACATACACTCCTGGTCCGGGGAAGCAAGCTCTCGAGCAAAGGAAAAGAGAATTTGTTAAATATTCTAAAAGATTTTCAAATACATTGAAAGAGTATTTCAAGGAGGGACAGTATGTATATTATTTAAGAGAATTGTTATAATAAAAAAAAACATTACCAGCATACAATCACATTACTTACGTAATCAAATTAAGATATTACTTAATTGGCTCGTTACTTAACATAATGCAATAATGCCAACATTTTAATGAACCAACACTAGTACTTACTTGCTTATCTTCACGCCATATCCCTTGCGGGGTAGCAAGAGACGACGGAGCGCCAAACGCTACAGTCCCTGCATACCTCTTTCACCTCGACCATAGACATCAACCTCTTCATACATGGCCTCCGGGGGGTCCTCGTGCTTTTACTAACACTAGTACAGATGAATTTTGTTTTATTTTTCAGAGCGAATGCCGTTTTCGTGAGCGCACTCTACTTGATATATCAAACAAATCAGATCCTATATACCGTGAAGAACAAGTCTGAATAAAATGATTAAATATTTTGAATTTAATAAAAAGTACCTAACAAAGTCTATATTCATTAGTAGTACTATAGTATAATACAAATTAAGATATTTTCATTTTTAATTTAGTTGTTAAATAATTTTGGATTGTTTAAAATTTATTTCTGTATTTCTTTAGAATTAAAAAATATTAATTTTTTAACGTAAGTTAAACCAAACAATTTTTTATTTGTAATATTAAATGTTTACAGAAATCTTAGTTATATGTATATTCATATCGTGTAGCGTTAAAAAGTATGTTAATATTATTTCTAACAAAAGTTTATATTTTGCCTATATTTAAATATAAGGTCGAAAGTTATTGTCTTATTATTTTCAGTCCCTGACCAGTATGATGTTTCAATAGTAAAATAATAAATTTAAGTAATTTCAAAGTTAACATTTTAAATATGCTTATTTTATTTACTTTGGTATCTTTAAATCAAAATTATATATTAATTATTATTTTTAAATGTTATTTAGTTCTATCTTGTAATATAGATTCCGGAAGCAAGAGTAAGTTTATAAATTTTTTTTACCTAAACATCAAAAAGTGTTAACAAGTATGAAATATTATATTTATTAATAATATTAAGAATAAATTGTTTTGATAATAATATTAAGACTGCAGCAAGAAAAATATTTCCATAGTTTTGCGTAAAT
Organism: Melinaea marsaeus rileyi; assembly: GCA_918358865.1. Classification (NCBI taxonomy): domain Eukaryota; kingdom Metazoa; phylum Arthropoda; class Insecta; order Lepidoptera; family Nymphalidae; genus Melinaea; species Melinaea marsaeus. The sequence goes on from OU911089.1 coordinate 25,525,375, forward strand.
CGCTTTTAAATTGAGGACAAAAATGACTAACATTTTACATGTAGTATTATTTTTATTCTTTAACAGATGGCGTTGTTTTAAAAAAGTGAAACGTAACCCATTCTTAATACGTCACAGTTTATACTAAAGTGCCAAAATGGAATTTCCTTATCTCACGGTCGAATAATTGAAATATCAAGACTTATTTTGCACTATAATAGTCACTTTAAAATACTTGCATACAAAACGTCACGAAATTTCATTCAATAATATAGAATTTCATGTAATTTGTAGGTACATTCCATACAAAATCGATTAGAATATTAATTAACTATGTTAAAAATGTTGCTTGTTTCTGACATGCATCACAATAGAGAAATGTTTATATTTTTTTGCATAAATTTTAAAATATCATATGATTATAGCAATTTACATAAATGTTACCGCTCTATGATTGGCTGGTTTTGGCTTGTAAATGGTCATTGTTATAATAATTAATAAGTATACAGATTTTTCATTTCTTGTATAACACCAGCGTTTTTATTTGTTTACTTTAAATACGTTATACAAGTATGTTACCAAATTCATTGAGGAAACAGAATCTTCGCCTAATTAAACTTAATAGGAACCCAAAAAAAAGAAGGTATTTTTTAATCCTATGCCTACTAATGCCTATTATAGGCATAGAAATAACATAAATTAATTCTGAAATAAAGCTGTCATTTGTAAGATATTTTGTCATTTATAATAATATATATATTATATTATATAATGCGTATAAATAATAGTTATCTGGTGTTTGCAATGTCTTTGTTGTTTTTTGATTACGGAAGTGTAATATATTATTTCTTGTCCTCTTCTGAATCTCAAAACAAGTGAGTCCAGGATAACAACAGGGTTGGTCACGATGTAAATCTTATGAACCAAGTTTACAGCCAGTTGAGTAAACTTTATAATTTCTCTTTAATTTAACAGCAGATTGCAAAAAAAAAAAACTTAAATATTAAATAAAAGTAATAGTGTAAGAGCTTTCTGTTCCTTGTTTTATTATTAGAATAATGTTTAGATATTTTCGTATTCGATTTCGTGGGAAAGGTAGCAAGTTTTTAGCGTCGTTTTTATTTAATTTAAGTTAAAAACAGTTTCGTGACTGCGTTGACGTGGGTCATGAAGCCTGCTAGGTGATTCGTCTCGTCGTGCGACAGCGGACAAAGGCTGGTCGACGGTCGTGCCTCTTGAACCCGATGAGTCTCGGCCGTCCTAGCCCATGACACTTGACACACCACCCGCTACCCACAACCTCACATACTTCCGCGTACCAACCTTTTTCAAACCAATTTTTCTGTTGAAACGCGGCGATCCAATTCGAAGGAAATAAATTAATTTTTTATTGAGGAAGCTGTGAGATTAATGAAAAACTATCCAAATAGATCGCTTGGTTACAGTTCATGTCGAATTGAATTGACCATAACTTCATACGAAGTTATTACTACATATACCTATATATGTATTGTTATACAATTAAATTATTTAAATAGGGTTCCGTATATAGTTTTGACATATAAAAAGAAACGATTTCTTGTAGAGTTTTTTGTTAATACGACATATAATTTAACCTAGTAGGTTGTTAGAGCAACCATTCAACAATAGGTCACTTTCTTTCCGGATCGAATACGTTCATCTTATGACACCAAATCTTAACAATGAGTCAATCATGTGGATCAGTTAAAATATTCATAGCTTTAAAGCGGAGGCGTAATCGATTATATTTTGGACGTGCCTGTCCCGAGCCGCGCTGTGTGGAGATGAAAGTGTACGATACTGGAGCTTTTACATTACCGAATAGACCTATATGGTTTATTTAATATACAGGATAACTTTTTTTTAAAATTTTTGTCTAAAAAGATTGCTGTTCAAAAAGTTTTTATTACACAATTTGTTTTAAAAGTTATTATTCGAAATTTGTTTTGATTTATTTACCCTTAAACCCATGCAAATATAAATTTTAAAAGGTCCTTTTTTTTTTGCCTGAAATTAACAGATTCAAGTACGTTACAATATAGTTACAGAAATATATAGACTAAAATATGCAAAATAAATGAAAAAAACTTCGAATATCCTATAGATTTAGGTGAATTTTAAGTGAAAAAAATATTTTTCATTGTTTTTAATCGTAACATTATCATCACCATTATTGATATATTTAGCAGGTGATAAAAAAAACCTAACTTAACCCATGCTTCTTATCTTTAAATATTTAATGCTGCCTATAATTTTGTATCGATAAACTTTATTCGATTCAACTATTATAATCGATTAGTGGTCAGAATATTTCTAATAGGGGCATACTTTATATAGGCAATTTTGAGTACCTAGATTTAAAACATGTTTCTGCCATTTGGTATCGTATGTCTGAATCTTGAATGTCCACTAATGGGAGCAGTTATACGCAAGACGGACAGAAAACCCAACCGGTTTTTATCCTTTTCTTACGAAACCCCTAAAACGGGATGGATTGTCGTATTAAAGTTCAATTTATAACCATTTACGTATTACCATACCAGACTGTTGAAAAACCTAGTTTAAAATGCAACACACATTGGATTTATTGTTCAGTATCATCCCGTAATTGTTGCACATCAATCTAAGTTAACAGTTGCAAAAACAATACATTTGTTATGTGATATTAACATTCGATAACCGTGATTTATACCGGACGTTCAGATTTTACATTATTCAGATAGCGATGCATGAAAGTTCAACGACGAATTTTGCTTAATTCAGCATCGAGTGAGGTTTGTGGCAATAGCGCACTTCGCGTTTGTTTTGTGGTCGTACATATATATATTGAGATATTGGTTTAAAATTTGTATTTATTTCAGGTTATAACTACACAAACTAAGTCTTTGTTTACATCTTACAAAACAGCATTTTTTTTAAATGTCTCCCGACATACAGTAGAAAGAATAGAAAAAATTGGCACCGTCGCCATCTTTAATTTGCCTATCCAATGGTGGTAGTATAGTTTTATAGTTATGCTACTGTTCTGTAAGATATCTAGCGACGTCTTGTTGTTTTTTATTTAATTAATTTAGTAGTAGTTGTGGGTGTTTTAATTTACAATTCGTTTAAAAAAATTATAGCCGTCCATTATGAAAAACACTGTATCAGATGTACGTGGACATGTATCATATCTAGATTACCTCTAACAGACGAATAGCTAGCAAATATTAATAGATTTCAACAGGCAGTCACATATATTAGATTAAATGTTTTGTGATTTGTTAAATTTCCATGCTTCAGCAGACAGATGTGAGGATAACATTTCGGTATAGCAACGTGTCTAATGTGATGCCTAATAAAATATTAATGTAGCATCTGCTGGCGTCGGAGCGAGCCGCATATGAAATGTCGTCTCCTGACGGCGATCTTCGACCAAATCTATGATAATCGCACCCGCGCTGCATAATGCGCTGTTTTGACGGGTCAAGTGTCTGTTTCTTGTATTACAAATCAATTCCGAGAACAAAGATAAATAAAAAAAAACATTATAATATAAACAATTTATACAATTTAAGTAATCGCTAGTGCTAGTGCATGCTTTCGCAATTCCCATGAGCGATTCCCACAGGACCAATGAGGGTCACTCGTGAGATATTGTGGCGCTTCGCCCCGCACCCGGCATCTGCTCCCTGTCGTGGGAGTGTCGGAAACTGATCGCACATCACATAACAATAACAAATAAACGAGCCGCCGGTGACAGGTCACCCGGACTTACCCCTCGGAAGCTGTGGGAACCTTTCAATTAATAATATACACTCAATCCCCGTTATGGGTTACACAAACTCAAACTATGGACTGCACAATGTTCGAAACGGTGCCTTGTGATACACATTGTTATGTCTCTTATGCGGAACTGATTTTGTTTTTTATGCATGACCAGTCCCCAAGATTAAGGTATTACTGAAAAGTAACAAGAAATTTCTATAGACACTTCTATAGTTTTCTTAAACTACATTTTATATTTCTTAACCCTTTCAACTCTAAAATTTTCAACTTTCAACTCGTAATGTTCATCAAATTTTATTATTTTTGTTATTAAAACAATCTGTTGATGAATAAATAGAAAGTAAATAAATGGTTTTATTTAAATTCTATAAACAGCAAATGAAGTTAAACCACTCAATACGATTTAACACTAAACCTATCAAGTTCCGGTCAAATTGACCGTTCTTAAACTTTTGTAAAAGTTACACATTTTTAAACGTTATAACATCGTTATCAAACTACATGACAATTGTTAGATTATGCATATAATATTTTCTACATTCTTTACTTTTAGTTATTTCCATTATTACCTGCGTTATATAATAAAATAACTTTTAATTATCGGTCAATTGGACGGCGTGCGGTAGGAACAGGTATATAAGAATTGTCGGTAGGTTTAGTGTTAACTATTCGAAGGAAGAAACCTATTTACTATTCTATATTATACAAAGATTAAATGACATCTGTAACATGTTTTTAAAACAAAATGGTTATAATACACCATATTAAACCCTAAAGCAGCACTTGTAATTGAAATAATTCGTAATGGTATGTTGCTGATAGCCTTCTAATGCTCTCTGTTAGGGGTGTATAATATTAATTAAATTGGATCATTTTGTGATGACGTCAGTCCGTGACCCGCGAGGGGTCGTGAACCATCTGACACGTAACCAGCCCTGCATGACCACGGAATAGTGCCCTGATATGTGCATCGATAAATTAATGTTAAATAGTTATAATTAGATAATTATTAACATAAAAAGATGTTATATTTTGTATGTATGTATATAGAAATAATGTTGTCTTTTAATATTTATTAAACATAGGTATATCTAAATCAGTGTAATTAGTTTCGTGAAAATATGGTACTAAATTCTTGATGATGATTGATGATATTAAATTCTTATTAGTAAAGTGTTTTCTGATTTGAGTTTTGTTTTCTTATTATCTTTTCCACTTAACTATATATTTATATATATATATACTATTTTAGTTTCTCTACTGCAATTCTTACCTTAGCTATTATCTATTGATATTTTTAATGAATATTCAAATAATTATCCATTATAAAAGTATATATCTCTATTCTACTCTTTACGTGTCGGCACATTCAAATATAGGTGCATTTTTTAGTTTTATTTTGTTTAGTAGTTTAGTTTTAGTTAGTAGTTTAGTTGCTGATCTTCTTAATTCTGCTGTTGGATATTTAAAATAAATTTATTAACAATTAACACTAAACCTACCGACAATTCTTGTATACCTGTTCCTACCGCACGCGGTCAAATTGACTGGTAATTAAAAGTTATTTTATTATATAACGCAGGTAATAATAGAAAGAACTAAAAGTAAAGAGTGTAGAAAATATTATATGCATATTTTAAGAATTGTCATGTAGTTTGATAACGATATTATAACGTTTAAAAATGTGTAAGTTTTACAAAAGTTTAAGAACGGTCAATTTGACCGGTACTTGGTAGGTTTAGTGTTAAATATTATATATGTCCTTAACGCGGTATTACATATATAGTATTTATTTTATTTACATATATTAATGTATGGAGATGGTACCATCATGTTCCAGGCCATAAGTTTTTCGATTATATCAGACGCGTGGCGATACCAACTGTCGACGGTCGCGTGCCCGCTTAATAAGCTCTTAATGAAATTAACGACTGTTACAACGTGCCATATTGTTAGGGATGACCAACAGAAATATAACAATTATATATTCCGTGTTTTTGTTAACTCCCCCATTCCAGTGAATTAATGTTACCTGCTGGCAGCCCCAAATTATAATTACACTCGAATCTCAATTGAGTTTGTGATAAAGTGATGATGAGAATCATGTAATTCTTTGTAATATAACATAGCAAATAAGCTTCTTCCTTCGAGCTACAACTTATATTATTTTTAGCTAATGATTTACAATTAAATCGGATTAAAATTGCAATATATTGTAATTTATTAAGTAACATCTCTTCTGCGGTAATAGTAACATAATATTCATATTTTATAAAAAAAATTCGTTACAAAATCTCAACCGTATATTTCTTATAAAGGAGAAATGGTGTCAATTCAAACGTGACTCACGTGTTCTTGTCGATAAGTATTGGAGAACAAGTATTCTTTGTACACTATCAGGGGAGGAACTGTTTACTCACGGGTTGCTTAATGTCACCATTCCTAACGGGAACCGCGATCCCTCCAGCTCAAGACACACGTGCGGGATCGCAAACACATGTGTTCAACTATTCACACCGGCTCCTTTTAGAATGATTAGATAAGATACGTTATAGGCAATTAGTTTACACGATTTAGGACAAGCTTTTTACGATATTATAATAATCTATAAGCTCTCCAATAAGAAATATATTTACATATAACTAATGTTGTCAAAAGATATTATATGATACTTAAAATATATATTTACATTATTGTAAATCAAAGCTATACATACATATATACATTATAATAATATATATATATATATATATATATATATATATATATATATATATAATGGATAAGTTCTAACTAGTTGTCTTTTTCATAACACTCAGATACTTAATATTATGATTTACTTTTTATTAGACACCATTTTTAATATCTTCAAAGTTTAGATTTATTATCTTCATAATTATTTTAATGAATCATTATAAATTCACATCTAATAAAGTTTTAAGAAGGTAATTTCCTGTTTCAAATATCAATATTACTTCACCTTAATCTATATTTAAATCTAACAGTAAAGACTGGATTGGACTGAAATAGAAATATATATGGACTGAAATATAAATATACATGAACTGAAATATAAATATATATATAAAGGCTAGATAATTTATATAATATTATAATTTAATTAATTCATTCTATATATGTATTATTTGAGCTGGGAACGGATTCAACCACCTGCCCGGCTTCCGATTGCTTATTGACTTTGAAAGGGACTCCAGTTAACGGCTTCAACAAACTCACTATCAGACAATTGAATAACTAGTTATAATTAATTCATAATAAATATGCACTACTTCTTTGATCCGGTTTTCCCTGTGTATTAGAATATAGGTTAATGCATATTAATGATTAAAATATATTAATATTGATTTTTTTTGTAACGTTTATAAAAGATTTATAACTATACAGATTTGAATTTTAAATTTTATTTTTTTGTTACAGAACGGAATAAAATTTAATATTATGTGTAAGTTATCAATGTTTCATATTCCCATATGAGTGATTGTTTGAGAAAGCCGAAAGTTTATTTTAAAAACTCCTGAACTAGAATACTTTTTGTGACGGAGTTCCGGAGACAAGGTACACTTAGGCTCAAACGAAGAATCTGGGGATCTCACATGGAATCGAACCAAGGACCTCTACCTCTAACCACTACTAATAGCTGTACACATGACTTTGCTCGGAATATGTTTATTAAATAAAAGTAGCCTAAGTTATTTCTTGTAACATCAGCTGTCCAGTGAAAGTCCTGAGATTAATCGGAACAAACAGACGGACAGAAAAAAAACAAAAAATTTTGTAAGTACCATATATACATTCATATGAATTATATATATATATATATATATATATATATATATATATATATACATATATGAGTGGTTGAGTCTGTCCTGCTGAGCGGATGTAAGGACTTAAATACAAATCGTATTTATCTAAGAGGCACATACACATACACATACACACATACACCACGTGCTAGTAGTTCCTACATAACACTCAGGTAAAGGGGAGCGCACAGCTGTTTCCACAAGAGCAACATTAAACCACGCCCGTTTAGTTTCGTCTTGCAAATTAATGATTACAAATCTATTTATACAGCATTTGTATAATAACTTTCATTTGAATAATATATATTTGTATTTTAATAAAATTTAAGAAAGTTTTTGTACGTATAAAGGAACTAAACTTTAAACTAGGATTTTAACTATTGTATGTTAAAATGTAGGATATTTTTGTTTATTTAATAGTAAATTAAAGTAATAATTTAGTCTTATTTACATTACCGCTCAGCTGACTGCGGAATTCAAAGCTTAAAGCTTAACAAAGCTTAACAATGGTTTACGCAATGGCAGTTTGGCGGTATTGACGGTGAGTTCTTTGAAAGCGAGATGGTCCCTCGGATCAACCTGTGAAGAATCCTTTGTTAAGGAAGAATGCGTCAAATTTTGCAGCTGCCAGAACCATACGTTACGTTGAAGTCAAAAATAAATTTTGGCGATTTTTATTTAAGTTTATCACTGAATATATATACTATAACACATTTCATCCATTTAACTTAGAAAAAAAATACAAAATCACTATTTAATTACGTATAATATATTTAAATAAATCACAATTATAGTCAAAAAATGTTCAATATAATCAAACACCATAGCTATAAAGTAAGGCTTCAAAGCGTCTTTATTTTTAGGTTATTCTTAAATATTGACTAATCTTTCTCAATATCAAAATATAACCAATGTCTGTCTCCTTACACTCAAAATTAGTATTCAATGATCGAAACACAGCTTTTCTCTTGTTAAAGTTAACGCAAGAACAGAGATAGCCAGCAACAGATAAGTGTATCTCAATCCGTGTACCAGCTTAACCAGCTTAATTGACAAGCGGTCCGCGCGTTCACATCATCCATCAATACACTCCTCCAGTATGGTGTTGTAAATGCAATAATAGCTTAATAATAATAAAAATACTTTATTGCACACCAGAAAAACAAATTTTAATTTACACGTTACATACAATAATTTGGTTATACAAAAAGCGATAAGGCCCATCGCTAATAAGAGATCTCTACCAGGCAACCTTTAGATTAAGGATACCCTGTGGTAGTAGTACAAGGGGGGGTGGTAGTAGAACAACTTAATGATACATATATACTGAACCTTTCTTATTAATTTTATTTGTTATATTTGATTTCTATTGTTTAAGTTTTCTTTTCGTAATATTGTTAATAAATAACCGTCTTAATAACTTCTTATTAACTCAAAAGTGCGTGTAAATGTGTACTTGAATAAAGATATTTTGTATTTAATTTTATGAATGTTTCTACTGTTATTGGTCTTTCTAAATGCTTACATATTAAACTATTTGTATATCAAATATTCAATTCTTCATATGGTCACAGCCAGAATTTAATCTAGGTTTAATATGTTGTAATAAGACTTCATAAAAGTAAAATGCGTACCATATAAGGTGTAATATTGATATATAATACAGACAAACAATACAGACAAACCTTATAATATAATTATTTTAAAATATAGTTCGTGTAAAGTGTAAAGTGTAAAGTTCGTGTTCCGGTAATTGAAGAGAATAGTGGCTTGTTAAGGGAGCTGCTATATAGTGATAAAATCCAGATTGCATATTAATTTCAGACAATTATATTATGTGTGGTATAATTGAGCGAAGGGAGCTGAGCGCTCTATGTGAGACTTTTGGAATCCCATGTCCGGGGTTGGCATGAAAACGACTTTACCGATCTTCAAGAAATTTGTCACATTTACAGCGATGGTTATTGCGATGGTTTAAAAAAAAGTGAAAAAAAAAATCTCATGTCGTTGAGGAATAATCACCAAAAAATGACAGTCCCATAGACTTCAATGTAAAAAAAATATAATTAAAGTTATACAAACGTTATTATGTGATATTTAATTATTCTGAATTGATGGTGGTTTACTCGCTTCGCTCAATTCGCCGAACTCTACCGAGATTTTGCGAGCCCAGCGAGTCAAAATCGAGGTCCGGTTCGCGCCCTTAATTAATAATTTTGTTATATATAAATTTAGAACGTAAATTTTGAATAAGTAATTGTTACAAGCTATGCAGTTAAGTTTCCGCAATTCGTTTCTATTTCGATTGCCAACAATGAAACAAGTGGCTGGGCGTTGGTTGTGATAACAATTTGCTCCAAGTCATTATATAGCACTGGTTTGACCGCGTGTCAACATTACGGATCTAATAGCGTATTTTTAATAGGCATTATCTATCATGTTTGGACTTAAGTATGTTATATCATCTTTATATATAGATATAAACGTATTTCATAACTTTATGCACATAATTGTGGTTAATATACTTATTATGTGGATAGCAGAATCTACAAGTGGCGCCTCGAAGAATCAGTGATCCAAGTAACAAGCGAGTGACTGTCTCAAGAGTATAATTAATTAAATAAAATGTTAACATTAAATACATTTTAAACTCCAACTACACTTAACATGGCGTAATGTTATAATAAAAAAAAATTATAATGAATACTAGCTGTGTCCACGACTTCGTCTGAAATGTTTTATTAAACATAAGTAACCTAAGTTATTTCTTATAACAGCAGCTATAAGTCAGTGAAAGTCCTATTAAAATCGGTCTAACCGTTTCAGAGGTTAGACGTAACAAACCGCCAGATAGAGATAAATATATATATATATATATATATATATATATATATATTTATTTGAAATAACAAACAGACATTACAATTTTATTTATTTATATAGATTTATAAAATTTTATTAATTTTATCTATCTGATCGTGTTGTACCGAATATTGTAAACACAATAGTTCGCTTCGTTTTCTGCACGCAATAGTTCTTCCTGCATCGTTATTTCTTGTTATTGACAGCAGAAATAACTAAGTGAAGATATCTCGTTACTGAGATTATTGTGAATGTACATTTCATTTTTGTCCCTTTTTTGCTAATTAAGTGGTGTATAGTTCAAAATATGTATCGGTTGTCTTTGAATGCTGGTTGGGAGTTAAATTAGTAATGGTTAGTCTATTATAACTGACACGATGGTTCAGTTGTTAGAGGGACGTGTTGTGTCTCAGAGGTTGTAGGTTCGATGTTTTTTCGGGTTCCTTCTTATATGTAACGTGAAAGTTGGCATATATTTAGTATTTTAAGATAATTTTAATATATTATGTACTCATATAAGATATACATTTATAAGAAAATTTGTAAAAAAATACTTTTTTAAGACTCTTTGTAAAAACAAAACAAATTTTAATATTATGTAGATAAATATTATGCGTATAAAATTATTATTATAACTTATTTAAGTGAAACTCCAGAATCTCTGTGATTTGAAACTCGATGTAACGAAAAATGCGTCACGAAAAAAACACAAATGTATAAGAGAGAATGAGATAGAAGATAATATTCACTGCAGTTACAGTGCCATCTATTGGTTAAGCTTTAAACTATATTTTACCTAACATACATATACACGATGTGTAAAATCCATCATATAACGGATGAATCAGATTATTGCAAGCTTATTTGTCTATTAAGTTAATTGCATCGCTTTATTGTTCATTCTGGATTATCTATAGATAAAGCCTGTAAACACGTCGTCTGTTCGCAATCTATTTATAATGACCGGCAAGACCACTGTGTGTTAAATGTCTGATATTTACGATTGCGGGGACACCGGCCCTAGTGATTGGACCGACCGACAAGAAATTTATATTAATCACAACTTAATTTTACAATCGCATAAAGTTGTTACACGATCAGCCGGTAGTATAATTAAACTAGGGATGTCACTAGATTTGCTATAAACAGACAGTCCAATAAATATTTGTTATTTTATAAAATTATAGAATTAAATAAATTAATTAAATATTATTGTATTTATGTTAATTTTATTTTTATGATACTAAAAGGTATGTTGGAATATAGTTTGTCGATATATTTTCTTTATAAACATAAAAAATAATTCGATAAAATTCTTTAATAAGTAGACAATAGGAATAAAGTAGCCTTGTAGTGGATAGTAGTTATTGATATGATTAAAAGCAAGGCTGTAATCTTGGATCGATTAACGGCCGTCCCTACCGGCGCGTGCGCACGTGTCCGGCGAACGGTGAGTAAGCCGTAGTACCGGTCCGATATCTCTCTATCTAACAACTTTGGCAATATAGAACTTTGCTCTTATCCCATAAAGTCCAGTATGCTCTTTTGAGGTGACATATGCATATTGAGGTCCACTTACAACTTTTACTATACCAACAATTACCCTCAGATGATTTATTTACGAGATTATATATTGGTTTGGATTGTGAAAATTAAATTTGTCTTGAATTTGTATTCTATAACTCAACTCGGACATAAATAACACAAATAATTTATTTCATTGCGAATACTTGTGGTGTATTGAAGTTATATTATAGCATTTCTTACAAATAAGAATACTGTCTGCTTCTTAAAGGGTACACAGCATGACGTCTAGTTTAGAGTTAAGATATAATAGTCACTTAGCAGGAGGCAAAACATCGAAGTCATTAGCGTTAATCAACTAATTAGCAAAAAGGTTGGTTTGGTTTCACCGTGACCACGTTTCCACACAGTACCTGCGCCTGCGCAGTGTGAGTTGTATACATTAGCAACGCTCATCACATCACTGTTTCGACCACCCTCACCATCATTCACATGTAACATCATTATTTTCATTAAAAAACCACTCAAATTGACTAATGAATTATAGATGATTCTATATTTTTTTTACAATATAAATTAAAAATATATGTTGGTAAAACTCATATATGTTTCATAATAGCTACTTTATTCTCCAATTCACAGTGTTATATTACAAAAGTCATTTAAAGAAAGCTCTAATTCGTAATGGAGTCGGATATTGGTCTCAATTATATTCATTTAAACTAAATATCGTTTCAACCGTCACACAAATGCTTTTATTATAATAAATAATCGCTCAAATATATCATTGTTATAATATATAACAATGTAAACTAACCTACTATTTTATTTTTAACCCTATATTTTGGCACTTTAAATTTGAATATTAAATAGTTCCCATAAACTCACCGCTATCGTTCTACGAGTAGCTGTTAATCGTTCAATACATTTTCGCAGAGGAGTCCGATAACAGAAATTGAAACTAAAAGGGCGTTATTCTGTTAATGTTTGTACGTAAATTACTATGTTATTGTGTGATTGTATAATACAAAGGTATATTATACATAATGGTACAATAAATAGCGTAATTAATATGAAAATGATCCAGTGGTAAACAAGTGTTGTGGCGCGAGGATAAAAGCGCGCGCTAAGTGAGTCTCAGATAGCCGGTGACGAGTCAATCGGTCGCGCCCACGCAACGCATTCTCCTTCTAGGATAATACTAAATATATACTAATTAATATACGCCTTATTTGGTTTGGTTTTAGATTATAAATTAACGGTTATTTAATAATATCACTTTAAATTATGTGCTATGCAATGAATGTAGATAACATCTTGTATCGTAAATGCTTTAATGTGTAAAACGAATGTGAAATAAATGTTAAAGACTACAATGTAACAATACAATGATGGTTAAATTATTTTATGATACCAATTTAATTGAACTATAAGGTAAATGAATTATATAAACTATCGGTTGCTATATTTTATCGACTCCCGTGATTTACTGCTGACGATCTTTAAATGGTAGTTCATTATATCTGTTTAGGTATCAGTAAGGTGTTCTGGTAAAGATAACAGTGAATAAATGCCAAGAGCGTTTAGGCTTAGCCTGGGTCAGCTCGGGCTAGATTTCTGCCTCGGGTATCGAATAGGGATGTACGAAATAATATATTTAATATAGCATTTTAATGTTATAAGTGATTAAGTTGAATGGTAAATAAAATATCGATAAAAAATATTACACAACATTTATAGGTAATAAAATATCTATCTAAAAGGCAAGTTGATAGTCTTTTTATTTGTTTGCATAAAAGTATTTTAGTATGCAATCGTGATTAAGTTAAATACTTTTAAGGTAAGCAAAGCCGCCGCTCGGGAGCTCGGGATGCTGGAGCCCTAATGTAGTGGCTGTGTACCGGATAGCTGGCGGCTATCTCGTCGGCGCCCGAGCCCACAGCCGCTTCGCCACTTACACTCCATCTAAATAACAATAGATAATACTAATTAATTAAAACCTTGTTTCAAGTTTTATGGATAAAAAATATTTTATTTTTAAATCTATAAAATACCTTTTCACAATTCTTAATCTACACCAAAGTCTAGTTAAGTTCTGGTAAATTGATATGCTATAAACTTTGACAAGTTGAATGCAGTCTAAAGTCGTTTTTTACTCGACAATGGAGCTGTATGAAGCATTGGGTTTCATACAAATTCGTTAATTGAAAAGCGACGGCGTTGCGCCGTGTGGCAACATCACCCAAGGTACAATTATCCCGTCACTCTTGAGATCAATGAAACCATATCACGTTATGTGGGTCATTAATTACTGTAAACAGTAATTACTTTAATTATTCTTGACACTCTTTGTGTGAAATCGTGAAGTTACAGCACGTTGAAGTAACTTCAACGAATCTTCAAGTCAATTTTATATACTTCTGTCAAATCAAAACTTTTGTCTATGGTTTAAAATTTATATATTTCGATTACTTACATTCATTAATGATCCTATTTATATTGTGACTAATATATAATCGAAATGATTATAATATAACAAATAAACTTATATTTGAAATGTAGTCCTTATATATAATTCGATCCTGGAATGAGTTCCTGTCGGCGGCGTCCATAGCGGGCTGTCAAAGGCGAGTCAGGTGATCTTTGAGTCCGTGACTCAACAGTTACTAACGAACCGGTGCGGCGCGTGCTTCATTGTATTATCTATCGCTAGCCTAGATACAGACGTATTATAACGCATGGGGCAATACCGATATTAAAACAATCAGCTATCGGCTATAATAAAGCGACTGCTTACCGCAACGCAACGCATTGGGTAACTTCAGTGGCTTTCATATAGGTCGTGTTGATTCGAATCTTATTTTTTGTCAGCGTTCGACCTTATACCCTTCACCTAACAAAACACAATTAAATTAAAATTTTAATTGGACACGATTGTAGACAATGCATGTTCAGTTACAAATAAATAGTTGTGAAGAATAATGTTTCCTAATATTTCTTACTCTGATATTTTTTAATTACTTGAACTGCTTTTGACCTTTATTTTTTACACTTTTACACACTTTATCACTTTGAATCAATACCAGTGATCACTTGTGAACGTCAAAAGGAAGTGTCAGTGTTATTTTGATAACTATCGAAATATCTATAAAGATATAGTATCTTTACTCTAACTCAAAATTAAGGCTACGAGGGGTCTCACCGCGTGATGCTCTAAGAACCACAACAAACTCACTGATTGACTCAACATTAATTAATGAAACTAGACCTTTCTATTATATACCTAACAGATGAGAAATAAATCATAAAGTATTATTCCCATCTCCACTTTGGGTTAATGATTAATATTATTTAGTTGTTACGATCCTTATCTTGGGTTATTATGTTTCATTAGACTTGTAAACTATTTGAGCCGTCCAAACGATCCATCAAGGTGTTAAGTAGAATCATCGTCTAGCATCTACGAATGAGGTTTATTTATCACACACCTGCCATCGATAAACGATATCCAATCATATCCAATCATAACGTACGAGGTGTTTATCGACCCTGTCTGCACATTTCAAATTTTCAATATTGTTTATAAGCATGTGTTTGAACTGAGACTCATTCTATTAAGGTGATTGTTTTGTTCTTATCTTGGGTGAGTATTAAACCTGCTTCGATTAACTTATGTTACTTAACTACATATTACTTTATACTTACTTTATATCTCTATTTCTTAAATTCCAGTAAGATTAAGGATATTACTATAATGAATATCAAAAATAAGTAAGTAACAAATATTAAAATGAGTCTGTCATCATTGCGATACAATAATTCATCAGAGGCGGTGCGTGACACATTGTCAGAGCGGTCAGCTCGGCGACATTTCAAAGCACTACCACGCGAATATTGATCCAGTATTAATCTGGACTTTCGACCTACTTTCGTGATGATCCGAAATCTTAAGTCACGATCGAGAGATTAATAATTTGTTTTTATGCTGTGTCTCTGATTATCGTTCGCAAGCTCAGATGTGACCGGTGTAAGGAGGCTAAGTTTGGAATCACGACGTCGCAGCCCAACTTTCGACTGCAGCCGTCGATTAAGAATCGCTTGCGACAACACTGGATTGATCGATGTAGCCCTTGGCATTTGATATATAACTGTAAACTATTGATGACACAGATAGTTAGTTGGCTGTTGAATTGACAATCATGATTATATTAAAGTGTTATTAGCTTATTAGTCTTTACTTTGGAACAGGTTAATGTTCAAGGGTTCCTGAAAGGTGAGTAAAAAAACATTTAGGTAAATTTGCATATATGATGAATAAAGTTAGTTCTTCTTTATGTGACAATGTGACAAGATTGAGGATGTATATCATGTAATAGTGGAATGTGTCAGGAACGAAACAAAAGAATACAATCTTCAATATATGAAAAGTATTTACTAGACCTAGGAGGTTATAACTTTATGTTAGCTCATCCATTATCAAATTATGCTAAAATTTTATATAAATTAGTAGAATTTGCTATCAAAGTAACATAATTTTATGACGTAGTTGCAATGCGACTCAGCACTTTATTAAAAAAAAACCATTTAGGTAAATTATGTGTGCACTACTACATGTAATTACATGGTGATACAAAACCCTGAACTCAGTCACGGAGTGTTAAAAAATAACCATCTGTTCAACCATAATCGGGATAGCGCCCGCTGGGTCAGTAATTGACCGTACTTTTTACTATATCAAACTTTTTGTCCCTAATGGTTTAAACACCCAATTCAGTTGGTGCACGTATTATATTTTACGTAATATGGAGTATTACAAATTAGTAATAAGCATTTCAAGTTAAATACATTGCAAACAGCAATTTATCTATCAATCGCATGTAAAACACTCGTAAATCTTATTGTTCTAAGATCACGGAAAACAGACATAAAACATTGGGACTGTTCTTTTACTTATGACATGATTTTCATGATTATCCTTTCTTTAATTTTATCATGTAATTAATTATTTGTTTATTAAATCGATTATAATAATTATAGTATTCTTTAGAGGCGTATTTGTTTTAATACAAAAAAATCAATAACTGTTACAAACTAAAACAAAAAAAACAGAGATCGTCAAAGATAATTCTTTTTTGTGTTTATACCGGAGCTAATATAATACCATTAAAACAGAAGTTTAGAACAAAAAATCTGTGTGCGTGTGTGTGTTTGTGTGTGTGTGTGTGTGTGTGTGTGTGTGTGTGTGTGCATATTAAAATTATTAATAGGGCTATTTAAATCAATTTCCGCTACGTGGTTTAAACCCTTTAGCCAGGGCGTTACAAGCATATTGTTATACTGTTATGAGCGTTAATATCTTAAATAGTGTGTAATCACCTTTATAAATTTTTTAATATGCTGCATCAGCTGTTATTAGTGAGTTTCCTTAATCTTGAGAACACCTGTTTATTTGACTTCTTGTAATGAACCGCCTGAACTTATGAGAGTCGAAACATCAGCAAGCAGTAAAAGTCAGAATCGTTACAAGTTTAAGTCCTTGTTCTCTGCCTTCCGGGAAAAAGGCGTAATAATACGTAGATATATATGTATGTATGTTTGTATGTATGTATGTCTTAACTCTTATTTAGAAACAGATGATATCGTGTGAACGTAACGAGTTTTGTTCTAAAAACATATTTATTATTGGATCTCATAAAGTAATTAAAATCAGGTGGTGGTGGTAGTGAGTTATTGTAGCAACTTTGTTACCAACACGTGCTGTTCCAATACTGTTACTAGCCTTCAGTCCTTTGTTCCGGTTGGAGCGACCGTCCAAAAGTCCTCGCGGCGCAGGTGGTGCTGATTGTTAAATGAAAGTCGATTGTTTGTGCTTTACTACTGTTATTATGTATCAACATTTTACAGCTTTTTGTTCGTGGGAAACATTTTTTATTTATGTTTACGTTATATACAAGACACCTTAATAAGTCTTCACAGTATTTTGTTTAAAATGTTTAACATTCTAATAATTATTACTCACTAAATCAATTCCATATCTTATATCTATTAATAATAAGTGAGGCATTAGACAAATTAAAAAGGTTTCATCGTTGGTGGGCGCCGACGTGAGCGTTATTCCTTAATAGTGGCCAAGACGCGAATCACGGACGATGGAATCTGCTCCTTTGTCATTGGAGCAACCTGTTCTCGGGTCGGACTTACTCGAGCACAATGAAGTAACGGGCCACCTGATTACCACCGGTCTATGCATCTACCGCCGTGCCGATCGTATTAATATCGAATGATAGATTGCTTTTATATTGTTAATGCCTCATTATGGTAGAGATAACACCAAGGTCAATGAACTTTCCATCGCATTAAGTGATATAAGTCATAATAGTATGGTAGTGTCGTGATCGATCAGTGTGGGAACGAGAGGCACTTAAAGTATTATACAAATCTTCGTTATTAAGGTTAAACTATTTAATTGAATGATCAATAAATGGTGATGTAGTCTTTATTAAAGGTTTGACATTTTATTATAGTTGATATCTTATTGAGAATTTAAAGATAATATCTTGTTGTATCTATTGAATAATATTAAAGCAATAAAAGGAAACTAAATCTAAGCTAAAAGGTCAAATTTAGGTGTAACTAAAACTAAATCTAAACTAAATGGTCCTAGTTAGATTTAACTGAAATTAAATCTAATCTAAAAAGTCCTGGTTAGATGCAATTGTAACTAAACCTTAACTAAAATGTCCTAATTATATTTAACTGAAACTAAATCTAATCTAAGAGGTCCTAGTTAGATATAATAGTAATTAAATCTAAACTAAAAGGTCCTGGTTAGATATAATAGTAATTAAATCTAAACTAAAAGGTCCTGGTTACATTTGATTGTAACTAAATCTAAATTAAAAGGTCCTAGTTACATGTAATTGTAACTAAATCTAAACTAAAAGATCCTAGTTACATGTAATTGTAACTAAATCTAAACTAAACGGTCCTAGTTAGATGTGACTGTAACTAAATCTAAACCAAAAGTTCCTAGTTAGATATAATTGTAACTAAATCTAAACTAAAAGGTCCTGGTTAGATTTGGTGTAACTAAATCTAAACTAAACGGTCCTAGTTATATGTGACTGTAACTAAATCTAAACTAAAAGTTTTTAGTTAGATATAATTGTAACTAAATCTAAACTAAAAGTTCCTATTTAGATGTAATTGATATATTTTATCTGCAGTTAATTCCACGGAAGCTCACTGAGCTTACACACTTGATGTTTTTTTGGGACAGTAGCAGGTGAAGGGAATACGTTCTCACGGGTAAGTATTTATACAATTTATTTTGGTAAGTTATTTTGGGAATCTTGTATCAATTATAATTGATTTTAAATAGCTCAATGAACTCGATTTTATGATGTTTAAGAATTTGTTTATATATTAAGATTTTGATTGAAATAAATGTTCAATATTCGAACATTTATTTAATTAAAATTATATTTTGTTGACGTTATTTGATTGTTATAAAATACTTATGTTAAATATCAATAAAATATGTACTTTTTTATATGAAGAAAAGTACTCTTACTTCTAAGTTCTAAGTACACTTAGTTCTAAGTTAAGTTATACTGTAATATAAATGTATATACAAAAATAACATGTGAACTTAATACAAATTATGTTCCATGAACAGACAGACTCACCCTTAAATTGTACTTTCTTTTAACAGAATCTTTATTAAAAAAAACCGGGACACCTTTTGCAACATCCGCTGACAATTCCCACGAGACAGGTAGCATATCCGTTCAGTTTATTTCATAGTGCAATGAGATTAGTTTTGGTCTTACCCTATATCCATATGAATGTAATATCAGCATTGCAAATATTCGTATTAATTGTGATAAAAAAATATATTAATATGAAATATGCACATAAAATATCCGAACAAAGAGCGCTCCAGTGCAATAAATTTGAATAATTAAATGAGGAAGTAATTCAGCAGGTTCCGTGTGGTGGAACTAGTTCACGCAACAAGTTATGTTAAACCGACCGACCCCTCGTTATAATTCAGAACTAAAATGCTGGCTCCTATAAAATATATTTTTTAATTTAGATTTTTTTTCATGTTACCAAATTATTTTTTTATTACGTAAAACATTTGTATTTATTTTATATGAAAAAGCTAAGGTAAAGCTATAAAATAATAGTTTAATAACAAAGTTACCATCTCTCGCGGACCGTACTATACAGAGACGTATTGGTGGCAGTGCACTTTCAACCCTCCATCCGCGTTCTGTGATCTATTGTTTGCTGAGAAATGAAATGAGAAAAAATCTCGTTCCCAAACGTATCGTGAGAAATAATGAAATATGCTCCGCATTCATTAAGCGACGCTCCGTCAGAAATCAATAAATATCATATTACGGTACGCTAGCCACGAACAAGCACAATACAGCACAACGCTGTTTTAACTTTACATCGCTTAAAGCGCTTTAAATGTATTATACTTTGTTGTATTATATATATATATATATATATAGTTGTTAGTTATACGTGGGTAGTATATATGTAAAGTTGAGGTCCGTATTGACGTCTGTGTAATGGTGTTAAATACTTTTCAGTATTGCAAGTAACTGAGTTGGTATGATTGATCGCCGGCAACTGAGTTGCGCCACTCGAAGTCGCCGGCGCCTGCGTCACTGACTGCGCTGACTCATGCCCATGGATTCCTGTTTACTACCTACTACCTACTACTACTATACTATTTAATATTATACCCAAATGATCCGCCAACGCATTGTCTTTGAACTTACTGTGCGATTACCGTCAACACTGATTTTGTGATTTGTTTTCTTGATACGCTTTGTTGCTGTGTTAACACTCATAATACTCAGAATCACTTAATTGTGTCTATAAATATACTTAATTATAATAATTATAATTCAGTTTAGATATAACTGTGAGTTAAATTTTTCTTTTAGAGTATTGTATAGATAAATCTGATAGATTTTGTATGTCTATTGATTAAACATAGCAAATAACTTGTCTAGCGACTCAGTGCACGTGGTACGAAAGTAAAGTAACGCAGTATTGATCTAGATAAAGTTACGGAGTTAGAGTTCTAATTAGTAACAAAACCTGTGGACCTACATACATATGTTTCAATTTAAATGTATAATACTTATATATAAATATGTTCGGTGTGATAGTTAACCGATGGTATAATAAAGAATGATATGAATAAGCTTAATAAATATAAATATATTCGGTGTGATAGTTAACCGATAAAATAATAAATATAATTACATTGTTATAGCGGACTTGAATTCTAAATCTTTTAATTTATTCACGGATTGCTACTATGAATAGCGAAAGCGGAGCAATTCGTGATCTTTGGTCGGTACAAAGACCAAAGTCAATACACACGGTCACTATGGGTTGGGTTTTAACTATTTTATATTGTAATAATACCTTTTTGGTAACACGATAGTTATTGTCAATTTAAGAATGAGGTTTTATTTTATTTATAAAACGGAATGACATTTTGTTTTTTTTTTTTTAAATAGATATGTTAAATCAATTTTCTGTGTTATTGTTTTTTTTTTTTTTAATTGAAACGTCATATCTATTTTTTTGTATTTTTGTCTAAGCTTTGGTATTAATGAAAAAGATCAAATGACAATCTTTTAATCGTATTTACAATGAGATTGAACTAAAAAAATAGCATCAAATATTTAAGAAGCTAAATGAAACCGTGATCTGTGCTGAACTAATTATTAGAACATTTTTTTATCATTACAGTTACTATGTCTATATATTTGCTTATATGATTGTTTTAGTTTAAGAAACGGTATTAGCTATATGATTACTTTAACTGAAAAAAGTTTTTAGTCATTTTACCAACCTTATTATTATCTGTGTTATTATCGGTATTATTATTATTAACCTTATTATTATCTGTATTATATTATCTATATTTTTTATACATCTCATAAATACCTGTACTAATGATGTATATTAAATATGTCTAAGATATGTAATTGTCAGAGTATCTCTCCGCTCCAGTACATTATTGCTGATCATGTGATATCCCGGGAACTCTTTATCTTTATTGCATTTCAGCTTTGTACTGTTTGCTTTCTACTTTATATCAATATAGAATGTAATATTTATGTCACTATCGTGACATTATTTTGACTTTAACTTGTATTGATATCTCTTGGTTTAATTCTACCTAACGTGAGTGGATATTCGGACGTGCACGTATTCCTACCCAAAATGACCCATATAGATACGATAAAAAATAGACATGTATCAGGGGGTTGTTCGCGCACGGTCAGCGATTTACATTCCTCACGACTTTGAGGGTCGAAATTCGTGGTATGATATGTTATAAAAAACATTTAAAGAATTTTTGAAATCTACCAAACTTGTATTATGTAAAAAATCGATTAGAAAGGTGAGTTTCCGTGTTCGTGTAATCAGATGAGGGCAAGTAAACAAATGGCTGGTGTTGGTGGAGGGCGGTAGTGCGATGCGGGAGGGTCGGGGGGTCGGGTTGGTCGAGGGGCTCGGGGGGGGTCGCGAGGGTCAGGATCATGAGGTCGAGCGGCGTGCAGCGAGGAGATTAGTTACTAATGTCGTGCTCGGAGCACCCTCCGACTTCCGAATGGAACTATATTATAACAACGCGGACGCGGTTATCTTTAATTAAGGCATTGTTCTAAACCGCACTCTCTACGATCTATCTATTTTGAAATCGTGTATTGACTTTCTATATTTATTCAACTTAAGCTTATAATAACTACGGATGGATGGTTTATATTTTTATGTAACAGTTTTATTTAACTTTTAAGTTAAGTTAAGTTAAATATTTATAAAGTTATTAAGTTAAGTTAAATATCATAAAAAAATGACATTCAGCAGATCTACCCTAGAATATAAAAATATTGGAATTTGAACGCAGCGTCATTTTATCAAAATCGGTCCAGCAGAACCGGGCATACCTTACCCTACCAATATCAATTCTCAGGTTCCAATAGATGTACAAACAATTTTTTTTATTGCGATCATAACAATTCAACAATTTTTCATAACGATTCAAATTGAAATAGCATTAAAGGCGTGTGATATTCGAAAAAACTAAATGATATAAAAAAAAATAATCGAGAGCAGCGCCACCTGTCGGTGTTAGAACCTAAACTATCTCAGCCAAACACATTGAAAACATCATCAAAATCGTTGCGTCCGTGGAGTAGGAACTCAGTCACCAACAAACGTACAAAAGAAATATTAACTTCTTAATATTAGTAATATTTTAACTAGCTTTTGCCCTAGGCTTCACTCGTCATAAATTGTATATTGTTCGGTATGTTCAAACATTTTAACATATGTTGTCCTGATGCTATATCAAAATATGTTCAGTAGTATTTGTATACACACATTCATACAAGCTTTATCGTTTATAATATTAGTATGATAACAAAAACATTTATATTTCAATTAAAATTAGATCCAAATATAATATTAATAAAAAAATATCTAAAACATAAGAAAAACAGTCCGTAAATAAAATTTTATACAGTTACCTATTTTAAAATAAATTAAAAAATACATACAATTCCATACACAAATAATGTATTGAAATTATATATTTAAACAAAAATATATGCTCCAGGTGAGGCTCGAACTCACAACCCCGGCATCGCTCACGAACACTGTCTTATAAGTACCGTGCGCTAACCAATTGCGCCACTGGAGCGACGAACGGACGAACGAAATTATGTAACCGGTGCTATACGACTCATCCCGTCCCCCCGCCCGTCCCCCCCTCTATCGGTCATGATTACGTCATACATTATAATAACAAATTAATGGTTAAATGGCGGTAAGTGGCTTTATCTTATGTTTTTTGTTAGATATGATATGATCTTGATCGTTAAAATTGATATCTATTTTTTTGTTGTTAATAAGTGTGATAAATGTAATTAATTTGTCTTTAAACCGACAGTTATGGTGTATATATATTTTAATGAAACGGTAAAAAATGTCATTTTATAAGTATTATACTAATAGATAAGAGAGCAAACTTGTTTATAACAATGACGCTTATCTTTTTAAACAATTTCGCAAATTGAATACAATTATTTTTATTTCTTGCGTAAAAATACGTACATGTGTGAAAAATGTAAAAATTTAGTTCGCTTTCGTTTCTGTAAATGCGTAAAAATCAAGGATAGTCAAAGTAACAAATCATATTTATCCTTTTATATATGATAATGAAGTTTTCCTCCAATAAATAAACATTTAAATAAATCTAGCTGTTTTTTTTCCAGATGTGATAAATGTTACTGCAGATGACAAAACTTAATTTCCAATCAACTTTTAGCAATGTGTAAGACTGAAGGTGTGTGACGCTGTTATGCCAAGTATGGCTAACAGCAGAGAAAGAGAGAGCTAACAGCAGAAAGAGAGAGAGCAATACAAAAAAAAGTAAAGCGAAAAACAGTTTGTTTTCTTGAAATTCGTTCTGAAAAAAACGAAACATAAAAAATGTGCGGTCGGGGGACGAAGTTCCTTTTCCTCTTAACTCCGTATGTAATTCGAAATGAAATCTGTATATTTCAAATATTAATTTATATTGTCCTTTTAAGGAAAATAATGTGAAGAAACGAATTACACCAGTCTCCCTAAATTAAATAGTAAAATAAATAGTAAACACTCAATTCACACGTACAATAAACGAATGTTAACAGTGAAAAAGAGACAGGGACACATACAGAGAAAAAGAGAGAGGGAGAGAAAGAGAGATAGAGAGATAGAGATACATGCACACACAGAGCAACACAAAGTATCGAGGTTTCCTTTTAGTGCGTAGAAAAATTTGATGATCTTAAAGTACTTACTCAAGATTCGTTTAACCAATCATTGAAAACTGTTATAATAAGAACTGCCATTGCTAAATCAATTTATGGAATTTCACCAATGCTGAAGATCATTTTGGTAATCTTTATGGTTTTAAAAGTTATTCAAACAGGATAGAAATGGACACAAATTCGATACGCAGCAAAATATATAAATGCTCTAAGAAAGATAGTTTAAAGAATGTAAACCCAAGTTATAGATCAAGAAGACGCAAAACACAGAAAAAGTTTACAGGAAGGTGATGAGTTGACTTCATACAGAAGCCATTGGTGCCTGGGGCAAAGGTAGGAATTTATAAACTAATGTCGAAAGTCAATGTGATGGTGATATAGGAATATATATGGGGTTTTTCCATACCGTAACTCATAATACGATTGGGAATACCCCGCATATATTTGCATACAATCTCAAAGTACTAACAAAGCCTGGAGAGTAAAAAATTTTTATATTTCACAAGTTTCAAAATGTAAGAGTAAAAATTAGCGTAATAAGTTTTTTATCTCACACAATAATACAATTTAATTTACAGATTCTAAATAACCAATTGATAAATAAATAAGCTGGATTTGTCACGAAATGGGTTCGCCCATGTTCAAAATTTTTATTTGAAACTACGGATTAAAATCGAGAGAGGCTGGAGTTTAAGACACTAAAGGCTTTTTGCTTTACAGATTTTGACGTTATGACAGAAATTGATCTCAAGAATTCAGTATTTAATTATGTTAGATCTGTAACTGAAAGACATCTAAATTGCGGCATCTAATTTTGATTTCTTTGTTAGCTGTTTGTCGAATGAGGCAAGGTTGTATATAATATCCTAATCTGTTTAATCTTATATTAAAAACTCCTTTCTATCTATAAAAACGTATGCTTTATAACCATTTAGGTTATCGAGTTTGAAATATTGGAACTATCATTATAGGCTAAAAAAATGTAATAGAGAGAGAAAGAGTGCATGTGAGAAAGAGAGAGAGAAAGTCTGGAGATGTAGGGAATCCAAATCTCTTGTTGTTTCACAGAACCTATAAGAGACTGGTAGGAGACTAGGCATTATGTATATAGTTATGTAGGTAAGAATTAGTTATTGACTTCAGACTAATAATAGACTAATACAGAAATACATACTATTTATATTTTCTGAATATTGG
This sequence comes from Melinaea marsaeus rileyi, assembly GCA_918358865.1. Taxonomy (NCBI): domain Eukaryota; kingdom Metazoa; phylum Arthropoda; class Insecta; order Lepidoptera; family Nymphalidae; genus Melinaea; species Melinaea marsaeus. The sequence continues at coordinate 25,551,413 of OU911089.1, forward strand.
ATATTATATTAAAGACAATCATATTTTTTTTCATCTAATTTGAAATTATTGAAAGGTATTTACAGCATACGATTTGTCAACATTCAATTATTTTTAATAACGAATTATTTAGCGTGTAGGTACTTAAAAAAATCTAGTGAACGAGTGATATTATACTAATAATTATATAAGTACTTAACAAATATTATAATAAATAATAATTTAGTCCAATAAAGTATTTTTTATCTGAGGTGTATTTTTAACATGATACCATACAATTTAGGTGAAGTTAAAACTATAAATCTAAATAAAAAATATGGTAGTCCGGTATCTGTTGATTATTTTACAATATATTGTTTTTCTAAGTTATAATTAAAAAACAAATACAGTAATTAAAAAAAGATAAAGAAAGGATTCACGTTTTAGTAGCCGCACCATACCTCAGGGTTACCAGTCTGATTTGTTTGTTTACATTAAAATTCTCTAATAACAAGATTAAAATAAAACTTAATTAGTTTAGTAATTTAATTCAATTAAATAAATAAGTTTAGTAAATTAATTCAATTAAATAAATAAGTTTAGTAATTTAATTAAATTAAATAACTAAACTTAGTAAGTTAATTCAATTAAATAACTAAGTTTAATAAATTAATTAAATTAAATAAATAATTTATTAAGTTAATTAAGTTAAATACGGCAATTGCCACAATAAATAGTATGAAATGTATAAATGTAAGCATAAACTTTATTAAAATTACACACTAAAATGCCTTCATATTCACAATTCGGCGTGAAGTTCGTGTAAAGCCAAACGCTCAAATACCCATCATGTTGTAACCCTGCGCTCGCGGCATTCGATTAGCGCCGAGCGAAATAATATGTTAATGACCGAGCGCTTTAGTTTATTGCTTGGTGCTTACTTGTGCCACCGGCATTACGACTCGTACTAATTTATACCACATATAACTTATAACGAGATTAATTAATAATTTTAACAAAGATTAAATCACTGCACAATTATAGCACCTGCATTCACAAAATAATTTACCTAGGCAATACCTTTCAAGCGACTAGTTTAAATTAAATGTTAGAAACTATTATGAAATATAATGTTTTTTTGTTATATTATATAATATAATCAATTCTTTTATACTGTGAATGGTAAACGGCGGCAAGCTGACTGATAGTCGAACGGTCAGGACAATTGGTCTTAATGAAAGTAATTAACGATCGTCTGATCGATAAGAACGAGTAACCTGCAACAATACTTAGGCTATACACTATTAATTAGAAAATAAATCTGTTCGTTCATTCATTGCATGCGACAAAGAATTGATGTAAGAAAACCATCCCACCTTAGTTCGATGAAAGTAATTTTTTGCTTTACATATTCCTCGTTCCCACACTTCTTTCATTGATCTAATAATTTTCTCTTTAAATTTTGGTATATACCCGAGCAGGTAGAGGGATTGTTCAATATGAATCCAGTATTCACATCTGGGTATAAATAGATCACTGTGAGAAAATATTAACTCTATTCAATATGCATGTATGTCGTCATCATCTTTTTGCCCATATCCCAATTTTGTGGTCGGCTCAGTATGTTTTTACCGCCATACTCTCCTCGTCATCTCTGTACACATTCCCTTCTCCATATCGTCTTTCACACAATCTATCCATCTTTTCTTCGGCCCTCCTCTCCCTGTCTATTCCTCCATTACCATACTATTTCTTTTGGTCGCATGCCTTTCCTCTCGTCCATCCCTCCATTACCATATCATTTCTTTTGGTCAGACGCCTTTCATCTCCGCTCATAACATGTCCATGCCATGACAGACGGCCACCTCTACCTCTAATTTTATAAATGCGTAAGTAGTTTTAATGTGCATCGTAAAAAGTAAATTATAATAATACGTTCTAACACACCTTAACTTTTAAATGTAGTCCAAGTATGGATCAAGGTTACGGATATGCGTTTATCTTTATGGGTAGAGTAAATCAAGAACGAATATATCGATAAAATATTATAAAACTAATAGTGTGACTTGTTTGTGTGTTTGTTCAAGATATTTCACAGATCCTTATGTAAATGTAAATACATTAAATAAATATCACCTACTTATCTCATCCAAATTATTCAAGGTTGGTGATATCTATCTGGTTTGATAATTTAATTGTATTGTACCTGCTGTAGTGAAATTCATTGAAAACGAAATTTTAAACATGTAACACGAATACCTAACATTATTATACAATATAGTAACAATTTTTGCAGTCATTGATAAAATTATATACCTATTTAGTAGTGTTTTGTACTAATTTAACTGTTTCGAGTTGAGCTGTTGATATCAACACGTGATTTGCAGACGCGTCGTTTCGCGCACGGGTCACGTGTGCTGAGCGAAGACATTTTGACCCAAACATGACATAATAATGTTGAAATTAATAAACCTGTCATGTCATAATAACCATTGTCTCGAATTACGTATAAAATATCTACTAATATTGCGTAATGGTTACAAGTAGTTATAAATTGAATTGTTGTATTGCAAATGAAATTACCATTAAGTTGGTATTATTAATATGAAGGTGGGAGGTAAATTATATTTATATTACAGGTTAAAACAGCTATTACCTAAAGGTAATTTTAAATTCACATATACCATTATATTCAAGACTATTAATTATGTAAACAACAAAAATGCTTAAGCATGTATTCGTGCGGATATCGTTAATGTCATAATGAAGAGAAAAAAACATCGCCAAGCACGATCAATACGCATAAAGGAATTCCAAGAGTTATGAATGGTCCGGGCATCATTCTTACGATGTAGAAGGTTTTGTTTGATTATGTATGTATGTATGTATGTAGTTAATGAAAGCTCAGGTGCACACCTGTTGAGGCGCCGCGGTCGTGGGATTACAGAAGCAGGTAGAAATTTAAGATTTGCGAAATCTGCGTCATTCCTCGCTTTAATGTAAATCAAACATATCTACTGTTGAAATTTTTAATTATAAATTTTGTATTAATGTCTTAATGTTACTAGAATATTAAAAAATAGGGATTTATGATAATTTGAGAATAGAAACATGCAAATAATAATACAGAAGAAATTATAATAAAATAATAAATAGCTATGAATGCACTCTTACTTCTGTTTCTATTAATTTCTAAACTGTAGGAAATATATATATATATATATATATATATATATATATATATATATATATATATATATATATATATATATATATATATATATATATATATATATATATATATATATATATATAGTTATTTATTTTTAGTTGAACACTATGAAAGCTTCACAGGTTCTGTGTAGGCAACAGATGCAGATATGCTAAGAAGGTCCTGCTCGGAGTGCATTTCGAGTGTAGCGGCGGCTCACCCGCCGTAGGCGTGAACATCACTTCTCTACACTACGCGTGTTAAATTTACTACCTATTCTTATTCATATGACTATAAAATTAAACCAAATACCGCACTATTGATAGATAGTGAAAGTACATCACTCAAATCCGCAATGAAAGTTTATTACAAACACTATAGTTCCTTGTGAACACTTTTTATAACACCAAAAATGTATGTCTTTTAACAATTGGGCATGTGATTTAGTGAGTTGTTGATTTTATCCACATTCCTCGCCGTTGTACAATACTCCGAATGGCGCAATGCAAAATTCCATTAAACTTTTTGAATGCGAATGAAAGAACATTTTGGAAAAAATCCGACGCCGCTCTCGAACAGGTTATTGTTCGAGTCTTGAGGAATAATCGCACTCTTGTGTTTCCAGTTAACCGTGACAAACACAGCACATGTACCTGTGCATATTTTTTTTATCGACGCCATATTGTGTAAAAAGTTACAATTTAATGGCTCAGTAATCAAATAATATCATCTTTCTCGAAATTGAGAAACATTAAACCAAAATAAACATGTAAATAGACGAAAACACAGCAATTATTCTGAGTATATTCGCCTAAAATATTGTAGAAAGCCATAAAATTTTACAGTTCTATTTAAAAACAATATGTAATAAAAAAACAAATTAGTTTAAATAAAGTGTATTAATTTTACAAAAATATAATGTATTGAAGATACTTTATTATTAGTTCAAATAGCTTTGATTTCTTTGATTTAGCTCGCTTACACGAAATAAATGGACGTTTAGTTTAATTGTTATATTGATCTGAAAAAAATGGTTTTATTTGCAATATTACTTATTTATTTTCCTGTAAGAAAACAAAACAATAAAAAGTAGTTTACCTAAATATATTTTGATATTATTAAGATATATTCTTATAAAAGGATATATCTTCAGTATAGAAACAGAATCCCAAGCGAGTGATCCTCAAACAAGGGTGGCGACGCATCTGCAACTATCCATATTTGCAGATGTCCACTTACCATCAGGTGGCACAAAATCACGTTTGGCTGTTATAAAAAATTATATGGTTCAAATATTTCAAAGATCTCCCATAATAGTCTTTACTTATCTTTAAATAAAATTGAAGTATCTGTTTGTAATTTCAAATTAACAGCTTTTCACTAAATGAATATAAAACTATGTACGGTACTAATATAAAAATCATTTTTAAAAATTGTTCTTTGTCTGTTTGATTAATCTCTGAAACTGCTGGACCGATTTTGACAGGACTTTCACTGGCGTATAGCTGACGTTATAAGGAGTAACTTAGGCTACTTTTATTTAAAAAAAACATAATCGAAGTCGTACATAAATACATACATACATACATCTAGTTTCAACAGTACAGTACATACATCTAGTTTCTTATAAAAATGTTAGTTACCAGAGATAAGCAACCATGCATATGTGACTGTTTGTATTAAAATAATAATTTATCTGCCAATGATGGTCGAGGTGGGACACGATCGAGATGAGAGATGTGATATTCCGATGTATGTTAGTCTGATAGCACACGTCCGGAGCTCGAGTGACGCGGTGCTGTCCTCGCCGGAGATAAGCCTCAACCTGTCTTTCCTTATCTGCATAAGTTTTGTCAACAGTTCCTATGCAAATACGATGATAGCCATCGTTCTAAAAACCCGAGACGACCGTCCATATACATTTTATATTTACCGTATCATTACAGTAATCTAGTTACGTTCGAATTTAGTTTGTCAGTTATAAAAAATACAATCAGAACTAAGGTATTTTCGGCATAGTTTCGTGAATTAATAGTTCTAGATATGGGGCAGACGTAAACAAACATTCGCGAAGGTCGTGCCTATAAGTGTGCCGATGGTACGGCACTTCCGGCGCGTGGTCGGCACGTGCGGGGGAGCAGGATGCACATGGGACTCCGCCAACCCCCGCTATCACACAATTATGATAAAAGGACACTCTATATAAATATTTTTTTACATCAATAGACAACACTCGTAACTAGCATAATACTTAATGTTTTATTCAGTTATATTGTGTAGATTTAAACTGAATTCATTATAATACTAAGCCCATTCACATAAGTAGAAAAATTTACAATTGAAAAGTTGCGAAGTCGCAAGTTAAGATCGTATATATCTTTCGAGGTGTGATAAACGACGACATTCATGAAGGTGAAGAAAAAAATTAATTCGTGAATTCCTTAAGTTATTGGCACAAAAAAGGAAAATTTAAGACGTGCCAAGTCAGACAATGCGGAGTGGTGTTAATCTCGCCGCTATCAATAAACTCTCTGATTACATTCATGTAATACCTCGTATCTCGGTGTGAGTGTGCTGTGCTGTGCACTTCTGTGGAACCTCATTAACCATATCCGATGTAAAGAATTTCAATATATGTATTAATTATTGAATTAGCTATGCCTTTATAAATATTGTATCAATACAGAAATGCGCGTATTATTGGTTATAAACTAAAAACTATAAGTGTTCTGTAATTAATTGGTAATTAATTACTACGAGTACTTCTGAGGCTGACTGTTAATATAATTCAATTAATTAATTAAATGTGAATTATTTTATTCTATGGTCTATAAAACTGTTAACCATGTTATTTGTTATACAATAAGATGAAATTTATGTCTTGTCCTGTAACCTACCTTTTAAATAGAATTTTATTAACATCACTTTTTTCCATATAGTATTAGTTTCTTAATATGACTATATAATTTTATAGCAGCTATAATAAATTTCTCCTCTGAAACAACTAGAATTCCATATTACCTAGCAATGTTTAATGAATAAAAAAACTGTGAATTGTTTTTAAAATGCATAAAACTTGTGTTCAATAATCTTTGTCATTAAAATGGCGATAGTAAATCCTCAAAGTTATATTCCCGAACGTAAAACCTGTGATATCCGTAACGACCGAGGCATATGGGTCAGCAGACGAATAAAGGAGACTGCGCTAACCTAAAAAATATGCCAGCTGACCGTTCGCCATTGGCATTATTAACAACACAAACTAGGTGACACGAATTAAATTGGTACATCTGTTAGATTCGGCCCTTTTAAACCATGGCCACGCGTCATCTGGGATACCTGCCCTTCTTTTTAATCTCTCATTATAGATAATAATTAAGTTACCTTTTATTTATACCGCAGGTTGTTTTTTTTATGTTATTTCTATTAATTTCAATCAAAATACCTTTTTTTGCTCTGATTTAAAATAACAATTTGATATATCTACAAAGTTGAATTTTTGAATTGAATATATTTATTTCCGTTCTGTTATTTTAAAGAAATGTTAAACGAAGCCAGTGAATGACAAAAAATGAAAAGGTAGTAAGTTCATATTTCTATAGAATTAAAGCCTCACGGTATATGCATGTGAATGAAGTTAATAAGCCTTTATTTAAATGCACGTCCACGAATCGGGACGATCTCACGGGATACGGCCTCACGGAGTGTCTGCGCTTGACAAACATGTCGCCTATACTGATTTCTGATGACACATCTCGCCTTTTCATCGCATTTCAAACGGGTGACCATATAAATAATCTCTATCATTTTATTATTCACAATAGCTCACTAACTTCCTTTAAATGCAGTCACTGAAACGCTTTCTATCTGATTGAAGTGATAATGGTGTACCTTGATCCACAGCTCGGTTACCGAGATAAGATTGAATATTATTTGTTTAAAGTTACACGAGTTATTCTTTTTATATGGATCGGTGTTCGAAATGTTGTATTGATAAAAATTATGTAGCAATAAAAGAAGAAAATATTTTATACGAGTCAAAATTACTCGACAATTAACAATGGGTAGTTTTTTTATGGTAAAAATAAAATTGATGCCCACCTGCTTGTCAGAGTAAGCACAATGAGGTCTATTCAAATCCTAAATAAAAAGTAATGTCGATAGACAGCGGCATATTGAATTAACTAAGATGGAACAATGCATAAATCGATATCTCAGCCCACTTTCTTTTGGAGAAAGACAACGCGGCTCCTTAAGGGGATGCTGACAAGCTGAAGACAAAGACTGCGTTAGTTAGCACAAAGGTCAGTTCGATCAGATCAGCTTACATTACTGGCCGTACTGTACCGTGTACCGGATCCATGCCTCGCCCAACACTTGTGAGTCGACAACGAATATTATCGCGCGATCTCGGAGCGGAGATGCCTCATAATGCGTCCAGATAAACCCGCATTGTCGTGTATTCTATAATAAGAAGAATATTCCATGAAAGGAGCGCGCGACGCAACAGGTACATGCCGTGATTATCTACTAGTTTAGGTGACGTGTGGTCGCATCTTTTGAATATGTATGTATGTCGGTGTATGATTGTACTCTCTTTATTTGGATGTCAAAATTTTCTCTTCTTTTATCACCACCATCTATTATATTTTATCAAAATCTTTATGACCCACACGTATCAAAATGTAGCCGTTTTAGGAAGATCTCGTCTAAATAACATCCAAATTTGCTTGCACCAAATAAAGTTTAAAAGAAGATTAATAATATGAAAACCGTTTGGACCTGCTTCTAATAAAAGTGAATTTAATTTCAAGAGATTTCTCAAACTCGCTGTCATATAAAGGATACTAAGAAATACTTTATTCTTAAAAGGTTATTCATTCATCAATCAAATATACGAAGATCATCGATAATTTGCGTTAAGTTGTCATACTTTGGGACGCTTTAATATATTACCATGGATATAGTATTGGTTTGGTATGAGAGAGTGGTCGCTGCGCATTCAATTTACTATTATATCATCATTTATTTCATTATCAAGACACTGTAATATAATTTATATATATTTTTATTTGGTTTTAACAATAACTTACTATTGTTAATAGTTCAACTACTATGTTCGTGATTGAACAGAAAAAAGTATTTTGTGTAAAGAAATTACATTCGAATCTCGTGACTAGACATTGATATAATACTAACTCTATATCAAGTTAGTTTTTATTACGATACTTTTATAGTATTTTTATATTAATACATAAATACCTATTAAATATATTTCATAGACAGATTCCACCTACATACTAATTATTGTCACAATATCCTAGATCTCATATAAATGAATAATCCGTTAAATTATTGTTAGAAATACAATTAGTGTGATGAAAATATGGGTTGTTGTGATTGTGCGCATGCGCAGCGACACGTTTAGCTTGAATTAAACAATCACGGTGACTCACAAGACCGGTTGGCTCCAACGACAAGTAAAATTATCTTTGTCTAGTACATTTCATAGACAAAGCGCCATGTCGCCGAGATAAAACAATACGAAATTGTTTCACTTATCAACTATCGCGGGTCAGACAACCACTGCCTTTGACTCGATCAAATGAACTTAGACATCATTATTATTTATTTCTGCAAATCATCAAGTTTATATCATATCAGTTTGAGATCAAATATTTGAAAGGAAAGGTCTTATAAGTTCATCATTCCAAACTATATACTATATTTCTTATGATCTCCTATTATTTGTTTAGGGTAATTGAAAAGTTTCTCTAAAATGTATCGGAAGTATAACCTTTGTAATGTTCATGATGAAATCTGTGATGCTTCATACTACGAGATGCTACTACTGTTAATGATATCTTTTAATTTAAATCTTATCGCACTAGTGGGTATCAATTCATAATTTTGGTAATGGTCTAATTACTTAATATAATATAAAATAATTCACAGTGGCGCCTTGTATTGATTAATAACATTCAAACTACAGATATCATGTAGGAGTAACCGCCGGGCGAGAAGTTATGAGCCGGTCAGCAGACTTGTCCCGGGACTTAGGAACTAGTCGCCTTTGCACTCTGTTTCTATGATTCATAATGAGCTCTGTACTCTATTGATAGATATATCTATAGATAGATACATCGCCATCGCCTGTCTATTAGACAAAGTAATCTATGTACAAGATACTCAAGAAAATAAGATGAATCAAACAAAACAAAAATGTAATTATTTAATATTTTAAAACCCGTTGTATATAATTTGACACTATCAAGGTGTCGTAATACGATGCTGTTATGTGGATATTGTTTAATTAATATCGTTAACAATAAAAGATCATTCATTAAAATTGCTTATTTTTCAATACTTTTCATGTTGCCTTGTGTTGTACATCAATATCATTAATTACATATACGTTACATTCGTTCCTTTATCTCGCGACGTTATTGATGAACGGACGCCTTACGATAAGACATACCATTAAATATGGAACAAGTGATGCGGTAAGTTACTGAGAAACATCGATTTCACTGTTTCATCGTCAAACTATAGATGATTGTTAAGTTGCGCAACAACTCACTCTGAAGCCAGCTCTGTGCAAATCGCTTCAATTATGCAAGTGTCTCGCTAGAAAATGTGATGGTCTGTGCGATATTGGAACTCGATTGATTTACTTACGTAATAAATGCCGGAAACAATGACTGTACCCAATGAATTTTGTGATTACAAATCTATTAGATGATTTAGTTGTTATTTTAATTTGATATTCTGTATTGTCATTGTAAAGACAATTAAAAGAAAAAAAAGTATTAAAAACGTTCTTTAGTTATCTGTCTTCCGTACGTATCGGAAGAAAGCATCACTCAGTGTATTTCGAAAATATAATGGGGTAGGTTAGGAACATGTGGTTTAGATAGATAGTTTTGAAATCGTCAGGGGGAACTCAAAGTAACGGGGTCAATGCACTGCCTAAAGAAAAGGAGGGTTGTCGCCGAGTTAAAATGTAGCATATGACATTTTACGTTATGGAGGAACTACTACCACCATAGTCATGGGATCTTGCACCCCGGAATGCTTAAGCGCAGGTGATATTATACTATATAAATATTGTCCTATTATAGTTGACTGTGAGTTAAAAATAACAATGATTTGAATAAATGCGTTGAATGGGAAAATGTACATAAATAAATCTTAATTCCCTTCTTAATTGTCGTGTCTTCTGTTATTATAATGTAATTAGTTATTGTACATTTATAATTACTAATAATGATACTCAAAAGCAAAAATTATATATATATATGATTTTTATTAAAGTGCTTGGAAAGTTGGAAGTCAACAGATATAAATAGTTTTAAAGGTTCCGATAATTGACTTTGAAACCAATTACTTAGATACAGAAGGTTTGTGAATGACCGTCAAGACTAGAATTGTATGGTCGAAATATCTACATACATCAATTTGAACTAATCTTCGGTACGCGACTAAGACCAGACCAACTGGTCTAGTTACCAGTCGACTGGTAGTTGTAATAACCAGTTGGTCCAATTTATTTTGGAAATGATATGCTCCTGTGCAAATTATATATATATAAATAGAATGCAATATTTAATTATACTTATTATAGAATTAACATGGTTCTAGGTTTATATAAATATGAAAGTGTTTGAAGTCATGAATTCATTAAATTTCGCGCTTGGTAGCGGCTGCACCTTCTCAAGTCGGTAGCGACCGCGCCTGCCTAAGTCTAAGAAAACGCCATAATCTCCGCTCCACTACTCTTTATAATCGATACGCATTGTTATCCTCTGTACGATATCATGTCTATCGGATATATGAGTTCGGTCAAGCGAAACACAACTTGTTATGTTTATAGCCTATAGCACTAATTGTTGGTATATTCAGATATAAATATAGTTTCGTATACTCGCTATTTGAAAAAGTAAAAGAAAATTATTTTTCTTACATACTTATTGTCAGCGCGAGTGGATGGTATTGGCATTACAAATGTTGAAATGATGTATCGTGAAGCGAACACTTAGTTTATCAGAGATGTTGGCGCGTGGAGATAGGTGAGGGTGACAGTAATTGACAGGTCGGCAGCAGGACACTTGACGCACGTGTGAGGAGACTCTGGCCCCCGCACTAAGCAGGATGTCTTTAAATAGACTAAATACCTTTGTGAAGGCATGCCCTCCGAAGGGTGGCGGCATCCGGCCGCGATCGCGCACACGATTTGCTTCTAAAGAGGAAACTTATAAATAACTTCTTCAATTATTCAAAACCATTCAACTATAAACACGAAATACTTATTGCGTCGAGTCAGTGGCTGCCGGAGTCGTTTGTATCGACTCGCTACTGGACCCTTATCGAACATCTCGCCGACACTGTTTCACGGAATGCCCATTGTTTGATTAATAACCGCGCACTGTCCGTGAACTATGTGGAACACTTCGTTATTCTTAATGGTTCGGAAATTTTACTTCAATTTAAAGATTCTTCTTATCAATTACATTTCATTTATATATGGTTACCGTATAAATCGTTCTCATGAATATAAAACTGTATATAAATGTACAATAAAAGTATATGTAATGTAATGATTGTATTATATTTGAAGAGATTCCTGTTCCTTGACAAAGAAAACGTTAGCTCGTCTCGTGAATTGAGGACATTGAGAGGAAAGACGCAATAAAATCCGGATCATGAGAGAGATTGTACTCATCTTGCACGTGCGAGGGTCCCGGCATATGTAAGTATGTATTTGTGCTATACACTGGGAACGTACCTGCGTACCGAGCAAACAAGTGTTTCCGGTCATACCTATATCCGGTGTACCTATAGCCTTATAAAAAGGATGTGAATGATTGATTTCAATCATATTTACGAGTGTCTGACATAAAAATGATACTTTTTTCTATTAAAATGTTATATTTGAATGTAAAAAAGATTCCTTGAACAGTAACATACTTAATTTTCTTTTTGAAACCTATATTCGTTATTAAGTTAAAATATTTACAAAATATTCTTAAATATGACACAATATGATCGGGTTTTGAAAGTTTTTTCAATAAGATTGCTTGTTAATGTTAAATAGTTAAGGGACTGGTTGCTTAACAAACCAAGCAACCAAGTGTTGAGTGAATTCGGTTTTAAAGAATGAACGAATGAACGAGTGAGTCCCGTCATTCAACTCCTAGCGAACTCACAATAACACCAAGTCCCGCAGGTGTCGACTCACCTCAATAGCTGATTACAACTCCATTCACTCCACTCTACCTGGATAACCTGTTTAATGATAAATAAAAATAAACTTAACCGTTCCTTATGGTTACTATTTGTTACTATGCTACGTAATATGCCAATCAATCTTTAAATAGTATTTTTAGTTAATATAATAATATATTTACGTTTTTTAGTCTCCAGTAAAGATTTTGTTCTTTTTATACTTATTATCGGGTTATATATGGAAAGCTTTTTCAATAATAATGAAAAAAAATTGTTATATTGATAACTTAAATAATTGTTTAAATAATAAACTTTTACTGCTCGGAATGTTAAAATGATCATTCATATTCCATTTCTTAAATTGTTTCACTGATAACTATAGTTTGTTGCTAGATATTAAACAAAAATGTATTTGATCTTGCATGCTTATATAAACATAATAGTATAATCTGATAAAATGTGGCACAAATGATTAATGAACCAAGTTTGATGCAGGTAAGAGATGACATAACTGTCCATAATTACTTACTTTCCTATTTAATAACACATTATTAAACATTGCTTTTCATGTAATTGTAATTAAGACAAAATTCTATTTTTAACACATGTTAAAGAGATATTTACAATAATGAAATAAATCAAAGTATTTTTTGAATTAGAGTGTATAAAACGTAAAGAGTGATCATGTGGGTACATGTTTTAAGTCAACAATGATCCATATTCCAATGTAGGGATCATCAGAGCGAGTCAAGTCCAATCAAGTGGCAATACGAACGTGAATTTTAGTCACAACTTACGCTGCGCCCAAAGGAACTCCATTGTCTTTTATATCATTAAACCCATTATATTTGCTTATTCAACCGTAATTTCATATTAAACTTTGATCATTGCCTGACGTCTTCATAATGATTTTCAATAATCATTGTTTTATGAATCACAAACAATAGCATAATCACAATCTTAATAACAGTCTTTCATACGAACATACCCAATATACATGTTAATACTGAGAACAAACAATAATTTTCACTTTCTTTTTGTTTTTGTAACAACAAATTGTATATCGAATGGTAAATAGAACGGGATGTGTGATAAGGTTGATTATTACGTACTTGTTATGCAATAGCTGAAATAGACACAGATTTAAAATGTTCATGCACACGTTTGACACGGATAGAGAACTCCTTTTATTGTTGAAGAAAACGAAATATAATCCACAAGAAAGTTACACATTAATAGCAAATTATTAGAAATATTGCGTCAATTGAGTCATCTTTTTCAATATTTAATTCAATATTGTTTTGATGTGAGCTCTAAAATGGCGATGTTATAATAAATAAAAAAAAATAAAAAAAAAAAATGTCGTGTCGCGCCAGTATCATTATTTATAATAAAGGTTTTATTGTCTCTTTTTATTATTAAATATTCTCGGATATTAATAACTTATTATGTTTAATATTTAAATTCACATTTAACACCAAGACGTCAATGATTTACTTTACTCTCGCAGTTAAAATTCGAAGGTCATTAAACGGAACGAGATTTCGGACGTTCTGAGTTCTCAAGACGGTCAGGTCGTAACCCATTTTGGTTATAATTCGCCGTGACGCGGTGCTTTTACATCCCATAATGTAGGGAGACGGCCGAAAACAACAATGGAGTACTGTTACCATAATGACACTTTATGAGCCGCACTCGCAGACAGACACGACAGTCGCAGCGCACGAATGTGGTACACTTTGTTTCCGTACGACATTGAAGCTCACCGACATTGTTACTTTGATAGCCATCTTGATTTTACAGGCTTTAGATTGATGTTTGATATACAAATTTATTGTATATTTATAGTGTTATAATTTAATCTTTATACTTTTATGTTTATGATGTATGATGATCAATTTTTTACTGTTAAGGATATCATTGTTTTTGTTAAATTACAATGTTTTAAATACTTAGTGTATTACATAATTTTAAAGTATAGATTTAGTTTTGTATAGATTTATATTTGTATCTATAATACGAGTTATAATCTATTCCACACAATATTTAATATGATTAAATAACGAAGACAAAATAAACTTATAAGAAAATTTTGATAGCCATTTATTTGAAAATTAAACGGTACTTTAACAAAGGAGGCAGCAGGTTCTTGAATTAGTGCAGACCACATAAGCGGTGCTCAGTGGGCGGTCGTTAGTATGACACGTATCGACGTTTAGTTACACGGAGACCACAGCGTCTCAGCCTCACTGTTCACGCACGCGATCCACTGAGCAACTGACATTGGACAGATTTACTGCTTCCACGTCGTGCACTATATCCCGGTGTGGTCCAACGACGCAACGATGCGGCTCCTTTGCTTAACTAACGTTGTTAACTACCTAATAGGGGCTAGATACTGATTCTGACCATTTCTAATAAAGTTAGACATGCGCTGTTATGATAAGTCTAACGTTCCTTATCGATATGCATTGTGTATGTACGAGTATGTAGTCGCCATATGCAGACAGCTCCGCAGCGCGTGGGCCAGGTGCAACAATCTCGGTAGTCATCACAGCACGCGCACCCTCACTGAGCTTTAATAAATTTCAATACATATAAAAAAATATATGAAAAGATGGCGACGCCAAATAAACCGGTGCCGGTGTTCGGGTGCAAGTGGTGCAACTATGCGTCGTCTGGCTCAGATCAGCCCTCCTATGTTATAGGACCGAACAAAACCGATTGCTAGGTGTGCAAACAAGTTTTGATTAAATGTAAAGGTGTCCCGAACGGGTGTGTCCGCTTTACAGTAATTACATTTAATTTGATATTTGTTATTGTTTAGAATATTAGATAAAATAGTTTAACAAACCGTTAATATATAGTAATGTATATTTTGTTGCCGCTAGTTAGTTTTACGTTCATTCTTTACAAATATATGTTTCAATATATAAAATAAATTATAACAATGACTATACCTACAAAATATTTTGATATAACGTCAAGAAACTGATGAAAATTTATATATATATTGGATTATAATACAATATTTTACATAATATACTTCGTTAAACAATTTTTTTCTATGAAAGAAAAATCCCAATCGACTTAAATTTTAACGTATTAGATTCTATAAAAAGTTCATTCTATTGTGGAATGCTAAGATAATGGTGTATCGTATTAAATAAAAACTAATTTTAAACCGTTACCCGTCATTTACGCTTGCTTAATCCCAAACCGAGCTCCAACTATGGACTTGTTCGGTCCTGCTCTGGCGCAGTGATGCAGCTGCCTCAGCAACCCCAGGTTTTCCCCCTCACCTTTGCACTATTAATAAATACCTCTTCGTTAAGGTACGCAAAAAATTCTTTATAACGGTAAGATTTTAAAGAAAAAAAATAACATTTACATGTGGGAACCGGAACATTTCTGTTTCCCTAGATTTTATTTTAAACAGTTTCTTTATATCAGAAAAAAATGTTTCATTGTTGGGAACATTTAATAAATAAAGATACCCTATATTTCTCTGATAATAATAATTTATATTTATTTATGAATATTGCTCTTTTTCTTATAAGTTCGTAAAGTTTCATCAAGTTCTATTAATATATCCGTTTGCAATCATACATATTTTTATTTCAAGTCACTAATGTAATAAATTAGAATTAAACTAAATATATCTCTCTTCTTCGGTCACATCTTTTCTCTTTAATCCGGCATTGTTTGTCTTATCCGGAGCACGTGCTAATGATACAATGTAATAAGTAATCTATCATAATTACACTTAAGTTGTTGACAAAACTTTCGAAAGTTCGACTTCTAATGATAATATTATGTTTGTAACATATACAAATTAAGTAATGAGAAATGCAGATGTTTTGATCTATGTGATAGATACAGAGCATAATTTCAGATTTTTTTGTAAATGTAAAATATACATTCTTAAAGATTCACGATCTACACGGATGACTTTTATGCTATTATGATTAAACGGTGTGTCTCCATGTTAGCCTGACTCCGCGGTGCCTCCACCAGAATTCTGTGTGTTTCTGATCGGTGGGATTCTCCCCTGATGTGATGGGTTCGGTTCCACAACGAACCAAATTGTGGTACGGTGCTTAATAAAAAAATTATTTCATAATTTGTAACTTTTAATTGTACTAACACTAGTTAATAAGAAATATTGTTACTAACACTAAATGGACTGGTCTTAAAAATATTTTATAATTATTATTAATTATTAATCTTTATGAAGCACTGTTCAATGATCTAAAAGAATTTCACCGTAAAGTCTAACTTAACATATAATCATAAAAAAACTAGTCTTGGGTAGTATAAAATAAGAATTAGGAATTAGTAAAAGATATTACAATATAGATTCTACACTTAAATAATTAAGGTTCAAAGAAGAGTATGCACCGATGAAAGAAGAAAGAGCTATAAAATATACTACGCGGGTTGTAAATCAAGGAAGGTACAAATTGGAGTTGTATATAGCTGGAGTCTTAGTTCACTAAAAAAGAAGATCATCTGAATACCCAAAATCTTCAAAAATACATTATATTTACATAATTACTTATATTTCATCTGAAAGTATTTTCAAAAGATAAAAAATATCTATAAATATATAATGTTCATAACAAGAAATTAATTGAGAAATATATTATAAAAGGACGAGAAAAACAAAACAAAACAAAAGAAATCCTTAAATATAACCAAATTTAAAATGCTATATTATTATTATTTTAATATATTATTATATATTAATATCCTTCCTATAAATAGTGTAAAGTGGCACATCGGAAATATTAGTAATGGCGGTGATGTATGCAAGAAGGCCGGGGAATGCGCGTCTCGCTGGGGTGAAAGGTGCCTGCCTCTATAGCGTGTGCCGAAATCTCAGCTGTTACCGCCCGTATACAGCCTGGTTTTAATTTTTTATACATGGTTTTTAAATTTACAATTTTTTATATTATAGTAAAACATTTTGAAGGTATTATAATTTGAAACGAACGTAATCTTTTCTGTTTTCATATAGAACTATCTATTTTTTTTTCTATCCAGTTCACTTAAATTATTGTTTTTATTTTTGTTACAATGAAAAATTAATGTCAAAGAACATTAACAAAATTTGCGTTTTCTAAGATTGATGTTGAAAAAATATTGTATATAATAAATAAAAAGATTCTGTTAAAAAGATTCAAAATTTATTTTCTTTCTCCAAAATAATATCACTCTGTATATGCATACTCAATCCATCTGTATTAAAAGTGTTTATAAAAGCGTTGAATGGCCCTGTGTGCTTTATATAGAACTATACAGCTAGGCCATTATTTAAAATTAAACTACTCACCTACCTGCAAGGTTTCGTAATTCAGAGCAAGAAGGGCGAAACTCCAAAATATTTTTTTATTACAAAAGGGACTTTATTACAAACTAAAACTATATTTTATAATTAAATATGAATCTTATTGTATAATGTATAAAGTTTATTTTGGTTTAATCCCATAAATCCATACAACCCTGGAAAGAACAATGAATGGGGGAGCCCAATCGTGGTGGGTAATTCCAAAAGGTACTTTAAATACAAGGTATATAGAAGTGGCATGGCGGGTAGGTCGTTTTAAATTGAGTTACCCGGTGCAGATGTGCGATTCGGGTAGACATGTGATTCTGCACGAGCCAGCTGCCAACACTGCACTGATTCAATTCAATGCAGGGAGTCCCGGGTGCCTATACTTGTATATATAAGGTCGTAACAATGATAAAGGTACACCGATGGGCATACCTCATACCTCAGGTGTTCAGTGTTACAATGTCATATGAATTAATCAAAACTGTTTGTAACATCTGTTTTTTATAAAAAATACATTTTGAAATATGTAAGACACAAAATCTATAAATCAAATAAAACAAAATTTAACGATCTTCAATTACTTATATTGATATAAAATTAAAAATAGACCAAAGAGAATATTAACATATACTGGGAAACAATAAATTTTTAGCTTCATCAAAGTGACCACCATTTGCTTTAATGATTTCAGCACAAATTTTAGGCAATATTAATTAACTTCTTAAAATAATCTTCATCTAACTTGTTCCATTCACTCTCTAACTGCCATAAATGTTCTGAGCTAGTAGTAGAGCAATTTTTCACTCTCCTATCAAGTTTATCCCAGACAATTTCTATTGGAGGACTTTTATTTTCTTTAAAAAGTATTGGCACAGTTTGGACGTATGCGTAGGATCATTGTCTTGCTGAAATGTAAACCACAAAAGAATGCAAACGCAGTTCTAAGTCAACACCTGTTTCATTAAAATCTAAGCCATTGGTTAAACATGGTTAATGAGAGCCGACGATCCCTTTAATAATATGTAAACAATAGTGAAAGCTGCAAAGATAATATTCATTACAAATTTTTACCGCCTATAGCAGGCATTGTTTTCTTTTGGCCAATAACAGATGTGCTAAATATATATAAATAATATATAAATATATATATATATATATATTTATATATATAAATACATATATGTATATATGTATATTCAATAATAGTCTGAAACTTAATTTATTTTATTTAAATCTCTAAACCTTTAAAATAGTCGTACAAGCCGAATAATGCATAAATTAAATATATATACCTATATATAGCAACAGATTTAATTCCAATCTAATAATAGCGTGGAATTAACCGCCAATTGTGTGACATTGAGAGCTTACATACATACATACATCCATACATCGCACCACCTGCCCGGCGCCCCTGTCCATCGCTATTTCCGCACGCCATAGCGCACGTCCCCTGCGCAGGCGCAGCTCGTGCCGCGACCGTTACGCACGCGCCCCGGCCCCCGCGACCTCGCACCTGGCCGACGCACACACACACGCACACACACACACCCCTCCGACTCGTGATGACACCCCGTTTGACAGAAATTACATATTCCTGTCATTATCATTTTATAGCTATTATGAACCTGGTTTTGTCTCATTATTATTGAAGAAATCGTTCACTGGATCTCTTGGTATTTGCATTTAAGTTGATTCCGAAATAAAATAATTTATTTACCTGAAATTTTTTTTAGGAATTTTTTTGTTCGTATAAAATAACAAGTTGCAGATGAATACTGAAATCATATATCTCAATGCGAAGTTAAACTAATAGACTGTTCTTTTAATATGTATATTAAATATATTACCACAAATCAAAAATCGAAAAATATATGTGAAAATAAATAACTATAGTTCTGATATTAGCTAATTTGTTTTCGACTTCTTATTTAGTTTACCGCAAAGAGAAACGCCATTTGAAATATGTAGATAGTGTTGTATTAATACATACCTATCTTTACTTAAATAAAATATTAGTTGTCTCTTAAAAATATCCATTGTTATAAAATTCCTATCTTGTTCTCATGAATCTCAATAATAAAATTTATGTAAAATACATAAAATTGTTCATAAAGAAATAAAATTTCATACAGCACCAAGTACCATTCTTCCAACGTCCTACGTGCTTTAAGAATCGACTTTCGAAATACGAAAATAAATTATCTTTTATAAACATTCAGTAACCTACTTATAACAATCATTATGCCATTCATTTCGACACATACATTTGTTTACAATAAATCGTCTTCCGATGAATTGTTTACGTTTCCCAGACCTAAGTAGTGATAAGGATTCATTCATGAGACCACTCGATGGCCACTTAAGTAATGACTGACGAGAAAACATATCAATAAAGCAAATTAATGTGATAATATTATCACTGTTTATTTATTTAAAAATATAATTATTGTAAACAAATTATTTAATTTAATAAAATAAAAGTAGCCATATTTCTTTTGTTATATACAATACTTACAAATAATTTTAAATAACCTAGAAACTGCTATTTTTGGACATAACTATTTTGAAAACGTAAATATTTAACTATTTATTTCGTATGATGTACCTACTATGATGTACTATTTTAATAACAACTAGTTTATATTTTAATTATATTTATATACCCATATTATTGTTAACAACTTACATAAAAAATCATTAATAATCTTAATAAATCGTAAAACCAGGTCGCCTTTCTTTTAGTACATCACCTTGTTAGTTAACAAGGAACTTAATTAAAATATGGTCTGATTGATAACTGATGACAATCAATTTGATTAGTCACTGATATGTAGAACAAGCAGTCGAATTTCGATGCGCAAGCGCACGTCCACTGACACATTAGTATTCTGACTCATGATATCATTTCAAGACACAGTTCTGATCAGGGTGATGTAGTTTATCAAAAAATATGTGAAAATAAATTGTAAAATAATCAGATTGTTTGACAAAGGAATTGTTTTAATGAAGAAACCAGTAGATTAGTAAGAAAAGTTATCAAATTGAATTTCTTTTGTTCCTTTGTCTACCATATTATTGTAATAAAACAAACCTTATACCTACTCCAGTGCTCTACTCTTTACAAGCTACAGCTTGGTGGTTGTATTAAGCTGTTAAATTGAAAGCAACAATGTCTTATCGTAATAATAATAACGAACGAAACTTGTTTCTGTGAGAATACCTAAACAAACCAGGGAACATCGTCCTCTGTGGGAATGAACACTGGTCGCGAATACAACAATGAAGGATTCATGGACACTGGAATACTTCCGCGTTGAAGGGGTTGCGACTAACTGTTTGATTTGATACAAGGAAATCTTTTACAAACGGGTATTTCCGGTTACAATATCATATTATTATTATGTCGTCTTCATATCTATACGTTATCTAACTATATATTTTATGAACGCCATTGATTTATTTACATAATCATATAAATAAAAACTTTTTGTTTATTTTATTACGTTCATTGTAATATAGGTAATAATGCGTTTGTTTACAATAAATAAGGAATGTTGCGCACGATCAGTGAATGACACGTACGATGTTATAAGAAACGTCAATTAAATTGCTGATTCAGGTATTAGTTGAGCACTTGTTCATCAGCACTCGATAGTGTCATATTTGTATCGAAATTTGCTGATTTGCAGGTCAATTTATTATTAGAGTTTAAATTGTTTTTTTATTAGCATTGTATTTAAGAATAATACTGCAATAATTGATTTTAGTTTCTCTATACTGTTGGTCGAAGTCTAAATCCAAAAAAGGAAAGATGTTAGCTAGAAAAGGAGCCCAAGGTCTATCATCCCGTGTCATAACATTTTTATTGTTCTATTTTATGATTAAGTCAACATTTCCATTTATGTTAACTGGGTCATCTCGTCTTAATTTAGAACACTTATAACATACCTTTGTCTAATAATAAAGGAATCAATTAGAGCAGTATTAATTAGCATATTTATATTAATTTATCTAAATATTTTATATTATCATAAATCGATTTTAGGTAAGTATACAATTTAAACCATGATTAAAATTTAAGCCAGACAAGTTTTCTTATGAATAATGAGCGCGACGAGACGAATCTTTGGTATTATTATTAAAAGACGAGACCGTTTCAAAGGCTCAGTTCAAAGGTGCTTAACCCCGAGAGTTGCGCAAAAAATTAGATCGCAGCCAAAGACGACGGTTCCAACCGGAACGGTGTTGAAGCTGGGCATATCGCACGCCGGCTGCGCTGGCGCAGGTGCCGCCGCCCCGCGCCGCGCCGCGCCCCCATTGGCCGTCGTGCGCCCTCGCCGATTGGGTACGACGCACGTGCGCGGCCTACCCGCGCCACCTGGCTCCCGCTGACGGGGCGCTTATAAGCCGCGAGCTTCCCTCACCGCACCACTTCGAGTTCGGACGCCGACGAGTGAACGTGCACGTCGATTGCATCCCGAACGACACAACGGACGTTATTGTGATCGATGGACTGTTTATTTATTTAAGTGAACGTGTGATTTATTACATGAACATACTTATTGCGAGAAGAGTAAAGTTCTAAGTTAAGTGTCTGTGAAAAAAAGTGCAAGATGCTTGTAGAAGATTCGCAATCTGCTCGTGCTTTGATGTCGAAGAAGTATGCGCACTGTCCGCTGAAGAAGCGGCCGGTGCTGGTTCGGGAGGAGCGTCCAGCGACGCCGCCCACTACTCCGCCTCACCCCGCCCACATGGCTACACGACTCTATTATGATTACCACTGTAAGTTCAAATTATATATTTTTTAATGAGAGCTTTTAAAATCTATAAATGTTCCAAATAGTATTTGTTAAAAACACTTGAAATATTGCATTAAAATATGTTAATTTGCGTTTACAATATCAACTTTCAATCAAAATTTATAATAAATAAATATGTTATTAAATTAATTATAAAATGATATGTTAAAATTATTAGAAAACAAATTTTGGAAAAAAAAAATTGAGTATACTTTATAACAAACACAGTTTAAAAATATTAAATGTAGAATATAATTATTAAATAAGTATTTTTTTTTAACAGGTGACACGGAAAACGATGAACCACAAAACTTAAGTACGAAACCGGAAGATCTTTCGAAGACTGGAAATTACCCTAGTAAAGCCGCTTCACCAGTTTCCACTTCAGATATAAAATCTGAACCGAGGGAGTGGCCACAACAACAGCTGGAGTATTTAGCAGCATGCCGAGCGCGTTTGGAACCCATGCCAACAGAACTGGCTCGCCCGACACCTCAATACGCATACTTACCTACACTCTATCCAGCCTACCCCATGGAAGAGCTTTACCCAACTGCGCCAGCTCTATCTCCTCCCGTGCAACCACAGTTTTATGCCAGATATTCTCCAGCGTCACCACCATCCTCGTGCTCACCACCACCGTGCCCTGAAGACCTTCGATCGCCAGGGTCTGTCTCCTCTGATTCCGGGGTATCCGTTTCTGGTCCACGTCGTCCGCGATACCAATGCCCGGATTGCGCGAAGTCGTACTCCACATACTCGGGACTTTCCAAACATCAACAATATCACTGCGCAGCCGCTGAGGGAAGTCTTGCTAGAAAATCATTCAGCTGCAAGTATTGTTCCAAAGTTTATACCTCACTGGGTGCCCTCAAGATGCATATAAGGACCCACACTCTGCCCTGCAAGTGTCATCTATGCGGGAAGGCATTCTCCCGTCCCTGGTTGCTCCAAGGTCACATCCGCACCCACACCGGTGAAAAGCCATTTTCTTGTCACCACTGTCGCCGTGCTTTCGCTGACCGATCGAATCTACGCGCTCATTTACAAACCCATTCGGATGTTAAAAAATACTCATGTACAGGATGCGGGAAGACTTTCTCTCGTATGTCATTGCTCAGTAAACATTTGGAGGGAGGGTGCGGCGCTCCGAACACATCACCCTATGATTACCGTCCCGATGCTCACCAAACACACGGACAACTTCCTCCACCTGCACCCGTTTCCGCGTACTAAAGACTGAATTGTCATATAAATCCACGATCTCTATAATAATTTATATGATTTACCATTAAAGAGATAGTTTACCTATTGATTAAGTTTAAATTATTATTTTTTATGTATAGTATTAGGTTTGTGTGTGTTAAGCATTGTAATGCCACCGTAAGGGACCATTGTATTGTAAGTTATAGATTTAAGATGAGAATTTTAAATGTAAATATATTGTGTCGCGCCGTGCGACATCGCTAGTCATATAGCATGTACCGAGTGTGATACACTTGTATGCGTATATATATCCTAAGCCATGTACAAAGTGCCTTAATTTAATTATAATATAAATGATTAATATATTCATAAAAAATTTTAACAGTGTAACGGTTAAGACTATTATAATAGGTTTTACAAAAATAATTATGAGGCTGTAAGTTATTAAACAGTTATCGTTGTGCGTTCCTTTCTGTTACCTAAGTAACTGAAAAATATAAAATGATTTGAAACTATCTTATCTATTATTTTTACCTATAATTACCTATTACCATTATATTATTACCTTGAGAAAAAATTACCAGATGAACATTTTATAAGTAGCTTTAACATTAAAATCTATTGACGAATAAGTCTTTAAATAAAATTCTTATAAGCATCCGCAGCTATATTATTAAAATACTTTTTCACATTAGCTTAGTATGTACCATTGAAAAAAATGCTCCCCTAAAGCAGATATATTCATATATCAAAACCAACAAACGCAAACAAATCTAGATGTTATAGAAATCTTTAAGTTCAATAATTTATTCTCAAACTCGAGATAATAGTGTTAGTAGCATATAAACTTTTACAGTTTTACAAAAGGCAATAGATATACAACTAGTAGATAGGATCCAATTAATTGCAGAGTAATTGAATTAACATCTGCCAAAAATGATATCAATTGAACCAATTAAACGACAAAAAAATTATAAAGATAATACGTAATCTTTGATCGGGAAAATATCTATCAAATTGTAGTCAATTTATTAAGTATTAAATTTGGACTACAAAAGTAATAATAAGTATTTATTTGTCTGAATTATACCAAATCTTTGATTATAATGATCAGTTTGCATTAAAAATATGTACAGAAATTTTAAAAAATAATAAATATAAAAAAAATCGCAAATTTAGAGACAACTACAAATAAATAATATTATTAATAAAGTAGCAAAGTATATATATATATATATATATATATATATATATATATAAGGATTGTATGTGCGGATAAACCTTAAACGGTCAGATATTGGATACCATTGATAAGGTTTGAATCAATTAATTCAAAGAATAGCAAGAGATAAGAAGTTAATTTTATTATTTCTTTCAATTTATTCTATCAAATTTCTTCACAGAATGGAGTGTGAACAGACACCACTAGATATGGTTAACTGTCCGTGTGTCTGAGTATCGCATTTTATTTACGACAAAACTAATATTATATACACAAAAAAAATACTATTCTATAGATTTATTATTTAATAGTTATTTACTGAAAACCTAAATATTTTTTTTAGAATACGAATACAAAATTTCCGTTAATATAAAATTAATAACCACAATAAAATAATCTATCAACGCCATCTAGCGGATTTTATTTTACTATTTAAAGGATTACAAGCATTACTGATTATTTTTTATGATATATGAGATGTATATAAGAATTGTTGATTTAGAATTAAATAACCATTATTATATATCAAGTATAAAGTTTATAATAGAAACAGGTAAAATAAATACGAAGGTAATTTTTAAACATATCTATTAAGCAGCGCCATCTATCGATACAGTAAATTATTAAATAAATGTAATAATCTAAGCGGAAAATAAAAGAAGGAATAACTATAGTCAAGGTTATAACAAATAATCTATACATATAAAAAAAATAAGTGTCTGTTTGTGTTTCCATATCAACTTTTGACTATATATATGCAAATAGTACTTGAATACAAAAAAAATCTTGTCTGTTCGACTGTTTGTTCCGGCTAATCTTAGAAACGGCTGGATCGATTTGAACAGGACTTTCACTGGTGCTTAGCTGATTTTATAAGTAGTCTACTTTAAAGTTAATAAATTGAAACTGATCGAACGAAGCTGGGGGCCTAACTAGTACAAAGCACCTATATGCCATCTTAGTGTGAACGGTATTGCTGTAAATATTTGAGTTGGAAATCTGAGTTGGAATAAAATATTAAACCCATAAGAAAAACTAGTTAACGAATGCAATATACCATAATGGTGTTACCAAGAAAGTGGTCCAATAAGATAACTATCGGCTCCGTATTAACCCCTGACCCTGTCAAGCAAGTGCACGTTTCTTTGAGATACTTTACCATTGAATAACACTTATCGAAATGTTTAAAATATTGATACTATCGCATAAAAAAATTCTTTACCATTCATAGTAGCATTTATTTAGCAATCATATGTAACAGAAATATACTTGAGCGAAGCGAAAGGAGCGTTCTACTGGAGATTTTCAAATTCTTTGTCACGAATAGGCTGGCTTGAAAACTACTTGATGGAAAATTATGAAATTTTGCAATCAATATAAGTCAATCAGTAAGACAGACATTAGATGATGGTTTAAAAAATATATATTTGAAAAATATCATGTCGTCATCAGGAATAATCAGGAATAATCGTCACAAAACTCATATCAATTGAAGTCAATGGGGAAAATATTCTTTACCATAGTAGCATATATTTAACAATCATATGTAACTAATATTTTATACTTAGAATATGTAAAATAAATAACAAATCTTTGCAAGTTAGAAATTAAGTAATCAAAATATTTGTTTAAGTATAATGAATTAAGTGAATAAGTGGTATATTACTGTTAGTATAGTGTGAGCTAACACAATGAGTGCCCATCAGCCTACACGGATGCCAATTAGAAGGCAGTGAAGGTGGTGAAGGCACGTGCCCGGCTGGTGATTGGTCCATTCACCACCGGACTACGGACTACGTGTACGGATTACAAATATTCAGGGCGATTCTATTATATATTTCATAATTTATAAATATTTTAATTATATATGTAAAAAAAATTGGTGTTTTCTGTTAAAAATAAATGTTTGTTGCTTTTGTATTTTATTATTTGAATGCATCTTATTTATGTATTTGATTAATTTTTAAGCAATAAATATTAAATATGCATAAATTATATTAACATTTTATCTTTTGTTATTTTATTTTATTTAACGTTTAATTCTCATTTATTTCTTATTGAAATTTAATTGTAATTAACAAAAAATTAAGATAAAACATTGCGTTGAAACAAATATATTAACCAGAAACACAGAAATTGAATAAATAAAAGAGAAAAATTTAAAATCTCATTTTATTTCGATGTTTCACAATTATTAGTTAATAACAACTATATATCAATATATATATATATATATATATATATATGTATATATATATATATTAAAAAAAATATATATATCCTTTATAAATAGTAGAATAAACCTTCTAATTAATTAAATCTGCTTCCATTCGCATCGTGATTATCTTATCCGAGATTGACCATCGATACCGCACTAATTAGAATTCACACTCAGACTAATAGAACTTTGAACTTTTCTACTCCCAATAATCGATCTCGCAGACAACGGAAACTGGTTTAGTAATTAGTACGAACTTTCGTAACGATCCGTGTTAAATATTATTAATAACTCTCATACTGTATTTAAAAGTGCAACGTCATTATTTAAACACGTTCTTTTAATATAATAGGACCTTATAAAACACTATTGATTTGGATATGAACTTAGGTTGCTATGGTAACCGTTGTCACCGTAACCGTTGCTATGGTAACCGCGTTAAGTGTATAGCTTATACAGGTTTAAAACTTGTGGCAAAAAATTGAAATCTGTTGGAAAAAGAACTCCGTAAAATCCATTCTTAGTAGACGTTACGTCACAAAAGAAGTGACTATGTAGAATATTAAGTTAATCGAACATGAGTCAGTGAGAAGTAAATCTCTTATATCTATATATATATATATATATATATATATATATATATATATATATATATATATAGATATTTGAGATTATTTCAACTTATATCAAAATATAAATAACATTATCAACAAAGCTTCTTGAAAACAAGTTGAATATTAAGACGCAGGCAGTGAGTAGGACTATCTGATCTATAGATTTAGGAGCACCGTCCGGACTAACTCGAGCCACGCGATAAGTATGATTTGTAACGTGCTGCGTCAACGCGTGCTCAATGCTCACTCCTCACCTCCCAATAAATAATATAACCCACTCTTGATATGACAATCTTACGTTTAAAATGATATAAATACTCCGGAAAGCACTCCGATGGTACTGAGATTAACAATATAATTCCCACGTGGGATGTAATACCTTAAGACTTAAAACAATATATATATTTCTAAGAATAATCAAACTGTAACCATACCAACTATTGTCACGATGTTCAAACACGTTTCAATACTTTCATATTATTTATTATCATATTAATGAGGCTCTTGTGACCTAGTAGGAAGCTATACATACTTACAGTACTATATCTATATATATATATAATCATTTACATCTATAGATTAAGCTATCAGCAACATTCCGAGCGATACACACATACTTTACTTACCTTTTTAATATAATAAATTTAAAAATGCTAGCAATACACAAACTTTACTTACTTTTTTAATATAATTTAAAAATGCTACTCGATAAAGATATTTTAAATTTTGGTTTTTGATAGGATTTTTTTATTTCACATGATAAATCCATAAATAGAGAAGCTGTTTATAGTAAGACGTTCCAAACACAATGGGTGAGGTCCAAAAGTCGCGGCACTGCCTCCACGCATGTCTTTAAGAGGTAGTAATTATTCAAACACGAGATAAGCCACAACCAGATTCACATTCACATTCGCACATTCTTTACGTATTTATAGACAATTATAAAGTTAATTTAGTTAAGATATTTTACTGTTTATCCGTTTACACTTTTAGTTTATATAATATAAATATTTATATACAAATATTATCAACTCAAAATATACTTATAATAGACGAAAAACCTATATAAATAGTAAATAATATATAAATCTATGTTTGTATACCAAGATGGCTTCTCTGTATAAAATGAGGTGTGAGTAAAAATAATATAATAAAATATAAAAATAGTAAATGGTACATAAATCTATTTTCGTATACCTAGATAGCTTGTCTGTATAAAATGAGGTGTAAGTAAAAATAATATAATAAAATATAAAAATAGTAAATAATATATAAATCTATTTTGGTATACCTAGATGGCTGGTTTGTATAAAATGAAGTGTGAGTAAAAATAATATAATGAAATATAAAAATAGTAAATAATATATAAATCTACTTTGGTATACCTAGATAGCTTCTCTGTATAAAATGAGGTGTAAGTAAAAATAATATAATAAAATATAAAAATAGTAAATAATATATAAATCTATTTTTGTGTACCTAGATAGCTTGTCTGTATAAAATGAGGTGTAAGTAAGAATAATATAATGAAATATAAAAATAGTAAATAATATATAAATCTATTTTTGTATACCTATATAGCTTGTCTGTATAAAATGAGGTGTAAGTAAAAATAAAATAATAAAATATAAAAATAGTAAATAATATATAAATCTATTTTGGTATACCTAGATGGCTTGTCAGTATAAAATGAGGTGTGATTAAAAATAATATAATAAAATATAAAAATAGTAAATAATATATATTCTATTTTGGTATATCTAGATTGGCTGGTTTGTATAAAATGAAGTGTAAGTAAAAATAATATAATAAAATATAAAAGTTGTAAATAATATATAAATCTATTTTTGTATACCTATATAGCTTGTCTGTATAAAATGAGGTGTGAGTAAAAATAATATAATAAAATATAAAAATAGTAAATAATATATAAATCTATTTTGTCTGTATGAAATGATGTGTATATATAAAGCGACAATAGTGCCTTCAATAAATCGCATGATCCCGTGCCAATAAATGCAAGAAAGGCGGTAAGGTATAACCGAGCGTGGGCGACGCGCTTCAACGCCTTTCAAAAGATTATTCACTGGTAGCGAGCCTCCGCGGATTCTAATACTTTATGTTCTTAAGCTTCGGTTCCGATAATTAAGTTTCGCTTTTACTATACATTTTGAACAAAATGCTACTTTCATAATGACGCCATACAAAAGACATCAACGATCCTCTATGATAGTTTATATGTAATTTTTGTTAAGGATTTTTTCTTCATAATAATGTATCTTTTTGATGTTACGAATACAAGAAGATATATGTATGTTTGTGTGTTACGTGATTTCTCAAAATAAAAAAAAATGGTATTTAAGTTAAGTCTCATTTTGTAAATATTTAAGCCTTTTATAAAGTTATTGGATTTTTTTAAAATATTACCTTGTATATAAAACTGAATATTTAATATTTACTTACAAGCAACTATTAATTAGTAAACTAGCAGGTGGTCAAAGTATACCATATTTTGCATATATACAGCATGGAATTGAAATTAAGGAGGGATGGAGGAAAATACAGGAAGAAAATACAGGAATACATAAACAAGAAATACAAGGATACTAAAATAATAATAATGGTACAATAATATAAAATTAAAAAATGTATTAAAAATATATATAATAAAATGCCACAGTATATTTAATGCCATGTGTATTTAATGCCATGTGTATTTCATTCCTGTCTTTATAATTAAAGTCCGTATACAAAGCAGGGTAAGTTATTATATGTATTATTTATGGAGGCTTTGTTACAAGTTCGTTAAAGTACAAAAGAGATCATAAACATACACCACGTATAAAGCCTAGACTCATTGTTGAGTCTAGTGTAAAGTGTGTTTAAGCTTAAACCTAAAGAACCGTAAAGAATATATAATTTTATTAATTATTAAAACTTATTATACATGTATGAAATCGTATTATAAAGGTATGTACACACTACATCAAAGAATGTTATCTTGTTGGCACGTTAATAAAATAATACTGGCGGTGTAAAAATTATCCGGTGTGTAACGGGACTGCGCGTAGGATCTCCCCCCTCCCCCCTCCCCCCCGACAGATACATACAGATCGAATGTATGAAACACGCTTATTGTAGTATGGTTTTGTCTATTTACCATTTAATAAAGTTAGTGCACTGTTTATTAGTGCCTGTCGTTCTGTCTCTTCCTGATAAAAAAATGACTAGACAGATTTTAACAGAACTATCGCTAATATTACAACTAGTTACTTAGGTTAATATTATTAAAAAACATACTCCCCGCGAACGAAGTCATGGGCTCAGCTAGTTATACAATAAAATTATATTTTTCTATAAAAATTAATCACAATGGTTTCTTGAATCTGTTAATAATTTAATAATACAACAAAAAGGTGATGTCATAATACAGTCGTTATATAAAAAAACATATGAAAATTATGCCTTTTACAGTTGGATATAAATTTATTTTTTAATTATAACGAACCAAGAGCTTCATTAATACCCGACCCGAGAGAACCATTTATTATATGAAAGTTAAACATTAAGCTGGATTCCGTTTTACTTTCTTTTTAAAGATACACAATATCTGGGAACACATAAAAACTTAATCATATCAATAAAAAACGCACTAACTAAAGTCAATCGTTACGTGAAGAGAAATCAGAGAGACATACACGCGACATTAACGATCTGTAACAAGTAAAATATAATATAAATGCAATGGTAGCAGGTGAAACCGCGTGTCCGGGTTATGTTATAAATGCCTCAGCAGATTCATAGCTTCATCTTTATCAAAATTGACACCATTCTCGTCACTCGTGCTATCACTATCTAAATGTGATGAATAAATCACACGAGTCACTTTACATTCAAAAATAATTATGACTATCAGTAATATTATTTCAAATTATATTATAAAAATACACAGCGACCTTCTTCAAGAAGCTTTTGAGTGATAAAAATTATTGTATAATTCGTTTAGAATCCAACTGTCTTGTATACAACGGTTAGAATGTTATAGGCATTATAAAAAGTGGTAATGTCACAACGATAGGGGTAGAGGGTGTGGATCGCCAGAGCGTGGCGAGCGAAGCACGCGCCGATGCTTCCTACACGTGCCACATATAAAAGTCCGTTTTAATGTCACTTACATAATAGACAATTTAGTCGAGTGTATATTTGTTTATATAATATTATCCTAGACTGTGTTGCGTAATCTCTGGCTCTGATAACCTTTGCACGCAGCGTAGGCGATCTAGTTGTTCACCGGCCACCCAGCGGGCAGATATTATCCTCAATATTTTTTCTATCTCCCACTGGGTTAATATGAGATGTGCTTTATTATGTAACACAATTATTTTAATTGTATAACTCATGTTTGCACTTTCATGTATTAAAAATGCATTAAAAATGTTATGACATACACAGTACTTTTAGTAAAATATTGTGAAACATACAGAGAAGAGTCAGATGGTATCGTTTCGTTGGTGGAATACAATACATAACCAACAAAAGTACAAATGGTACAAATTGTAAACTTTATAACACTTATAAGTGGTCGTATCGACAAAATAGTCTGATATTCAATGGCACAGCGACATTATCACGCTACAACTCACTATTGTTCTTTACACGAGAAGTTACATTATTACAAACAAAATAAATAATGATGTTGGATAAATAGCTCCCATACTATTGTTGTATGTTAAAACATTAACAAGTGCCTTAAATATAAATAAATGTATGCTAATTAATATCTAAATACGTATTCATTTATTCGATTATTACTAATCTATAAACTATCAGAGTCACGATACTGCGATACTTTTTTACATATTTGTATAAGACTTTTTGCGTAGATGAACCTTTGTTTAATGGCTTTTAATCTTGATTTTGAAACCATAAATTAAGGACATATAATGATATTGCCTAATAATATTCGTGCCATTATTATTGCTACCAAATGTGTGTATTTAAAATATATTCATAGCAATTCCTCTTAGTTTCTTTTTATTTTTCTGTTGAATTTAATGTTATTTTTATATCTGTATGTAAAAAATCTATATCTAGTTAGATTCCGTGATGTGTTTTACATAAAACCTTTTTAGTTAGGCATAGTTTGTGAATTCCATTCAATCATCGAGTTCTTAGTACCGTGGGGGAGGTTAATTTTACACTTAATATTCCAAGATAACAAACTAACTTCCTGTTCGGTTTTTCACTAATGGATATGGTTTTAATTATATTAAATAGTAATAATAATAATAAGCAATTATAATAATGTA
Source organism: Melinaea marsaeus rileyi (assembly GCA_918358865.1). Taxonomy (NCBI): domain Eukaryota; kingdom Metazoa; phylum Arthropoda; class Insecta; order Lepidoptera; family Nymphalidae; genus Melinaea; species Melinaea marsaeus. Next base: position 25,584,516 of record OU911089.1, read on the forward strand.
TTCTCAAATAAGCTTAAAACACAACACAAGTATATCAAATATTAACCAAAAACGATTTTACAATCACATATTATTGTATGCATGAAATTTGTATTATTTAATTTATTGTTTAATATCTATAATATTATATTACAATTTTAATAATAGGACTTATATTATTTTGTTTTAAAATTTATTCAAAATAGAAAAGCCTTTAAACACATGTAACCAAAAAAGAATAGAGAGAGATAAAAACAGAAAAAATAGCGTTGAAAATTTAACAAAAATTTTATTGTTTTTAGTTCCCCAATTTGATCAAATTTAATTTAACTTTATGGGTATAAACTCTGGATTTCGGAGATATACCCTGGAACTCCTTCTAGCAACTCTAATTCTGTTTAATTAACAACCTTAATTAATATGTGTGTGGTGGGTAAGCAATATATCAGTATTTTAAATCTCAAAAATGTACTGAAGAAGTGAATGCTGTAAAAATTTACAGGATTTGTCTAACACAAGAGAAGAGGTTGATTAAAATAGCTTTAAATATTTGTTTACTTCGTTGGTGCCATTGCTATAGCAACAGAGCATTATGGAGGTGCTCGAAGGCTTGGGCGTCAGGTGCCGTCCACGGTGGTTGGCTCCAGCAAGTGCCACGCTTGGGCGGGTGGCAGTTGGCACGCGTCGCAGGAGACAGGTGGACGTCACGGGTCGGTGCTACCATGTATGTATGTTGTGTTCTAACCAGACAATATCCTCATACACATATCTTATCAAAAACTAAAAAGAATTATAATTTTAGAAACCCTTTTCCATACTTACATATCCATTTTAGTAGCATAATTTAATATAATCATTTTTAATATTTATTTTCATGTTATTTTACTTACTCTTATCTTAGATGAGTTAAATCTAGGTAAAAGATATTTACTATTTATAGCATTTATGAGGTACTTTTTGATAAGTACATTTGTGTGTGGTATTGGGAGAATTTGGTAGCATTCGATGAACGGATTCGCTGGCATTCGATGGTAGGCATTATCAATCAATTGGCACTTGGCTCGGCGACAACCACCCGCTCCCGGACGAACGACCAGCTCGCACTCGCGCTGAGTGCTTCGACCTCACGCAATTTACAGCTTTATCACCCGTTATTATTCTTAATAATATACTGCACGGCGACAACGCATTGACCTCATCAAAATTCGCAACATTTTATTTTAATTATGATGGCATTCTGAAAGGGAAAATCGAAAATTCGATAAATTATTTTAAATGCATTTCACATCCAAACTTTCTTGATATTTTTATCATTTTTTTTTCTCGACCGTAACGTGAATATAAATCATTTAGTATGGAAAAATCTTTAGTACATCTTCAATCTTCAGATTACGATCTTTCTCGAATGCAGAGATTTTAAGTTCTTCGCATTACAAAAAGCTGTTTAAAACTCATTACACCACCGTTATGAGTCGATAAGACCGTGAAATTTCGGTAATTGGTAATACTACAGTAGGTACGTACAAATTGTGACAGTAATTTATGCTTATATTTAAAACAAGAATTAAGCAAACTTATATATATTAGAATCACAAAGTTACAACAAAAATCATGTAACAACCTCCCACATCTAAATATTTAGTTGTAAACCATTTTAGTGGTACAATAAATATAATTTTAATCGTATTTTATTTATGGTCTTATGAAATAAAATCAAAATTATTACTGTTCAATAAAGTCCATGTATGTGGTATGTGCCCAATATAAAAAATGTTAATGGATCCCATACAAAGTATATCACGTTGTGATTGATAAACGGGTATCATAAATACCACACGATGTCGGTATCGGTATCGGTATTTTGAGAATCGCAGTGTCAGTGTCCATTACTATGTAATCAATCATCGAATACTGTTTCGACCGGTGTCTCCGTCTTGACATAGCTTTCGACGCGCAATCAATAGCAGATAATATGATAAGAACCAATGAGTACCATCACCAAACCCAACACTACAACCGGAACATCATCCACCATCATCAAATAAATAACAATCAGAATATAAAGGTACCAATTACGTTAACTGAATATTCGCAAGAAAAAATATATTTCCACCTATACTTAAGTGCATTGAATAGCGCGTGCCGTGTTATGGAGTGCTCTTAACGACTTAAGTGTTGATGTGTCGGAGTGGGATCATTTATTATTTTATCGTATGATTGAATCTTGTGTTTGATTTGCTTTGAATTATATCGTATATCGTTCATAAATGCTCAACCTTTTTAATAATTATAAAATGTTGATAGCAGCTGTTCAACAATGCCATACCAAATATAGTTTTGTATAGATTAAGATTACATATCCAATATAAAAACAAACTATTAAAGTGTTGTGGTTATAGATGGACATCTATGTCACTTTTAGGAACGGTCATGCGGGTACAGGTGTCGAGTCGCTTTCGTGCAGGTATAGAAGTAGGTATTATTAGTTCAGACCAGGTAACTACCAATTAAATCCCACTCACCAGTATCATTATACTTCGAGATATTTGAAAACAATAATTCTGATATAATATAAAATATATTTAATCTCAACTACAGTTTAATGTTTATTTTAAACATAAAATATGTTTACATTTGAAATAGCCTTATTTTATTACAGTACAAGGGTAAGTATTTGCCGAATGAGATAATTACGCTTTAAATAACTAAGTGAAATGCCGTTTGAAGGCGATTAGTAATGGAAACTATCCATTAATGAGTGACATGAACGGCTGCTATCGTTGTCCATAAGTTACACCATTTGTAAGCCTGGAACTAATTGCGAAGGCGGACCAATTTCCCACCTAGCGCCCAAGCAATTAATTGTCGCAACATGATTAAATAGCATTAATGTCAGATTATTCACAATAAGTATATCTTGGTGGCACAATTGCTTCTAATACAACAGTTATATTTGTTTGGAAAGTGTACGAGCAAAAAATTAAACGAATCCACCCTAACATTTTACAAACATTAAAAAGATAAAAGAACGAACAGGAACTAAGGTGATGAGGTGACTCGACACATTATTTAAATTTAAAACAGGTTGGAGCGTCCTTTTATATTCTGTTATTTGATTGTTTCGTCGGCTTGATATTTTATAGTTGTTTTTGCACGATAAAAAATATTTCACCATATGGGGTCGTTTATTAAACAGAGTTAATGACAGTGCAAAAGAAAACATATGCCCAATTAATATCCGCTAACTCCACTAAAAGCATATCGTTTTCGAAAGGTGTGATAAAAAATTAGTTCATCAAAAGCTTTTAAAAAGTATCGTTTTTATTACATAATATCTCGATGACCTATTTTATTAATTGCCAATTTGTTTTTTTTTTGTTTTATCTCCATGTAATCGTGTAAATATTTTACCTTCACCTTGTAGCCTACTAGGATGGTCCTTGACCTAGATTTAACATATATTTATTATAAAAATCCATTTATATAATAACATATATCAATCACTTTGTCGACATATATATGTATGTATATATATAAATAGATGAATACTATAATGTGCTATTAAATCTGATTTCTTTAATTAGCAGCACAATGACGAGTGTAGGACTATGCGTAAGTAACAACCTGCTCGAGCGAGTTTCTCGACCGACCATCTGGTGGGCGAGAACTTTTTTTATTTTCCAAACGTGTCGTCTTGTGTTCTTGTTTTTTGCATTGGGTGGCGTTCGCTCTTGCTTTTTTATAACCAAGTTGCAGTTAACAGGTGGCTTGTTGCAGGTGAGACCTGAGATTTTGACTCAAATCATGTTAACCTTAGTGTGAAATGTCACGCGTGCTACCATCTGATAAAATTATTTAATATTTTAACATTTTTCTACGGTAAGTTAATTAGGGTTAAGTGAATTTAAATACGCTACTAATTTCGTTATATGTATGTATATATTGCTTGTGGTACATATAAAATAACTAATTATTTTTATATATTTATTTTGTTACACAAATAAGTAAATCATGATATGTATTCAAGATGAATAACTTTTATACTTTTTTAAATTCAATTTTGCATAATTTTGTATATAGCATGGCTTGAAGCTTATTAAACTATATAATATATATAATTCCTGGTCATATATATATTTTGTAATTATTTTATTCCCGGTATAAAGATTTATTCACTGTAATGGCACATAAAATACTCCCAAAACGATAGTCGTTTATTCCGTAGTGGTACTTACTTGTACTATCGAGGATCACGACTCTGTACTGTTAATATAAGATTTAAAATTAAGATGGTCGTTTAAACTATAGTAATTAATGTTATTTACGAATTGTTTATTATGTCTTTCTTATTGTTTCGATATTGTACCGACATCAGACTGTCTGTATCGAAAATGAAGTGTTATGGTTTAGTGTGCAGTTATATACTTAAAAATAAGATATATTAAAATATATTAAATAATTAATAGTAATTAATTAACACTCTTTACCAAAATACAGATTTCAGTTTAGTTTTCAGACACAACTTTTAAACATTGTCACAAAAAATAAGGTTGTAGTGGAAGAGAGCTGACCATTTATTATTTATATAGAAATTTTATGTATTGTTTAAAAAGCTAACATAAAAGCTCCTATTATCTAACAAGGCGTTGTATTTTAGTTATTTATCATTTCATATCAATAGATGACATAATTTCAAATCCTCACGACATTAATAATTTATATAACATTCGTGTTATTATATTTTTAGTGGACGTCAAGTTGTAACATCTAGTTCACAGTCAATTTATCACTATTTGGATTTTTGGCTTAACAAGTATCGGTGATGTTATGTGAAAGCTTGAAAAATTGTGCCTATTACCGAGAGCGTACTCAATAGGCTGGCGAACCTGCACCGTTAGACTAGATCACGACTCAGCGGATTATACAAGCACAAAGAAAACCAGTGTACGACGGACGGACACAATCACTCATACAGACTTTGTTATACATATACATACGGTCGGACAGACACATGCGACACGTTAGCGGACATATATTGTTGCTTGCTCCAATTTGTAATGGTGCCACCACACCAATTATATACCCAATAAAAACAATAATCAGTCGGGATTTATTTAATTAAATGAAATAAGTAACATAAAAGATTAATTGCTCTCTATATGCTTAATAAGCCCTTAAAATTTTTATTGATTTGTGTATATTTAATAATGCACATAAAAGAAAAAGTGGGTTCAGTCAATTGACTGATCGCTGCGAAATAATTTCAGATACTTTCTACGGGTAGACGCTCGGATTGTCTGCGGGTCGGCTGTAAAATCGCTCACACATAAAGTGAAATATAGGTTAAGACGAACTCTCTAAAAAAAAAATCATTCAATGCACCGTTACCTCATCCTTTTTTGTAATTTCTTACCACCAATTTTAAGCCGTCGTTTTAAATTTTAGGGCTCGTTTTATAGTCTCTCGTCTGATGAACATCCTCAGTTTTTATTTTGGGTTACGACTCTTTCAATTCGATACGTTGGTTATATTTGATTGTTTTTCCTCGTAAATATGAGTTCATATTTTAAAGCTTCAAGTTGTGTTTAAAATTAAGGTTAATCGATCGACCCATTCTATTGGCTTCACTTAGCTTTTTAAGGATTCAAATTGGTTTTAAACGTTTTCGCATAAAGTTGAGGTTTTATGACTTTCTTTATTTGGGAACTTTAATGTTTCTGGTTAAAATTTTAGTAAAGTATAAACTATTGAATAATATCTTGAGAAAAATTTGTCAGGCGTTCCAAGTGGTACCGGGGAGGCAGCGTCGGAGCCCGGGAGCCGCGCGCCCACATGTACAGCCATGTACAGCCACGCTCAGTCGCCTAAATATCTTACTTTCACAATTGTAATAACCAAACGTCAAGAACTCATCACGTTACAACAATACTCGTGTCTGTTTCGTACGTGTATTTTAATAAACATGTCGCCTACGTTGTAAAAATTCACCTACAATTATCTAAAACACCTCTAAACTCATATACAGTTAGTTTAATCTGTTTAAAAAACATTGTCAATATTTAAATAAAGTGCAAACGATATTTTATAATGTCAAAACCTTATCGCTTACCGTTATAAATACTTACAAACGTCTGTTGATAGTCTATTCATACCCGGCCAATTATACTTAAGAGACTTTGAATTTCTTATATACGATAATAATCTTGTTATAATACGACACACAATATGAATATAGATAATATATTCACAATATTAACTATGCAAACTTTCATTTTGCTATCGGAACAATGGCGTTGATTTCGAGGGGTTTGACTATTAACAGAAGATGAATGAATTTTAATAATGAAAGTTCACGTTTGTATTGTATGTGTGTGTAGTATAATTATAAGTGTGTGTGTTTAAATATTAATATATAAGTGTGAATGAATGGCTAGATTATTGAAAATGATAAAATTATATTTTTACTAGCTTATTATCTCCCGCTTCGCTGGGCACACTATTAATTTGGATGTGAACTTAGGTTGCTATGGTAACCTTTGTCATATTATCCGCTGTCATCGTAACCGTTGATATAGTAACTCTTACCCCCGCGTTAAGTGTATAGCTCCTACAGGTTTAAAACTTTGCGAAATGTAAAAAGTTTAAATCCGTTGGGATAGGAAATCCGTAAAATCCATTCTTAGTGGTCGTCTAAGACACAAAAGAAGTAACTATGTAAAATTTTTAATTAATGGGATATATAGTTTCGGAGATTTCGTTATGATTCAGTGAGTGGTAAATCGTTTATATATATATAGATAAACGTTTTTGTGAGGATTTTAAGATATTTTCGTACCATATGTACCTGTACGAAGTATATTAAGATGAGATGTAGCCATATACAACAGTGCGGAGTACATTATCAAGACACGCCCGTTTCCTACGACGAACAAGTGACTAATGAAGCTTCCTTCTAAATATTCATAAGGGCAGTTAGCGTGCGTGCTCGCTCCCAAAACTGGAAGCTTTGGTATCAACTCTACTAACCTCTACACAAGGCCTGGATGGAAATTAATTTAAACCAAATAAAGATTTTTAATAAAATAGCTTCGATTTCATATCTTTATAATATAATATGTACCTATATTTATATTTGTAATAATGTATATTATATCAGCTGTGGCCACTAGGTTTTTTAAACAAAAGTAGCTTAAGTTACTCCTTGTTACAGCTATCCGCCAGTGAAAGTCCTATTAAAATCGGTCCAGCCGTTTCATAGATTAGCCGAAATAGACAGACAGACACACTGCGAAAATACATGCATTTTCATATGCACTTAATGAAAAACTGTTAATATGTAAACGTAAACGTATGTAAACTATCCAATGATGATGTGATATATTACAAAACGAACGAGATTTCGATCAATATATTTATTACATATATATTTATATCTTAACTATAATATTTATCTTATATAAGGATTGCAAATTAGCACGGAGGTCGGATAGCCGCGCGGTCTACACTCAGACTTCAATGAGTCATAAACTTGTGATTTAAACTACCTGAAGATTTGTAGAGTAATATCATTGTTATTGAAACGAACTAATAATAAACATATCTTCATGTTTCGGTACTGTGCGAAAAATATGTAATAACGATAGGAATTAACTTAACGTAAAACGCAGATAAAACTTAAGTGTAAATATATATAATGTAGGTGAATTTATTCATAATAAAATAACAAAAACAATAGAAAATAAATATACAATCACGGCGCTATCAGAATTATTTGAATTAAAACTAAACCTACCGACAATTCTTGTATACTTGTTTCTACTGCACGCCGTCAAATTGACCGGTAATTAAAAGTTATTTTATTATATAACGCAGGTAATAATGGAAATAACTAAAAGTAAAGAGTGAAAACAATATTATATGCATATTCTAAGAATTGTCATGTAGTTTGATAACGATATTATAACGTTTGAAAATGTGTAAGTTTTACAAAAGTTTAGGAACGGTCAATTTGACCGGTACTTGGTAGGTTTAGTGTTAATGTTACATGCGATTAAAATTGGGCTCGATATATAAATAAAACATGACGCTTATATGTTATTGAGGAACGTGTGATATAATATATAAAACAAAATTTACGATTGTTATTTATAGAGGAGACGGGTCTCAGTATTTTTATGTAACAACCTACACTGTTGTGATTATGGATAATGTTTTTATCTTAGGATGATATGTTACTAGTAGGTATAGACGACGTTTTTTAAATATTCAGAATTTATCCCGTTCAATTAATATTTATACTTATTATTACGGGATAGGAAGGAGTTTTAAAATACATGACAGGAGTTATATAAAATTAGAAATGGCGTCTTCCTTTAAATACATTTTTATACCACTTGAAAAAAAAATGTAACAATATTATATTATTGTTAAAATCTACATATTATAATTAATTATTTAATTCCTTAAGTAATGAGATACGTAATATTTTGTTAAATTAAATCATTTTATATTCAAAATAAACCAAGGTTTTTATTTTAATAAAAATGATTAATAATAAATTCAACACCCTTTTAAAGGATTCAGGTATAGTTATATAATGGTTAATGTTAATCGTAAACCACATTACTTTTATTCAAAATAGTATGACGCAAAAGCCTTAAATATCAATGAATGGTTGTACCCTTTCCTTGATAAAATGTTATGCACATAAATTAATATACATATTTTCACTTTAATAATATCCTACAGGCATCACAGCACTGATATATTACGACTTAAAGTTATAAAAAGAAATTCTTACGCAAAATCCGTCAACAGTTTAATGTTAGACTATAAAATGTGGATGCCATATACGTTATAACACTAGCTGTGCCCACGGCTTTGTTTGATATGTTTTTTTTAATATTCTAAGTTAAGTATAATAGCTATGCCAGTGGAAGTTCTGTTAAATTCGGTTCCATCTTTTCAGGTTAGCCAAAAAGACAGACCGACAAAATTAAAGAATTGTTTTTTATATTTTATATATTTTCCTATGCATTTATAAAATGCTATTAATAGAGAATAACGAACACACTTCAATTTTATTTATATGTATAGATTTTATACAAATTCCTGGATCTACCTACCTACATGTCTCAAATACCAAGAGCGAAGGTTAGTTCGTTAAGTTCTGGTGATGGTTTCGTTTGATATAAGAATATTTCGTCTGATTCGTAAATATTCGCTCTCGCTATTGTAGGCGGCGTGAGCTATTATTGTTGTTCTGAATTCAGCCACATCGTTATGATCGACATCTATTTGTTTTTGAATTTAAGAACAGAGTAAACACCATTATTAAGAGAACGTGTTCCAAAAACTGAGACGTGACGACCATTGTGGCTCTACCGGACCGTTATGAACGGTCAATTATCTCATTTAAATATCACAACGTACATAACAATGGGATCATAAGTTAATTAAACTTATAGTTTTGTTAGATTATGGAATTTGAATGTATTAAATTATTTTGTACATTCTTTATGATTTGGGAAACATTAGTTATCATATTTTTTATCAAACCTTTATATTCTTTTATGATATATCAGATTTGGGAAACATTAGTTATCATATTTGTAATCAATTTTATCAAACTCTCCCAATATATAAGGTTATTGAGAAACTTTTAATTCAATATGATTAAAGTATAGTATAAAATACAACAGATATATTTAATAATATATGTAATGTTATTAATAAATGAAATCTTTTTATATTAATATATCCTCAGCAATGATACAAAATATGCTCAGTAACCAATATTTTTAGTAATAAAATCAATTATTGTCAAACGTTGTCACTATTAATGCGATTTACGAAATATTTTTATTGCATTTATATAGTATGATATATTTAACACTAAATCTACCAAGTACCGGTCAAATTGACCGTTCTTAAAATTTTGTAAAACTTACACATTTTTAAACGTTATAATATCCTTAACAAACTGCATGACAATTCTTAGAATATGCATATAATATTTTCTTCGCTCTTTACTTTTAGTTATTTCCATTATTACCTGCGTTATATAATAAAATAACTTTTAATCACCGGTCAATTTGACCGCGTGCGGTAGGAACAGGTGTACAAGAATTGTCGGCAGGTTTAGTGTTAAAGTGTAGATTCAGATCAACCTCTATTATATGTACGTGCGTCTGTATCGCCCGTGAGAAATCGTGATTACACCGTGTTATTACCATCCATAAGCGAATGACAATTTATTAATTTTATATACACTGTAAATAAAGCTGACACTAGTTATAGTATGCTTATTTTACACTCAAAATCCTTTTCTGTTATGCTTATTTTACACTGAAAATACTTTAGTATGCTTATTTTACATTCAAAATCCTTTTCTGTTATGCTTATTTTACACTCGAAATGCTTTTTAGTATGCTTCTTTTACACTCAAAATCCTTTTCTATTATACTTCTTTTACACTCAAAATCCTTGTACATCTAAACAATGTATTACATTACAGTAATTAGTAATTTACAACATTTTTACCATGTTTATATATTAAAGATTTCTGATATTGACACTATGACTATGACGACATAAAGTTTAATATTAATTACATAATGCTAATTAACAACATTAGTTTGATTATATTCAATATGACATCAGATTAACTAAAAACTTTGTTAATATATATTTTGATTTCTCATATGACAAGATAGGTAGGTACCTTTTATAACAATAGGTACGAAATATATATAAAAATAAATCATTAGTAATGACATCGGTAACCGCAATGATATTTTCTCTTTACGGTAATCCTTCTCCGATATCGGTGAGAGAAAGCTGTGCAATATAGCCGCGAATTCGACACGTGTCCCTAGTTATTTAATTAGTGTAGGGTGTATGCGGACGCTAGGTTGACCGCAACCAACGGTTACCTGCGGCTGGTTACAGAATGAAACGCGATAACCAACTAGACTTGCTCATTAACACCTAATATTTGTAACAAAACTTTTATTTCCTATTCTATTTTTAAGCGGAAATGTTACATGTACCTCCTTGTTACAAGACAATTGATTATACTTTATGATGAATAGTTGAGCGAAGCGAACAAAGTGAGCGGAGCGTATTACTGGAGACTTTTTACATTCTTTGTCAAGAATTGGCTCGAAAACTACTTGACGGAAAATTATGAAACTTTGCAATCAAAAAGACAAACATTAGGTGATGGTTTAAAAAAAAAATTGAAAATTGTCCTTAAAAAAAAAAATTAATATGTCAAAAAACTGATATCCCATTGAAGTCAATGGGAAACGATGAGTCAATACACTAGGCTCGCTTCGCTTAATATGCAAACGGCACCCGAGATTTCGCGAGCGCAGCGAGTCGAAATTGAGGGTTTGTTGGCGCCTCTACTTTAATATTAATGATATCTTAAAATCTTATAACAGTCTTTTGTGTTAAAAATTGTTATGTTTCTAACAGTTTTAGTTGGAGTCACGTTTATTTTTATCGACAAGTCATCTTTAAATTACATAAGTCTGGAACAATATATATAACAAGGACACAAGTAAACGTGTGCTGTTATATTATTAAGAATAATTGATAGTTTGATTTATAACCTTGTATATCGTGGTTTAAGGTGCCTTCAAAATTTCATATCCATAGCTATACCCGCCATATTATTTTGCAATGCATGTGAAACGGTGTCATATTAATGTCATTTTAAGATCATTCTAATGTTTCTATATATACAAGTTTTTAAGAGTGTATATACATGTTTTATTTAAGAGGTATTACACTATAATATAACATTAAGTACATTGAGGTCATCAACCTTATAATAATTTTATATTTACGGTAAAATTTTAGAAAAACTATTTAAGATACCAGTCGGTATTCTAAACATCATGATATCATAAATCACGTTCAATATTACCAAGAACGAGAAATTTACACGAACAAACTAGTTATATATAAAAAATAGTAAGAGACCAAGGTCGGTATAAATCGAGGATCCATTTACAAGTGCAGGATCGAATCAGTGCGAACGTGTCCAGGGGTGAATGTCTCACTTAAATGTCCTATGCACCTGAGTCGATACTGAACCTTCACTGTAGTTTATATCTATAGATAATGTTATATATTTATAACCTATTTATGGTAAAAACGTACTCATATGTAATGTATGTAACATTACATATTATGACATTAGAATGACCTTATAATGACTTTAATATGAAATAGAAAAATATATATATTAATCATTAATTATTATTCATTAATTATTTAATGAGAAAACTCTAAATAGATTTATGTCTTCAAATTTTACCTCGTAATTTTTCCTCGGTTTTTTTAATTATAATACATTATTTTTGTCAAGCGAACTCCATTCTTTTACAATAAATCTTCGAACACGACATTGAGTGTGGCATTTATATGTAACTAAATGAAATAAAGCATTAGATATGATGCTAATGCCGACAAAGAAAAGCTCGCCTCGGCAGCCTTTTGATGTAAATTTTTTAAATAACTTAATCAAATATTTTATAATGACCGTATTTAAAAACACTTCAATTATGTTAAAAATGTTTTTTCTTGTGAAATAACAATATTAATTTATTGATTACAATGTATCGGTGCATAAATAACTTTACGGTGTTATTTTTTTTTTTGTTAAGGAAGCGGTTTAAAAATTCATTATAGAGGTTTTATTTTATAAAAAGTCTCGCCAAATTTTTTGTAACCTAAATAATTCTATCTCCGCTTTGTTTTATTTCTAAGAATTTTATGTATGTTATGTTTGATCTGCCACAATTTATATGTTAATCAAATCAAATATATACTATAACTATTATTTTCTTTAATTTCATTCTATTTTATCATCATAGTCAACCATTACATTAACACTAATAAAATCTATCATAGTTCATATACAAACATTATATTCATACATAATCATGCAAATAAAGTGAATTACGAGGCAATTGATAACATATCGTGCATCAAAATTTAGAAGATAGCCCCGGGGCATGATCATCAGCCGCCAGCGAGCCACGACCTGCGCCGGCGCAGGCGGTGCTCGTGTCTTAAAATGTCTATAACTGATATTTGAGACTGACGTTGTTACTGACAAGTGTTTTATATAGCGTTGTGTTTTGTTGCTATGTTCTAATAAATCCGGTCCATTAGTGTAAAATACGTGAAGCTAAACATTGTTTTTCGTTGTTTAGGTTATTAACCTAGTTTTTTTTTTGTTATTAATCTAGTGAAAGTGAATTTTAGGAACCGAATGATTGTAACGGTTTCACAGTTAACCTTTTCTATTGTTGGTGTTTTAAGACAAAGGAGATCGAGACAGGAATTCCGAATACGCAATTAGTGATTTATTTAATAAACTTCATCATAATATATGTGCGGTATGTTCTGGCTCCGGACATCGGCAGATCCTCAAAATACATAATAAATTATGTATCAGATACTATCTTTTGCTGTTTCTTTGAAATCAAACTCATTTTAAATATACTTTGCAATATATTATGGATGGATTTCACGTTTGAATTCTTCGAAATCTTAATAAGTTAATTTTAATTAAAGCCTTGCAATGAGGGCATTGGTAGAGGCAATTAGGCAAAAAATATTAGATACGATGTAATATGATGTAACGTAATTGCCTATTTCGTCTGTGCGTCCGTCTAAAGTGTCCGAATGTAATTACCAAAAGTCAAAAATGATCCGCCCACGAGTCCTCACGTGCCAAGTCTCCAACAACCTGCTCAAAAACTAAATTATACCTCCGATGTTTCGTGTATTGTTATTCCATTACCATTATTATTTTTGTAATAGCTTACTTTGTATTGACCGTAAATGTCCAAATAGTGGGAAGAGTTATCAATCAATAATTTTATTTGTAGGTAGGTACGTTTAGAGCATTGCACGATTTCAAAATCTACAAAACCATTTATGTGATGGTACTTAAATATCGTTAAAGTATTATATAAATGACTTTTTTACTATCCTATATAATTTGTCATTGTTTGAAATCATTAAACATGTTTGGTTTAAAATTCTTCGACATTTCTAGAACTCGAACTTACAACCTTTGGAAATGTAGAGATGAAATGAAATTATAATATTTTGAGATACAGACAAATCTTCGTTAAGCCAACCGTTGTTTAGATGGAGCGATCCATTAAATAACTGCCCGCAGTGGTTACTCTTATTTGAACGAAATGTTCCAGAGGATAGATCGCGTAACTCCGGTGGATGACAAGACAATTATTGGACAGCCACGGGCTTTACTAACTATAAGCTTACACTGTACTTGTTAAATACAATATAGGAATTATTATTTTATAAAAAATATGCTAGCATGTGTCCTAATTAAAAAGCAATCCATTCAATTATCAATGCTTCTTAAATATCTTTTTGATTGACTTTATTTAATATGAACGTTTAACCGATCATTTTGACCTATATCTTACTCGTAAATGTCAAACTGCTTGAGTACATGTATCAAGTAAATTAGAATACTAATATTAAACTATCTCGGAAGTAACAAATACAAGAAATTAAGATCAGACAACTTCATTACTTTAATAGATAAATCTGTTATACATAATTTTATTATAGCCATACATCATAGCGGGCTTAAGAAATTTACATAAATGTTAATTCCTTCAATACCTTATATAACTTTGTCAAATTTATATCAAAAATCAACTTAATAGAGATATAGGCGACCGATTTGATAAACTGAAAGCAAACAATACAGATTCACTTAATGGTATCCTAAAACATCAATTTAGTTTTTAGAACAGCTTAAAACATCACGACATCGAGTCAGCGTGAACTAGATAGTATCTGGATTTTATCTGACAGAGAGTAGTGTGGAGTCACTTGGTCAGTGATCAGGGAGTCGGACTCGGGGCATGGCGACAAGTGGGCCCAATCGCTAATTGAATCTAACGCTAGTCACCGCGCTGCCGCTAGCGCACTACTTAAGCACGCTGTCGGTTGACGAAATTATGATTTCTTTTTCTTATCTCCTCGTCAGATTTAAAAGAATCTACGATGAAACTACGATATGATGGTCACACCATGTTATTCTGAATGTATCAGACCGGTATAGTACGTAGTTATATACTTAATAATACGGGAATAATAGGAATAAATTAATATTACATCAAATGTGTTCATTATATTCCGTGTTCCAATATGCACATAATTTTAACTCGAAGTTCCCATTTTTTACATTACTCTAGCTTTATTTTAAACAATGAAATATTTTTGATATTGTAAATAATAATAGTCCTGGGAAAAAAATAAAGTAATTGTATTATTTTTTCTAATTAGAAACAAAGAGGCATTTATAACAACTATTAGATCGAACCCCAATAAGATCTAGGTAACATATCAAAGTTAATGTATTTTGAGAGTAGTAAAGTTAAGGACAAGAGCTAAGTGAATCCAAATAAAACATTATAAGTTATTTGTTACATACATATAATTTGACGCGGTGTCCGTCTCCGACCTTACAATAACTCAACGCACGGCACCGAACGCACCGAATGTAAGAATTACAAATCAAGATAATTATTATTAGCCGACAAATCTTCACTTATGAAACCGCTATTCTTGATTTGTTGCAGTGAAAACATTCATTTCTTCATTTGCATACAATGGGTCGGTGCCAAAAAATATTGGAGTGTAAAAGCACATGAAAGTTTTAGCTATAGATGCCATAGGTTGGTTTATATATATATATTATAACAGATTTTATATAAGAACATATAATAAAACGTTAATAAGGTTAGTGTTAATAACGCAGGTGATTTTAAAGGATAACCCGCATCCCTATTAACCTTAGCAGGTTAGTTTTTAAAGAACAGAATAGAAAAATAATTACCACCTTTTGCAGTGTAATAAGAAATTACACACCTCATATCGTATCATTATCGTTTTATTATCGTAATAATTTAAAGTATATTTCTGTGATACATACATACATACATACATACATACATACATACATACAAATACATTAATATACGTACCATTAAATCATACAAAAAATAAACTGTAATTAATTCAACCATTGTAGTTGCCTACATGTGTATGCAAATAAGTTTTTTGTAGTGAGACATGAAGCAACGGTGGAAAATGTTTTTGTAATTATTAATTTCTTAATTATAATATATTAAATAATATCAGTATTACTCTAATATTATTCTAAGTTTTCTGATAATTCTTAAAAATATTATTTTTATAAATCATGCGTGAAATCACAGAATTAAAGCAAATTATGGTAAAGTTTCAAATATGTGAACAATATTTTAAATATTTTTTATATAATAATTTTCACATTAATAATGAAACCATCTCCATAGTTGTTTATCATTATATTTTCAAGTGCCCGATCCGACGATGGCCGATAAACATATTTCGGTGTATCTCCTGACGCAGATGAAGTGAAGTAACGGATCTTTTCTTAACGCAATTGTTTTAAACCATTAATTGTTCTAATAGCACCGCGAACAATGCACGTGCCGACTATGAACAATGGAACCGGAAAAATCTGTTCAATTATATAAGACATAGTTTATAAGATAGAAAATCTCTTTCAAAAAAATTCAGATAGTTTACTTTTTATACAATAATTCAAATATATATATATATACTGTATAATAAATTAGAATCAAAATTATATGTTATAAAAAAATATCACAAAACAAATTGTAGTTCATTATCTTTATAGCTTCCATTTTACAGTAACAATTCGGTAGCAATTGCTTTCATGTCTATGGTTATGAGTACAATATCTTTTAAGATTAGAAGTGTATAGCTCAATGATTTGGTTTCGCGGGCGGAAACGGGCGCGCCCACGCACAGGTCAGAGCAGTGACCCCGCAGTTACCTCTGCGCGGGCGCACGTCTACTCGCGGTCCTTATTGTTCCACCTTCAAACGATCTCGATTACAGGTAGCCGGTATTAACAGGTTCGGTAAAGTGATCACTTATTTATCTAATAATAATAAATAATTTTTGTATAGCATATTGTAACTAATTTAATATTTGTATTAAAAAATATATTAATGTTTATTATTCAGAAAGTAAAATCTTAAATTTCTCAGACGTTAATATAATACGCCAATAACATAGAACGCCCATTAGCTTACAAATTACACCTGCCTCACTAATTATGGCTGATGAGGATATTTGTTCCCGCCCGTAATTCTTTAACATCTAACCGTGTTAAAATTGTATTTATTACAGCAATCTGTCACCTCCGTAATGACTACCGCACGTGAAACGTATCCAAACGCATCAGATTTAAATGAATTGGCCTTTTCCAGTCTTAATGGAAGTGCAGAAAGCAAAAGTCTTTAGCTCTCAAATTGATTTCTTAAAAAAAAAAAAGAAAGGTGAAGTGACAGGGATTTAAAAGGGAAAAAAAACGGTGAAAGAGCATTCAATCAACGGTTATAGCATCATAAATTTACATGTCTTGCATAAGAAAAATGTAACATATACTTACCTTGAAACGCGTAAAGCGAGGAATTACAATCAATATTTTCGTTTTAAGCTACATTTCTGATCTTGATTTATGATTCTGCGGTTTAAACTTGCCGTATTATTAACAAGTTGTAAATCACCGATCGGAATTAGGAACGCGATGAATCGTCCGATCAGATCTGTTGGATATTACAATGTTTATATAATTAGGATATATCATAGAAATAAACGGAAAAAAATAGATCACATCCACGTGTTTTCATCCAAATTTAAATTGTCCGTTATCCATTTCACAATGTTGGGTTCAGTTTTGAAACTTGTTTACTCCAAACTACTTTAAGTGTATGGAATAGGAATTACGTAGACGCTTTTGGAAACAAAAACAACGCGACATGTTTTCGAAAATTTGATGTTTTCCTCAACCATTACATTTTACATTTACCATTGGAAAATAAACTGTAAGATGTCTACAAAATTGAACTCATTTTAACTTGTTTTTAATCTCAAGAAGACAAAGATTGTTTATCTTCTTGGATGTTCAATTAATTATAAAAACGGAAATGTACTGATTTCCGTATATCATGTATGTTTTTCTGTATATTTAATTCATTCCGGTCCTGAAGTGAAGTAAATTATTCGCTGTTAAATCATCAACTGATAAGACATGACCAAATTACGAGTATAGATGCAAGGGAACGGCAGCGGAGAGCAACTGCAAATGCATCACGCGTGATAATAAACTCGCTCGTGTGCACGACTGCGCCCGCGCATGTGACTACGTGTTATGCACTATTCTCGCCTTCTCAAATCGTGCACAACACCACACCAGTCGTTTTAAAACACCTTTTAAGATATTTGACTTCGCAGAACATTGTTACAGTAGCATATATACTTTTAAAACTTTTTATAGGCATGTAAATTATTTTATCATTATCAGTTCAGTTAGTTGTTAGCCTGCAGTTAGTTGTTCTGATATATTCCATTGTATGCCGTAATATACAGGCCGTGTTTACTAGAATAGGACTTTATTCCGCTTCGTGGTGACAGGGAACATTTGTTGAAAACAATATAGATAATTTAAAGAGCTTAAAGTAGAACAAAGTACCTGCATAGTGCTTTCGCGGGACAAAGTTGCCATGAATATGGACGCCATTTGTGAACAGGACAGGATCTCGGGTTTCTTAAACTGGCACCTCCCACGTGGTGCCTTGTGCCCTTAACCTTTCGTGCGGCCATATCGCGGTTCGTGTGCCTTATAATGTGATCTCCATGCAGTGTACGGTTTGCGGCGTGGATTATGTCTAAATTTGGAGCAATAGCTTCTATGATACAATTACAATTCGATTTTCACCGTTAAGTCCATGTTAGTGCACATAAAATTAACTTTTCGACCGTAAAATATATAATTAATTGAATTGCATCAACTACTAAATTAATTGTTCATATCCTTTATTTATGTATCAATTAAATTGAATTGTGATACCCTTAAACGTAAATGTCACTGATTTCCAGTAATTTAATTTTAATAGTCTAGTGTTGTGAGATGCGGCACCTGTGCCTCGCCTCGGCGGCGCCGACGCCGACGCACTTTCAAAAAGGCTTACGTGACTCTTTAAGGCATTATCCATTAAATGTCTGACCTAAATATCAAATTATGTATCGTCTCTGGTATCAGCTTCAACACACTTAATATTGATAAAAGAGAATCCGAAAAATAATAACTCGAATAAGGATAATGACAAAGTATTTTTGACAATTTCTTGTTATATAAAGTTTTGATCATCACAAATTGGAAAGTAAATCTATACGTATCTATACATAAATTGCACGATTGCACTAAGACGCATTTAGAACAATGATCACAAAATAAATTAATATGAAACAATAAAGGAAATCTTGGTTTATTGTTATAACAAATAAGATTAACAATGGCTTCGATGTAGATTATTTTATTTCGCCATGCCGACTCTCCCACGCCAGTGGATTCAATTATAGGAAAAGATAGGTCGGCTCGAGAGTGGACCGCTCGTGACCCGTAAATTGGAACGGTCCGACGCCCTTGTCGCCTCGGCCTGTCCCGTCCCGACCGAGACTGGTAACGGCACTCGCCAACATCTTTACAGCACACACTTCTCACGCACCTATTTAAGAACGTATGGTATAAGTTTTCCTTATCCGGAACGTACAATAACAGAACGAAATAGTAACTGACAACAATGGACTGTTAATCATAAATAATGTAACCAGTTTTATTACAATACGTAACATAATATTAATTTTATAATTTAAAACGGTGTTATCTTTCATGTTCATATCCTCCTCAGAAATAAGACAAAGATGGTAGAGAAAGCAGAATAAATCGATTACCAAATATGTTAACATATGTTTAATATACAATGAAAGAATAATACGCTCTGTCAATTGTAAATCTCGATTATAACGCATAAACACCTACGGTGTGCTTTCGTTTCGTGCACACACTAGACAGAAATGTCGCAAGTTACTTAGTACCAAATTAGTATGTAGATATTTGTCTTTATATATATTCTACTTACAATCTTAAGGACATTTGTTTTTCATATTGACTTTAAATTATAATAAAAAAAACCTTTATTCTGAAATATTTTTTAAAAATTTAATAATATTAATAATTATTATAATATAACTAATTCGCATTTTTATTGTTATTAACAATAAAATATGTGTTAACCACAAACAAACATAATTGAAAAAGAGAGAATAATGTCTTGAAAATAGAAATTTAAATTTATTTCGTAACATTTCAGCTTAATACGTTTGCAAATTTTTCTTCCGTCACAAGAAACGTCAATAAGAAATATTGAACAAACGTTAAATATTGACATGTATTAAATCATTTGCTTTTAACATTTAGTTCGTTCCACTCACAATTGGATTTAACAAACTATTACACTGCAATTATGACTCACAAACAAATGAAATGTACCCAAGTTGGGTAAGTTGGTTAAGTTAGCGTAAACAGGTGTGCTTACCGTATAAGGCACGTTACCTCAACAATAGCGCAATAGCCGAAGCCTTTACATATCATATCTAATCATGTTTACAAAAAGGCTACAAGTTGTTATACTCTTATAAATAATCTATACATATAAAAAAATCTAATGTTTGTGATTCCATAATAACAGCTTTTCACTAAATGCATATGAAACTATATAGAGTTACATAAAAACAATGTTTAAATTTTCATTGCCTGTTTGTCTGTCTGATCCAACTAATCTTTGAAAAGGATATACCAATTTTAACAGGACTTTTACTGGCGGATAGATGATGTAATAAGGAGAACTTAGGCTTAACAATCAGAACACAGTCGTAATCGTGTAGTATGTTATACAAATTATATTCCCCCCCCCCCTATTTTACTAATAATCAACTGTGACCAACATTGTAAAATTTATGTTTCCAAAAATGCAATATTTGTTTTATAATTATAAGTTTAATAAAACACTAATTGCTATCTAAAACTACTTACTTTTTATATTTAGTTATGTCAAATATATATAAGTATTATTATTGATAACACTCATATTATTTTAATTAAAAAATAACAATTCTATATTATAATCGTAAAATTAAAAATTCGTTTATTAAAAATGTGCCGGAGCTTTATAATAAAACCCATTAAATCTGTCATTTTGATTTCAGCAGCTGAGAGATTGGAGTCATATCTTAACAGCGTAAAGGAACTTAAAATAAGTGAAATTATACTTTTGATTTGTCTTCGAATACGATGGATGATTCATAACGAGATTTGGTAATTGGGAGGATGTTTTACTTTTATTTATTAATAATGTATGTTATTTTTATTAAATATATCATATAAAAATTCTTTAATTTCATTTAACTTAAAATTTAATAATAAAAAATCTTATAAAGGATTCTAAATTCGTAATATATCTTTAAAATACAAGTAGTATTATTAATGATATGAGAGTTCTAAAACAGAGGTCCCACTTTTGGGGTCGGCCCAGTATGTTTTTTTTCTTCCATACTCTTCTATTACTCGTCACACACTCACACGTCTCTGTACACACTCCCTTCTTCTCCATATCGTATTTCACGCCAATCCATCCATCTTTTCTTCGGCCTCCCTCAACCTGTCCATCCTTCCACTGCCATACCCAGCACTCTTTTGGTCACATGCCTTTCATCACTCCTCATAACATGTCCACACCATGATAGACTACCTCTAATAGGGGTCAATAATAGGGGTCAGGTAACGTACAGAATATTTGTGATAATTGAATAAAATGATTACATTATCATATGAAATTTTAACAACTCTTTTCATGAAAATTTAACTTTAATTTTGCATAAAAACATAATTAACAAGCTCATAGTTGAGATAATTATCACAAATATTATTTTACGACACAGACAGACACAGACAGAGACACATTGAGGCTGTATTTACGGAAACGTTACTTAGCTAATAACATTTAAGAGGCGTACTTAACTGTAACCAGACGTTGGTTGTTGTGTTTGAGAATTATGATTGCTTTAATTATCCCTGGTTAGTGTGCATTTCTAAAATAATTCAACAAGAATTCGAGGAATCCTCTATTAAAGCAACGCAGGTCTCTAAGAAATAGGGATGAAAAATATTTAACACTGCTTTCCTTAACGCTTTACGTCTAGGTTGAGGAACTTAAAGAATTTTAATAACACAAGAGTAATTACTGTTTAAATATGTTTATTTTTTAATTAAATTACTTTTGCATAAACATTTAAATAATTACACGTTTAATAATAAACATGTTTTTGAATTGATTACTTAAATATTATAATGTTTAACTATATTTAGTATAGTTTTTAATGAGAGAGAGAATGTCGAGAGCTGTGGATAGCTGGAGGCAGTCGCGTGCCTACTTGCAATTAAACAGAGTACGATGCGCTACCGCGCCTCGATAGATATATACAACCCACTTGTCAATTATAATTATTATTATCACTTACACTTAACGCTTTTAATAAACAAACTAACGGGTTCATGAATAATATATTTAATATATATTTCATGTTCATATCACTAAACAGACCTTGAGCTGTTGTATTTATTTCTGTTTAACGAAAATAATATGTTTTTTACTGTTTCAATTGAGGTGTCAGGTTCTCAGAACCAATAAAGATAAGATTATAACTTAATTGGTAAATAAATCATTAATAAATATTTGATTAAAATGAAATCGAATACAGAAACGTAATTAGGATCGTCCTAAGTAAACAACCGCAATGATTGTATATACAAAAAATTAAAAATTAAAATGTATTTGTAATGAAAGTTCCGTTGTTATTTAGTATGTACAATACTATAGGTATGGTCTTAATTATGTTATCATCGGATGGGTTGGATTCATAAATATTAATACGTTTAAGGCACACGTTTATCAGCTGTCAAGTTGTTCGCGGAAAGCTCGGGCGTGGTCGCTCTCCGCTCAGGTTATTGTTCGTGATCGTGGTGTACCGCTTTGCATACATCAAAATAACCCTGTTTTTATATTATTCTCTATATTTGTAATGTTTTTTTTTATTTTATATACTAAATAAAGTACCAAGGTCAAATTTGATTGAGAATAAAAACTTATCCTCCAAAAAGGTTATTTTTTTATTATTTTTTTTTATGATTACATGTTACGAAGGGATTTAGATAAAAATGTGATGTATAACTTATTACTTGAGATAAAACCGAGAAAATTGTCAACAGGTAGTCGATTAAATAATTGATTGCAATATAGAGAAATCGAAGTTGGTAAAATAAGCATACAAACAATTATTAACATTAATTTTCGATGAACGATGTAACTACATAGCAAGGAATATGACATTGCTGATACGATTATCCGAATTCAAAGTAACAACTTACACCACAATTATGACATTTGCTAAGATATTCAAATGCAGATTTACTTTAGAGATATAATAATTATATCATAATTGAATTTATAACAATCAAAATAATTGAAAATAGTAACGGTGTGATTTATGCAAATCGATAGGATGACGTTCAATTTAAACTGTAAGCACGTTGCGCCCGCGGGTATGGCGGCCATTAGGCTCTTCGGGACACGCGCTGCCTTATCTCTACATCAGTCGACACATCCGCTATCTCCTTGTATCACGTGTCCTTTATTATCACTATGTCCTATAAGATTCAATGTTGATCAACACTTTTAAACGTATAATAAGTTTAATTTACACACATTCATAATTGAAAAATATCCGTTCCACTTAAAAGACAATTGTTATATCTATCTAGTAATACTTCTAACTTTACTAACATTTTAAAGACTAGTAGCTACTACTTATATTAAATATGTATATAAAACTATTGTTTTTTATACTACACATACATATAAACTCACGCACACACATTCCGATACTTTTTGTTACATAATTATATTTTTGCATCATAAAAGGAAACTTTTACTCCATAATATGGATTATTTTATAACTTAGCAAATTGAAATTGTTAGTGTAATGTTATAATTAATAATTATTGTTCTATATTTAACTCCTATCTCGATGCGATCAACAGGACTGCCCAGATTTATACCTAAGCACCTTGACGGAAGCTTCCAAAACAAGCGAGGAATCATTAATACCCAGCTGGATGGCAGTTGCCGTGCAAGACCCAAAAATCCACCCTGAAAGTGGGGCCCACATATTCCCGATAACCCTGATCCGCTTGCCAGGATGAACAACATAACTAAGAAGAAGCACAAGTCAGGAACCTCGCGGAGCAATCCCGGAGTCAGTAGCATCACAATTGACAAAATATTTCCCGGACCATTTCTCCACCACGTTATATTCATCCAACCCCTCATTCGTTAGTGAGACCGTTCGTCAGTGAACACTGAAAGACAGAAATGTCTGGAGTGACTCTCTGGTTGATCCTCAGTATTGAATACCTATACTCTCCCACCAGCACTACCCAAACCTCCAAGATGCAGACTAAGGAAAAGAGGTCTAAGTTTGCTACCGCAGATAGACTATCTATAACAGAAATAGTTATGAACCATCTTGACCATTATTAAGCACCATCGCTCAGGGAGCACTGCCCCATACCGCTTCTCATCCCCTTGGATGAATCTGAACGATAGCATTAGCGAATAGCTAACTTAACTTGTCTGGATATTGTTTTACACTATTTATATTTATAAATTATATTTTGAAATTAAAATTAATTCAAGGATAAAAATATAATTAAGTTCCTTATTTATATCTTTGTATTCTATATTGTTTGTGAATCTGAATCTACATCTTCCAAATTGACTGTTATCTGTATCGTATATTTAAAAATTTTAAATATAAAAATATAAGAGTACTTTAATTATTATAATTTTCTATACAACTAAAGATTTTGCTTCAGTCCTTCCCCATAATAAACTATGCATATCGAATGATTCATCAAATGTAGTGAAAGGATTGAAAAAGTTAGGTGTTGCAGTTCGATTGAAACAGCAAAATCTATGAAACCTGACAACAATATACACCACGAGTCGTCTACATAAACATATCTTAACAAAACGTACTTAAACTAAATAAATACTGTATGTACAACACTCGGAGCTGTCAGTGTCATATTCTGTGGACTATAGTTATCTTAGGCAAGTGGTAAAGGTTAAGAGCAATCGAATGACCATATCAGGATGGTTTCTTTGGAACGACACCCACGTGTCTAGTGATGTCGGTAAGATTGGTACTTGCACCCAATTTACTATAAATTTATATATACATGGTTATGGTTATGGCAATATCATGTTACAAAAAGTTTATAAGCATATATGATTTCAATGTAATGAGGCATTACAATTTTGTTTTTTTTTTATTTAAAAGACTTTATTTTCTTGTCAATGTGACAACATTATATAAATTGGCGTGGTTAGTTATTCTAGGCATTCTTGGCACCATTTTATTTGGATTTTAATTGGTCACATATCAATGATAGTTACTCAGTATTTAATACTATATAAAAATAATAATAAACAACTTAAAGTAGTATCTATAGAGTATGCCAATTCTTGTCTATGGGCCCATTTTTTGAAACTATGACTAGAGTTTGACGATTAATAAGTAATTGTATGAACAATGAAAAAATATTTATACTTCAGTTACTAATTAATATGATAAAAAAAATTCTAAATTATTTATTTTTAACGAGATTGTTTAGTTTATTACGAAGCTACGAAAACCTATTTAAAACTTAGGTAGATACTCAAATGTACTTACTAGGTACTTATAAGGGTACTTAGTAATCACTTCATATGATACTTAAGTACTTCAATACTCAACTATTATATAAAGTGAAGTGATAAGGATTACCTTTAGTTGCTGAATACGAACTAAATTTATAATTATTGTGTAAATCAAAAATTGTGTAACTCAAAGCAAGTTGTAAAACACATTGATTAATAAATAAAAGAATTACTCGTCGATAGGATGTATCTTCAATCACACCTCTTTGTTAAATATAACACCTTGACATGACGCTTTTTATCAGGATTATTCTAAGTATCCGATATTCCTAATAAAGACTGCAACCGATGTTTCATAACATTCGATAGCGAGGCCTTGTCCGCTTAATTGAGTGCTACTTGCACGTATTATTTGACTATGGTACCTTGACACTTCGGGTCATTCACTTACTCTTCAGCTACGGATTAACCTGACTGACACGAATCATAAGTTAACCTGTGAACTTTAAATAAATTTAATTATTATTATCAACTTACACCATTAACGCTTTTGTACTAGTATATTAAAATCATATTTTATTTTTACTCATGATATTTATATAATCATATAGTAAGGTTTGGTTGGTTATTTGGTTATAACTTGTTCGAAAACTTGTGAAATGAACAATTATTGACTTGATTCTAAATTATGTCACACTAAATGATTTCCAGGTCACCTGATAAATGTAATTAACTTCAAAGCTAACAAAACCACACGAGTGCAATTCCATCATAATGGCCGAGTCTTTAGTAACTGAGCACAAAGCACTGTCGCAACCACGTCAGACCGTATTGATTAAAATCAAAAAGCATGAATAAACTTCATTTGGATCTATTTAGTATGTTAGTGACAAGTTCTAGGCTACGTCAATGTATACTGTTGACATTTTTTACATTATATCTTTTCAATCTAACTTTTATACACACAAATATTATATCAATATGTATGTGATTTCAAAAGCCATTTAAAATGTAACCAAGACATTTACTATTGTAGATATTTAAAAGGTTCTTGCTTGTGCCGTACATATATATTGTAATCCCATTCTATACTTTTTCGATTACCAGCCTAAATAATAAAATAAAGCCCTAGTATATTATATTTATCGTTAAGTGTCTGTAAAATACATAATAGTTATTTAAAAGTAATGGTATTCGTAATTCTTTCAGCGGCCGCAACCTCCTGCCGGTGGCGCTGTCTCTGCCTCGTGTCGCCTCTATCGCTTTCACGTCGCGGTTATCGGCGCTGTGATAATCTGCATAGTGCGAACCGTTATTGAAAGCCGGTACTAGTTTGTGCGTGAAGGCTACAATAGCGGCACTTTAATCTGATATTTATTGACCGAGAGATAGAATGAGGCTATAGTGAGGTGGCCTAAATCTGGAGCTAATATGTGTAAATAATAATCGAGTGGTCTATGATCATCGCGTGTAGTTAAGACTGGTTGAAACTTCATTTGACGTTCCAATCGATAGCGAAAGATTGATTTGACAATTGCTTTGTTTTATGTCTGATGATATGAGGCTTAAATTAAATTTACTTATTGTATGTTAACTTAAAAATATGTTAACTGAATATGGGCGTGAGTTATTGGTGGATCTCGGATTGTACTCGCCTCCTATCAACGATCAATTTGGTTCCGGAGAGATTATCTTCCGATCGAAGCAATTTCTCTTCGGCCTTGTTATCGATAACATCAGAAGAACAACGGTTTGCATCGCTGTGAATAATTATTAAATAAATCCACGAAATATTTGAGTAGTCATGTTTTTGTTATGACTTCAATACATTTTGCATAAGTGTTAACACACGCCCAGTTTAACTGTTTACCTATACATAATTTATAATGCCTTACTAAAAGCATTTTCATTTACCAACATTTATATTTGAATTGCACGATAAAGTAAATAAGTGAGAAAGTGGATAAAACGAACAAAATTGAGAGCGAATGCAATCAGAACCAATTTTCTATTACTATTTCTCGTTGGACATATTCCGACAACAAACACGACCATCCCGAGCCGTGGGAATGCCCCAGTCGAGTAACGGACAGATGGACAAATGATGTTGGGCGATCTATTGCCTGTAATTGATGACGACCATTGTACCAAGCTTTTGAAAGCGCCACGAATGTTTGTCTTCTTTCTGTTACCTTCCGTTTGTTTGGTATTGTTAATCGGCGGCCGTTGCCATAATCGTTTAGCCATTATCAAATAAACGCTCACACGGATAAACCATGAATTATTTCTTTATAAGCTACGTTTGGCATTCTCAGGTGCCGTTAATCCACTTGACATAGTTACCTTTAGGTACCGATTGCTCGAGTTTTCATTGTTAACTTTTAAAAAGTAGGTACGGACAGTTAATCTTAGTTCAGTATCTTATAATAAAGTTACTCTACGTCAGTTTTTAATTCGATTACTGACCATATTCTATCAGCGCTTAATCTCTTAATAGAAATGATGAACTATTTTTATAATTCAATTAATTTGACATCATCAAGATTTGTGTCTAATCTTAAAAAATCTTTGATAGCATTAGAAATTAATCGAAGTGAAAGTCTTTGTCTCCTATATAATACATATAATCGAATTCTATAAGGACGGCGCAAATGGCAATAAATTTAGAAAATACTACTTACTGGGCGCCGGCGCCTATGATAAGTATCAGTGAATCAGTAGCTTTGTCGCGGGGCAGACCACCGGCCTTGATATTAACTTCTTACTAAATTAAAATAAGGATAAAACTCAATATATTAGTTTGTATACGAACATCACTATTACAAATAAATAATTGTTACATAATATTGATAAAATTTTATCTGATCATTGCGTTGTAGTTTTATATTTATTAAATAAATTGTAATTCATTTTGTGAAAAGGAAAAAGCGAAACTCGAAAAGCGATAAACAAGAATTTATACAAACATATATTAAGATGTACTGCAAAACTATTAAAGATTTCATCTTAACGCAGCTTCGGATTTATTTCAATTAGTTGTTGATTCTTATTTAGCGATACGATCTGGTTAAACCGAAAATTACGACCGAGACGCCAGAGGCTCCGGGCATTGGTCATTCATTATTTTCAATCTGTAAATATTGCCTCCATGCTCGATTGTTTCACGATTTACCGCGTACCGAAGAAATAATTATCCTTTAAGGTTGTCACTGTAATAGGAAGTTTACTTTTTATTGTCAAAAAATATATTTAATGTATATTGAATTATTTTAATATTATAAAGGTTTTTGAATGAACAACAATATACATAATATATTGTTGAGTGTTGTTACTTCTGCCCTGAGCGGAATGCCGTAATAAAAGTAAGTTTGTAAATTTTCACATGTTTTTTTTATATATTAATTTTGACAATTCTAGTCATCAGTATACACAGACATTATTTATATTTCCTGAAAATATTTATAAAAGAAAAACGTATCTAAACCAAACTCAACTTGTAAGTTGATTCAATATCAGCAAGTATAAATCATTTTAATTGATATATATATATATATATATATGCATATATATATATATATATATATGTATTAAGATGGATAATATTTTAAATTTTCATTTGCAACAGAACATAATTATGTAACATAAGTATAATGTAAAACATAGTATGTAATATGTAAAGTGAAGTAAAGTATTATTATTTTATTGAGCTTTGATTTATTTTAATTGCACTACCATTTAATAAAAGGTCTGCTCATTGCTATTTTATTATATTTAAACAGCAAAGAATCTTAATATGCTGCAGCATTATTACTTGAATGTACTTACAATGGTGAAAAGTTGTGAATTACGAAAACTTATCTCACAGGACATTTATCAATATTTAATTGAACTTGATAAACTGAGAACAAAACCAATCGAAATATCGTGATCAATAATTACAGCACTTACATTCATCGAACTGATACAATTAAACTAGCGGTGCTGTCTGAATAAATCTAATTTTATTGCATTTTTATTTTCAACAACTCCTTATTTCCATTGACCCAGAAAACTTAATATTGATACCTGTCTACGTTCTTCATATATTAATAGACTACTTAGGCATTTTTTATAATTTATCGATTTAGAATGTTTTTAATACAAAATCTCTATTTAATTTAAATATTTTTTATTAATATAATTCATTAATTATGTTAGTATCTCAAATATCTAAAATAATAACAATCTTTACGGTAGATATGGCAGTGTTGGTAGCTGTACTAATAAGACATAATTTTCTTTGCAAAAATCGAATTTTATTATATTATAGATTCCTTTATTTTATAGATTTATATTAAGGTATGAAGATAACATGATGACATCCACTATCAATCGATAAGATCAGTTTTAGCAACTCAATATTCTACAATAATATTGATAAATTATGGATTCACTTGGGCTTTTAGGACTTTGAATATATAAATAACAAATTATTTGTATAAAATATAGTAGTCAGGCAAGAATATTGTATGTCTATATGTCCCACGTAGGCTATAGAAGAGTGGTAACCATCTCAATAGATATTATACTACCGCACTGAAATTACAAATTTTCGACTAATCAAAGTAGTTATTATGGTTAAGATTCTTATACACTTAACACTAAATCTACCGACAATTCTTGTATACCGGTTCCTACCGCACGCCGTCAAATTGACCGGTAATTAAAAGTTATTCTATTATATAACGCAGGTAATAATGGAAATAACTAAAAGTAAAGAGTGAAGAAAATTTTATATGCATATTCTAAGAATTGTTATGTAGTTTGATAACGATATTATAATGTTTAAAAATGTGTAAGTTTTACAAAAGTTTAAGAACGGTCAATTTGATCGGTACTTGGTAGGTTTAATGTTAATTTCTTAATTTAGTTAAAAATAGTTTAAATATTAAATCATCTGTACTTAATTACTTCTGAAAATGTTCAGATTCCGATAATGTGTTCTTCCATTCATGGTATACCCTGGTCCTTATTAGGTAAGTCCAGTCAACGCGAATTACGTCCTCTGGTGTAATTTACGTTGTCTGATTCTCAGGCTTGTGGTTTACTTTTATGCTTATCATTAAGATACCATTCGGTGTTTCTTGTCTACTAACACTTCATGTACATCCCATTCTCCAAAGGATATCTTTGCCTAAAATATAAAGAATATACACTCGCTTATAAATTAAATATTTCGGTAGATATCAATTCGTTTATTGCAAAAGTAGGGTGCTTAGTTTTAATATCTCCCAACTTTTTAAAGACAATTTTTTTAAAGTAATCCACCAAAATATTTATTTTGACTTAGACAATCCACCAATTTTTCTAAAAACACTATAATCGTCAAAAAACTAAACTTTACAAACATAATAGATGTGTTCATTTTTAAATATATAATTTAAAGATGTCTTGGGCCACTCAGTATTTTTTTATTATATAACTAAATAATTTGTATTTGATTCAAGAATAATAATAAAATATAAATTATTTTTTGAAAGGAGGGTGGGGTTTTGAGGGGAGGGAGGGGAGGGGAGGGGAGGGAAGTCGTTGTATGTATGTACAAGACTTCACGCTATTTTTTACACATTTTATTCTGTATTCATGAATTCCAAAAACATCTTGATAATTTTAATCACAAGATTTGATATAACACAAACTTTTGTGTATTCCATTAATCCCTTACTACTAAGATCAAATACTATTATATAAATTTATTATCGTAGGTATACTTAAAAGAAATTAGTCTGTAATTTATTTAGTAAACATATATTTCAGTGGGAAAAGTGGTCCTAATAAAACTCATACAAAATAAACAGAAGAAAATAAATATTATCCCGTTTAAATCAAATAGCTTTCGTGGAGACCAATTTTGCAAAGTAATTTGAAGAATAAATAGTCGTGCGAATCTATTTTTTAGGAACGCTGCTCTCTTTCCATAGTCACGCACTGCTAACAGGAAGCAGTTAGATATAGATTAGATAGATTAATAAGATTTTGGTTAGTTTGGTATCGTTACGACTACATCTCGTCTAACATCAAACCTTATAATTGTTAGGTCTGGAGGTGTTCTTTGACTGACTATTTCATTGTTTTTCGACTGTGTCGACTTCATTGTTTATTGTAGGTATTGGATGTTTTACTAGCAGTTATTGGATGGATTGGTAGTGTATTGGATGGATTGGTGGTGTATTGGGTGGTTTGGTGGTGTATTGGGTGGATTGGTGGTGTATTCGGTAGATTGGGTGGATTGGTGGTGTATAGGATAGATTGGTGATGTATTGGATAGATTGATGGTGTATTGGGTAGTTTGGTGGTGCATAGTATAGATTGGTGGTGTATTGGATAGATTAGTGGTGTATTAGGTAGATTGGTGGTGTATAGGATAGATTGGTGATGTATTGGATAGATTGATGGTGTATTGGGTAGTTTGGTGGTGTATTGGATAGATTGGTAGTGTATTGGAGAGATTTGTAAATTTGTGGATGGATAAGCACATAAAAAGAAATTTTAACTGAATATTTGTCAACTAGTAAATCTAATAAAAAATTGCACATTAAAGCTATATTTTTTTTAAAACCTAACTTACTTTTTATATTTAACGAGAATTAAATTAAAACTAATTAAGTGTAGAGGAGCTACCTACACTAAAAAAAATCTACATTTTATTTACCCAGTTTGTCCGCATCGCTAATACGCAAATTTATACCGAATTACATCTTTCTAGTTATAAAAGATTGTGAGTTAGTCTGCGGACAGACCGACGGACAGGCACGTCGAAACTATAACGGTTTCTCGACTACGGAACCCTAAAAATGGTCTAAGAACTTCTATTGCAATTTCAATAGTTAATGTCCTGTATCAGTCACATTAAATGTGCTAATTAACAAAAATATTAATGTTTTAGTTAATTTTATTGACACTATTTACTTATGTATTAGTCCTTTGTTAGATATGTTATTTTGGCGCGTAGATGAAATTAATACAGTATATTTTGTATTAAAAAAGAAATAGATATTATTTAATTTCCTATTCTTTTCTCACTTTAAAAATTACACATAGTAAAGCATATATTTACTACTACCACTAGACTTATCATATAGATCCATTTTCGTAGGATAAATCATTTTATTATTAATATTAAAGCTTATAACTTGATGTTTTGATTTTCTTACCAGAGCCCGGCGTCACAAATATGTGACGGGCGTTCATTACCAGTTTACAACAATAGTTTGTCCCGTCCGTAGATCGTACCGTACATAGATGGGTTATGTTATAAAACAATAAAATAGATACAGGATGTTAGTGGTGTAAAATTGATAATTTCACTTAGAACGTTACAAATACATCCCACAAAAATTAATAACAATTGATATAATATTAAAATAACTAGGGGCGCCCACAAACCCTCAATTTCGACTCTCTGCGCTCGCGAAATCTTGGGTGCCGTTTGCATATTGAGCGAAGCGAGCCCAGTGTATTGACTCATCGTTTCGACATTTTTAAATTATTTAAAAAAAAAACCATCACTTAATGTATGTCCTTTCTGCAAAATTTCATAATTTTCTGTCAAGTAGTTTTCGAGACAATTCGTGACAAAGAATGTAAAAAGTCTCCAGTAAAACGCTCGGCTCACTTCGTTCGCTTCGCTCAATAAAACGTCTGGGCTGTGGTGGCGATTTGTCTCCTGAGGCCCCGGTAGCGAAAGGGTTAAATAAAACACGTACTTATTTTTATTAGCAACTTAATAATTATATTATTATTATAAATTTTCAAGATATTTGAGATTCGTTCCGATTTCAATTTTTTTTAAATACAACATTAGAAATATTACAAAAATACTAAAAACATTACAAAAAATTGGTATATCACTAAGTAATTGTACTTGTATCTTAAATTTTATTAAAATGTCCGTTTCGATCACAAAATAATATTATTAACTTAAAAAATTGCGAAAAAAACTGTAAAAAAAAAATCAGTTTTAATACTTAGAACACTATAAGTTATTAAGTTATTATTCTTATATATATATATATATATTTATTAGCAACTTAAACTACTAACTTATATATATATATATATATATATATATATATATATATATCCCGTGTCACGGTGTTCGTTTGTGCTAATCTCCGAAAACTGAAGCGATTTTAATGAAACTATATACTAAATATCTATTGTTATATTCGACTTAAAAGATAGAATAATTTTTCTTTCGATTAATAATCTTTTCTTTAATTTGATGTTTTTATACATAAACGATCACTTAAGATATATAAATTTCCAATAGATGGCGGTGTTAATATATATAATCCAATGTGAATTACTTTATGAAGCCGCAGACGAAGTCGAAGCAACAGCTAGTATACAATTAATCTCTTACATTATTGTTAATATCACATAATCGAGGAATGAATTCATTAATTATTAATTAATTAGAGTTCTTCGCGAGTTCTCTTCTTATTGGAGGCGAAGTTCTCAAAGTTCTCACGGCTCCATACCGGCGACAGAGTTCTCATAGTTTAAAGTTCTTCGTGAGTTCTCTTCTTGTTGGAAGTGAAGTTCTCAAAGTCCTGGCGGCTCCGTACATGTGAGGCGCACTTCTCCACCAGTCGTAAGAACTCTTTGACGTCGAACGAGTAATTTGTGAACTTAGCGTGAGACCCCCCTCCAGGTCCGCGACCCTTTAAATATATTTCAAATAGTTGTATTAATCATTAATATAATATAAAAATATATATTTTTGTATTTTTTTATATAAAAAAAACAAGGAAAAACATATTATATAACATATTATATATATTAAAAACATATTATATATATATTTTACTACATTATAATTTTATTCAACCAGAAAAACGCTATTTCGGTACATTATTTTTTTATATAAGAGCAGAAAAATATTTTTTTTTCTTAAAAAAAAAACCTTGAAAAGGACGCTATTTTAGTAATTTTTATTTGTTTCATCAAAGGTGACAAATTAAATCATGTAAAGCCGCATGTAATCATTAGTGTAAGATGCCGCTGCGAGTTCACTACCCTCATGACGTAATAATCAAACTACCATTTCATACATTTACCATTAACACTAATCCTACCAAGTACCGGTCAAATTGACCGTTCTTAACTTTTGTACAACTTACACATTTTTAAACGTGATAAAATCGTTATCAAACTACATGACAATTCTTAGAATATGCATATAATATTTTCTACACTTTACTTTTAGTTATTTCCATTATTACCTGCGTTATATAATAAAATAACTTTTAATTACCGGTCAATTTGACGTCGTGCGGTAGGAACAGGTATACAAGAATTGTCGGTAATTTTAGTGTTAAAAGAATACCTTGACGGGGTGTCGGTTACATAATGACAAAAAATCATATTAACGTTCACTTGTTTATTATTAACATATCATCCACCATAGCTGGGTGCGATGAATTCTAGAAGTAAAGGGGAGGGTGCAGCTGTCGCGGGCGTGAACAGGTCATAGCTTGGTAGGTACCTTCCTGTACAGTAGCACTAAAGTATTTTGACAAGGTTCATTTTGTTATCTTGTTTGTGTTCATCTAAATAGATGCGATTGTTTGCATGTTATTGATCTGAGCGTAATCGAAGCTCTTAACCGTTTGGGAGACCTTTTTTGTGTTTAGTTGTCTCCAGAATGCGACGAGATAATTAGCCAAAAATTTTCTCATGTATGTTTGGGCCGAACGCGGATGTTATAGCGAAAACAGATTGAAAAAATGTTTAGCCACTCAAAAGTTATCAAGAAAAGAAGAAAGGAGAGGGGCTCAGCTCAACACCCGCCGCGCACGGGTGGCGGATCCTAGTTATTTAACCTAACCACTGTGAGGTGCAAGTTGGTACATGTTTCTTTGCTTTAGCGTAAACACGTTCAAACTTGCTCGCATAAGTATTTTGACAACAGTTCCTGATTATCGGTAGCTCTCACTGTAACCAGAATTTTCTTTTAAGTAATTGTTATAATTTATTAATCACGCCCAAGACCAAAGAATATTCAAATGATTTTACTAACGCTGTGATAATCGTCGTACAAAGTGGAATTCCAGCAGAAGTTGCTTGATTGTTTAAAGTGTCTCGACAATTTGCTAGTGCGTGGAATATAGCTTATAATGAACGTAAAACTGTAGAAAATAAGCGAAAATAACTACTACGACGGAAGAGTGCTTAATAAAAAGGTTATCGACTAGTGATGTCCGAAAATCATGACATTAATATACACGTTTCAACTTTAAAACATTGACTAAAGAGTTCGGATTGCATAAACGAAGACCGAATAAGAAACCTTTGATTTCTTCAAAGAACACTGCGTCTTGCATTCGCAAAGGGTTCAGATGATGGACGACATCAGAATGGTCCAAGGTGCGTGCGACGTCCAATAAACAAAACATTATGTTCGATACCAAATACCCACAGTGAAACATGACGGTGGCAACATTATGGTTTGGAGATACTTTTCAAGCCACGGAGTTGGACCATTAGTTAGAATAGAAGGTAAGATGGATCGTTTTGTGTATGCGGAGATAATTAAGAAGCAAATGCTACTAAATTAACTAATTAACTACTTACTGCTACTAAGTTAACTATCTTACTAATTAAATGCTAAATGTATTTTCAACAATATAACGATCCTAAACAAGTCGAAGCATGTAAGTGTATTCAAGAAACTCGCAAAAATCAAACTCCTGTAGTGGTCAAGCCAAAGTGACTTGAACCCGATAGAGCCTCTTTGAGAGGAACTGGATCGCATAAGATGTCGGAATTAATTCAAACAACGAAACTTCGTAGAAAGCATTAAATACAGAATGGAGCCTAATTCGTATTGATCGTTTTGTTTTGAAGGCAAATGGATACAACGAAATACTAATAGAAATTTCTAAAATAATTAGCATCATATAATTTAAATAAACAAAAAGTTAGTTGTCAATATAATTTGAGCCATCCTTGAGCAAACTTTTATTTAATTTTTTGTTTGCCATTTCATACCTTTTAGGTGTCTTAATTTGTGAAATATGACATCACTTTAAATATATTATTTAACACTAAACCTACCGGTCAAATGGACCGTTTGTTTGATCAACTTTTGTAAAACTTACACATGTTTAAACGTTATAATATCGTTATCCAACTACATGACAATTCTTAGAATATGCATATAATATTTTCTACACTCTTTACTTTTAGTTATTTCCATTATTACCTGCGTTATATAATAAAATAACTTTTAATTATCGGTCAATTTGACGGCGTGCGGTAGGAACAGGTATACAAGAAATGTCGGTAGGTTTAGTGTTAATATAAATACATACCTGATCCTGTTGAACAAGTTTTGATTTATCCTCCCAAGTGACATATTTTAATCCTCTAAGTCTGGCCAAGTCGGCATAGCAGTTTGGATCTTCACAGTTGTATCTGTAAATAGCAGTAAAAGTATATCATAGTAAAGCAAAACAAAGAAAATAGTTTATATAATTATCCAGTAACCAAATGCCGTATGTGTGCGAGCGTGCGTGCCTGCCGTTAGTGCGTGCGTGCGTGCGCGTGTGCGTGCGCGTACGTATGCGTATGCGTATTCGGGTGCGTAAGCGTGTGCGTGCGCGTGTGAGTGTGCGAGTGTCTTTCTCTCTGTGTCCTATCTATATATAATTTACTATTTTTTATTAAATTTTTTATGATATAGAATTAAACTTTATGTAATTGAAAAAATGTATAAAATAAGAATTGAATTATACAGATTTTATTTTCAATTAGATATGGAGTCTAAGAAAAAATGTAAGTAATTTCATTTTCCAACATTGTATATATTTGTATAAATTTTAAGTAAGGACAGTTGGTTTATAGGGGCCAGAGGTAAGAACAGAAAACTGGCAATAACAGTAATAATAGTAACAGTATAAGTATAAAAAAGTAAAATACTCACACTTCAAAGACGGCTGCCCAGTCGGGTAAAAATAGTAAATGAGTCAATCCAGCTCCGTGCATACTTATCAACACATCTGTGTTATGAGTTATATCCAATTGTGTTGTGAATGGTACGCTCCTGTCATACACAACCCTTTGCACGTAATAGCCCTTATCCTTTAATAGGGCTTCCACTATTTCTTGTTCGTTTAGTATCGAGCGATATGTTGTTCCTCTTGATAATAGTGTCACTCGAACTTTATTGTTAGTTCGCAAATGAAGCTTCACGTTCAATGAGTGGAGCATATGCTTGGAAAAGGCGTGAAAAAGTCCACTTCTTTCACATCCGTATATCTGTTGATAATCATAAGGTTATGCTATGAACAGTATTTTAAAATAGTAAATAGTAAATAATAATAGTATAAAAACATCATTAGATCTGTTGTTATGTATGGGTCTGAATGCTGGGCGATGAAGATGATGGATGAAAAGCGTTTGCATGTAACGGAGATGCGAATGTTAAGATGCATGTGGTGGGTGACAAGAAGGGATAGAATAAGTAACGAGTGTATTAGAGGAAGCTTAGAAGTAGTGCCAGTGACAGAAAAAATAGAGGTAGCCGTCTGTCATGGTATGGGCATGTTTTGAGGAGAGATGAAAGGCATGTGACTAAAAGAGTGCTGGGTATAGTAGTGGAGGGATGGACAGGTAGAGGACGGCCGAAGAAAAGATGGATAGATTGCGTGAAAGACGATATGGAGAAGAAGGGAGTGTGTCCAGAGATGAGGAGTAACAGGAGATAATGGAAGGAAAAAACATACTGTGCCTACCCCAAAAGTGGAAAAAGGGCAGGAAGATGATGATGAGATGATGATGACAACATGAACAACAAAACAGTTCAGACTGGAATTAGGAATATGATGACACTAGAAATTTTTATTGCCACATTAAAATTAAATCATACCACAGATAGAAGCAATTATAGTTAAAAACTGATGTATTAAAGGAAGAAACGATACGAGTAAATACAATAATTTATTCGATACTTTCCTTTCATTACCAATCACTTTTGTATCGAAACTTTGAAGTTAAGAAAGAAATTTGATAGCCACTTAACTGTTACTTAGTCATATTATAGAAAATCTTATATTTATTACTATTTTATTTTATTTCATTATAAATTTTACGTTCAAAAACGAACGATAAACTATCGAGTAACTATCGATACTTTACGTGTATCGAGTAAAAGTATCGATATTTCAGTGGTACCGTTGCATCCCTAATTATTCTACTACTTACCAACGGCGTATTATAATACAATCCAAATATCATTCGAGGTAAGAGTGGAAATACAACATTCTTAAAACACACAACTTTTCCCCTAAATTCTTTCAAATCCCATATCGGGTTAGATGTAAACGCTCTGAAAGCATCCTTGAACGCCGAATCATATGTGAACGTCTCCCAAACAAGTATGTGATTGTCCCTTGTGAATGTTGATGGATGCGTGGAGTTGACATGTAGTGATGCATAAAGGTTGAAGAAGTCACAGAAATGGTGGTACATGTTGACTGCTGGAATTGGAAAAGATACATACATTTAACATAATAAATGCGTCTGATAATGTCTATTTTAACAAATTTGAAATATGATTTTATATTTTTAAAGTTAAAGGAGGGTAAAAGAGAGTGCTGGTCACCGGTGATAAGTGATCACCGCCGCTCACGAACTCTTGTAATAGGAGAATCGCAAGAGCGTTACCGACGTTACCGGAATTCATGTCGTATTGTTTCGAAAACACCGCGCAAGGAAGTTCATTTCACATTTTATTGGTATGTGTAAGAAAGTTCCTTGAAAGCCGCATAGTCGAAGATCGCCACGCCTCCAGGTGGTACAGATGGTATTGCAAGCTTTAATTTGCTGTTCGGTGTCGAAAATCAGATATAAACTTTCGGGAAACCGATAGGCAGGAAACTTCGAAAGAAACCCTTGTGCCATAGACAATTGAAGGTTTTATATCCGAACTACCAGCCAGACACTCTCTCTTGCTTTCAATAACCGCTTTCTCAGGCTGCGTAAAATATCATCAGATGATCGACAGTGGTTATAGTGGATGGTCCAGCCATTGATCAGATGATCGACAGTGGTTAAAGCCATATGTCCAGTCATTGATCAACTGGTGATCTTTGAGTTACGTTAGGAGCTGTCTGTTAATGAAACTCTTCATTATTTTGGGGAGAAGACAGGTAATAACAATAGGTCTATAGTCTTTAGTTGGGTCCGAATTAAACCTTTTTGAGCGATTAGAAAGACAATGAAACCCTACCATGAGACCGTGATCATAAATTTAGGAGTGCCGAAATTGACGCATTAACACAGATGTCAATGCAGGGGCACATATTTGTAGCACCATTGAGAAAATGTCATCCAGCCCACGCGATTTATGAACGTGCAAGGAAAATAAAGACTGTCGTATGATTTTGTCCTAAACTATTTCCGGCGTGTTCACATCTGATAGGCGAGTGTGCGTCTTAACCAACTAGGACAGATCATTTGCCAAAGCAAAGTTATACACAGATCTCCCCACGCAGTCTGTGCCACGTGACCCTAGACAATTAGTACTGTACGCGTTAGTCCCCGAGTCAAGTCAAGTCCCCGGGGACTACGACTTCAGCGGAGGGAGACTGAAAGCAGGTCGTCAATATTTGCTTGGTCGAAAAGTTGAACAGTTTCTGCATAACCGCTATGGGATCTATAAAGGATAGACTCTGAGAAGAACATCCATGTTTTAGTACAGCCAGAGTACTGATAGATTCCGACCTTTAAAACTCTGGAGACGATGGTAGCAGATAACCCCACCATAAGAAACACAGATATCCTGGCGTGTAATATGAAATGATGTTCTAGTTTTTATACTCAGGGTATGATAGGTATGCTGTCGTTAGTTTGAGATATTTGCGTCTTCGTCAGAAACAACAAGACGACGACGTCTCTAGGTTATAGTGAACGGCATTTAGGTTAGAATGAAATCTAAATAACAGCTTTTACAGCATCTGTGTGTTTTCAAAAGTCCACATATAGAGTGGACTAGTTACCACTGTGTTGACTGGTGGGTTATCATCAGAAAACACAAAACACGATACTTTACCCGCCCCAGATAGGACGAGGCCAAAAAAAATCGGAGAATCATTCCCCCAATAACATCCCCGTATACCGGGGAGAAGTTTATTTTTTATCTTATGTCCCTTTCATTATATACAATAAACAATTAACATGCATCTTAAAATAATTAACAAATAAACTACATATAAAAAGATAGATAAGAAAATAAGAAGTGAATAATTTGTTACATACTAACTTGCATCTAGTTTCATGATGTATGTTGGCTTGTGAATAATTATATCACACATCCCATCATTTATGGGTCCTGGAGTCTTTACAAAATTCACAAACTCGGGCGCCCATGACTGTAGAGCACTCATATGATCTGCTTCATCTTTTAATCTGTCTGAATATAATTTGCAATAGCCTCCTGTAATTAGAAAATTTGATATTACACTAAGTATAGTGATATTATGAATTTACTAGCTGGTTCCCGCCCGCTTCACTGAGCACACTATCAATTTGGATGTGAACATAGGTTGCTATGGTAACCATTGTCATAGTAACCGTTGCTATAGTAACTCTTACCCCAGAATTAAGTGTGTAGCTCCTCCTCAAAAAGTTGAAATCCCTTGGGTTAAATAATGTAACTATGTAAAATTTTAAGTTAATCGGACAGATAGTTTCGGAGATATTGTGAGGAGTGAGAGAGTGGTAAATCGCTTATAAATGTACTTATTTTTAAAGCTAATTATCATCAGTTCATGTTATTTTACATATTAATTAAAATGGTGCAAATAATAAATAGTTTATCTACCTATTTGACCAGGTCCTAGTATATCCATTTTATATCTAAGGTTGTCTCCTCTACCGACTATGCCAGTGAAATTAAGAAGAAGATTACGACCTCTGCAGAATCTGAAAATTATAAATATATTTATATATTAAGCACTTAAATTGAAAAATTAATACACAAAACATATGTATTCATTCTAAGATGTGTTCATAAATTAAATCAATAAAAATTTTTGTTCATATAAATTTGGTACTTACCTTAAATATTTAGAACATTCCAGAGAGCTATCATGAGGATATGTTGCTTCACACATTACCATCAACTCCTGGATTTGTTCCTTTACATAGCCTGTAAAGTGTATTAAGAAAGTTTAGCACATTAAGAGAAATTTACGAAATATATGTATAAAGTTTATTCTATATTTACCAAAATCTGCTTGAGTATAGAATGTATCAAACTGCGCTTCTTTGGTTTTAACCCATCCCCTATGATCACCGGGACATTTGGGTCTTACGTGATACGAGTTATTCGTGGAGCAGTTGGTTTCATAACCCCAACACGCTTCACTACCAACTAAAGATTTGTAAGGGCATTTTAAATCATCCTTACATGCATTCGCCATATCAGGGAATAAATTAAATAGATATGGAATATGTTCAGATGGTATATTTATGTCATTTAAATTTACCGAAACACTTTTATTTATAAACGGTATAAAGTATATAAACAATATTAAACACTTCATGATTGATTCCGAATTATGCTTTAAAAATGTGTACAGTAATATTAATTACGTATCATAGTTTTCCAGTCACGTATTAATAATGAATTACAAAAAAGTTTTTAAAAACTTTATGTACTAGACGCTCAACAAGCTTTTTCAGTGCTTTTTGTTTTTTTTTTATACTTGACGTTTAAACTTCAAAATGTGACATTACAGTTTTGACAGCCCAACAGCTGATTTTTAAAGGGTATTTTGCGTAAAGATTATTTAAAACCATTGTGGTGTCTTAATTTTTTTGGAAAATTGGATGTAAAACTTTTGAACTTAACACACTCCCATCGCACTGCACATACTCTCTCAAATACGAAATTTAATAAACATAGCTAATATGACACTATATTTACTTTTTAAAAATTCCGTAAAATTTTTTGACCGTGATATAAATGAGAATAGTTGTTATTTTAAAAAATATCTGTTAGAAATTAAAAGCTATGATTAGCTTTTTACTATGTAGCTAGAAAACAAAACAATTTATTAAAATATAAGTTAGTTACTATGTTCACGTGTGAGTAGAGAAATTTTGTTTTATCTGTTTAATGATATTTTGTTTGTCCTTCGGCAGATGTCACTAATCACTATCCGTTTCGCGCCTTTTCCGGAAATAAATCCGGCGGGGGTTTCTGGTTTTGAGTACACGTGAACAGCGTCACCCAATCAGCTGGTAAATTCTGAGACCGGTGCTGCACTGTCAATGTTTTCTTTGCGCTTGTTTTGTAGTTAATAACTGTATTTACTATTTTATATTAAAGTGTTTTAGTGAAATACTAGTTGAGTCTTGTTTATTATAGCTGGTTTATTTTAAATACGATTCACGATTACAATTCTGACCTTCAAAGTTATCCT
The DNA here is from genome assembly GCA_918358865.1 of Melinaea marsaeus rileyi. Taxonomy (NCBI): domain Eukaryota; kingdom Metazoa; phylum Arthropoda; class Insecta; order Lepidoptera; family Nymphalidae; genus Melinaea; species Melinaea marsaeus. The sequence continues at coordinate 25,627,711 of OU911089.1, forward strand.
AAATATTGTCGCCATTTTGACCATGCTAGATAAAATTAAATAGTTTATTTTCATTTGTCCACCCTTAGAAATTTCCTAGTGAGATATGTAAATGGATACCCAATCGGGAACAGGACTACGACAATGTCCCAGAATACTAGTATAGTAAATTTCCTAATTCATGACGCTAATGGTTAGTAAGTAGTGACGCTAAATTCATTCTGATTTAGTATTTTATTATTTCTTGTCTTTTTGTAATCTGAAATTAAAGTCGTGGCAATGGGGCGTTCTATAAATAAGCTATATTTCAATACTACTCACGGCCAGATGTTTACCCCGTATCATACTTTATTTTGTTATTAAATTAGCTTGTTAGTTGATAAATTTCGTTTAAATTATTTACGGAAATTGTAGTACAATTTTTTTTTTAGGACAGCCCCAAATGGTTAAAGTAGTCCAAAATACAAATAGTCAACCCATTGCTCAGTTAAAAATTAAACAAAATCCTGTGAAAGTTTATAAATTATCTTCTTCAATTGAAGGAAATAATCAGGTATGTTTAAATTGTAATTAATAGAACCTACCTATATCGTCTATAAACTAATGACTATAATCTAAATTAGACAAATAGGTTTACTTTCTTATCTAACAATACCAGTCTGGCCAAACAAGTTTAGTTGGAATTTAGTAATCTCCATTAAAAAAGCAGTAAAGATATACAATAATCTGAACTATCTACTACTTACTTATTTTCATGAGGGTTTTTTGTGGCAGAAATATATGGTATTATAATGTAAGCTATTCAGGGGGAAATGTTATTTATATTATATCCATTTTCAGCCTCCAGTACTACAACCCATTCAGGTTACTGGCATCAAATGTGCTTCAAGTAAGCCCCATTTATATTAATACTTTATATTATGAATTATATATCAATATTGCATGTTTGTTGTTTAGAAGCAGTGTTATTGTGAGAATAGTTTAACTTATATTTATATAACAAGAATGATTGAATAAAAAAGTAGGGTCACATTTTGTTAATGATATATCAATATGGATATTGTAATCATTCATTTCAACTAGCTAATGAAATACCAAATCATATTTAGAGGTAGCCATTACATATTATTTAATGATGAGATGAGATTTAAAATGATGCAATGTACTATCATTGTTGAAATCAAAATTACCATGTTCACAATTTAGGAAACAATTTCAGGAATTAAAATATCATTTTTAATGATAATATTTTAAATGAGGTTTCATTTGTTCAAAGTTGTAGTCCTAGTGTTGTGTGTACCAAGTGTAGTCCTCCAGGAGGGGTATTAACAAATTAGTTGGTATTCTATAATTACATTATATATGTAGTGTACAATTCTTTTTGCTTATTTAAATATATTTTTGCATTTCACATCACTAATTATGTTAAAGTAAAATAGATGTTAAAAATACATATATCCTTTCAGAATTGGTTCAGTTACCTGTTGATACTCTAGCGAGGTTACAAAGAATAAAAACTGAACCAGAGTCAACTTTGAGTACTGAAAATGTAAGTGTTTTTAACTCAAACGCTAGTGTAGTTATTTTAATTTTATTTTGCAAATGCTTTTATTATATGTATAATTTATATTAAATTGTATATGTTATATATATATATATATAATTTTCAGATAGATAATCAAAATTTGACTGAAGTTAATGTTATACAATCACTGCCGTCAGAATTATTGCCCGTCATAACAAAACCAGATCCAGAGGATATAATAGATAACAAAGAGAGGATATTGTCTAATAATTCTATAATGTCTCACGCTTCACGGAGGAGACATGATTCTGATAATGATCCACCTGCGGAATAGTAAGTTTAATCAATTATAATTACTAATAATATCATTAATATTTGTTTATAATTACTAATAATATCATTAATATTTGTTCTTTTTATATATTTCCATTCAAGTATTTTTTTACATTCATAGCTTGTTGTAATAGAGTACCATTGTTTAAATATCAATCACAATCTTATATTGATTATGGAATAATCTTAAAATAGAGGTATATACATAATCAGTCAATCAATCAGTGATGTTTACCAATCAATGTTTGTTACCTATTACAATAATATATTGCTTCATAATGAAGAGATACAAAAACATATATAATGCATCTTAAATAATTTTTCATATGTTTAACTTTATTTTCAGTACTACTAAAAGACGTAAGCATGCTGACAAAGTGGGCAAAGGTCTCAGACATTTTTCAATGAAAGTATGTGAAAAAGTAAGAAACAAAGGATTCACTTCATACAATGAAGTTGCTGATGAATTAGTGTTAGAATTTGCAGCGGGAATGCACGGTTCCGCTGACAGCCAAGTATGTATTAACTGTGAATTGTATACAATTATATTTATTTATTAATTTAAAAATATAAACAATTAATTGGCTTTATGCTAAAGCACTCTACTACAACCAATTTAGGAGAGACACACAAAGAGAACAAACACAAAATACACACTTATGTGAATAACATTTAATTTGAGGGTGAATTGAAAAGTACTAGGCCCAACACAACCATTCAATTCTAAACCTACCAAGTACCGGTCAAATTGACCGTTCTTAAACTTTTGTAAAACTTACACATTTTTAAACGTTATAATATCGTTATCAAACTACATGACAATTCTTAGAATATGCATATAGTATTTTCTTCACTCTTTACTTTTAGTTATTTCCATTATTACCTGCGTTATATAATAAAATAATTTTAATTACCGGTCAATTTGACGGCGTGCGGTAGGAACAGGTACACAAGAATTGTCGGTAGGTTTAGTGTTAAATTCAGACTAGTTAAATGTGTGAAGATCGAAATTTGTGTGGTAATTAGTTGTGATTTTATACATTTTTTAACAAAGCAATCGGACATAATTTCTGCAAATATAGCAAATTAAGCAGCGTGCCGTCATTAAGTACCTCCATGAAGGGGCTATCACCGAAAGCCAGCCATGATATGGTCGGTACATTAAGGAATGTGGCTAATTATTCATCCGTCAAAAAATGGATAGCAAAATTCAAGCGTGGTAGAGAGTGTGTGAAGGATGAAAGAAGTACTATTACTGAGGAAAATATTTAAAAAGTACTTTAAAAATTTGAGAGACAGCCGAGATTATAGGTATCTCTTATGAACGAACTCAAAACCTCATAGTCAACCAATTGAGTTTCCACAAGGTGTCTGCGAGGTGGGCACCGCGACTGCTTTCAGTTGAACAGGACGCGATTATTTCAAGTGACTGTTTGGAGTTATTTGAAGCCGATGCAGATGATTTTTTGTATTGTTTTGTTACAATGGACGAAACATGGGTTCATTACAGTGGAGAAGACCTGGTTCACCACCCCCCAAAAAGGCTAAGGCAATTTTGTTGGGAAATAAAGTAATGGCTTCAGTATTCTGGGACTCGAAGGGTGTGATTATGATTGATTATCTTGAAAGGGGTTATACCATAAACTCTGATTACTACTGTGTCTTACTACGTCGTTTACGAGAGGAAATAATATAAAACCGTCCAAGAATGCTCAGAAGAAAAGTCCCGTTTCATCAAGATACGCGTGTTCACACGTCTGTGCAATAAATGGCTGAAAACCACAATTGTGGGTTTGAACTATTACCGCATCCGCCTTATTCCTACCTTTTTTTTTTATCTTTGGAAAAATCCGTTACGGATACCCGCCGACCAAGAACGTGATGGCCGGAGGGTTATGTGGGACTGCCCGGCAGCATAGAGGACGCTGCCATTCTTAAGGTTACCCACTAAAAAACCAACGGTTGCCCTCAACGCCTTAATGGGACGCCACGGGATCGCTTGCGCACTCACCGTGACGCTCCGGCGGTAACCCCCCGTGTAAGGGTGCACCGAGCAACTTAGAGTACCCTCACGACGTAGGCCTGTAATAGGTGAGAGAGAGGTCACCCTCCCCTCCCACCAAGGCACTACAGCTGGGGAAGGAAGCGGCGGGCGTACTCCCGCCTCCTTCTTCCCAGCCTTACCCTACGGAGTGGGTCAGCGGTGGAGGCCTGCTCCCTGACCCGTTCCACGGCCTCCTTCGCGGCGATGACCTGCTCGCAGAAGGAGGCCATTGCGACCCAACACCTCTCGCTGCCGATCATTATGCCTATAAGACGCGGCAGCGAGAGATCCCCGCCCACCACGGCCACCAGCTCGACGCGCTGGTGGTCCCAGGCTGCGCACTCCGCCAAGGTGTGACGAGCCGTGTCTACGGCCTCGTCGGAGATGGACGGAGATGGACGCCCGACGAAGGGAACCCGGCGTGGGCCGTGGAACAGAATGGCCTCCGTTTTTGTAACGGAGACCTCCAATCCCAACAGCCCTATCCGCCTTATTCACCTGATCTGGCACCGTCAGACTTTTTCTGTTCCCTAACCAAAAAAGCACTTGGGAGGTCAAAGGTTTTCGACAAACGACGAGGTCAAAACAGCAAAAGAGGCATATTTTGACTCTAAGAATAATTTTTTCAATGGTCTAAATACTTTGAATGGGAGATGGTAAAAGTGCATCGATCTTATGGTGATTATGTAGAGAAATAAAAATATAACTGATTTAGTATGCGTTTATTTTCTTGGTTAGGTCGAATACTTTTCAATCCACCCTTATACTTGTAATAGTTACTATTAAGAACACTAATTATTGAGCTACAGCTGAATAACTGCTAAATAATGGTATTGATACATTTCACAAATTGTTGAGCTACAGTTGAGCTAAATAAGGGTATATATACATTGTATATAAAAAACTCTTCTCTGATTACTATTTTAATTATAATATCAAATATGATCCCTCTTCTATAACAGAGATATGTATAAAAATAAATATACCTTTTTATAGATTGTCCCTATGTATAAAGATATTTTTAGAACTGAATATGTTCGCTCCTTTGCTTCATCAATACAAATATCTTTTATAATGGGTAAGATGAAGCTATGCTCAGTTTAAATGTAACTCAGAGAATCTTACTTTCACAGCAATACGACCAAAAGAACATACGTAGAAGAGTATATGATGCCCTGAATGTTTTAATGGCTATGAATATTATATCAAAGGAAAAGAAAGAGATCCGTTGGTTAGGACTGCCGACCAACTCGGTGCAGGAATGTACGGCTCTAGAAAAGGAAAAGCAAACGAAAGTAGAACAAATACAAAAGAAAACACAGCAGTTACAAGAACTTATATTACAGGTAATAAAATTATGAATTATTAACTTTTTTTTTTTATTAACCATCAATAGGTTGGCTTATCCAATAGATGGTGATAGTTCTAGTTATTGGTACATTGCTTACTAAATTCAAATTCAAAATATCTTTATTCAAGTAGGCATTTACACGCAGTTTTGAATCGTCAATTATTACAATACAAAAAAAGTCAGTATAGTCAGTCCGTGAGTAAGCTACCACCGGCTCGGAATGCTGCTCTGTTGAGAAGAGTCGGCCAGAAACTCAGCAGTTGCTCTTTTCAAAAGAAATATAACAATCTTAGGTGATGTACATTATAATATAAATCCTGCAAATATTGATGTTTGTAAAACTGTCAGCACAATAAAGAAATACCCGGTAGAGTTCGCGTGGTTCTTCTTAGAGCAAGGTGGTTTGGAACCCTTGTAGGCTTATTATAAGTTGGAGTGTCTTTACAGAAGGACTTATTTTGATAGTATTATTTATTATATTTATTTAGCCTCACTCCATATCCCTTGCGGGGTAGCCAGAGACGATGCAGCGCTAAACGCTACAGTCCCTGCATACCTCTTTCGCCTCGGCCACAGACATCAACCCCTTCATACATGCCCTCCGGGGGGTCCTCATGCTTTTTACGTGACCTTCCTCCAGTATCATAGATACTGTGTTTTCGAAGGTCACTCGCGGTCTCCCCCTGTCTCTCTTACCGCTCACTTTTCCTATATAAATCTTTTTTACCATATTGATTCAAAGTGGGAAAGATATAAGTAAATATAACAGTATTGTGTGTAACTTGTACCTTTATTTAATTTCAGCATATATCATTTAAAAGTTTAATAGAAAGGAATAAGGATGCCGAGAATAAAGGCATTAAGCCGTCACCCTCATCGGCCATTCACCTTCCATTCATAGTTGTAAATACAAGTGATAAAGCACTGATTGACTGCAGCATCTCTAACGATAAGTAAGTACATACTAAACATATATATATATATATCAATTTTTTAGCATAAGTAATAGAAATATATTTTTTTAAATTTATTCGTTAATAATATGTTTTGTTCTATCCTATATATTATTTTTTTCAGGACAGAGTATATGTTTAATTTCAATAAGAGATTTCAAATTCATGACGACATTGACATATTAAAAAGAATGGGACTACTTTTTGGTGAGTACTTCAGTATACTAATTAATTGTTACTGTAAGAATTTATTTATACAATGTAACCTTAATATAACCTCAATGTTTTGTCGACTAAGCAATGTTTGCGATATTCCTTTGACAAGAAGAGTTAATAGAAAATGTTTCTTTACATTAACAATACACTGGTCAAAAACCTTTTTACTAGGAATATCCAATCAATGCAAAATATTAATAGAAAATATTATTTATCTCCAATCGACTAATTTCTCTGTCTGTCTTTCTGTGTTTCTGACTGACTGACTGACTACTGTGTGTGTGATTTACATTCGGAGTTGATACGAAAATGTAAGATACTTCGTTCTTGACGGGGTTCACTGACCGCACAATTTATTTATTTATTAAGATATTTTTAGTTTACTATTAATGAAACTCATTCGCTATAACATATTAAGCATGTTATTAACTATGTAAAATTGAGATAAATAAAGTTAATAACATTTTTTACTATAACATTATTTGATATAACGAATATTTTCTAATTCCTTGAACATTTTCTTGACGGCCTTGTTGTGTTTGAGGAAGATAGATATCTCAACCTAGCTACACAGCGTACCTATCATATCCCGGTTATAAACGAATATTATTTTATATCCTCCGGGGTATCTGTGTTCGTAAGGAGGATATCTGATACCGTTGCCTTCAGGTTTTTGAAGGTCGGAATGTATCAGTACCCTCTAAAAACATGGATGACCTATACACTCTACAGGTCCCCATAGCGGTAATGTAGAAACAGATCAATTCTTGGGCCACGTCCAAGCGAAGATTGACGACCTGCTTTCAGTCTCCTTCCGAAGCCATATAATCTTTGGTGACTTTAACGCGCACAATACCTATTGGCTTATATAGGCTTTGCGTGGAGAGATCTGTGTTTAACTTTGCTCTGGCAAATAGTCTGAATATTGGTTAAGACGCACACTCATCTACAAGACGTAGTCAGTTATATGTCATTTGTTGGATATTTTCTGACTACATATATAAGAAAGTGCCAGGTCACTGTCGATCTTTAGGATACTCCTATCATTGGTACGGAGTGTAGTGCCCATTAACGGCTCAAGATCTGCAACTCGTCGCCTTTGGCAGTACAAGTCAGCGGATTGAGATGGAATGCGATTTTTTTTTGCATCCTACCTATGTAGGTTTGTTTCCCTTTCAATGATCCATACGGAAAAAGAGAAAACCCGTCTCTTGGGCACTCTTATTGCCCCAAACTCGACATTAAACGACCTTGAGAAGACACGGCCTACCATCCTGCAGTATCAGAGTTCAATGCCGGAAATAATTTTTCGCCCAAAAACCATATGAAAGACTCTATTGTCATTGGATATTCATAAGTCGAGTGTGCCGGTTGGCATTTCCCCTATGGTGCTATGAACATGTGTCCCTGAGTTGACTCTATTTCGGTATTCCTACCTTAAAGACTTAGTCCTGGTCTCATAAAAGGTTGCCCTTGTCCATCCGTTCCCTAAAAAAGGTGATAGCTCGGAGCTAGCTAACTATAGACCTAACTATCACCATTACCTCTCTTCTCTCCAAAATAATTGAGAGCATCATTAACGAACAGCTCCTAATTCATTTAGAGAATTTATGCAAGTGGATCGCCAGTTTTCTCACTGGGCGGAGCATACAGGTTGTTCTCGACAGTTTTTGCTCGGACCCCAAGCTTACGTGCTATCCCCAACTCTGTTCCGCCTGCACATCAATGATATGTTGGATATTTCCAACATACATTGTTATGCGGATGTCAACTCTGGGGATGCGGTATATTCCGGCCGTGCAAGTCTTTCTCAAGAAAACGTCGACGAGTATTAAAAGAAACTTGTGTCTTCTATAGAGACCTCCCTGGGAATAGTATCTGAGTGGGGTGAACTAAACCTTCCGGCTCACTCGACTTTTGAACGTCCAAGAAGTATAGAGACTGCCGGATAATTTTTTGCCGAAAAATTATTTCGAGCATTGAGCTCTGTTATTCCTTGGTCATCCAAAGACGAATTGGAAGCAAAAAGAGTGCCCAAGAGATCGGCTTTCTTTTTTACCGTGTGGGCCAGAGTGTCCAAAATTTGCGCGTGCCAGACGGGTACCTTGCCAGCTAATCCCCTATTTTGACGACATGCTTGCACTTTGCTATAATGATTTGCCATTTGAAGAATCAGGACGCACGGTTATATTTGCTCTTCAGAACTTTAGAATTCGGATCCCTAATGATTAACGCATTGGCCTAAGCTTGATACGCCTGCCGTTTTCCAACTGATGCAGCATTGACACGCACCTAAAAAAGGCCGCGATCTGCCACCAAGTTGTAACCCAGAGCATGCTACAAATAGTTCCATGCCCTGTGTAGTATCACATCAGCTACAGCCGCAGCGCAGTCACTGGAATCTTTGGGTCCCGAAATTTCGTGTGACTGTCGGCTTCGTGGTTATCTAAAGAGCAAGGCTAAGTTGCATAAATGAAATTGGGAGTGATCAATAGAGCAAAGCACTATTTCAAGACCGGCTAAAGATTTGTGCTCTATAAGGTACAAGGCCAACCACACATGAAGTTCTGTTCTTATCTCTGGTCCTGATCACCCCGATATTAGCTTCTACCCTTTGACAGCATACAACGGAGAGAGAGATTGTCGGGTACACGGTGCTCTGCGAATGGCTGGATGATTTGGTATTGCGTAGAGACGTAGCCTTTTTGGCATCTTCTATCGCATTGACAAGGAGTGTACCGAAGAACTATTTAATCTGATGGCTCTCTACCGGTTACGCTGTCATGGCCAGTAGGGCTAACAACAGAGACCTTATAAAAAAACTGATGGCTGCCGCTGAATTTAATCATTGCACAGCACGTGATTGCTTCCAATATCCGTACCACCTGAATGCCTGCCGATTCTTTACTGTGCGGTTTTCGAGGATCTTTCCTGCACATACCACTAAGATGTTGAATGAATTTCCTTCGGCGATGTTTCCGATACGATCGATACGACATCAAAGTACCTAGATTCAAAACGGGTGTATACTCCTCCAACGACAACGTTCTCGCGATTCCCCGCTTTCCAAGAGTTCGTAGACTGCGGTGATTACTTATCATCAGTAACCCTCACGCTCGTTTGTACTCCTGTACTCTTACATAAAAAAATCAGAATTATTATATCGAGGTTGCACTGTATGTTTATATTATCTGTTAGCTTGAAACTGATTAGAAATGTTCCAAAATAAAAATATGTTGATCCATATTCAGAATACAAGTAAAAATTGTATATTTTCCACAATAAAAAATTTACTGACAATGGGTTATTAAAAGATGAAATTTGTTAAAATCATCCATCCAATAATTTTCCATTTACATAACTCTTTGTTTAAAGATTACAAATATGTTTACATAACTGTAATGACGCGGTTAATTTGTCTAAATGATGTGATTCTTATAATTACAGGATTAGACAAAGGCGAGTGTACGGAGGAAGAAATCGAAAAAGTCAAAAGTATGGTACCGAAATCATTAGAAACCTACGTTGAACGTGAGTATTGTGAATTTATGTTTTAATTGAAAGAAGATATCATCACAAAATAACCTCAATAAGCAAATGTATATATATATATATAAACACCAGGTTTACGGACGTTTTTTATATACCTAACTCTACGAAAACGCCTCAATTTGACGCATGAAAAAATGAGAATATATAAGTAAAAACCAAAAATATGAGATATATTTAGGAAAAGTTTTATTATTCAATAATTTTATTTTACAATATTACAATATTCTGCATTTATTTCACGCATCTTTTACACAAATATTCAATTTTGTTTATACACATTCCGCAAGCAACCTTTTCGCATTTGCAGATGTTATTACTCCTGTTTTTTTCCAAAGGCCTATTTAACAAGTCTTGTATCCTTCCGAAGTATTGGGTGATGGGTTTATAATTTGTTTTTGTATTTTCCTCTTCTTCTGCAAGTTCTTTGGTCAACTTAAATATATTTTTTTTTCAGAATATTTTTGATCCAGTACACTCTGTATAAGATCCATGCGTTTATTACTAGGTCTAAAATGTTGAAGAACTTTTAGAGATGCCATCGCAGATGGCTTTAGTAGTATGTTTGCCAGACATTTGGTCTACTACGTCGATGTGCAAAAGTACAACTCTTCATATGATCTATAATTTTTTTGTTCATAATGAAATGAAGGACTGCTTACGTTTCCTTCCATCATATTTCGTTGTGCGTATCCAATAAACCCAGCGATGTCTTTGGAGATTTTGTGGGCAGGATGTCGATCATTTGATTCGCCCACTTCCAATATTGTCCAAGTGATTTCATCTACCGCTATTTCTGTATCACAGAATGCCTCTAAATTTTGAGGAAGATCCCGTTGTCTTCTCTCTTTCACAGATTCAGCATCGAATAAGATACGTATCTTCAATCAAGATTTTTTTTTTACTGTTTGATGATTCTCCTGCTTGCATACTTCCATCAGATTCCAAAATCTCGATGTCATCCTCGTTATGGTGCATATCATTTTCATCCTCTTCAGAGTCAGAACACTCCTCACTAATATTGTCTATCTTCTGCAAAATTTTATTTCCTTTTCGAAATTGAGGTTCGCAGTAATATTCAAAAAATATAATATTTTTCAATACTTGGAACAACTAAAACAAAATCTCTTCTCACTCAGTTGACATTCTGCATTTTTTTCTTTCTATGGTTGTTGTTGCTTTTCGGCAACAGTTGTTTATCGCTTGTTTTATTTAAAATGACGATATCGGATAACGAGGATAGAAGAACGGATGGGAGTATTGTTGGTACATTCCTATTTGTACTATTGATGTGGTATTGACTCAAAATTTTGTCTATATTGCGATCGCGTCAAAATTGACGCATATTGTAGAGATAGGTATACCACATAGAGAATTTTAATACTTCAACCAATCTTTTGCAGAAAATATACTTTAACATATATTTCCCTCAAACAATTAATAAAAGTCATTAAAGAGAGATAAAATAAATATATCTTTGTAAATTTATAATTTTTTACTAAAAGATCACAATAAGGATATAATCAGTTGATTCAAATTTAATGATAAATTCTTATCACATTTCAGAAATGGGTCGAGGTACGAACAACACTCTGGCAGAGATCCTGGACGACGTGGACGATGACATCGACGACTTGGGCGACGACACACTGGAGACTGAAGGGGACGATCAGGAGGTGGACACGAACGACTACAGCGAGGACAGCAGTGACGTGGACGTGTAGTGACAGTTGTGTATATGAGAATCAGAATGTGTTTCTGTATTCCCGTGATTCCTGTGACGTTATACATGAAATGTATTGTGTTGTGTCATCGGTGACAGTGTATGGGAATGTGAGTTGATATTGTTTTATATCGGTTGAAATTAGTATATAACACTATGTTAACTGAAGTTATTATTTTGGTGTTTGACGATGACCGCACTGAGGTATGTTGTAGATGTTTTTTTTTTTTTTATTAAATATTATTTGCTAAATGTTTATTGTTAGTATTTGACTTTGACTACGTGTAATCTTTTATTTGTTCATATATCTGACGCTGAGGACGCTGGAGTGAGGAGTGCCAGCGGTCCGTTGATATACTTTGTAATGATCTCGTTAATGAAGTATTTGTATATTACATTAAAAATGATAAAAATTGCACAAGACAAGAAAGACGGTTGACTTTATAAATTTATAAGTGGAGTCCATTTTTAGCAAATCTATAATTTATATTTTAGATTTGGAATTGTTTAAAAAGATTGAAATAAAATAGATTTTAATAATTAATTGTATATTGTATTATTTATTTTTTTAATCCATTATTATATATTTTTTATAAATTTTCCTGGTGAATGTAGACTGATTGAGATGTGAGTATCTGTGAAATAATATATATTGTTTCTCAATTTTACCATTTCTGTACAGTATAATATATTTATAAGACTAGGGGTGCCAACGGACCCTCAATTTCGACTCGTTGCGCTCGCGAAATCTCGGGTGCCACTTGCATATTGAGCGAAGTGAGCCCAATGTAATGACTCATCGTTTCCCATTGACTTCAATGGGATATCAGTTTTTTGACGATTATCCTCAACGACACAACATTTTTCAAAATTTTTTTTTTAAAACCTTCACCTGATATGTCTTTTTGATTGTAAAATTTCATAATTTTCCGTCAAGTAGTTTTCGAAAATATTCGTGACAAAGAATGTGAAAGTCTCCAGTAGAGCGCTCCGTTCGCTTTGCTCAACAAATTTAGTTATTTTATATAAATGACATATTTATAGTTTAAGTGGGTTAGTTACTATTAACAATCTTAAAAATAAAAGAGGTAATCTTAAACCAGTTATTACAGGTTTGCCTTTTTAATATTTGACATTAACAATTAACACCGGATGCGGCTCCCACGTGTGGAGCCGCACTCGTATGACGAAACAACGCTTATGCGAATCAAAGAGTCCAGACAGTTTACGTAAATAATTCTAAATCGTCTGGTTCTCACCTAAAGATGGGTGTTCCACAAGGATCTATTCTGGGCCCCTTTTTGTTTTTACTTTATATTAATGACTTGCCCTTTTTTGTTAAGGGTCTGTGTGACATTGTACTCTTTGCTGATGACACCTCGCTTATTTTTAAAGTTGAGCGTGATAGGATTAATTATGACGAAGTAAACAGTACTTTGTCACGAGCCCTGCATTGGTTCGAAATTAATAATTTAGTGTTAAATGCCAAGAAAACTAAATGCGTAGAGTTTACACTTCCTAATGTAAAAAGTAAAAATTGTAACTTGCTCCTTAACAATGAAGTGTTAGAATTGATTGACTCAACAAAATTCTTAGGTATAACATTAGATAAAAAGCTCCAGTGGAACCCCCATCTCTCAACACTCACAGCCAAACTCAGCTCCGCCGTCTTTGCAATTAGAAAAGTTAGACAATTAACGGACATTAATACGGCTCGACTTGTTTATTTTAGTTATTTTCACAGTATTTTATCTTACGGTATTTTATTATGGGGCAGTGCTGTCGAAATTAATTCTATATTTATTTTACAAAAAAGAGCTGTGCGGGCTATTTATTCAACTTAAAAGCTAGAGATTCTCTGAGAGATGTTTTTAAAGAAATAGGTATTCTTACAGACGCTTCCCAATACATATTTAATAACATATTATATATACGTCAAAATTTAAATAGTTATATAAAAAACAGTGACAGACACGCGATAAATACGAGAAATAAAAACAAACTCGTAACGCCAAAGTTTCGGCTTCAAAAAGTTAATAAATCCTTCATGGGTTTGAGTATACGCATATATAATAAAGTTCCACAAGATATCTTAGACCTTCCATTTCTTAGTTTTAAGTCTAAAATCAAAAGTTTATTGTTAAATAAAGCCTATTATAACGTTCAAGAGTTTTTAGTGGATCGAAATATGTGGAACTTAAGTTGTTGAATCATTTGCAGGATTTATATTATAATGTACATCACCTATTGTTATATTTCTTTTGAGAAGAGCCGGCCAGAAACTCAACAGGAGTTTCTGGCCGGCTCTTCTCAACAGAGCAGCATTCCGAGCCGGTGGTAATTTACTTATGGACTGACTACACTGACCCTTTTTTTGTATTGTAGTAATTGACGATTCAAAAGTGCGTGTAAATGCCTACTTGAATAAAGATATTTTGAATTTTGCGGCTCAACATGCAGGACGTGGGTATCGCCTTTGCTGCTTCACACAAATATTCGTGACATTACATCGGCCGTGTGAATTTTTCAAAAAATTTGTGTAGTTAAAAAAAACTTATAAATATTATATTATTCATATGATATTACATTGTTTGATAAAAACGAAGCGATGAAGAAACTTGCTATATATATATATATGTTTGGGAGACCTTTTTTTGTATTTAGTTGTCTCCAGAATGCGACGAGATAATTAGCTAAAAATTTTTTCATGTATGTTTGAGCCGAACGCGGATGTTATAGCGAAAACAGATTGAAAAAATGTTTAGCCATTCAAGTTATCAAGAAAATAAGGAAGGAGAGGGGCTCAGCTCAACACCCGCCGGGCACGGTTGGCGGATCCTAGTATATTAGTAGTATTTATTATTTATTCTATGTATTCAAATTACTATTGGGTAAAGGTATTTATGTACTTGGTTAAATGTTAAGATAACTACCGCCATATCTAAAACTAATTTTCAACGAATATGAATAAGATTTTGGCTTATAATTATTATTCAGTACATTTATTATATTTAATATGTATGCTATTAGAAAACTTAAGCTGCCCTTGCCATCGCCGCTCCTGGAGTGCTTAGAGACTTAGTCACTCTTGTATACTCCTCGTCTGTTAATGGTTAAACATTCAAATATCTCTGAATACATTTCATTCATATTTTTAAACATTTTTTTTTTGCTAAATACATTCTACTATTTAAATAAATAAATAAAACAAAGGCCCGTTAGAACAATGCAAAAAAATCTGGTGTAATAAAGACTGCTGTCATTGGTATTATAAGTAATTATAATAATACGAGGGAACTTCCCGGCCCGGAGGGCCGGAAAGGGTCAAACGTCACGTATAAGGTTGGCACCCACCCTATTTTGTAGCCTGATTCAATACCTTTTTTTTGATGTATTACACATTATTGTGTGATTTGTGGGTGATAAGTGATGCGCGTGCATACAGAGTCAATTAGGTCATTATAATATAGTAAGGATTTTAGAACTTAGGAACATTTAGTTGTAAATATATTTACAATTTCTTTTTGACTTATATTTTACATAAAAGTATGTTTACATAAAAGTAGTTTCTTATATATATATATATATATATATATATAAGAAATATGTCTTGGTAATTCGCAGTCTTATACTTAATCTCGCAATAAATACAATTACAATTAAAAAAATCAAAATAATACTTTTGAAAAGAAAAAAATCGGGTTATCAATATAGTGTGCTTAAGAAATAGAGCACGCTAAATCAAAGCAGTAAGGAAAAGAGTTTGAAGAAATTCTGTCCGAAACCAAAAAAAATATCTCGGATATGAACCTTATATTCAATAAACAAATGCAAATAAAATATCAATGTTTAATAATAAATTAAGTTATTATTATTACCAGATTAAGAAACAAATACATACGCCATTGAAACAACATATTTGTGTTTCAGCCGCTTTGTCGTTACATTAAAAATTACACATATGATGTGTGACCGCAGTCGAAGTGTTAATTAGGTGTCATTACATTAAACCTCATTCTCCTAAATTACAATTAGTGTATTTATTATACTACTAGTATCTTGTTAATGGAATAAGGAAATACAGAAGAAACAACTAGTATAATAAAAATATTTAATTAATTACAGTACTAAATATGAAATACATTTCCTAATCATTTTAAATCCTCGTCATCAAACAAATCTTCGAAATCTGAAAAAGAAAAACATGTTAAATTCATTACATTATTTTTAAAATTATTATTTGAAATAGTAATGCAATTATTTTACCATTAAAAAAATCTACATGGACAGCTTTTTCATTAGCAGCCAAATCCATTAACAAGTTTGAAGGGCCACCAGCCTAAAACAAAATGGATTATAAATACCAATAAATTGAATAAGAATAAGAACAAGCCATTCTTAAATTTCTGAATCTTTGACAATTTTAATAATTTTGTTACACATTGAGAAATACTGCAATTGATAATGGAAGAAACATCCATACATGATTAGAATAGTATTAGAATAGTACAGTGCAAGGTGGGACAGCTGTATTGATCAGCTCTATTCTGCCAACGCAACCTTGTATTTTTTTATGTGAGAGGAGGACAAACGAGCACACGGGTCTCGAATGATGATGGTGAGGTGATTACCGCGACTCACAAACTCTTGCCACAAACCAAGTGGTGGGGATAGTATTGCAGGCGGTGAAGAAAATTGGGGGCTGGCATCAAATTTGTAATAGAGTAGCTCTACACAGATCACCGGGTCCTTCGACAATCCGAACTGCTCTCCGTTGTACGCAGTCAAAAGGTAGAAATTGCTATTGGTGTCATCCAGACCAGAAATGAGAACAGTAATTCATGTGTTGCCGGACCTGAGTCTTTGACCAGGCTTGAAATACTGTCTCGCTCTATTAATCACTCCCAATTTCATCGAAGCCAACTTGGACTTCTTCTCCAGGTGACCATGAAATCAACAAATGAGATTTTTTTGTCATAAACGTGCAAACTTGTATCTTTTATGGATTAAACTTTTCTGAAACCATCACCAGGGTAGTCTTTATGGAAGACACAAGTTTGTTTCGGCACTTGTCGACGTTTTCTCGAGATCATCTCACTTCCGCATAACAATGCAAGTGGTAAATATAATGGTGATGAGACCCTTATGATCATAACATGGCAAAATTTTTTTAAAGTAGACAAAAAACGTAGATATGCATAGCTTGAGCTTTATTGCACGACATATGATGCTATTTTTTTATAAAAAATGTTTGCTGTTCTCTAATACAAATTAGACTCCTAGATGTAAACACACCCATACCTCGCTTTGCGTCGTTTCGTTTTGCGTTTTTTTTTAAGTTCTGTCGCTGCTTAATTAGTACCAATTTTAACTGTGCGTCGTTAGATTTTCGATGTTGCGTTGTTTTGGATTCGACTCTTTAATTTTTTTTTTTTAAATTTCTGTTTTTTTTTTTCTAAAACATAGCAACACTTTTTCATGATTCCTTTTTTAACTAAAAATCAACGTAATTTTAACACAGTTTTATTTTCACTTTGATTTGCTAATTTTAGAGTTCAGTTTCAATTACGTAATGTATTGTGTTTTTTATTAAAGAGAATAATAAATTAATATACATTTTTTCGTGTCTTTTCTGGTTACAAAAAAGGTAAATATTTTGTCAATTTAAATGTTTTTATTTTGATCAATTTTCTTTTTAAAAAGTAATATTTTCGTAAACCTGGAACCTATCTTCGATCTTTACATGGTTTGCTATAGAAAATCTTAATTCACTTTGCGTCGTATTTTTTCGGAACATAACCACGACACAAAGTGAGGTATGGGTTGTACGTACATACATATTACACTATACTCTTTAAACGCTGACAACAATATGTACGCAAGCGCTTCATTATAATATAAAAATATAAATATTTTAAAAATATAAATATTTAGGTCTGCGAACGAACCCGATAACTTTATTTTGGGATATTCCAAACTCTTTTTATTTCTTTACAGTTACATTAGATATGACGAATAGTCGATATAATGAAATGCACACAAAGTAACTAGCAGCCACGATCAGTCGTTATATATCTATGCTGATTGAAAAGATCTGCGGTATTTTCAGATTGGAACGACATGGGTGCTTTCAAAAAAGATGTTTACTCCTACCTCCAAGGCCGGCAGCACTCTTGTGAATCCTCGAATGTTGTAAGAGTTCATGGGCGCAGCGATCACGTATCATCTGTGACCCGCAAGCTCGTTTGCCCTCCACTTACATTAAAAAAGAACAAAAGGAAAGGTATCTTCAATTCTGTTCCCTTTTAAAAAAATATGTATTCCCAGTATATTATTAATTCATTCACTTCGATTAAATTTCAATTATTCTGTAGAATGCAGACATTCCAGTTCTGTTTTTCGCTTATATCTTCATATTAGATTTCATACAATTTTTCACAATTTTTTTTTAACTCTTCGGAATACAGAGTTTGAAAACGAAACCATAAACCAAAACGTTGACCAATGTTTTTAATAGCTGTTTTTAATGTACGTACGATTTCTTTTTCCATTCAGTTTGACTGAGGCCCAAAGCCTTAAAAAATTCTGGTAGGAGCTTCCACATCTGTTTATTTGAAATAGGTCCTTCTAGTCACATTCCGGTTTTTTTTTGCGGGCGATTCGAAATAATTAAATTCATCCTTGAGGCTTATAATTTAATCATCGAGAGCAGTCAACAAATTAGTTGCAACATCCAGGATTATTGTTTCTTTCTGAAAATAATTGCTTCTTTTGTCTATTCTTTCTAATATAGAGATTTGTAGGATAAAGGATAATAATTCTAGTTTTACCATATTGATAGACGGCATATTTTCTAGTTTCTGGTGCCTGTTCTGTATTTTTTCGATGTAAATTAAAATCAAAATCAAAGGTTCTATAATTTGTTTATGAAATTAATGCAAAGCGCTCACTCTATCAGCTCGAACTGACAATCTTGCATGTGAATGGCTTTTAACATTTAAGATTGAAAAAAATTATATAGTTTCTGAATCATTTCAAAGAACTGTGTCCCCTCTGGATGTATATACCCATCGATGTGAACATGAGTTGGACATTTCTCCTTGAATTTTGCTTAACCAGTAATTATTGCCGAAATATTTGAAGCTTATTTCTCCAAAATTTATAATAAATGCTCTTTAATATGTTAATTTCAGAAAAATTTCAGCAGGCCGGTCGTTAATCAAAGTAGGAGCGCCGAAATGGACACGTTAGCTCTGGACTTCGTAGAAATTGACTTATTATTTTGCCGTATGGGCCAGAAAGTCATACCTTTTGAGCAATGGTGGTAACGACAGTTGGCAAAAGTCTAACAGAGTAGCTTTAGGATGCGCCTAGAACTTGAGCGTGCCCGGCATGTACCTTGCTATTTAATAGCTAATTCCCAATTTTGATCAATAGTTAATATGCATGACATGCATGAATTGTGCTGTAGCGATTTCAGTTTGATGGCTCTGCAGGCATGTTTATATTTCTACTTTAGAATTCTAGAACTCGGAACCTAAGTGACGAATTTATTACGCTTGATACGCCTACCGTCTGCCAGCTGCTGTAATCCCGACAGATACATCAAGGTTCTAGGGGGTAGTGGACGGCGGTTAGGTTAAGATGCAATCTCAAGATGTTGCAAAAGTACTAGTTTCAGAGTGGAACGGGGTGCCACTGTGAAGACTCGTTGTTTACGAGAGTAAAGTTACTGACAAGACGCAACGTTACGCAACGCTGGAAGAAATCACTTTAGTGATAAGGTCGCCCTTTGCTGGTATTACTGTTTATCTATTTTTTTTACTGTTTGTTACCTTACATGTATGCAATAAAGTTATTTAAATAGAAATAAAATACTTTGTCCACTCCAGATAGGACAGACAGACAGATCTCTTTCATGTTTGGGAGGAAGGAGTGTCTTGGGCTTCTGGTTTCTCTCACTCACCAATGTAGAATAACCAAAATGAATTTGGTTACTTCACACCAATCTTCCACGAGAGGGATTACCCTAAAGGATTACCTTTACCCGGTCAAGCCAGCCCAAAATGAGCTGTAGGCAAATAAATACAGCTAGGTTCAACCACCACCAAAACTTTGTTTCCAGATGAGGCAGTTGATTAATTTATCTATGACAATACAACAAATCGAATTTTCATAGTGGAAAATGTGTTTAGTTTGAAAGAGACAGGATAAAAGGTTTTAAGTAAAGACATATTTATTTTTAACTCAGATGAGGTTACTGACGGAGCAAGCTTGGACCAAAAGTTGCTTGTTTTACTGATTTATAGATGGGATTCAAACATAGTTGGAAAATGCTGCAAAGGTATGTCATAACTGTTACAAATTGTACCCCAAGGTCTTATAATGGCAGTAAAAATTGTTAAATCAGATTAATTTGATTCAATTCAATTTGAATTTTAGATGTTTCAAAATAACACTATTTATTTGAAAAGATTTAGAAAATGTCTACAACCATTTTATTATGTACATTTACTAAAAAAAAGGTTAGGTTAGATGTTTTTATATAACAAAATATTGATTGATATTTTCTTCTGAATGAATGATTACCTAATGAATACATTTTATTAATCAGATTATCAGGTAATATAAATTTATTTGTTAAGTAACTATTAGAATAATGTTCATTCCATATTCAATTATTTATAATGTTGTTGATATTAATTATTATTGTCCCAGTCCAATGACAAAAAGAATCCCATACAATTCATTAAGCAAAATATATTTCTATTAGGATATCTTTTCATAGTTTAAACACAACCAAATTTATTTGAACCAAAAGTTATTTTCCTAGTAGAAAATATACTTTCCCAAAGACAGTAGTAACTGAATCAAAATATTAGATGTTGTGGTCGTATGTAAACACTGGACAAAATTATGTATAAATTAGAATTAGAAGTGTGACGTTATAGATATAGAATTGCAAGACAACTAGATCTAGTTATTAGGTAAAATAAAATTTTGATTAGCAGTAGGCTAGCCAATTCGTAAATAATGATGAACCACATACTTCTTCTAAATCCATGTAGGGTCCAGCACCTTCGGGAAACATTTCATCAGCAGCTACCGTAGGCTTCATGTTGGATAGAAATAAGTCGTAAAATTATTTATTAACTAAATTTTATATTATATTTATTTGCTATTTAACACAGTTCTTAAAAAAACAAGCCTTTCAATCGTTAACATTTGACATTTGATTTAGTGACACCTGTCAATTTACAAAAATAATTGAAATAAAAATTTTTCGTTTGTCTATTGGCATAATTCACGCAATGCTTTACTAGAAAAATAAAAAAGTTATTCAGTACAAATTACAATAAATATATAATGGGGTTTAAAGAACAACTCATTAACATCATTTACATTCGCAGTATAATGGGTATTTAAAGGCATAGTGCAACTTTGAAGTCGACAATGAAACAGAACCATATATTTACTGTTCAAAATATATATAAATATTCAAAATATCTTTATTCAAATAGGCATTTACACGCACTTTTGAATCGTCAATTATACCAATACAAAAAAGGTCAGTGTAGTCAGTCGGTAAGTAAGCTACCAAAGGCTCGGAATGCTGCTCTGTTGAGAAGAGCCAGCCAGAAACTCAACAGTTGCTCTTTTTAAAAGAAATATAACAATCTTCGATGATTTACATTATAATATAAATCCTGCAAATGATTCAACAACTTAAGTTCCACATATTTGATCCACTAAAAACTCTTGAACGTTAAAATAAGATTTATTTAATAATAAACTTTTGATTTTAGATTTAAAACCAAGAAAAGGAAGGTCTAAGATATCTTGTGGGACTTTATTATATATGCGTATACTCAAACCCATGAACGATTTATTAACTTTTTGAAGACGAAATTTTGGCGTTACGAATTTGTTTTTATTTCTCGTATTTATCGCGTGTCTGTCACTGTTTTTTATATAACTATTTAAATTTTGGCGTATATATAATATGTTATTAAATATGTATTTTGAAGCGACTGTAAGAATACCTATTTAATTAAGACATCTCTCAGAGAATCTCTAGCTTTTAAGTTCTACATTTCACAGCTCTTTTTTGTAAAATAAATATAGAATTTATAAAAATAACTAAAATAAACAAGTCGAGCCGTATTAACGTTAATTGTCTAACTTTCCTAATTGCAAAGACGGTGGAGCTGAGTTTGGCTGCGAGTGTTGAGAGATGGGGGTTCCATTGGAGCTTTTTATCTAAAGTTATACCTAAGAAATTTGTTGAATCAATCAATTCTAAAACTTCATTCTTAAGGAGCAAGTTAAAATTACTACTTTTTACATTAGGAAGTGTAAACTCTATGCATTTAGTTTTCTTAGCATTTAAGACTAAATTATTAATTTCGAACCAATGAAGGACTCGTGACAAAATACTGTTTACTTCGTCATAATTAATCTTATCACGCTTAACTTTAAAAATAAGCGAGGTGTCGTCAGCAAAAAGTACAATGTCACACAGACCCTCAACAAGAAAAGGCAAATCATCAAAAGGGGCCCAGAATAGATCCTTGTGGAACACCCATCTTTAGGTGAGAACCAGACGATTTAGAATTATTTACGTAAACTGTCTGAACTCTGATTCAGGTAAGAGGCAATAAGATCAAGCGCAGCACTACGTACACCGTAGTGTTTAAGTTTGCATAGCAACGTCCGATGGTCCACGTAATCAAAGACTTTGGACAAATCGCAAAACACCCCAAATGCATTCTGCGACTTCTCCCATGCGTCGTAAATATGCTTCGGAACCGCGGCACCCGCATCAGTCGTTGATTTGCCTTTGGTGAAACCATATTGTTCACTATGCATGATTCCACTGCTATGCACAAACTCTGACATCTGATTTAAAATAATTTTCTCGAAGATCTTACTTAAGGTCGGTAAAACCGAGATAGGTCTACAATTTTCGGGATCCAATCTCTCGCCACTTTTAAACAAAGGAACTATTTTACTGTTTTTCATCAAATCTGGAAATATACCGGTTTCGATACATTTGTTAAAAATAAGGGGTAATTGAGGGGCAATATCATTTATAATAGTGCAAAGCAATTTAACTGACGTACCCCAGATATCACAGGTTTTCTTCGAATTTAAGGTTCTAAATGTTTTAACTATTTCATCTGATGAAACGGGTTTAAAAGCAAAACATTTATTATTGACTTTAACATTTTTGTTCAATTCGGCGATTGCATCAGACGATGAAGAGTTTAAATGACGCGTGACTGTTATTGGGATTTCAGTAAAAAAAAGGTCTCAAAAACAGCCGCCACCTTTGTATCTTTATTTATTTCAATGTTATCAATTTTTAACTTTATAAGTCTATTGACAGCCCTAGATTTTCCAGTGAAGCTAGATAAAACATCCCAAGTTGTCTTTATTTTATATTCTGAATTTAAAATTTTATTTTTAATATAAATGGTCTTAGCTTGTACGCAAACGTTCTTAAATATTTTAGAGAAATTCCTAACTCTTTTCAAGAATGATTCGAATGCCTCTCACCATATAAATCATATAATTTTTCTCTGCTTCTATATATTCCTACGGTAGCCCAATCCCTAAATTTATTTTTAAAGTTATTATTAAAAGAATTCTTAAGAATCCCTTAAGAATCTACATACCAGAGAAGGCATTACGAAAATACATTGAAATCAAAATGATTGTTGTACCGTCACTTTCATTCAAAAAGAACGATAGCGTTTAAAGAATTGAAAAGTTTGATAGTGGATTTACGCGATATACTAAAATTAAAAAAAAATAAACTAAAATATGTTTATAGATATTTTAGTTTTATCTATAATTCTTTGGATGGAATTTGAAGGATACAATAGCCGGACTTGGATGCAACAAGATGGAGCAACATGCCATACATCAAACGTGACTTTACCGGTGGTCAAAGAAATGTTTCCTAACAAATTGATTTCTCGCAAAGGTGTTATCCCATGGCCTCCCAAAAGCCCGGACCTTACACCTTGCGATTTTTTCTTGTGGGGATATCTGAAGAGTCGAATATATCTTAATAAACCGACAACCATATCCCAATTAAAAGAAAACATCCACGAGGAGATAGCCGCGATTTAATTAATTTAATTTAATTTTAATAAATGATAATTACGTTAAATAAATCATAAACAAAATAACATTTGTACTTTTATTTCTAGACATGTTTCAAAAGTGCAAAAATTTTTGGACCATCCTGTATATCCAGCTCATTTTGCTTAAATAGTGACGTCACGTTTAAACAAAACAGAAAATTAATGTTGGTTTCTAAAGTTAATACTTTGAATGCATAAGATAATCTCCGTTTTTATCTGGATTTAGGATAATTGATAATTAAATTAGTTATTGTCAATAAATATATTTATTATATTTACTAGTTTCTGCAGCGGTAGCAGATATAGTGGGCGCAGGTCTGAACGGCGAGGTTTTGTTTTTTGCCTTTTTTGATGGGGTTCAGTCAGTGAAATAATTTCAAGATTGGAATGGAATTAAGTGAATGGAAAATTTGAATTATTATTTATGAAATATTCACCGTGTTTTTTATGTTTACAGTAGTTTCCACTCTATTTATCCGTCAACATGACGCAAGCAGGTACGTCAAATTATTTGAAAAGTCGATAAAACGAAAAAGGCTTAACTAAGAAAGATTGTTAGTGTGTTAAGGATTAATTTGCAGGATGCCTAGTTTTAATATATAATTGTTTAATCCTGATTGTTATACACTTACAAGAAGAGTGTTTTTTTTAGAATGTTATAATAAGGTATATAAAAAAATTGCTTTATATGATCTATAGTATTGTTAGTTAAAAAAAACAGAGATACTAATTTTATAATGTTCTATATTTTATACGACCCAAACGCCAAAAAATTTTGTATTATCTATAGACAGTTTAAAGTTGTCACTGTCAGTATCAAGACTAAAATGATAATTGTCAAACTGATAAATGATAATTGTCAATAATCAATATGTAGATTTTAGATATAAGAATCGTGGAATAATATTAATGTAATTGCTTTCCATTATATGTATTTATTTGAATGCTTAAGAATAATCCATTTGTAAGCCGTTTTTTTTATGAATTTTTAATTATTAATTTTATTTATTGCGAAAATGATAACTTACGAAAATAAGGTTATACTTGCCCCTATGGTTCGTATCAACACACTACCAATGCGCCTGCTAGCTCTTAGATACGGCGCGGACATAGTTTATTCTGAAGAATTAATTGACTGGAAATTTTTACGTTCTAAACGCAGGTATAATGGTATGTTTTAAATCTGAATTAACCTCTGATTGTATTTTTTATTATATATAAGTATTTCATAAAATGTTTTTATCTTAATTACAGATATTTTAAAAACAGTTGATTTTGTTGATCAAACTGATGGAACCATAGTTTTTCGTACTTGTGAGGAAGAAAAAGGAAAAGTTGTCTTACAGCTTGGTACATGCAGTCCTGATAGAGCCCTCAGAGTTGCTAAACTAGTGTTAGTACCAGATATTTATCTTATTATAAATTAAGTACTAAATAAGAATAATGCCGTGCAATATTTCTTTTAATTCAGAGAAAAGGATGTAGCAGCCATTGACATTAACATGGGATGTCCTAAAGAGTTTTCAATCAAAGGTGGTATGGGTGTAGCTCTCATGCAAAATCTAGATAAGGCATGTTGTGTATTAAGTACTTTGGTAGAAAATTTGTCAATCCCCGTTTCCTGTAAAATAAGGATATTAGATACTAAAGAGAAGACGCTTGAAGTGGTCCAAAGGCTAGTTCAAACTGGTATCAAAACCATTGCTATTCATGGTAGAACAAGGGATGAAAGACCACAGCATGCAGTGAATACTGATACTATAAAATATGTAGCAGAAAGAATATCTTTGCCAGTAATTGCCAAGTAAGTCATTATTATGTTAAACTTGTTGTTAAAGTGTTTTTAGTTTTTCAATATTACTACTGAATTTGTCATTGCAGTGGAGGTTCTAAAGAAATAGAGAAATATGCAGATATTTTTAAATTCAAAGAAATGACTGGTTGTACCAGCGTAATGCTAGCGAGGGCAGCGGAATGGAATTGTTCAATATTTAGGAGGGAAGGCTTGTTACCGATGGACAAAGTAATTGAAGAGTATCTTAAACTAGCAGTTGAGTTTGACAACTCACCTTCAAACACAAAGTATTGTGTTCAGAATATATTGAGAGACTTACAAGAAACACCACGGGGTCGGAAATTTTTAGAATGTCAGACATTAGAACAAATATGGTTAGTGTATGTCCTCTTAATATATCTTAAAATAGATTTATATTTTCTCTTAATATTCAGTTTGATTGTAGTGCAATTTGGGACTTAGATCAGTATTGTCAGGAAAAACAAAGTGAATATCAGAAATTGGGTATACAAGGGAGGTGGCAAGTTTGTCCAGACGAGTTAGAGCCTCCAAATAAGAAATCAAAACTTGGGGAAATAAATCTAGATGACGTGTTACAGATGAAGGTAAGTTTAAATTTATAGAAAAAACTCTATTACTTAGCCACTTAATACATGTTCAAATAATTTATTTTTCAGGTATGTTTTATCCGAGCTAGTTTCAATGACCTCAATCTACCGAAAGCCCAGTTACACGGCTGGGCTGGGAAAAATGGCTTCAAATTACCTACTTACGAAACTCATCAAGTTGAAAAGCTATTCCGCTCAATATTGACATTTAATGGAAAGAAATATACGTCTTCATTTTGGGAAAAGAACAAAAAATTTGCAGAACAAGGCGCTGCTTTAGTTGCATTATATAATCTTGAATTAATTACTGAAGATGAGTTGGTGAAGCTTGGAAGTGTAATAAAATAAGATTTAAATAAACAAAGTTTTATTTGATAGAAATAATGTTACATTACTTGCATCCATATATATCCTACTCCTGATTTTTCATGTTTTCTATGTTAGCAATAAGATCTTTATTCAGGTGTTCTAATTTGGTATTTAATTTGTTTTGTTTGACTAAATCTTTTCGAAGATAGTTACAGTTTAAATAACATTTATAAGTATCATGTAATATATCCTCACTGCTTGCAATTTTCAATTTTTCATTTAACTGTACATTAGACTCCGATATATCTTCTAGTACATTTTGAATCGTCGGTAACACTGGCATCGTAAATTTATGAGCCTCCATCACTTGTTTGTAAAAAACCGTGTTAATTAGAATTGTTTTCTAATAAAATTTAAAGCATAATGTAAAATAAACCAACACAGCAAAATTATGCAAATTTATTATTTACTAAGTTGTTATTCTTTCAATAGTAAATAATAATCCAGGACTTTAATATTTGTTAAATTGTTATTAGATTCTAAGTCGTGTCAACTGTCAAAACTCAAATGACAAATGTGAATTGTCATAATGATTGTCTACGATTCGTCTATTAACGATATGTATTACTAGTTATTAGTATTACTTATTAGTCTATTGTTGATGATGGTTATAAGATTTCTGAAAGTTACTGCTAGCTTTGCCTTCTAATAAAATAATACAGCACGGAGACATGAGAAACATCTGTGTGCCGAAATGTGAATGGGCAGCTTAAGGGTAGGGAATGTGAAGGAAGTGTCGATCATAAAGTACTAAATTAATGGCGCTACTGTTCTTTTATGGTATTACATTCTTAAAGAACAGAACTTTTAAAAAAACTATAAATATGGAGAATCTTCATATTTCTTTATTAAATAATAAAAGTTATATAAACAAATAATAACATTAAATGCAAATTACTACATACACACATAGCTACGTATTCTATTACCCTGCGAATTTAGAGATTTTTTTTAACTTTTGACTATATGAAAAAAGTATGCAGAGTGTTATGATTCTCTAAAATGGCAATTAAATATTTATAATTTATTAAATATACAACAACGTTACACAATTAAATTATTCTTTGACTACTTAATAGGCACGCCATTTTACTAGGCATGCCAATGCTAATTATTTAGATCTTCATAAGAGGCACATGTGAAGTATGTGCAGCTCGAAGCAATATGTCTGAATGTAGGATTGCACTTATGAATGTATGTAAAAAAATATTCTATTCAAAGTGTATTGACAGACGGTTAACGAAGGCATCTGCCTTCATTACCATAATGTACTTAGAATACTAAGGGGTTTACCTAGGTTTTGCTGGACATCAGGCGTGTTTGCTGAAGACGATTAGAAGATGCTGCAAAGATTCAGGTGTCATACTAACTATATTCTTGTCACATTGACAGACAAACGATGGACTATTTATCAGGTATGGCATTACTCTGTATGCATTTGTGCGAAAACCTGTAGATTTTGTACCAAAATTGATGAAGTTTAAGCTGTGTTGTAGAAAGCCTAGAAAATTTATTTACTAACAAATGCTTAAGCTTATTATACCAAGATCTATTTAATACTAATGTTAAATAGATTATCATTATTCTGTAGTCAAAAGACTTAAACTTTTTCAGATAATATTCGTAAAAAAGTGAATACTTAGGTTTTCCTATATTACCATTTCTCATATTTTTTTCTTGCCGCGCTTTACTTTTTGTTCAAAAAGTTATTTATCGTAAATTGAGTGACATTGGCGCCATTGTGGCGACTTATTGAACTAATATTAAGTGCTTTATGGTTACCACTTTTTAGTTTGTCTTTGTGTAAAACAAGATGGCGCTGTCAATGGCATTAAATATTTTTAGATTTTAAAATTTACCGCTTCTTTAATTTTTGTTTTAATAATATAATATGTATTTTTACTTAAAATTATCAAACTTAAAATATTTAAGTATAATATTGATATAACACAATGAATTTCGATAATCACTTCTGTATATCGTCACTCAAAACTATTTAATATTTTTAAGGATATTTTCCTTAAGACCTTTTTCTATACTTCTTGGCCTATTTTTTTATCCACCGGCATCTATTACAAATGGAAATTTCCAGCTAACTATAACCGCCATTGGCAGTTTATTTTTACGTTATACTTTTAAAATGACTCTCAAAGAATGAAGCTCTAGTGTCTATAACATTAGGATATTCTTCTTTTTAGTTTACACGAATCATCATTTACTATATCTTTAAAAAAACTGTATCTATGCTATATTAAAGTCATTTATCAAAAAAATTACTAAATGATTTTTATTTTCTACTTTCAATGTATACTCATATTTATTTGTTTTTAATTATTCTTTTATTCATCGACATCAACCTATTTTTATTAGGTATTAAATTATCTTAGAGTTTCGGTTTTATAATATTACTGGTCTCTAAGCTTGTATTATTATTGACGTAATATTGCTTTTTCCATGCATAATATCGACTTGCACAGAGAATTAGACCTATCGACGATCGTACAGTACTTCAAGGGACTCTCCAAAAGCTACTTTGACAATGCTGTGGGACACCCAAACCCGCTGGTGGTTAAGGCCACAGGATACACGGGCCGTAAGACTCCTAAAGTCAGAAAAAGAAGACCCAAGTCGGTACTTTTTGATGCGGACGACGCGATTACGTTAGGGAACGCTACGTAAAAGCGGCAAAGCGAACATAAACACTACACATACACACACACACACATCGTCTTCACCGGCGAAGACGAGGCCCCCACGCAAGCACGTTGTCCTGGCGTTCTGCCGTCGGAGGACGTTAGTGTCAAATCCTAACCCACATCCAACCCTCGCTTCCCACCTAACAGCGTCCTGAGCCGTGGTCCGAGCCTCACAGGAGGCGCCCTCAAGACGCGCGTGCGCCTGGGGCCCTTCAGACCCTCCTTTTTCAAGGGCGGGTCTCTGCACCCGTCCATTCCACCGGTGACGCTGTCATGGCCAGTAGGGCTAACAGCAGAGACCCAAAAAAAATACTGCTTTATTTAAAAATTATTGACCGCAATTTTCAATGTAGCATGTTGCATTATTGAAATACTTTCTCAATCTATTCCAACCTCTTATAGTCGTAGCGTAATTGTGATATTATGCCCCAAAATAATGTGCAAAGAGTATCAGTAACAGCTGATGTTATATCGGCAAAATTAATAATCAAAACGTGAATTATATAATACAATGTGTCGTCTAAGATATATTTCCAGTTTCTTTTTTTCTATTACCAATAATTTAAAAGGTAAAAACGATTATATATCATTACAATATGTAAATGCTTTAGATAAATAAATTAAATGTCAATATAATTATGTTTTTTTGTAATAAATGTCCAATTTCTTTTTTATTCTAATTTTTTTTTTTGACAAACCGTTTATTACAATTCAAGCAATACAACAAAATGGCGGTTGAATGTTTAGATCGTTTTTGGAGTAAAGATTGCGTATATATAAATATTTTATATTAATAAGAAGGAAAAATGGAATAAAATATATACAGATTTCTTAAATTCTTAAATTTGAATTAAAAATTTTATTTCTCTAGTACCTAGATCATTATGTATATTGTGATACATATTGTTATAATTTTGGAAAAAGTTCAGTTAAAATTATATATGATCGCATAATATCCAATATATACTGCAATGTGTCATTAATCTTAAAATAATTGAAGCTTTATATTGTTATAATAATTTTCAATTATCACTTTTAATCAAATACATCTGATAGTACAAAACATAGTCATCTAATGGACTGGGATCTGAACATCGTGCGTGGCGTGTATTGAGCTGAGCGCAGGAAAATCCATTAGAAAATAATAAAAATAAATAAATATTTAATAACAATAATAAACAATTAATTGAAAAAGTTAGACTACGAGCGACACAATCACGAGTCTCTTGGTTTCTTCTTTTTATTTTTGATTTAATCAAGCTATTTTCATTCTGTTTTGTCTGTAGATGATTCATTTATTAGTTCTACATTCGTGCCAAATTTGACTAAAATCGCTCCAGTAGTTTTCATGTGATGAAGCGACTCAGCTCATTTTGAGGAAGACGATCGGCAAATGCGCGCGAGAACAGTTAAGCTTAAGTCTATGGGGATTCAGTTTTTCGACCATAACTTTTGATCAAATCAAGATTTTATTAATCTGTTTTTTTCTGTAGAAGCCCGTCACCAAGAGCTACAGCAATGCCAACTTTGATGAAGATCGACTGAGTAGTTTTTATGTGATGCGGCGATATAAAATTGATTCCCAAATAGTTAAGAGCTTTGCTTACGCTCAGCTCACTAAAAAGCATGTTGTTACATGAAGAAGAAGAGTTTAAAGTATAAATGTAGATGATAATAGGAGGTCCAAGAAGGTTATATAGAAGTAAAGAAGCCAGTCTGCACTGAGAAGAAAAAGTGCGTGGAAGTAATTGTTTTGACAAAGCGCGGTAGTTTATGAGTTTTAATATAACGTAATATTGAATCTCAGTGTTGTGTAAAGTCAGAGAGAAATTTTATTTTCTTAAATCATTGTATGGAACAGTATTTTATTAAAGGTTTTTATTTTTTTACTGATTTATTTGCTTTCCTGATCATAATTTCTTATCTGTTTTTAGAATTGAAATATTCTTATACTAATTGTATTTGTTCCCAATTATTATTGGGAACAAATACATATTACATATATATTCTTTTTACTAACTCTTTATTCGAAACCAATTTTTACATTTGTTTTTTATACAGTTTATAAAGTCTTCATTCGATATATCACTGAACCAAATATCTAATAATAATTATTAGTAAATATTTTCGTGTAAATATAAGTTTCCTAGCTGTTTCTACAAAATTATCTCTATTTTGTTATGTTTAAAAATTGTCATTAAAAACTCCGATTGATATGAATGGGTTTAAATCTAGTTTTATGAGTGCATTGTTCTTGGTTTTAATATATATATAAAATACAATAGTGTAGGTCTGTTCTGGTGTTCTGTACGAAGTTATTTAGGTGGATAGTTTGTGGTTTCCTGTCTGAACCGCGACCGCATCCTTCGCTCCAATCGTTTCTGTTACTACGAAAATATAAAATATTTTATTATAATATTATAAATTATATATTTTATGTATATTAAATTTATTTTCCATGAGCCATATTTATGTTGAATGGAAGAACGATTAGTTTTTCGGGGATTTTTTCACGATAAAATTGAAATTTGAAATTTGTTTGACGTTAAAATGACGTGAATTTGTGCCTTATCATGTAACTATCTCTGTGACGGGAAGTCTTAACTAAAGAAAGTCTTTGCAAGTCCATTTTAGGCCATATCGATTTCTTTGTCTTGAAGACTTGTTGGTTTTAAAATGGCTGCTCTTCTGCTTCTGTTCAAATTCAAATTATATTTTTTCAAGTAGGTAAGTACGTTTGTACACTCAGTTTTGAATCGTCAATTATTACATTGGGTCAGTGTAATCAGTCAGTAAGCTACCAGCTCGGAATGCTGCTTTGCTGAGAAAATCCGCCCAGAAACTTAACAGTTGCTCGTTTTCAATAAAATTTAACAATTGATATATCCTGAAGATGAGTCAACAACTTTAGTACCACACATTTATATTAACTAAAAGTCTTGAATGTTATAATAAATGCAGTTTAAGTTTTATATTTAAAACTAAGAAAAGGAAGGTCTAAGATATCTTGTGCAACTTTTATATTTATATACTCAAGCCCACGAAGAATTTGTTAACATTTTGAAGACGACATTTAGGCCTTAGGAGTTTGTTTTTTTCTTGTATTTATCTTGTGTGTCTGTTTTAGATTTAAGTATTATACATATATCTTTGACTAAGGGTCTTAACTATCAAAAGTGTTTGCTGTCCTATTTTAAGCAAGATCCAACTCTTTGCCAAATGCTGTTGACTTGTTTTCACCTCCACTGTATGCTCTTCTTCTGGTATACCGATAAGTTCTTCTACTCGTGCATTATCAGATTTCGAGAAGAACACATATCTATTAACGGCTTCTGAAGCTATTCGTATAGTTATGGTAAAAAGAGACAGATCCATGACGCATGACTTGAGCTTAGGTTTAGTATGTTTTTTAATTTCATAAATGTAAGCATTCTTGTTTAAAGCTTATATATCTAAAAGAGACACTATCGTTAGGTATACCTAAATTTATAGTATAGAAAAAAATCAGTCTAATTAATCTAAACTATGAATTAAACGAAATTTTCAATGAGATTAAGAATTTCTCCCAATATATTAATAGATGTTGAGTAAATATATAGAAAATACCTTATTAATTTGATACTCGCAACTCGAATGGCTATAAACAGGATCTAATAGTATTTAAAATGTATTTAATTTACACTAGAATCAAAATAATAACCTAAAGCCTGAATCTGTACGGTAACTAAGAGATATAACTTGATTGTTAATTTAATTAAGTTATTATTTTGATAATGTGATAAAAAAATGGTAATATGTATAAAACTTGTGATGTTAAGACATATGAAGACATATTATGATGAAGTTATTAAACGTATAATGACATCACTGATGACTTGTGGAACGACAGATGAAAACAAAAAACTTATACTCTATGGTTAGAAAAAATAATAATGTAGACTACTAATTTAATTTGAATTATTTTTTATCTTTTTTAGAGATTAATAAAATATACAAAAACTAAATGCTGAATTAAATATGAGCCTATACTGTTTTATATTACGGTCGTCAAAACAGATTTTCTATTTATTTTGTAATCATTCGCATCTTGTAATGAAATCAGTACACTACCAGATCCATTGATGGAATTTTTCGCCCAAAATAATGCATTTATTGTTTGTCCGGGGAAAAAGTGACTAATAATTCTTATATAAATAAAATATACATTACATGAAATTTTAAATTATTGATATCTTGGATAAAACGGATGATCAAATACGAAAATGAAACTAGGATCCGCCAACCGTGCGCGGCGGTTGTTGAGCTGAGCTCCTCTCCTTTCTTCTTTTCTTGATAACTTTTGAATGCCTAAACATTTTTTCAGTCTGTTTTCGCTATAACATTCGCGTTCGGGTCAAACATACATGAGAAAATTTTTAACTAATTATCTCATCGCATTCTGGAGACAACTAAACACAAAAAATAGGTCTCCCAAACGGTTAAGAGCGTCGCTTACGCTCAGCTCAATAAAATAAATAAAATCTCAATCAGCATCATTATAAAATATAAGTGAATAAAGTTTTCGTTTTTTTAAAAACTAAATTCAAATTGAATCCACGTAAAGTAAGGGTATATATATTGTATTAATGTTGTCTATAATAATATAATATCTACATATTTACTGTTATATTGTCATTTTGTGTTTAAACATACCTACTACAAAAAAATAATATAAAAATACAAATAGGTTTTATAACTAGAGTTATTTACATGGTATAAGAACAGACAAATAAATATAACAATTTATGTATAAAAAAATATATATATTTTGCCGCCAAATTCATTTTAACTAAACAGCTCTAACCTCAATTAACCCCAGATATTAAAATAAGAATTCTATAAAAAAATCCTAACTTTTGAATTTGATCGTTTTTATAAAACTATTTATTTTTTTCTTCAGTTAGGTAACATGTTTAAGTAGTCTTTTACATACGTCACTCTGGTTGCACGGTTCCAAAGTGTAAGTCCATGGAGGAGAACCAGTAAAGAAACACCATGGATATTCTTTTAACTTATTATTAAGTTACAATTTGTTAAAGTAATGACTCTGGAGTCAATAATAATTGATACATCATTAAAAGTATTCACACAAGGTGTGTTACCAAAAGAATACTAAAATAACTAATTCGTTATACAATTTTAAGCGTATAGTACGCATCACCCCATAAGTAACAACTTAAGTCCACCAATAACTTACTAACAGCTTACTAACAGCCTTTTCTCTATACAATATTAGTTGGGTTAGTTAATAAATTTTAAGCGCACTGTTTAAAGCCAAAGTAACTAATTGAATGTTCACCATTTACTAGCTCGCTAACAGCTCACTAACAGCCATTTTACAATACAATATTAGTTAGGCTAGTTGATCTAGCGCTTGATAAATTGCCGCTACTTTAAACATTCGAAATAATATGTACATAGTGCTTTATTTTTGAACTAAGGATTCTAATGAACAACATTTTAAAAGTGACTATTTTGAAGCTACATAAGAATTGTTGAGTCTATTATACAGGCCTACCTATCGTCAAAATAGTCTGCAGTTGTTGTAGCTTTAGTTATTAGAATATATACAAATCTGATCTGATGATCTGATCAAATTTCCCTCTACATACTATAATTTCTTTTTTATCACCTAATGAATAAAATAAATAATGTTACCTGTTTTCATCCTGTCAAATCCTGAAAATTCTTTAAAAACACTTGAATTTATGAACAATAATATATTACAAGGTTATTATAACAATGAATGCAGAATGTAAATTAATAAATTCTAGCAATAATCTTAAAACTATCCTAAAGTATATAAATTATATTTATTATACAAACATTACTCTATGAAATATGACTATCAGTAAGTATTTATTGAACTAGAAAATATATGGTCTCATATACCATCGTATTTCTTACACTCGGTGGTTAACCTATTTGGCGTTGGATTACAATCACTTCAAATAAATATCACATTAGATATCCAGAAGATGTAATGATGAATAAAATATTATTAATTTAATAAGTTTCAATTTAAATTACACATTTAATTCAGCCTAAAAAAAGATAATTTCAATATTTTATTCATTGACAGTTGCATGGCGTCACAAACAAAATGTCGTTCCAATAAAACATATGTTTAATAAAAATAATTTAATATTATTCAAAAACCGTAAATATTAAAACTCATCGGTTATTGCATAAACTTATGTTGATGACTTTTATGATTTATTATCTTATTCGCTTAAGAAATGTCAGTTCATTTAACATAACCACAAAATATAAGAAATCCCACGTCAAACCGCAGACTTTCATTATAGCGGGACCCGCATATTATTGTGAAGTGCATCCTCAAAATATAACTCAAGTAAATGATCAGAATACAGATTAGGAAATCATTAAATTATTACCTTTTTAAACTCCTTCCTATTCTTTCCTTTTCTATTAACTGAAAAATCTTTCTCTTATTTAGATACTTTCTGTACCTGCATATAGTAACTAGGGGGGCCAACAAACCCTCAATTTCGACTCGCTGCGCTCGCGAAATCTCGGGTGCCGTTTGCATATTGCGCGAAGTAAGCCCACTATAATTACTCATCGTTTCCCATTGAGTTAAATGGGATATCACTTTTTAGACGATTATTCCTCAACGACGTGACATTCTTCCAATTTTTTTTTAAACTATCACCTTATGTGTCTTTTTGATTGCAAAATTTCATAATTTTCCGTCAAGTAGTTTTCGAGCCTATTCGTGACAAAGAATGTGAAAAAGTCTCCAGTAGAACGCTCCGTTCGCTACGCTCGCTTCGCTCAATAAACATTTCTTAAAATCAGGCAAGTGTTTCTCGAACTGTATATCCACAAACACCTTGTATTTTATAATATATACAGAAGTATTTATTATTATTCATATTTGTTAACCTAAACTACATGTATATTAAAAAAAATATCTTTGATTTCTAATGCTATATTTCGGGAATGAAGCTAATTATTGAGAAACAGCAACGCTATGTAATGTACTGAAACAGATCTTTAAAAACATATTTTTCAATATATGCAAACCATATTAATTATACTGATAATAATTTTAATTGCAAAAAACCTTGCCGACAGCGGAAGAAATCACGGACAACAACTAGTCAAATATATAAAATATTGCAATACTAAGCTTGTCTCAAACAATACTTTAACAATTGACAACCGTCCGTCACTGGTGTCACCCATTTTGTATTGAATATTCAAATGACAGCAATCTGACACTCGCACGACGTGAACGGCATATTTTTATGAATTCAATAAGGACCTCTCCAAATAATATGAAGCATCTCATTGCAATGGGGTCGATTAAAAAATAAATTTAAACTCCATGGTATTTACACTTGATAACACAATGGCGAGTGTTGAGCAACAAACAGTTGGAGTTCTATAAATATATTTAAATTATTATTAATACCTCGATGAGGAGTTCTATTTTTTTTTATGATTACATTTTTTAAATTTTGTTTATTCTGCAATTGTTTATATCACCACAATAGATTTTTTAATATTACAGATATATTTACTATTATTATATTTAATTTTTTTAATATAAAGACATACGTTTTATTATTAATTCTGCGTCGATAAAGAGCTTGGTTTTTTAATTCTGCAGTTGTTGTTATCACCCAAACAAATTTCTTAATATTATAAAAACTTATACAGATTATTATTAATTCTGCGTCGATCAAAAGAGTTTGGTTATTTAAACTTTTTTTTTAATTATTCTATTCCGCTCTTGTTGTTATCACCCAAATTAGTATTTAATAATATAAAGACATAGATAATCAAAAGATGTCAGAATCTATTAGTCCTCTGAGCGTGCCGGTACATAATCATTTAGTGGATCTCGTAAATAAATTGAGAGCTTTGTATAGAAAAACAAAAGGGGTTTAAGTTATTAGGAGGAGAAAAGGGCACGCGTGCGTCGCGCGGGTGGCGCGCTCGTGTCTCGCCTCGACGGTAAATAAATTACTTCTGGGGGACAGATGATGTCTAGAGGTAGAGTTTTTCTTTAAAATCGATAAATCTATCTTCCTAAAGTTGTTTTAGGATACTTATACAGGGAATATATTAATATGGCTAAGTAATTCATAGCTCCTTAATTCTACGTAGTAAGATGCGATTTGAAAATAGCAAACCATATTTAATATATTAACTATATTTTGACTATACGTTACGACTATACGTATATTTTATGTTTAACAATAATAAATTTTAGATTATTATTTAAATATTTGTTGTTAAAATATTAATCTTAACTTATACTGTAACAAATTTTATCTAAAACCAAAAACAATTAAAGCAAAAATTTTATCTCTACTAAAATAATACGAATGTGTTATACATATTGTAAAAATAAATTATCTGTATATTTTACAAAAAATATTTCAGTAAATAAATATTATAAAAATATAGAACGCTAATATTTTAAAAAGTTATAGAAAGGAACAAAATATACATAAATACAAATACAATGCTTGAGAAGTTTATTGTGACGTAATAATGTCACATAACGAACTTTATTTAAAAAGGGAATGATATATTAATGGCGACGTGAACCAACTGTTCCAGTTGTTAAAAGAATTTACGATCGCTCTCGAACACGGCAAATACATTTGTTAATAGACACATTAAGCTCAGGCGCGCCTGCGCCGGCTTAATTGCCGACATATTGCAATGTCACTTTGACAGAGGATTTTAATTGTTCAGTAATTTATGTTATATAAAACTAATGGTGATCACAAATTGTTTGCAATATATATTGAATACATGTAATTATAGTACTAACTGTTGTTGTTCTTCCGTTTGCTTCTTCACAAATTATTTTACATCAATTAATTAGTAAACAACGCCATCTATTGGCAACGTATAAAACATAGATTTCAATTAAACGATTATGTATAAAAAACCGGTAATTCGCAATTTAATCGTAATTATTAAGATAAAAACTATACTATCTTTTAAGTTAATACAAAGATTTACACAAACGAACATCGTGTTACGGTATATACATATATGTATATATGTATACATATATATATGTATATATATTATGCAAAAAGGTAACGTGACTAAGTTATACAAATCATTAATCGGTAAAACCATGTCCTTAACCTCGGTATTGTGTTAGGAACAATGACAGCTATTGTTATAAAGAAATAGGTTAGTATTTTAATAGTGACGTATAACATACAGATAATTATATATACAATAATAATAATAAACATATATGTTATTAATAATCAAAGTTGACATCTTCAAACTTAAAAAAAAAACATTCGAAAGACTAACCAAAATGTTTTAAAGATAATTATTAAAAAAAATTATAACATTAAATAAATATTTGATCGCATTACATATGACATATGATGAAGAAGATGAAGAAGAAGATGAAGAAGAAAATTAAAACTATTATTAAACGATATATTTATTTTTGCATTGAGCCAATATTGAATTAGTGACGAAGTTTTTTGTCCATTTTCATTAAAAAAAAAACGAATGAAATTGTTTTGACGTTGACAATTTTGACATTTCATACGCTTTTAACACATAATTGGCGTGTTTTTGATCCATTAGAATGAAGTGAAAAAATAACAGAGGGTCCCAAAACAATCCGTGTTCAATTACCGCGATGGCAACGTACTGTTGTTTTGTTTTAGTATTATTAAGAATGCATCGCTAACGAGCTTCAAGTGGCGCGTGCGCTGCGCCGCCTACTATTGTTGTCACTATATATATATAATTATAATTGAAATGTCTGTCTGTAATTCCAAATTTTACTAATTTGGTATGAAAATACATATATATGTACACATTTTTTTTTTGTTTTTTTTTTCGCTAATTTC
This sequence comes from Melinaea marsaeus rileyi, assembly GCA_918358865.1. Classification (NCBI taxonomy): domain Eukaryota; kingdom Metazoa; phylum Arthropoda; class Insecta; order Lepidoptera; family Nymphalidae; genus Melinaea; species Melinaea marsaeus. The sequence goes on from OU911089.1 coordinate 25,666,915, forward strand.
TAAAACGACTGACCGATTGTAACAGTACTTTCACTGACATAGCTGACGGTATAATTTTATTTTATAAAACATATTCATCGCTAATAAAGTCGTGGGCATAGCTAGTATATAAATAATTCTTTAGTATTTAATCCTATTATTTAAAAATACGTGCTATTATTATTCTATTAATAAAAAAAGCAATTTTGTATAATAAAAATCACTTGTAATGACATTTACATACTATATAGATAGATTTTGTATTTCTGCAACAATCAATAACAGAATCTTAATAAGATAAATGTAAATCTATTTATTCCTTGTACCCAGACACAATGTCTGCCGGCTCTAAGATGTTATTTGGTAGGATGGACTCGATTGAGATTAAAATAACAATAACTTTCATTGAGTCTTCAGTTTTACAAAAGAGGTTTAATGCATAAGAATGGACATGGACGAGAGAAGACCACCGGAGTTGTCGGCTCTTATGTTCCACTATTTTACTGTATACTCAAAACCTTTGTGTCAATTAAAAAAAAACAAATGTGTACATTTGACATTTTGAAAACCGCCTTAATATATATTGTTATTTTTAAATTCCTCCCGAGGGGAAAGGCAAAGACCTTAAAATCATATAGCTTCTTAATATTTTATTTAAAATAAAAAAAAGAAATAATGTAAATTTTAAAGTATTTTGATGACAATGATACGACTGAAATGCATATGTATTTTTTTAGTACACCCATATTATTTATTACTTTAAATATACGCTAAACGCTTTAATAATACGCTAAACTGTAAAAAGGTCAGGTTAACATATATATAAATAAACTAATTAAAATAAATTCGTTTCATGAATGTATTACAAATATCAAAATCGTCTAGGTAGCCGACCGTTGTATTGTCAAGCATCCATTCATCTTGTTTGCTATTCAATATCAATCAATAATCATCTGAAGATCTCTTATTCACGCATACTTTAACAAACAACAAACAATGTTGCAACTGACGCATCGCACCTCAGTCGATACTTTTTTTAAAATAACTAAAGTAACACTTATTCTTATAGGCATAAGGTCGCAAATATAATGCCGTGTTTTTAAATAATAAAGGCGGCATATAATAACACAAGGTAATGTTATTCTTAGTTAATCTTTTGTACAAGTTCAAGTTTTTATAAAAGTTTATTGAAATGTTTGGCTCTATGTCAGTAATTCGATAAAAGAAATTCCATTTAGAATAATATTACAATGCGCGTTCCTTTTTTGAAAATATTATCGAACAATCTTTTATGTGTACTATTTGCTGCCAGTGTTAAGCTAGGCTTGGAAGAGGTTGTACAAAAAAAGGTTTTATAACATACAAATTACTAAAAGGTTATATATTTTTTTTTGTTTTAAATATAATTGCGGGGACTGCCAGTTTACGCTCAATTACGGGTCTGAAATAATATGAAACGTGATAGCGAGATGAGAGCACTCGGCACCTCCCGATCACGTCCGAAGCGAAGCCCGAGGTAAGCTTCTGTTATTTGCCAGCGTATTCCAAATTACCGGTAATAATACATGCAGCGGAAATTACTTTTTAGCGAATTATTGTTTGTAGATTAAAGTAACATTGTAGAAGCAATAATTCGTAATCATACTACCAATAAAAATATATATAAATATATTACAACAAAAAATGTATATATATTAGAATAGTATTACCAAATAGGCAAAGATTATAAAATGAACACACACAAAAAAAAAGACATTGTTTTGTTAAATGTGTCTATTACTTATACTAAAATTTAACGGCACCGGAAATAACATTTTAGTTAAAAATTAAGCCGTCATGTGCTTGAATTATTAAACGTAGCAGTCATTAAAGATCGTTTAGCTGTAGTCGGGCAGTCGGCAGTCGGCAGGTCTGCGGGGCGCGGGCGTCTTGGGCTCACTGCATCAGCATTGGTCACGCGCCTCGCTCCAATTCGATCCCTCCATAAACGCAACGGAAGGGTTGGATTTTAATTACGATATTTTTCTATTATTTCCTCCGCTGTCTTAGTTTCGGGGCAAGGGTCGTGAGATGTAATAAATTCCGCTTTTTTATGAGGTCACGGTTAACCCTCTTGATAACCTTTATCGTGCATCTGGTGAAAATGAGATATTGAATCTGTATAACAATAAAAACTGTTAATAATAACTATATATATATATATATATATATATATATATATATATATATATATATATATATATATATATATTTTAATTTATATTTTATGATATATAAGGAATAATAACATAAAACCTTGTTTTATAATATTCTTAATTAAAAAAAAACAGTTTTTAAATAGATATATTAAGCTTGTTATGTTATCTGTCAATTATACATTCTGTATGGATAACATACACCGTGCCTTATAATATTCGGAATTTAAAAAAAACTTTTTTTTTTTATTTTTAGCTGTCATATATAGATTCTGTATTGATAACATAAAACCTTATTATGAAATGTTCAACGTTTCCTTTTTTTTTTTAATGTTTAGCTGTCAATTATAGATTCCGTATTGGATGCAAGCATCGACCTGTAAAGTTGATGCGAGCGGGTCCGTCATATCAATGATAGATGGATGCGATTGTTTGATAGTCTGTGATACACGAGTACGTGTCATGTGAGAACTTGTCACAGCAATCTGTTCCGCCATGCACGAAATGAAGTGCCCCGCTTTACATTTTCAACCGATTGCGCATGAAAAGCGTGATACCGGATAATTTTATTGATCGTCTAACAACGCACATGTTTTCTACGTCACTAAAGAATCGCAACAAAGAGTTTAATATCTTTATATATACGTTTGTAAAATGTATTTTTTTTTGTTAAATTATAGTTTGTACTTATTTAAAGAAAACAATTCATTTCTTTTATATTATTAATATTTGGCATTACACACATCGACCGTTGATATAAAAATACAAATAAAAAAAAACAAATTATTTTAGAACGATTTATGTATAATATAATATCTGTCAAATAAAAAATAACCTCAAAAACAAAAAACGTATGTAATAATACAATTTTATTAAAAGTATATTCTTATAATAATAAAAAGTATTTTATCATAGGATATACAAACAGCATTATACACCGAAAGGATTGTACACGTGGACGCGTATGAATAATTATAAATCATATGTAGAATGAATGTGTGCTTAAATGATTAAAGTTATTTGAATACGGATTTACTGCAATAGGTGTAGTGGGAACGCGATACCCAAATACAGATGTTCACACTTGGGGAGGAGGAATTATATTAATTAAATTAAAAAACAGTGTTTTTAAATATACAATTGAGCTGAGCGTAAGCGAAGCTCTTAACCGTTTGGGAGAGTTTTTTTGTGTTTAGTTGTCTCCGGCATGTGACAAGGTAATTAGCTAAAAAAATTCTCATGTATGTTTGAGCCGTACACGTATGTTATAGCGAAAACAGATTGAAAAAAATGTTTAGCCATTCAAAAGTTATCAAGAAAAGAAGAAAGGAGAGGGGCTCAGTTTAACACCCGCCGCGCACGCTTGGCGGATCCTAGTATATTTTTAGGAACCTAATATTTAGCAAGAGGTAATCAATCACGCCATATCGTGTTTTTTGTGTTAAATGTGTGCTTTTTATCGCAAAAAAGGGCCAAAATTCGACAATGGTGTCAACAAAAGCGTATAAAGACAAATATTTGAGCGGGGGCGTAGTGGAGCACAGACAATAGGTATTAGGATTAGGATAGAAGGAGCGTTATTTGATTACACATACATTATACGTATAAGAGCTTTAGATACTTATATTGTAACAATGAGCGATCTTCACGAGTTAAGAGGATTTCATTTACTTAAGTAAATGTTTTTGTGAGTTTTTATCAATAAAAAATACGGGAACATGATTTATTTAATGATTTTGTAATAATACTAGCTTGTTATTCGTCTGTGTTATTATTATTTCGTTATTGTGTTGTTGTTTGTGTGTTGTGTTATTTTGCATGAAGTAAAAATGTATGATTAAAGTGTACTAGGATCCGCCAATCGTGCGCTGGTGTTGGCGGGTGTTGAGCTGAGCCCCTCTCCTTTCTTCTTTTCTTGATAACTTTTGAATGGTTAAACATTTTTTCAATCTGTTAGCAATCAATTTTTTAGCTAATTATCTCGTCCCATGCCGGAGACAACTAAACACAAAAAAAGATCTCCCAAACGGTTAAGAGCTTCGCTTACGCCCAGCTCAATAAATAATCTGAAATTCGCATTAAATTAAAGATTGTATAACTACAAAATTTCATTGAAATCGGTTTAGTGATATCAAAAATTTGCGTAAACATTGAGACACGGGATTTTTATAAATCTAAAGATGTATATATATATATATATATATATATATATATATATATATATATGTATGTATATTCTTATATATAAGAAAAAGAACGATCCAATCTCATTACGCGTGTGCGTCTCCAACTTAATCAATAAAATATAAATTATCATCACAAACTAACATACAGCTAATGTTTAATTATATATAGTTAACATGCTTTATGTATGATCATTAACAGTGATAAAGAGGTGATATGGAGCATGACACGCGACCCGTTTAAAATTAACCTTATCTTTTATCTTTTATTAAACGATATATTTAAATAAAGATATAATGAACGCAATGAATAATTAGAGAATATTGTAATGAATAATTTATTTTTTTTCTTTTTTGATTTGAAACTTTTAATTTTGATTTAGGTTTAAGGTTTTTTTAAGGTTCTTTTTATATATTATTACGATTTAGATAAAAAACTGTAAAATTTGATTCTCTGGTTATACAATATAATAATTAATAATTGAAGAATCATATTTCTTCAATTGTATTTCGTCAACAAAAAAAAATCTGTAAAATATTTTCCGTTTATTCAAGAATAAATAAATAATTAAAGAATCTTATTTTTGAACTGAAAACGGTAATAAATAAAAAACCGGTAAAATACTACATTCAAGAAACATTTTTTACAGATTTTACGATAAAAAAACTATAGATGTAATGTCGCCACGCATGTTATTTAGACAACGGATAGAGCTGTCGGTTTGTGGGGTTAAAAAAAATATAACTAAATCGGTAAAATATGGAGCGATAAGGTGCCGACATTAATCATTAGATGTCCGTGAAATCAAAGTGGAAGGGTTATCCCCGTGACCAATAAACCCCTTTATTTGTCCCTTTCCAACATATAATATTGGAAAGGGAAATAAAATCCCATGGATGTATACCGCAAATCAAGTTTTGCGCAAATCGAAAATGCAAACAAATTTAGTCATGAAATTGGTTTTGGAGGCGATAATGTTAACTTATTTATATAATAAATATTGTAATATATGTTATACCAAATCGTGGGAATTTTATTTATATTTGTACTATCTTTGTTTCCGTTACAATAATGACAATATAATTTTAATTCCAGCAATAATTTTAAATATTTGTTGAAATTGAAGAGAGATAGATTAGTTTGGATTAGATAGTTAGAAAGAGATATAATAACTTTTTTGATATCCAAATCATTGGAATTAAAAAAAAATCGGTACGACAAAGTTATTTTACACATGTCTCTATTTTAGCGATACGACAGATTGTTATATATTTATTTAACACTAGTTGTTGCTGGCTACTTTGTTTGCTCTCATCCTGGAATAATATTTTTAGTTTTATTGCTAAAATCCGAACCAATTTTTATGTTTCTCGTCAAAATGAAGTAGCTTTTTGGATAAGCAAAACGAATTATGGATATTTTACAAAGCAAATATATATATTTTTTTAAATAACGTAGAAGAGAAATATTCCATTAAAAGTTCATCAAAATTAGTTAGGCGTTCCAAAAAATTGCCCAACAAACAGAAAGACAGACCAAAAATAAAGGTTATTTAATATCAAGTTTAATTTAAGAACACATTATAATTTTGTAATCATTAACACTTCATTTGAATCTATAAATATGATTTATTGACTTTTATTTTTTATCCTTTGCTTCATTACAATAAATGAACACACACCAGACGGATCGTTTAAAACTGTCATAAAAATAATACTTTAAAAGCACAATTTAATCATAGGATATATATAATATGTAATATAAAAACTCATTCGAAAATGCTTACTTTAATCCGGAGATTGACTTTTGTAAAGAGCCCTTTTTAATTATGGCAAATGGTCCGTACGTACTGTCAGTATCAAAGCTTTGATCGACACAAATTACAACTAATCGAACAGAATGCAGGAACAACTATAGTTTTACTGATATCAGAATAGAATAGAATAGAATAGAACAGCAGATGTTGACTTCTAATAATATAATCGCTTACGTCAAAACGATTTTAGCATAATCTAAAATTGACAACTGTCAAATTATTTATTAAAATTATAACCTTAAAAATTCGTTATAAGTATTCTATTTTTACAGTATACCTACCTACTACGTTTGTGTTTGTAAAGGTAAGTTTTTCAAAACCCTTAAACCCTTTTTAGGATTTTTTAGACAGCGAAAAGGTGAGTAACAGAGCACTGAATTTAAAATAAGTTTTAATTGTATTTTAATCCGAGCGATAAACGTCAATCAGTGTTCAGTTGATACAAGTTGAGATCGCGCCCCCAACGCCATACAAAAAGGATTTCGAGCAAGGGTGAAATTAAAATGTCAAAATAGTAGCTGCTACATACTGAATATTTGTCTCCGGCTTTGTAGAGAGGCATTGTGCTTTTAAAATTTGTATGGGCTGACGAAAAACGATACCATTTAAGCTCCATTCAAAAGGGACGCCTTAAAAAATTTATACAACATTTTTTAAAAGATCGTCTTTAATATATAGTTTATATTTTTTTAATTTATATGCTTACTTGTTATTAAAGAGGAATTTTTGTGTTAGTTAATCACAATTCCTGAGGAATAGAGAGCATTCCTTTTATAGCATTGTTCCCTTTTCATTTGTTGAATATTGAAAGGTCCAAGTGGACGCAGCGAGGGATCGAAGGGCAAATAAATAATTACACGCGTTCTGCAGATACTTGTCCCGGGGCAGGGAACTTACGCAATGCATGGGGGGCTGCCAATTGTCACGTATTAATTATTTTTCGAGAATTACGGAAACTGTCTAACGATGACATGATTATTAAAATATTTAGGGTGATTTATAATACAAAACTTATAATCTTTTAAACAGAAAAAAAGGTAAAATAGCTTAAAAAATATTAATTATTATTCAAGAAATATGGAAACGATAAAAAAATCGCAGTTTTAGGCAATTTATATATAAATCATCTTTTAAACAGAAAAAGGTAAAATACAATGCTAAAATAACCAAAATATATAAGAAAAGTTTTCATGTATGATTAGGTCATACATAAAATATTATTTTTATAATAGTTATGGAATCCAATAATATAAGCAAAATATGTATTATAGTGTATCAATTAGAGCTCTGTGTGCCGACGTCCCAGCGTGAGGTGACGGCGCGCCGCTGCGTACGTGGGGTGCCGGGGTGCTCCTCAGTCCTCACAGCAAATTGATCGCGTTATTTTCCAGTGATTCCGTCAAAAAATAATACAGATGTCCGTATTGTTGTTTTTAAATGAATGTGATATTTCTACTGGATTCATTGATGACAACGAAATCGTATAAATTAAAAGTTTGCTATTATATAAGTTGAATTAAGTTTAGTTTATTAGTGTTATTTAATAATAATAATAATAATTATACGGCAAAATTTTCCTACTTTTATACTTGTTTACCTTTATAGACTTTATCTATATATTTATTTGTGTCAATTTACCTTTTCATATTTGTTTACCTTACAGACTTTACTTTGTTAAAATGTTATTGTTCTTAATTTTATTGTTACAAAGAATAGAATAAAAATAACAATACATTAATCCAAGGATGTAAAAGCGATTATAAATTTACTTGTAGCAGTCGTTATTAGCGTGGAGCGACCTGCTGTGTTGCGCCTACTATAATTACGCAGCGAGAGAAATGTCCAAAGCCATTGAAAACGATAACGCGGAAGCTGTTAGAAACTTAAAAAACTAAGTATTGTTACTATAATGCATTTGCTAGTAAATATTGAGTTTTACAAAGGGGTCCAACCCTTAAATATAGTCCGCGGGGTGCCATTACACGAACTCAAAGAGTTCGATGTGACCCGCGGAGCTGCGACTTTGTAGATCTAATTAAAATATCAATATGTTTGTTACATTCCCGTTAATAATTTAATTTCACGGTTCTCGCCTTACCATTGTGTGTGTTCGCTAAACAAATTTATTGATGAAGTTTCTTCTAATTTGGAATGAATGAAGCAACTGAAATCTTTAGTTTTATACGAATTTAAAGTTTTAGATTTCTTATACATAATTTATTTGCGCAAATGTAATCTTAGTTGTTATTTTTGTACACAATAAAGTCAACGAGTCGACATGTTTGGTGATATTTTCAAATGTCGTTCAGGGATAAAAAAAATCTCAGACGAACGACCCTTATTTTCTGTGACAATAACGCCAGGTAGTAATGCAAACAGTAATAAAAAGGTGACGTATCAATCGATTTTTTTTCAATGTCCCAAATTCGCACAAATCAAACATTGAAGTGTTAAAATTTTCTGACAATAAAATTTTCAAAGTCGCCCAACAGGGAGCAGGCGACGGGCTTTGTGACGGTGATCATTAGTTAGCAAATGTCAGTCCGATTTCAATTTAGAAACTTGCCTTTTAGTTAACAAGAAGTTATCGTAAACATTTCCGAACGTGATTTATTATATCTTTACAAAATCTTTTCTTTATTTGTATTTCACCTGTTTGCTTGTTACAGTGAAGTTTAGTGATGTATTAATAGGATTAGGAAATATTAAGTTTTTAAATTAGCTTTAAGCGTATGTTAATTATTAAAATCAATTTTCTTAAAGTTTCTGGTTGTCAAAAACACATTTTAATCCTTCACTGAATAGTCCTTTATCTTTCTTAATAATAAAAAAATCTAGTTATAATACACAAATTATATTAATATTTCATCAGAGTCATTAATTATCGAACTAAAGGACAAATGTTACAAAGCGCGGCTTGCACAATATTTTATCGCGCCGTTGTCAAAAAAAAAACGTGAACCCTTTATAACAATTGTCACCCTTTAACTTCCATTTCAATTAAATAATGTCTGGTCATTTGGGGCAGAGCGGAGCTAGTGCTAGTCGCGCCTCCCTTTGATATCAAAATATACCGTCATCCTGCGAGCACATTAATCATTACCATTATTAAAGTTATTGTTGATTTGGAGATAACGTTATAAACGGTGCCGTCCGCTGTCAACAATAAGCTTTCTGTAATCACGTGTAAGCGATCCTTGAGAGCTTTTTCTAAAACGTGATTAATGATTTATTTCTTACGTAAAAAAATCCGATTATATTTATTTATATTATTGATTTTATATTAATTTTAATAATTATTAATGAATAGAGATTATTATTTTAAAATAAATATTAAACTTTAAATATATTTCGGGTTTAGAAATCATAGTATTTTTATCTTATTTACTCTATATATATTTTTAAATTTAATGAAATATTACAAAAATCGCCTCCCTCTCCCCTGTCTTAGAGTGAAATCGTAAACCATATTTAATGACCAAAAATGTATAAAAACACTTATATTATAATATTATATATATTTTTACGATGAAAACGTGATTTTTTTAATAAAAGCATAAAGTAACGTAAATATACAGCCAATACCGGTTTTTAAACGAATCTATGCAGTTTTGTTGTATTGTATGGATATTACCTATAACCTATTTTTTATTTAACAAAACAAACATCTATGTTACGTACTTGAAGCAAATAGTTTTTGGTTAAAATCAGTTTTATACCAAACAATTTTTAATTGTCAAAGTTACTATTTAAAAAGGTATTTGCCACAGAAGAGCCGGCGACAGCACCGGTGACGCTGTCATGGCCAGTAGGGCTAACAGCAGAGACACAAAAAAAAATGGCAACAGCAACACAGCGGTTGTCTTGTTCCTTTTTAAGCCATACCTAAGACCTAATTTACATTCATAATAAATATTGAAGAAGCCCTCGTCAGAGGTCGCCTCGCTACTAATATATAAATGTTAGTTTAAAATACGTTTTTAAAAACAAATTTGAATTCATTTGTCTTTCTGTAGTTTGATTGTAGGTTATATATGTATATTGATAAATTTATTTCTGTATGTCGGTATGCTGTATGTGCTTTTTATTGTAATAATTTTATTTAATTGTTGCACCCCTACTCGCAAAAATTAGTTTTTAAATTATACAAGGTTTTGTACCTCAAGTTTGCCTGGCAGAGATCGCTGCTTTAGCGATATGGCCGCCTCTTGTACATTTGAATATGTTATATAATTTCTGTTTCTGTTTTACTGTTATTTAATTTTTTCTTGTTACTAATTTCACTTTTTCTTTTGGTGTACAATAAAAATTATTATATATGTTTCTATAGCCCTTTGAAAATAAACTGCGGTTTGTATTAGAATATAAGTTCCTATGGTACCTACGTAACAATATCAAACACGTCAATATCAGAACGTGGGTTTGATTTTATAGTTTCCGTGTAATATATAATAGTTCAAATAATAACTACCGTGACGAAGTGAAGATTAACGTCAAAATAATTAATTGAAAGTCAAAGTAGATATATTTAGACTAAGCATCAACCGAAGTGATAAAAATTACTAATAAATATATATGATCATTTTTCCATTACTTTAAGGGACTTCTGTCAAGACAGCCGCGTCATAGCCTAACTTATATATATATATATAAATTACCAAACCATTATTTAAGGGACTTCTATCAAGTCAGCCGCATCATAGCCTAACATATAGATATATATAAATTATCAAATGGAATAGATAAAGTTTATAAAAATATTATTATATGTAAATATATTAATTACTGATATAAAACATACACAAAGACAGACAATTTAAACCTAAATCAAATTTATATATACTTATAATTTTAATTATATTATAATATACTTGTAACATGAATTTTGCCTTGTTATAAATACTCGAGGAAAGAAGTATAATATTATAGAACACAAAAACGTAGCATTTTTTGTACTAAAAGAACCATGTCCCAAATGTCTAAATTAAATTTACTGCAGCTCTTTGACACTGCCATAGATAATACTTTTTCCGGAGATTTATTGTGAAATGATGTTGGACAAGATGGCTGTTTATAACTAATACTTCTCAAGTGCTAGTCTTTCTTTACGACAATGCTCACATCCACTTGGATGGATGGAAGGATGGATTACATGGATGGTTTTTCGATTTGCAAAATTCATCTATTGTATTTGCCTTAGCTATATCTGACTGACTTGACTATTTTTCTTTTTTTTTTACTTTAAAATATGACATAAAACAATAGTTTCATGTGAAACTACTCTACTAAGAATAGTTCAAATCTGTATCTGTGTCTATGACTGTCTGTGCCTGTGCCTGTGTTTGTGCCTGTGTCTGTATCTATACATGCACTCTAGTCCACAATAATAGTCTTACACAAATATTGTAAAAAACTTACCTTATACAAAAATATAATTAACATACATATTAAACGGAGATTTCATAAGTACGTATATCCTAACACTAAACCTACCGACAATTCTTGTATACCTGTTCATACCGCACGCAGTCAAATTGACCGGTAATTAAAAGTTATTTTATTATATAACGCAGGTAATAATGGAAATAACTAAAAGTAAAGAGTGTAGAAAATATTATATGCATATTCTAAGAATTGTCATGTAGTTTGATAACGATATTATAACATTCAAAAATGTGTAAGTTTTACAAAAGTTTAAGAAAGGTTAATTTGACCGGTATGGTATGTTTAGTGTTAATGTGACCGTGGATACCAAATCAAAGGAACTAGTTCAAAGGCCTGACGTAATAGATCCGTGACGCTCAGACCGACGCACGTAGTACTGACTAGTTCGGAAATCCCGCGTATTGAACCACGTCCGCTTCTAGAGGCTCGTCACTAGTGTGAAGTACCGAGAAATTATATGTCAATTATTCCGGTATTTTCCTTGTATATTGTTCAACTTATTAGCAGATTTATATAATAAATTGTGACTTTTGTATACAGTTATAGTTGTGTTAATTTTAGCAATGGCGGAATGTCCTATGATAAGAAATATTCGTTTGACGTCCATTTTTGTTTGACATATGTCATTGTATATTTATTATCACAATACAGACGAATAGACGAACTGTATTTATATATATGATGAATTTTATGACGCAATACGATGTGTTTTGAATAATTTAGTTAAATATAAAATTTTTTTTTTTTCGAGTATCAACACAAACTAAATATACTATTGATATTAAGACGTACTACAAATTACAAAAACATGTCACTACCGTAAGAAAACTTGTTAATGTCTTCATTTAAAATATTTAATAACATACACTTATATTGAAAACTATAATTATTTTATCGTACATGTGCCATTGATATAATTGCTGGTAGAAGTAGAAAAAACCTTATCAATTAAATATATGTATATGTGTGTGTGTGTGTGTGTAATGAATAATTTGTCAAACTGCTTACATATTCGTAGGATATTAGGTTACGTTAGAAGTAAATAATTTTTATGCTGTCACTTATTTTATTATTTGAAGTATTAAAAGAACTAGTAGTTGTGTATGTGTATGCATGTGTGTGCGTCTGTGTATTATTTACACAAATTATTATATATTTGTCATTACTCATGTAGTATAATCTTTAAACTTCACAACCGCCTGTCGAAAAAACAAATAATTGTTTTTGTTGTGACATACACTCACAGCATTTTCTTTATCACAGTACTCCCGAATTACAAAGAAATTTTACTCTTAAATTGTCTAGATATAATTAATTATACAACATTAATAAAATAAAAGTAATATTTTAATAAATATTTGTTTATAAAACAAAGTTTGTTAAAATAAATTATTTCCTTGTAACACCCAAAAAAACCTTGGTATATTTTTTGTCACAATTACATAAATTTCTTAAAAATATTTCTATATTTCCGTTTTGACTCACCGATTTAACCAGATTTAACCTTTCACAACATCACTCAACAGGTATATTTCTGACATTTTGCAAGATTTACCGAATCCAATCCAATCTAACTAAATAGCCTTTAACATTTGCAATTCCATTCAAGCTATATAATTTGTCTATAGATACAAACTATTATACAATTTTAATAGTATAAAAATCGAAATACTGGAATTTGGTATAATTCTTTAAATGTAATATAATAATTTTTGTTGATATCATTATAAATTTGTAGTTTAATTAGTCTATTATCGTTCCGTCAGTTTGTCGCTAAATTTAGAATCCGGTTTTCCTGTTTTGTAAACAATATTATTGTTATTAGGAAATAATATTACATTTTAAAAATTTCATTTCTAATTAACTCGTCTATTTGTTACCACAATTATAATTGTTAAAGGTTTTTGAGACAGAATGAAAATATTAGCATTAACTGGACTCGAAACTGGGACTTCTAGAAAAACCGTTGTCGTTTTCAATTGAGCTACCGTGTTTGTAATATAACGGACGGTTTTTTAGGTTTTTTTATATATTTATTAAAAAATTTAAATTTTTAACATAATACATAGTATAATATAATAATAGATTTTGATTTGTTAATAATTATAATATTAAATTAATATACACAGAAGAAGTTAATGATAAAAATTTATTATATTTCTTCATTTTTATATAAATCTCAGTAAAATAGAAACGAGGGTAAAATTGTCTACTCTTTTACTCTAGACAGCAAATAATTATACGATTCGAACTTTGTTTATAATTATGATATAAAAATAAAAAAAATCAAATTTGTTATTCAATTTAGTATTATGAAACTTCAATACATTTTTTTCCATTCTGGTGTTAAAAAAAATAAATTTGACAGAAAAAAAAAAAAGTAAAAATAGGCCCTTTTGCCACCATTTGATTCATTGATCATTGGTATTGATTCAAAGAAAATATATAAATAATTAAGTTCATTACATTATAAAAAGAATTTTCTCCAAATATATTGCAAAGAGTTTTATAATTGAATATAAATATTAGGGACGCGAACCGGACCTCAATTTTAACTTGCTGCGCTCGCAAAATCTCAAAATTCGGGCTCGATTTGATCTCGATCTCGAATTGAGCAGAAGCTGGTAACCTATCTACGATTCAGCGTTGAAAGTTGAAACCGACAAGCAAAAAATATAGAATAATCAAATATCACATAGCGAAATTTTATATAGCGGACTGTAATTTTTTGGTGTTTTTTTTCAGTTTTTTTATATAAACCATCGTAATAACTATCGCTATAAATGTACAAAATTTCATGAAAACCGATAAAGCCGTTTTCATGCCATGTCGGGACATTGGATGCAAAAAGTCTTACATAGAGCGCTCCGCTCGCTTCGCTCAATTAATTTAATTTTACTAAATAATGTCTAAAGTAAATATACAAAAGTATTTTCTAGTTTTACAATAATAACATAAAAGAGAAACCCACTACTATGAAGTCGGTTCATTATATTGTAGGTAGTAACAATGTACAAAAACGCTACACGCCCATAAAACAATACTATCAATAGAGCCGATCCCAAACTCGTCCCCAAGTCGAGTCAATTTGGACGTTTACAGTTTTAAATTTAACAAAGGCTAATTTTGTTGCATTTTACTGCTTTGAAATAGGATCAACGGCCATTAGGGCAGTTTTTTTGGCAATTTTATTAGGGTGTCGTCCACGCGGCGAAAGACAAAGACCGGAATGTCTCTCATAAACATTTGACGGCATCTTTGCTCATTTATTATTTAACAATAAATAATAACATTTGCTAGATAACTTTGTAACTAACCTTAAATTCTATGAGTTCTTAGAATTGTTTGTTAATAGATCTAAAACAAATGCCCATGTTAAAACACAAATGGAAATACGTAACCCTTTCATGGAACATTTATTGTTTTATTTGGGGGTCAGCTATGAGATGTTATAAAATAAATACAATAATAAAATTTGCGACATAATGAATGCTGTAGAGATGCGATCTCTTCGCAGAATATGCGGAGTCAGTCTAGCTGATCGAATCTGCAATGAAGAGATCCACAGAATGGCAGGTACTAGCGAAGATGTCACGGTGAGAATGAAGAAGAACGTGCTCAGGTGGTTTGGGCACGTCGAACGAATGAGTGATGAAAGAATGGTAAAAAAGATTTATATAGGAAAAGTGAGCGGTAAGAGAGACAGGGGGAGGCCTCGAGTGACCTTCGAAAACACAGTATCAATGTTACTGGAGGAAGGTCACGTAAAAAGCATGAGGACCCCCCGGAAGGCATGTATGAAGAGGTTGATGTCTGTGGCCGAGGCGAAAGAGGTATGCAGAGACCGTAGTGTTTGGCGCTCCGTCGTCTCTGGCTACCCCGCAAGGGATATGGCGTGAAGCAAAATAAATAAATAAATAATTAAAATTTGCTAGATAACATTTTATTGAACAAATTTTTTAAAGTTAAAAACTGTAAACAGTTCTTACAATTGTTCGTCTAAAACAAATGTATGTACATTAAAATACAAATGGGAACATGCAACCCTTTCATGGAACATTTATTGTTTTATTTGGGGGTCAGCCATGACATGTTATAGATCAATTAATTAAACTGCACGGTCATTGTTGCTAAGTAAATATGTAAATTAACCGGTTAGTATTGTTACATTGATTTATTATAATATAAAAAACTAAAGCAGAGGTGAGAATTATTATAACAATGTAACAATGAAATAAATTCTTTGTTACAAGTTACAAATGTACGAGGAACGTTATTTTGAAATTGTTTAGAATATAGTTCATGTAAAATATTATTATTATTATTAACACTAAACCTACCGACAGTTCTTGTATACCTGTTCCTAATTGCCGTCAAATTGACCGGTAATTAAAAGTTATTTTATATAATAAATAACGCAGGTAATAATGGAAATAACTAAAAATAAAGAGTGTAGAAAATATTATATGCATATTCTAAGAATTGTCATGTAGTTTGATAACGATATTATAACGTTTAAAAATGTGTAAGTTTTACAAAAGTTTAAGAACGGTCATTTTGATCGGTACTTGGTAGGTTTAGTGTTAATTATCTTCTCGCCATATCCCTTGCGTTACCAGAGGCGAGCGCCAAACGCTACGGTCCCTGCATACTCTTTCGCCTCAGCCACAGACATCATCTTCATACAAGCCCTCTGGAGGGTCCTAATGCTTTTTACGTGACCTTCCTCCAGTATTATATCTGTGTTTTCGAAGGTCACTCGAGGTCTCCCCCTGTCTCTCTTAACGCTCACTTAAAATAATATAAAATGTTAAACAAATTTTTGTAAAATTATATCGTATAATTATTGTTTTTTTGTCGTTGTATGAAGTAATCAATGCAAAGATGCGTGGGCGTGGGACTAAATTTATTTTATTGTTCTCACTATAACCATTATCGCGTCCTACAATATATTATGAGAAATTAATATTTTACGTTAAAATATATAAACATTACCAAAAATACTCGTTAATATAAAATCTTATGACAGATTCCAATGACTCATGGCATAGGATTAACAGCAGAGACATTAAAAACCAAATCCAATCACATTGAAGAAGCATTTTGATGTTATTACTTAATATAATATTGTAAAACAAAATTATACCTCTGTACCGTAAAATATCGTATTAAAATTGACGAAATTAAAACTTGTATTTATCAAACCGAATTGATTGTGATTCTTCTAATTGTTATTTGCTCACTATATATTGACGTTGTGATCATCACAATAAAGTAGGCCTTGTAGTTTATTTTATAACCATGCCACCTTCTCATTTCACCTTTCACCAAGGGTTGTCTGGAGATCGCTTCAGCTATAAGACCGCCTTTGCCAACTTCTCATATTTTTTAAATTAACTTAACTTATCTTCACGCCATATCCCTTGCGGGGTAGCCAGAGACGACGGAGCGCCAAACGCTACGGTCCCTGCATACCTCTTTCGCCTCGACCACAGACATCAACCTCTTCATACATGCCCTCCGGAGGGTCCTCATGCTTTTTACGTGACCTTCCTCCAGTATCGTAGCTATTGTGTTTTCGAAGGTCACTCGAGGCCTCCCCTGTCTCTCTTACCGCTCTCTTTTTATTTTTTAAATTATATTTGTAATATCCTCTTGAAGTGCGTGCAATAAAGAATAAATAAATAAAGAAATACCTGGCTGAGTTTGTGTTGTTCTTCTTAGAGCAGTACCCTCGTAGTCTTATTATAAGTTTGTATCTTAAAGGGTTTATTTCGACAAGTCTCAATAGTACACTCCCATTTGATAATGATCAGTATTGATTCAAAGTGGAAAAATGTATTTTTTTTTCAATAAAAATCGAATAAACTAAAGATTAAGTGGGAACGTGATTTTGAAACATTCCAAACTAGCGCCGCGTGCGAGTCCTTACATCAACTACGCGTTGCATTAAGATCAAACGACGCAGCTTTGCGACACGTGTCAGAGTAAGTATCAATGATAGGAAAATGATTATTAAATATCAGAAACTTATATTAATATTCATATTTTAACGAATATTTAAACACACACACACACACATGTGTGTGTGTGTGTGTGTGTGTGTGTGTGTGGAAACCCTTAATTAACATATCTTACAACGAATTGAGTATAGTTAAATGTAAATTTTGTATTAAAGCTCTAATTATTTTATAAAACTTTCTATAAAATAAAATTATTAAAATTTGTAATACATATATATATGTAAAGAAATTTTGTATACTAGTTTTGAAATTTGGTTTGCGAAACCAAATGTTAAAATATATGTACGAAAGTTACTTGTTGTTTTTAAGCCATTATCATTAAAATATATCGCAATTTACAATATAATTAAAGCATATTATATATATTTTTAATTACACAATTCAAACAATGGAAGCGATAAATTACTATTATGGAATTCTCATTTATGTAATTTTAAATATTTCCTAATTTTGATTGGGTAAAGAACAATATTTTGATAAAAATACTTAAATTTTTTTATTAAATCGTTTCTTATGACTTTTTTATTATACGTGTTTTTTGACTCAGCAAAAAATCTAATTCATGACATATTTCCAGACATGTTTGTAATGAATATATAAAATGCAAATATTCTCAATAATAAATAATGGTTAAAAATGAAAATCTTGATTTCATCTTGTAGATAGCTGTAATCGTTAACTTTTCAAAACAGAAAAGTTTATTTAAAATAGCATGTGTCGGCTAAACCGGTTTTGATAGTGTATGAGTGTAGATTATAAATATTTTACAATAACACGCCCTTTTTCATGATATAATAATCATATATACATATTAAAATGCTTAGACTAAATCAATCTACAATATCAAAGAAGGTAGGTCTTAAACCTTTAATTTGAAAACGACACCCGAAAAAGTCTATTTTTGAATTCAGTTACATATAAATGATCTTTTAAAATGAAATCATTTAATGTTTTTACAAAAAGGACATATACTATGATTTTTTAAGGAACTAACGCTGATTAGTTATATTTATTCGTCATATAAATAAAATATTACAATATGGAAAGGAATCTAATAAAAATTGGTACAATAATTTTAAATCTTATTTAATACTTGTATTAGACAAAAATTATAGTTTAGAGTTACTCGTGAATGAAGTAATATATTTATATATATATATTTTCATTCATACTTATCATTTTTATGATTCATAAATATCAACAAAAAACAAGACTTCATTAAACATCAAATGAATAATAGTTTTAGATTTTTAGCCATTTTAGGTAAATCTAAAAATACATTATACCTAAAAAAGTTAACAAAATAACAACATTACATCTTTTTTAATTTAATTCGGCACCAACAGATGACAATGGCACGTACTTAGGGATGGAGCGGCGCCTTTGAGTTTTTACAGATAACAATAACACTTAAACACTTATCAGCAAATCAGTGAATAGTGATACTTGTCAGATAATGATACATTACACTTAAACCAGGTATCATCCTGTATTATCCCGGGGATACGTTTAACTTACATTGTCTTCAAACCTGGAAGTATTACTTAACACTAGCTGTGAACGCGATTTCGTTTGCTCGAAATGTTTTTTAAAAAAGACTTAGTCCTTATAACATACCCTCCAGTGTTCTATTAAAATCGATCCAGCCGTTTCAGATAATAACAGACAAACAGATAGAAATATTTTTTTTATTGTTTTTATTTAAACCGTATATACTTTCATATGCATTTAGTGTTAATATGGAATTACAAACAAATCCTCAATTTTATATATATGTATAATTTAAAACGTAAAAACAATTTTTATATTAATTTTATTATTAATATTTAATTTCTAAAGGAAGTTATAAGTAGTATCATAATAGCTAATATCACATACAAAATGTAATATGCAATCCTATCATTACGTTACATTTTATCCTAAAATATCATATTTCATTATCGTATCCTGAGATCTGAATCCCCTTCAAAATAATACATTATATACTTATTTTACAAAGGAACAAAAGTTCTGATACATGTATATAAAACACTCAAACGAAAGGCATAATGCCCGTCATTATAAATTCATGTGCTTTGTTACTGATATTTATTTTGAAACATGTCGAGGGGTGAAAACCCTCTTTCCACATGAAAGCTCCCAAATTGTATAAAGGCGTCAATCCAGTGGGGAGGGGTCAGGACTACCATTGGTGTTTCATTCCCCCCACAGAGCTCCGCCCTTTTGGAAATTCTCCCCATACGATCGTTCAATTCACATTCAGTGCTCGTCCGCCGTTGCGAGAGGTCGTGTTACGTTCTGAATCATCGTGTCCGTTTGTAAAGTGATGATTGAATAGTGTTATATATAATAGTGGTATGCACGCAATGAGTGACCCCGCTGCTCTAGCAGGAATGTTACCATTCGATTCAATCGGATTGTACGAACAACCGAAACCTAGGTTTATATTCAAAATGCCTCGGGTCGTTCCGGATCAGAAAACTAAATTCGAAACTGAGGATCTGTTCAAGAGATTGAGCAGAGAGAGCGAGGTAAGTTAAACAATTTATATATATACAATGTAACAACTAACAAGTATAGTCAACGGACATATCTTTTCCTTTTACTTTTCCTCAAAGATATTTCTGTTAAGGTGAGGTACACTGGATACCGTGATCGTCCTCCCGAGGAGCGTCAGATGAGGTTCACCAGCGGTTGTAGGGAGGGTCATACAGAGATTGCCTTCACCGCGACAGGAACAAACCTGCAGCTCGTCTTCGACCACTCGCCCTATAATAACCGAGGATGTGACTTTCAAAAGGAAACCGGAAAGGTATTTATTATAAATACAAGATAAGGTGAATTAGTTTAAACAAAATGATTTAAGCTAATTATATATTTAACTACACATAAATATAATCAAAATATTCCTTTTTATTAAATACGTATCCTCCAAAGTTTTATC